>OX392462.1:172158261-172758261 GCA_947623515.1 Neoascia interrupta | reverse complement strand
TCTTCTAAGGCTGAGCAACGCCAACAAATGAAAAATATTCAAAAGTCGCTTACGAATTAAAGATAGCGATGAAGAGAGATATGATCGAGACCGGCAGGTGAATCGATTTAGCCATGTCCGTCCGTCTGTCCTTATGTGTGAAGTCTTTCAAATTGAGCTAGGACCCACAATTGACACGGATGTCAGACAACTTCAAATTCACGTTTTATTTACTTTTGGTCAAGTAAGACATGGCTTTACCTCAAACTTTGAAGCACCCTTAAATTTACCCTTAAAATAGATGCCACGCCCACTAGAGGAGGTTTACCAATTAGATTTGTCTTTTTTCACTAAGATATGCTAATGTCAAATTTCAGCATTTTAGAATGTCTTACAGTTTTGAAAAATCTGGAGGTAGTTGCATATTTAGACCGATTGTGGGCGTGTCTTTGGGCGAATTTCAAACATTTTTACATTTGTACTGCTTCGCATGCCGTGCACCTGACGTACGAAGTTTCAGCAACCTAGCTCAAATTTTAAGGCCTAAAAACATGTGACATACAGACGGACGGACGGACGGACGGACGGACGGACGGACGGACGGACGGACATGGCTCATTCAATTCAGAATTCGGTCTCGATCATATGCCCTTAAGGTCTTGGGGCTCTACCATTATTATTTCACCGTGTTACAAACTATGTGACAAACTTAATATAGCTCCTATCCCTTGGGATGGGGTATAAAAACTTGGACCGACCACACCATCGACCTAATTTTGAAGCAAAGCAATGGTGGCCCGAAGCCTTTAATTATAAAAAAAACTTGGACCGACCACACCATCGCCCATGTCCTCTTTTAAATTGTTATATCTTTAAAAACCTAATTTTTCGGAAAATTCATTCTAAAAAAAAAACAAAATTTATAACAAATATTACAGATATAATAAATTGCTATGTTCTTTCCATACAAAGTATTTAGCTCCGCCTCCTTTTAGAGAAAACTGTTTTTTAAGGAATTAAATTCGTTTTTAACGCATTTTCTCATGATTTTAACGAAATAAGAATTGATTTTAATTTTCTGCCCACGCCCATATTTGGAGGTGTGACCAATTTAAATAATTAACATACCTACAGCATAATGAATTAAGTAAAAAAAAACTTTTTAATTTGGTGTTACAGGGCTTAAAGGGTCGGATATTAAGAAGTTCGTTATAGACGAACTCTTGCACTTAAATACTTGTTTTTTTTTTATAAAAACAAACTAGGTTTGGTTTGTCAGACCCGAAGCCCGAGTCGCAGATGTAAGTCCTATCGGAGACTCGGAGTCGAAGCTCCGTAGCATTCCAATCTTATTCCTTCGGTGATTACTTAAATATCACTAAATTTCGCCATTATTTGTTGATTATACGTAAATGAGGCATGAGGGTTGGAACGAACACTGAATTAAACACTGAGATCTTCACTTCCTGGTGACCGGCCGGAACAGTTCCTTTGCTATTGTAACTTTTAAAGCTTTCGCGGTTGTTTGATAACATTTTTAATAATAATTTTGGAATAAGCCGCGTTTTTAATTTTTTGTGAGCACAATTCTGAAACTCACCCCGAGCGTTTCGCTTCGAATTACATCGAGTGTGGTTACACCGGGAAACTGCTGTGATTGCGGTACAATTAAGATTGGTTCCGCGTCCACATGTTGTAACGGTGCGTCGACGGTTCTAATTCATCCTCTTGTTTTTGTTGAGGTGCATGTAGTTGGGAGCAAGCCGTGCTCACTACATCACAAGGTTCTTAAACCACAGCTGGGAGTGGGCCTTCGATGTTTATCACGGGGTCCCAGGTGCGAGAGAGTTTGAAACTATTATCGCGATTAAAATTTTTACGATGTTTTCAACCGCGAGGCGATTGAAATCAAACGCGCTAAGCCAAAATGAGGGCTAAAATGGTCAGTCTAAAAATCGGCAACGGCCACCAAATTAAAATTGGCACATGGAATGTCTCATAACTAACGACGAAGGGACAGGGACTGGTTAAGGTGGCTAAAAAGTATCGGCTCGATGCTACTGGCATCTCCTCAACTAAGCGAAAAGTTTTCGGAACTAGAGACTTTGCTGATGGGTGGAGACTTTCTGGTCTGGCGTCCCACATAATATGACTGCACAGGCGGGTGTGGAGGTACTCACAAGCCTCTGGCTGTCGAAAAACGTATTGGAGTTTATTCTATTGGTAGGGAGGGTTTTGGTCTTAAAGCTTAAGCTTGAGCGATTTACTTTGGCTTTAGTGCAGGTATACGCACCCAACCTAGAGTCAGACTATCGGGCCTTCTTGAACGAAGTTAATGCTGCGTTGAATAGAGTGGCAGAAATGGACTTCTTCCTATTGATGGGTGACTTCAATGCTCATGTGGGTATGGACGACTGTACTTGGAGAAGTGTGATTGGGAGGCACGTTACCCGGATCAAAACAGGAA
Source organism: Neoascia interrupta (assembly GCA_947623515.1). Lineage (NCBI taxonomy): Eukaryota > Metazoa > Arthropoda > Insecta > Diptera > Syrphidae > Neoascia > Neoascia interrupta. The sequence continues at coordinate 172,755,815 of OX392462.1, read as the reverse complement.
CGGAGGGAACTTGTTGGACTTTTGCTTTGCTGGACCATTTAGCCACCCTCGCTCCGCGACCCTTCTAAGGATAAGCGGTCACGGAAAATGATGATGATGATGATGATCCTTTACTATTGCTGCAGCTTGGCCAATTCTACATACAGATTATCTCAGTACATGTCCTCCCGCATTATTTGAGAAAAGAACCCGAGGTACTTAAATTCTCTCCCTGTTTTAGTGGAACTAGTTTATGTGCATGGTACGCACTGCACAGGAGTTCGGGAAATAACCATGTAGCTTCCGACTTGTTCACGTTTACGCAGAATAATTTTTAAATACCTCAACCTACACAAATCCGCTGGTCCAGATGGCATTTCCCCCGTAGTTCTGAAGAGGTGTTCTTCCACGCTGGCAACACCACTGCGTAGGCTTTTCTATCTGTTCTACTCTTCTGGTCTCTTCCCGAGTAGATGGAAAACTGCATTTGTTTAGCCCGTCTCAAAAAAGGCGATTCAACTTCTCCGACCAGTTACCGACCTATTGCACTAACATACATTCTTTGCAAGGTCATGGAAACGCTGATGAATAGTCAGCTTATGAAATGTCTAGAATCACGGAGGCTTCTCAATCGACCGTCAATAGGAACGGCATTCGTGGCAAAAGATCCACTGGTGTTCCGGTTTTTGTTGAAAGGTTGTTGTCCTCTTGTCGAAAATGCGTGCATTTGGAATCTATGTGTCTTTTATAAATTGGATTAAAAATTTCCTTTTGCTCCTATCAATCCAAGTAGTTTTGGACGGTTTCAAGTCTGATGTCCATCATATTAATGCTGGTGTTTCCCAGGGCTCAGTTTTATCTCCAACGCTCTTTTTGATCTTTTTAAATGATCTCTTGTCTGCCACATCTAATCTAATTCATTCTTTTGCTGTTGACAGTAATCTTAGTTTTTTATATTCGTTTCCGTGCAAATGCCCCAGTACTTCGGTCGTTACAAGGGAACGGTTAAGTCTGTTGAACTCATTAAATTCCGACTAAAACAGCATATCAACATGGGGGCTCTTAAACAGAGTGAAATTTAATGCATCTAAAACGCAATGCTGTTTACTGTCATCCAAGCTGAATAAAAATCTTCAGCCGTTAACCATGAATGGCACTTGCATCACTGAAATCAAAAAGCCTTCCATCCATTTGTGTTAATGGCAACTTACGTTGAAATGACCACGTATATGACGTCGCCAAGAACGCAGCGAAATGCTAAGGATTCCTAAGTCGATGTAAGAAATATTTTACACCTTCTGATCCGGCTGTCATCTATAAATCGTTCATACGACCAAAACTGGAGTATAACTCTCATGTCTGGGCAGGAGCTCCTAAAACAAATTTACAACGTCTCGATGTATCCTACAAAAAAGAGCATTGAAATTGATTGGTGACTCTAACATTGCTAAGTCAATCGACTCCTTGCAACATCGTCACAATGTCTCTTACTTTTCATTGTTTTATCGTTTTTTGAAATAAAGAGTGTTCCAGCTAAATAGCCAGCTGAATGTCACCCTTAAAAATTCAACTGCAATTCTCGCGCAAGAAGGAATACCCATCAGTACACCCTTGAGCTCGATTTCGACGAACCGCGTTGTATTGGAGTTCTTTTTTAGCCGAACAACACAGATGTGGAACAGGCTTCCGCATAAGGTTTTTCCTCGTCACTATAGTCCACAAAATTTCAAAACCAAAGCCAAACCAACCAAACCTTTGATCCCTTCCATCTGCGTTATGTTAACTCAGTATGTCAATTTAACCCGAACCTGAATCAAATGACTCTTAAAACCTTGTAGACCTACGAACTTATTATCTTGATAAGGCAAACTATAACAATTTTTTGCATAATACCAGTTCATGAAAAGCCTAATACGTCACACAACTTTTTTCGCAGTACCTACTTTATAATTTATGAGATTTCTTCGCGTATTTGCGGTGTAATTTTCGCCCCCCTGCTGCCTGCTCTTATTGACAATTTTTTTGGTATTCCGTGAGCCTCCGAAAGTCATAAAGTGTGGATACAAAAAATTCTCTTGATTACACACACTTGATGAGAGTGACAACATATTTGGCTTCTCTTTTATGGATCATTACAACTTTGCGTGCATAAGTTGTGAATTTGCTATGACATAGAGATTTATGTATCCTGTGGCGCCAGTGATGGGTAAGCCCGCCTACGCGTGCATATATTTTGGTAAGTTAGGTATGTTAGGTATAGCTTGAAAACAGTGAAGAGATACAGCCACTACCTGCTGCTTATTCAAAAAGTAAATCAGATGAGAGTCACATATACCCTACTGCGTCCTCCATGGTTGCACAAAAAGGATCTACGATAACCACAAAAATAAATTTGCGGTTAATTGGTGGTGACAAAGAGTTTGAGCATTAAAGTCTGCAAATCTCCCACCACTATATCCCAAATTGCAATATTGCAACATTTCTTTATTGATGTGTAACGGTGCAATAATTATACTGATATAGATGCAGTTCATCGACATATGAGTGAGTAACTTAATGACTGGTTTTAAGTAGGTTTTGTATGACCAGCGATTTTTCCTATGGTTATCCCGTCTGGTCCCGTTTTCTTGGTTCCGTCAGATGATTCAGAAAAATATTGTCGTTATTATTTCCCGTCTTTCACCTTACAACGGTGCTTGCAATTCTTTTTTTTATTTTATTGTCTCCCAAAGGACACTCGTGTCGTCCTGATTTCGTGTTAATTTATTTATTGCGCAAATAATAAATCAGGGAGTGCTCTTCCGAGAAATGGCGCGCCCATCTCCGATGAGTTTTTCAAAGGGGTTGCAGCAACCAGACAAAATAATAATAATGATGCCACTGATGAGGACAACGTCGATGGACATAAAGCGAAAGTTACAGCGTCAATGGCAGCAATAAATCGGGTAATGCTATAATCCATGACTGACTATATTGCAATCAGTTCACATTCATACAGTAACTGGAAAAAGGGATGACTGACTATGGTGTTATATTGCAACACTTAAAATAAAGTTGTTAGGATCAAAAGTAAGCCTGCATTTAAAAATACTTGCACATAAATGAGAAATAGTTAATGTATACGTAGGTAGTTTACGGCGTGTACATATTTACACCTTAATACATCCGGGGTGGATTTACCTTTAAATACACCTTCTTAAAAGGTAAATCCACCACTACAAACCTAACTGAATTTATCTCTAAGTCCTTGTGTGCACTAGAAGATGGAAAGGAAATTGACGCCACTGCCACCGATTTCAGCAAGGCCTTTGACAAACTCGCGCACCAAGTTATAGTTTTTAAGCTTAAAGCGCTCGGTTTTCACCCTTGTTTTGTCAAATGGATCAAATCATACTTGGAGGATCGGCAATACAGAGTCGTTTTCAGATCCTCGGTCTCAGACTCAAATAAATCAACCTCTAGAGTACCTCAAGGCAGTCATCTAATCTCCTCGTCTTTGGATGCCTTCTATGTACAGAACGACCTTACCCGATTTTCAGAGTGGTGTAAAAGGAACCTTTTGGATCTTAACGTCAATAAATGCCAGGCAATTACTTTCTTCCGCAAACGTACTGTTCGACTCTCAAGAACTTACTCTATCTATGACATACCAGTGCCGACAACTATTAAAATTCGCGATCTAGGAGTTATTTGTGATACAAGCTTAACTTCCGTAGCCATGTCAGCAACATCATAAGCCGCGCTAACTCCGCACTTGGTTTTGTGAAGCGATGGTCGAAATAATTCTCGGACCCCTACGTTAACAAAGCCCTTTACGTGACTTATGTTAGACCTCTCCTTTAATATGCCAGTCAAGTTTGGTCTCCCTACCAACAAATTCATATACAGAGAATAGAAGCAGTCCAAAGAAGATTTCTTCGCTTCGCTCTACGTGGCCTTGGTTGGACAGGCCCCATAATTTTTCCATCCTATGAAGATCGATTAAAACTAATCGATATGCAGTCCTTAAAAAGGCGACGCGAGATTGCTGATATTCTCTTCACCAACTTCTTACTGGCAACATTGATAGCCCACAACTCCTACAGCTATAATCACCTTCCATCCTAACACCCGGAACCTTCGATCAGTACCTTTGTTCGGACTGAAATCCCATCACACTAACTATGGTCACTATGAACCTATTTCTAGAATGTTACGTATCTGTAACAAGCACGCACAATCATTTAACCTTAATAGTACCAAGAGCACACTTAAATAGAGTCTTTTAAATCTACCCAATCCCGATAACCCTTAATATCCCAAAGTTCTAATCTCCCCTTTTTTTTCTTAGCCTTAAGTGATAGTAAATTTAGATTGTTTAAATTCTTAGTTTTAAGTTAAGCTTGCAATAAGCTAATAAAGTGCCCCCGAGGGCGGGTGTGAAATTCATAGATGCTGCCAGACCAGCCCGAAGTAACGGTTGTTTGACCGAGTACTTACGTCATCGGGAACCTAAACAATGTTAATGCCTCATTTTTCCTCACCTTTCACTCTTCTTGAAAAAGCAGGTCTGCCTAAGTTCACCTTGCAGCAAGTGTATGGCAGACCATAATTCGTTGCACGAAAAAGTCAAATTTAGTAGGTACCATTTTGTCAGGACTGTCAGCACTTAAGAATTTCAGCATAGAAAAAAAAAACACCATAGAGTACCAAAAACATATAAACGCCACCATATTCCTTACACCATGTTTCCACCGGACACTAATCCGCGATTAATATAAATCTTCATTAAATCCTCTAAATATTACGCGATGAACTAACCATACAAACGTAAATTCTCTCGGCGAGCGTTGGAAAATAAATCCCCTCATTGATCTCATTCAACATATACAACCCTTTTCGAACACTTTTTTAACATTTTGAGGATAGAAAAAGGATACTAAAACTGTCCTTGTATGACAGATCTGTCAAAGTTACGGCTTCTATTGGGATGTTTGCGACGGAAATTTTTTTTTTTGTCGTGGGAAATGACATCGCCGCTTTTGAGAGTCAAAATGACAGAAAAAAAGTGCTCGTGTTAAATTAATCGTATATTTGTTGTGGAACTGCTTTGTGATTTATTTTAAATCGTCTCCCGCTAATCCTCGCTTTGTTGCCGGTGGAAACATAGTATTACCTCCGAACTCCAGGATCTCTTGAGGAAGTGCAGGAGCATCAGACCCGTGTATCTATTCTGAAAGAAGATTAGATTAAATTAAGTAGCTGTCCCTGCTTACCAGGGACACTATTTAAAGAACAAAACCACCTGTCCCTAACATTCTACTAGGCATGCTTTCAAGTAAATTGCAAAAAAGTGTGCAGTAGTGAGTCCTGTGAAGGCAGGCCTAGTTTTGTTCCAGATACTGCTTGAGCTGCGGGGCATCACATGCAAAAAAAAAATTATACGTGAATTTTGTGAGAAATTTCATGTTATTCCTTCAATTGCAAGTGGCATTTTTCGTATAGCGCAGGCTCCGAGTAATAAGCAAAAACAGAAAATTTTGTCGGAACTCTTCGGTTTCGAATTCAGTGACCTGAAGAACATAGGACAAAAAAAAAATTCACATCAAGCATATTTTTTGTAGCGTGAAACCGATTTTCATAACGCTTTGACTGGACTACTAAAAAAAAGTAGTAGAAACGTAGAACTACGTTTTGTTCGTACAATTATTTGGGCCAGCCCATATTTGGAGGCGGAATTGAAGAAAAACCTCACATTTTTCAGAAAAACTTAGTTTCTACTGGCCTTAAGCATAATTTAGGCATAATAATGGCATTGCAAAATACCCGATCCTACAAAAAAAAAAACTGCCACGCCTCCAAAAAGTGGGCAGAATGTAAAAATATAACTGTTGAATGCCTTACGCTAGGTGGTTGCATATATTTTGGACCAAAACCCAGTCATATCAACTTAAAAAATCACTTTTTTTAAGCCGCGCCCACAAAAAAAGGATTATAGAAAAATGCTAAGAAATACAGCTTTTGGAATAAATTTTTTTGTCAAATTTCATATATATTTAGCTATATTGAAAAACAGTAATTTTTTATTAAAATTCCTTAAAAAGTGCGCGTGGTAAATGTAAATGCCGAACTTTTTCGGCTGCCATAAAGGCAATAACAAAGCAGTGTCGCATACTATAAACCAGGTCTAGCACCCTTTTTAGCATAGCTTAAGTATAAAAAAGTATTTTCTTTAATTATAGATTGTCGCACATACAGGCGTGTAGTAGGCGTGTAGTAGGCGTGTAGTAGGCGTGTAGTAGGCGTGTAGTAGGCGTGTAGTAGGCGTGTTTGTAAGCGGACTCAACTAATTTTCAAACCTGATTTGGCCCAATGGACGTCCAGTCCACTAACGAATTTTCAGCACCCTGACTTCAAATTTAAGGCCTAAAAGTTCTTTACATACGGACGGACGGACAGACGAACATGGCCAATCGGGAGTTAGCCCAGCGAGCAGTTTTTCAGTGCAGAGCTTATTCCATCAGCAAAGTTGTCAAAATCTTCGACTCTCGAAATTATTGTTATGTTTTCGCCTGGAGTTCGTCGAATAAAACTCAATTCACTCTTATAACTTCACATAACACACTTTAATTATTAAACAAACTTATTTAAATTCAAATCACACGGATATTCAACTTTACTACTTCGAATTCAACACTCAATTCAATCACTTTTTACGTAATTACCAATTTTCACAAGTCAACGTTTAAAATATAACTGGCTCATCCCGGCCTGTCTTGGCCTAACATCCGTGTATCTACACAAACTCACCATGTTCTTGACGGTTCGACGCTGGTAATTTTCCATTGGTCCTTTTCCATTGAATTCCATGGTGGGGAAGTTCGATATCGAATTCGAACTTCGAACGGCAGTTTGCTGTCAGATGACTGGAATGACAGTTGGGTGTGTTCGTTGAGTGAATGGAGCGGGTGTGAAGAGTGAATCGATGGGTGCATTCAGCGACACCTGTATGTTTTTTTATTTCTTGTTGCCACATAACATTTTTGACTCTCCCAACTCTCGATTCACATAGAATACACAGGAAAAGAAGTTCGAGTTGTTCTCAGATGTAATTAGTTCGAGTTGTTCTCAGATTAACTACCGGATCTAGATTCATTGAAAAACTCATTTCTGGGGTTAATCTCAGGAAACTCGGATGATCTCGCACTGAAAAACTGGCCCTTAGTGGTCTTCGGTGATTATTTCACTGCTTTACAAGCTATACATCAAACTTAATATAGATTGGGTCGGGTATAATTAAAAGGTAAGGTGAACGAGACTTCATTCTAGATTCCGTTCATACAAAGTATTTAGAACGAATTTAAACAAAAAAATTAAGTTTTTACGCACATTTAAAAAGGGGCAGTTGGGCCACGCGTCTTTTCGAAGTTTGTCTACTTATAAACTGTCAAAGAAACAATAACATCACCATTATACAATGTGGGATAGGATGGGTTATTCAACGGTCCGTTTTACGGTCTGTAACTTCTGCGTACACTCTGAAACACTTACTCACTGGTTTTATGGTTTTATTTCTTAAAGAAAACCCTTCGGATTAAGTATTTCGGTATCCCAAACTAGCTTTGAGTTCTCCTATCAAGATCCAGGACTCTTGTATCAGTTTTTTCTATGTCCAGTTAATCATTTGAAATTATCTGTGCTGAGGCCGCTCTGACATGATGAAAGCTCACCTGGGCTATGCTTAATCTTCCTTGAGAGATCATCGGGTTATGGCTCACATGGAGCCCTAGAATTCCAAAAAGTAGTAAGTCCTCCTCCTTTTCGACAAGCGCCACGTCATGCTCCCCCGGCTACGTTTTCGGCAGAAGAGCAATGTTTGAGGGAGCATGTCTGAATCAAACCATATTTCAGATCAAATCGCACCACAGAATCGAAGCCCACGTTCTATCACCTTTAAGGTTGGTTTCGAGTGACTTTCCAACGACTTTTCGAGTCCAGATAAATGACATTGTCAACTCTGTAGCAGAGTAAATTGTTTTGTTCGGTTCTAGGGCCGAGAACTTGACCAGTTTTAAACCCACTAGTTCCAATACTGGGTCGTCGCCGGTTACCGAAAAAAGTGAACCGGGTAAAAATTTAGTCTGAACTTAGAGATATTTCATTTTTCAATTTTTCATTCGTCAAGCTACGAATTAGAGATTAGCATAAAAAAAAGTTACAGTCAAACCGACGGGCCTTTGAAGTGTGCTCGCTAGCTCAGTTTTATGTTCGTGATCTGTAGAAGTTCGTGGGAAGTAAAGAGGAGTTTTAATATGGGCGCGCTATATTTGCAGCGAAGCCCATAGGAGCCCTTCACTCCTCTTCCATAAATTTCTTTAGCTATTTCAACGTTTCAAGAGACTCGCAGTCAATTAGTATCCCAATCTTGAGGTGCATGTCTTAAAGATCGGGAGTCATATGCTTTTTTTTTTGTTGGCTTCGTGTTTCACGTCCAGAGCCTCACAATAACGTGGTTAAGGTATGGTTACACTCCCTTTTAAGGAAATCTTCCTTAAAAGGCTTTGCCAGAATGCAGCGACTGACTGAAAACCATCCAAAAAGCACGTTACACATGACATCCTGGTAGAGAAGTTCCTGGATATAGGAGGCCAGATTTATTTGTAATATTTTTTGATGCTTAGTTTTCGAATTTTGGTAAATGGTTCCTACTGCATTAGAAAAGGGATCATCAGATAATTATTGTCTTTCGCAATGCTTCAACGTGTAATCCACAAAATGTCTTCAGACTTTAAAACGATTCAATAATTTCTTTATCTCAAATAAGGCAAAAGACTTCTTATTTTAATCTTTCTAAAAAAAGTTTTCGTTTCTTATCTCCCAGAAAGTATAAAGTCCTTAACCAAAACTATTTCGTCCTGGCGTACTATTCGCTATCGTTTCTCCGCTTTTCATGTCGTTCAGCCCAGCTGCTGTGGCAGTTGGAAGGAAGTCGTTTAATGCATCCTGCATGTAGCGCAATGTGCCGCACTAAAGACAACGACACTTGGACGCAGAAAATGTAACGATGGAACTTTCTTAATGAATTTATAGGTTTAAGGCGGTTGATGTCCTTCCAATGGTATACAGAGTGCACACCGATTTTTCTTTTCGTAGTGGATTGGTGGGGGGGACGATTTCAATGGAAAGTGTTTTTGGTGTGCGGTTAGCTGAAATGTCTTAATGAGGGCCTATTACCCAGTTGCGAAATGTCCAAAGTTTTTATCGTAAAATCTAATATATTTGACGTTGTTATAAGGTTAAACGAGAGTTTGCCTTAATTGTTGTTACACTCAACGAGGTTGTGTGTTCAGTTAAGAGATCCAGTCGTAAAGGGTATATAAGAGGAAATATTCGTACTTAAGACAGTTGGTCACTCATAAACACTAACATGTTCATGTAAAGATCAAAGCATTTAAAGGATTAACTTCCTTGTTGGTTAAAAATGGCGCCTAATGCCCAAAACAAATGTGAAAGAAAACTGCTGCCCATCCTATTCATGTGAAAGAAAAAGTTTTCATAAAGTCTCCCCCGCACACAGTTCAAATGGGCGCGCAATACCCTCAAATTAATTTGAACTTGTCGCTGTAGGTGCGATGTAAATTAAGTGACTCCCTGTCACAGTGTGAGATCCATAAATTTTCTTTTTCCTTGTTTGACAAGGCATTCGAACATGGTTTTTAATATGACAGGAAGTTCGGGGGTCAGGCATGTCTGCTTAGGGTATTTCTTTTTTTTGGCTTTTCGTTTCCTTTTAATTTTAGTTAATTTGTCACCATGTCATGTCGCGCAAAGTCTATTTTAGAGACAAAAAATTTGCATTCATCTTTTAGGTAGGAAAAAATTTACATATTTTTAATTAAGCATGAGACGAAGGTAAATTTGTACAAAGTGACTGGGAGAGTTTGTAATGGAAGGAGCAAGAAAAAATATGTCATTCAGGATGGTACTTAATAGGGATCCATTGGTTTCATTTTTTGAAAGCGAAAAGAAGTTAGCATGCATTGCAATGTGTGGCTTTGTTTTTCCATTGCCTCATGTTTATGAGGAGCATTGTCATTTCGCCCGGGAGAGGTTATTTATTCCTTTATATTAAACATTTCTACGAATAATTATGTCTAAATTATATCCTTAGCTTGGTGGCACCATTTGCGGGTTCGATAAGGTTAAGCTTATGAGTATGTCTGAGTTGTGGGTGCCAAGGAAAGAGTATCAAAGAAAGGTGCACATACGAGACGTGTATTAGTGCCTATTTGCTTATTTATTCGCAACAGGCTTTGCGGGGGTCTATATATAATAATATAATTCTAAGAAGTCTATTAAGCTCTTACGGAGTTACGGCATCGGTAACATGTTTTTTATTACACGAACCAAGATTGGAATTTGCGACGTCCCTATAAGGTTCGGGACAGACGGCGACAAAAAAACGCGCGACAAAAAACAGCGCGATTTTCTGCAGCAAGCATACTCACCACACGAATAATAATTTTCTGTGCGGCTTTTGTCAGTTTTGACGAAAATTTAATTTTCATAGTTAAAAAAACACAGCCGCAGTCGTGTGTTTTCTACAACACAAGCGCCTAAGCTTCTAGCCGGACGCGCGTTTTTCCGCGGCGACAGAAAAACGCGCTTCAATTAGTCGCGTGTTTTTCTGTCGCCGTGTATCTCTGGCCTAACAAGAATCCTGAGCTGCGATATGATAAATTCCCTAGGTATCTATGGACCCACATACTTGTATACCCTGTCAAGGAATGAGGACTTTTTATGGTATCGCTACGTAAGCTGTTCGTTCATCCATTCGTCCGTGTATCAAAAACTACCATTTTAGTGTCTCATTTTCGGAATTTCAGACTCCAATGATATTTTGTGTGACGACTTCAATCTTCCGCACTTAAAGTGGTCTATATCCGATGATAAAATCCACTTATGAAGCGGTTAGGGGCGATCCACTCTCAGAAAATGAAATCTCTTTATTCCATCGTTCACAGAGCGGGTGCTTACATCTGATCAGGATCCAGGACTACGTCTTATAAAGGGTCCGCCAAATAACTTTATTTTTTAAAATGCTACAAAAAAAAAAACTACTGAATATTTTCTCAAATTTCTTTTTTTATTTGAAAGTGCAATTCTTCCGGTTAATAATGGAAAATAATTTCATTCAAATGGCTGCCACGCAGTGGCCTACACGATCGGTCCAATTTTTAAGTACATTATCGATTGTGTGAAGCTGTATTTCACCTATGGCTTCACGAATATTGTCCTTTAAAGCGTCAATTGTCTCTAGCTTGTCGGCGTAACAATTATCTTTTACGGCACCCCACAAATAACAGTCCAACGGTGTCAAATCGCAGCTTCGAGGTGGCCAAACGACATCAGCTCTGCGGCTAATAATGAGATCTTTGAAAACTGGACGCAAAACGTCGAGTGTAGGTTTAGCTGTGTGGCACGTAGCGCCGTCCTGTTGAAACCAAATGTTGTCAATATCCTACTCTTCAATTTTTGTGAACAAAAATTCGTTCAACATGGCCCGATAACATGGCCCGATACACCATTGACTGTAACGGCCACTCCTTGCTCATTTTGGAATAAAAATGGCACAATTACACCTCTGGACCTAAATCCGCACCAAACAGTGACTCGTTTTGGGTGTATTGGCTTTTCAATGTATGCGTGCGTGTTTTCTGTGCCCCAAATGTGACAATTTTGCTTGCTTACATACCCGCCAAGATCAAAATAAGCTTGATCTGAAAAGATGATCTTTTTGGCAAAATCGGTACGCAATTTTCGCACGCATTCTGCAACATTACCATGATTTTTAAAATAATGTCACTATATTTAACAGCGTTGTTCAAGTGTATACACAACCATATTCGTTCAGTGAAACGATAAAACCAATTATCTGTCAAATCAGACATGAGCTAAGTGATACCATTCACGAAAAAGCACTAGTTGAAAAGAAAACGTTAGATGGCGGACCCCTTACATAATAAATTTCCCGTAAACGTTTTCAGTCCCAATGAATATAACTCCGCCCGCCACAATCGGCGAGAAAATAAGCGAGTTAAAAGACGACTTCTTTGATGGTCCCGATAGACTGCCTTCGTGCGTCTTACAGAAATGCTGTATCCATTCGATCCAACTTATCAGCGCCTTATTTCAGAGTCCAATTTCGCAAGGAATATTTCCTAAACTTACGAAAAACGCATAATCCACAGCAGTTTACAAAAAGGACGTACGATTACTATAAGCTTGCATGTATAGATACCTAAGCTGTTGGAAAGCATCGTGAATGGCATCATATTCTTTACTGCTTCTACCTTTTCTCCAAACAAACATAAGTTTGTTCTCCTATTTAGAAGATAGGCAATGTAATGTGTTATTTACATCTTCCATATCTAACCCTTTGACTCTCAATGCTATCCAGAGTCCCTCAAGGTAGCCACCTCGGGCCACAGTTATTTTTTCTTACTTTATCATTACGTAATCAGTAAAATCCCATCTTTCCATTAACGATGAGGATATGAAAATTTCGCAACTAAACTTTTCAATCCGATTTAAACATCGCAAAAAATCAACTTAAGCTTAATGTGAGTATCTAAATGCCAAACGATATTACTTACTTCTGCAAGCGCAGAGCCTATGTAATCTATAACGCAGTTGTTCCTTATGTCAAATCTATGCGTTATTTGCGACTGGGAATTTAACTTCCGCCTTCACATCGAAGGGTGCTGTGGCTTAGTGGTTAGTGCATGTGCTTACTGCGCTGGAGTTCTGGGTTCGAATCTTAACATCTTCAACTGAAAACAAAAATCGATCTTTTTTACGGTCCCCACCTCCGCGAGGGTTTGAAAAGCCCTCCGAGGGTTTGAAAAGCCCTCCGAGGGTTTGAAAAGCCCTCCGAGGGTATCATTTGTCTCTAAAAATTTATCCAAGTGCCATTCGGATTCGGCAAAAAATGTTAGGTCCCTTTGTATGAGAAGAAATTAACACACACAGTTCCTCGTACAGTACCTAGTACATATGCCTCGAATTTTTGCCATTCATACATGCTTCACGGTTTCAAAAGTCTCACAATGCCCGCGTGCCGAATGTGGTCATATGTGTCACTTTCGCAAAGTGACTTAAAGCCAATTTTGTCACTTGATCTTATGAATGTCATGGCATCATTCTTCATGTGTCGTTATCGAGGACGTTTAACGTAGACTTATAAGTTTTCCCTTTGCCGTTTGTCCTGGGAAGATAGGGAAAAGGACTTAATAGATAAAGAATAGGAAATCGTGACGACATTGGATTTTTCATACAGTGCGTGTGAATTTTTTGATTTATTTTTGACGCCCGAAGTCCCCGGGCCTGAAAACCAAAGTGGGTGGCGAAAACTGCCTGTTTGCTACACCGAATGTCAGTTTAACACAGGTATGTTAACCAAAGATGGGGCGAGTCCCTAGGATCGTATGAGCCTTGTGCCGTTGCACATATCGGGTTAATATATACCTAACTCCCCACTTATACTTTTTAAACAATCGCTTCAGTTTTCTCCTTAAAAACCGCTTCCTTGTCTCTTTATTCATTGCGTTGAAGACATTCTTTTTATCCATGATCTTATTACCGAAAATATCAACTGTTCCACATTGTTGCATTAAGTCCAAAACGCAATGTTGCGTTGCTGCGTGCGTTCGATGACAAGCAGAGTAGAAACAACGGGCGCATATGGGGCAAAACGAAATGTTGCTTCCAAACTTCACCCCACGTTTGAGTGAGTATAGTTCTCTTGTCGTCAGTAGGTCGTGGGGACGAAAAAGGGTTGTTTCTGTTTCTTGTCATTATAAAAAAAAAACAGGTTCGCTTAGAGTAAAGAATGTGATGTTTCTCAGAATTATTTCAGTTTGTCGCGATAACTCGCAAGTTGTTGGTTTTTAGCATGCACAAAGACACGAGTGCACCACCTTGGATATATTTGTGATGGAATAAACAGAAATAATTTTATTTTCATTGCTGGGCAACTTGGTTCGTTTTTAAAGAGGATCTTTTCTGCTCGTTCTTTTGCAAATATCTTTCAACAGAAATTGAATGTGTTTGAGGTGATACTTTACAATTTCTTACCCCAAAACGCAAAGCGGTATTTCGTTTTGCAAATTTGCTGCGTAAGTAGTTTGACGTAAAGTATCGTAAAGTTTTGGCAACGCATGGCAAAAGCCGTTAACGTACGCACGCACCAACGCAACATTGCGATTCCGGCATTAGAATCTCTTCTAACATAATCAACGTAACACTTACGCTCTTTTCCCCTCAACTTCACTCTTTTCCATCTTTACATTCCAATCCCATTTTATAAAATACCTCAACAGCCAATCCTGTTTCCTCTCTAAAAGAAAGATTTGTTTGGAGTCAAGTTTGTATTCTGCTAAAACATTAAAAACATTCCTAAGCTGGAGAAAAAAAACTGATGATTGCGGCTCAGAAGAGTCATCGCCTGGACTCTTAAGGCCACTAATGCTGGTGTGCGTTACAGGTGTTCTTACACGCACGAATCTAGAGGTGGGTTTTTCAGACACTCGCTGAGGTGGACCTGTAAAAAAGCTTTCACTGCTACGGTCGCGATTTGAGCCCGGGCACTGGTGCACAGTAGTATGGCTAAGATTCACCACGACAGAAGACTTGACCTCGAATGCTCGAAAAAGCTTAATCAAATCTTGATTTCACTTGATTTCTTCAAGAATCGTTTGACTTTGACAGCTAAAAAAGCTTATACATTTTTTATGCATCTCCTGCATTAGTTAAAGATAGGGTTAAATTGTTTATTGTTACGATTTGGATAAAGGCCCAGCACATTTAATCCAATTTTTTACTTCGAAGCAGAGATCATGATTTACTTTGGTTATCTATGGGGTGTTTCCATGTCACAAGACAGAGATTAACGTAGGATGATTAAAAGTTAATCCGGATGTGTTTTCACCGGAAACGAGGATATTAACTTGACGTATGCTTTCATTTTTGACATTTCTCGATGTCGCCCTGTTGTGTGAAATGGCAATGTCTGATCGTCACGTCGGTCGTCTGCGCATTTCCTTGAAAAATGTGAGTTTTTTTTTGGCTCTCGGGTAATTCAGATTTAAAAACAACTAAATTCGTATATATTTTTCTAATCTACGAAACGAAATAAACTAAGAAAAGAAAAACAAATGTCAAATATGATGATATGATTTTGGTTCACAAAGTCGATAGTAGATTAACTTGATCAACATCAACCAGCAGTACCAAAATTACCATCAATCACTCGGCTGCAGTGGGCACCCGCCAGTGCATTGAGCCGTTTTGACAGATCCAACCACATCCACATCAACAGCAACATCAACAGCAACATCAACCGTTCTGCGCATCCCTTTACACAACACAGAAAATATATCTGAGTTGATGATACCAAGCTGTCAAGTTAAGGTTTGTTTGATTTTTTTCGTCAGATAACGCAAAGAAGACGTAGAATTTTGTACGATTTGAATCGACAATTCATGCATGGAACAGATTAATTTCGCGATTAATTTTAAATCTCTTCGTGAAGATATAGCTTTTAATTTTAATGGTTTTGGGATTTATTATTACGCGGTCAATCTTCGTGAAGACATCAAAATTCGTATGAGTAATCCCTTGATTATGAGTGTAGTTAGTAGTAGCGGTAGTAAGAACTGTCAAAAGTTAAAACACATATATTCAGTGTATTGCGCATACAATGTGTGTCTGTGGCGGTAGCGCGTAGCTGTGGCGGTAGTAAGAGTTGGCCAACTTTTAACTTTCGTAGCGCTACACGGTTGACAGCGCTACACGGTGGACAGTTCTCAATGCAAGTTAAGTAAACAATGGAGGAAAAGGACGTCGAAAAGTTTATTGAGATGGTTAAATCTAAAGAAATTTTATGGAATTTGTGTCATCCGTTGTACAAAAATATTAAATCGAGTTCAAATTAACTCAGAGTATCGGCCATTGTTTATAAACGAGGTTTTTGTTCGACATGGCTGCGCTACACCATTGTGTTCAATTTTTTCCGTACTATGCCACATGGCTCCGCGGCTGTACTACGTACTACTGCTACATACCACCGCTACGGGTATTGTGGTCCCACAGATTTATCTTAATCGCAGATTAGTGTCCGGTGGAAACCCTTTATTATTTCCTTAGCTGGAAAATATTTTGGTTCAGATTCAGGATCTAGTAGCAGTGTTGTAAGCAACAGGTCGTTCCCCAACGAGCGTGTTTGGTTAAAAAAAAACTTTTTAGTCCTTTTACTTAGTTGACAAGAACCGTGATAGATAATAGACATACCTAACGTAAGCGACCCGACATAGGCAAAGTTTTTAGCACCCAATTACAATCTGTCTGCCTACACCCCTTACAAAATTGGACGGTTTCGCATCACAATTATATACCTAAACGTATTACCTACTGTTTTCAGACAACACGACAAAGCTTCGATCATTTCGCAAACAAGAAAAGAGAGAAAAACATCACCTTAAAAAAATCCATTTCAAAAACCCCGTAATGCATTCCAATTCGGTAATGAAACTGGATTACCTCTGGTGTACTCCAAGAACACTGTTGGCCTTTTATTATTCAAATCATGTGATTTGGTTTTGTAATTAAGTTTTAAATTATCATGTTGCGATGGTATAGCATCGCCAAAAGAATGCGCTACCGCCCTCCCAGGGTGTGATGATGTACCTACTCACTGGAGAGGGTGGCATGTCTGACAACGTTTGCAACCCTGAGAATGCCATCGACAGCGAGTGTGTTTTCTATTGGAACTTTTTAATGGAATTCGCTGATAGAATAAAGGCATAGTGAGAGCCAGGTATTGAAATTGTCCCATCGGAAAGAGAAATGTATATAACGGGGCAAGTTGTTCAGTTGTTTGTTCCGCAGATTCCTGTTTGTGGAAATTTGTTTTTTTTTTTTTACTCCTGACAGATGCATCTTGAGTTGGTATGCACTTCGAATCCATTAGATCGAACATTGTCAATACCGGTGCTGCACTCGTTTAAACTGTCAATCTGATATGGAAAACGACAGCCTTCGGGCGGAACACGGAAATTCGGTTAAGCAGACATACCTACGCCCCAACAGATGCCTTTATTTTTGCTTTTAGCTGTTTTTTTTTTGCATTTTGCGCTGTTCAGGTTGAGTTCTCTGAATACACGAGCTTTTCTTTGTGAATTTTGAAATGTTGATTCAATTGCTTTATTCGATTATTAGCCATCCACAGCCCTAATAATTAAAGTTCTCTCCTATGCTTAAATAGGAAAGGTCTTCGGGAGCTTATGTCAAATTGGGTGACAATGACAAGACATCTCACCTTATAGGACAAATGACCCGACGCAAATCCTGGGCTAAGCTGATATTATAAAGGACCTGCAGTAATCAACATGCTCCCCCTTTAGGAAGCAGGATTCATATATCCCTCCTCATTAAATCCCTGGTTCAAATTTAATGCCATGAGAAAAATTTGAGCTAGTAAACTCGCTTTAACTATCTTCATAAGTTCATTCTTAAGCTTATTCATAAATAATATATCAAAACTAAAATTCCTTTACAATAAAAATCCCATTCATATGGGTTTGCGCTTAAAAAATGTAAGAGTCTTCGTGCAATCCAAAAAAACAGTACATAATAACGTAAACCTCAAAATTGCAAGTCTCCATCTTAACTCCACACAATCACAAGGACCAAAGTAATGAGAAGAAAGTAGCCTTAAATGCTTTTGGTTCTTTGTCTGCCCATGTAGTCTGCAGCTTCTATCACATGCAAAGTAGTAAGTCTTCCAATGTTCACTGGAAACAAACAGAATAACACAAATTCCTCAAGGGGTGGTTTTTATAGTGACTCCTTACGTCCGCCCAACCCTTTTGTTTCCGTCCATAAATATCTCAAAATCTACCGCAATGAAATTAGAATTGAAGCAACCTGCTGGAAGCCACAATTTTGAGAATGACTGCGGATGCGGTTTCATTAAATGCCGCTCCTGCCTTCTGCGTCAGCGGCGGCGTGCGACGCCAACGACAACACGGCATTTTTATATGGTCCCCCATGCACACAGTAGTGGGGCGGGCGGGCAGCCACCAAAAAGTGGTTTAGCTGACGAGGAAGATCGCACAAAAATTTCAACTGGGTTACGTCTGGCATGCGGCAGCGTTTCTTCTCGTTTTTCAGTCGGACAAAAAATACCAAGCAGTCAACAAAACGAAATTAGAAATTTTAAGGCCATCGTTGGGGACGTTTTTTAGGGTGGAAAATATAGAAAAACGTTTACACGTGCAGGTACGGAGCTGTTGCAGGGAAGCAATACAATAGAAGCTTAGCAGCGCACACACAATTCAACATGTGGCACACCGGGCTTCATAGAATTGAATAAGCATTTTATTGAGATGCCATAACATGGCACAAGGCGCACATGTGCCATAGGGGTAGTGGTGGTATTTGGTATAAGTAAAATGAACGCGGACGACCGCCTTTTATTGTCGTACCTAGAAGTAGATGTTAAAGTGGCTCTTCAAAGGACTTTTTTAGAAAACACTTTGGGAAGTGCCGCAGCGATGGTCTTGAATTTTTATTATTTATTAAAACAAAAGGGATACTCAAAAGGGGTGCCGAACATATTGTTATTTCTTAGTAGATATGTTGTGTGTTGTGCGGAAATGCCCCGGAGGATAGGGGATGGGACTTGTGAAAATATTGTTTTCTACGGGCCTGGTTATCTAATAGCGGTCGTATTGGTTTGTTTTATTTTTGAATGTAGAGCTGTTCAAAACCATAATAATTTATGAGACCATTTTTTGGGTCATAGGGATACCAAAAAACAATAAAATATTATGCTTCGCTGTAAAAATTTCTGAAAAAAAAAAATAATTGACAGAACTTTGAAAAATCTACCATGGGCAGAGATAAGTGGAAGAAATATCGAAATATTGTTGAATTTGTAGGATTGTTTCGGAAGAGAAATTATAGAAAAATGTTTCACGCACCCACCTTAACGAAATCCCTGGTTTGACGATGAATGGCGCCAAGCACATGCAGCTAAACAGGAAGCATATAAAGTGGCACTGCACTAAAGGACGAGCAGAAGTGGAGACAGGAATACCGGCTTCTCAAAACTAAAAGACAGAGCACAAGAAGCGTGTGATTGAATAGATAGAGAGATACTTAGACAGGAGTTTCGAAAGTTCTACCAAAGGCTGAAAGGTCCTCCGAAGTGTAGAAACTGAAGCCTGTAATGACGTCAAGGCAACGTCATATCAAAATCGCAGTCGGGTCTTTGAGAAAAACTATTTCTGCCGACTATATACCGGCGAAGGCAGTCCAAAATGAACCATCCAACCCGGTTGATGAAGTTACCAACGAAACATCTTAAGTAACAACTTTACTTCGGTAAGGCTTTCATTTTCGATTTTGGTTAACTATTGTTTCTATAAGTCCTCTATAACACTTGCCGATCATTTCCGAGGCAAACATTTCAGGCACAATTTGTATAAGACCCTAAAGAAGCTACACAACGAGATCTTTTAGAGGGATAAGATTCTGCTTATGTCCTCTGTTACTTTGTTAGAAGTCTACTACATCTATAAGGACTTATGGCAGCTTCAGAATGACAACTACTACAATTCTATAAGGCCGAATAGAAGTTTCTGTATCACTATACCTGTAGCAGGCTTTCTGTTGCCAGCTTAACCGAAGCTGCTACCTGTGTTAGGTTTCTTTTTTCAAAGCTTAACCGAAACTGTTGCTTGTATAAAGTTTTCCATTGCAAGCCCTACTGAAACGGTTGCAACCAGCTTCCTATTGCAAGCCTTATCGAAACTGTTGCTTGTATACGGCTTCCTGTGGCAAGCTTTACAGAAGGTGTTATTGTGTATGGTTTCCTGTTGCAGGCTTCACCGAAACTGTTGCTTGCATAGATTTCCCTGCAAGCCTTAGCGAAGCTGCAACTTGTATAAGATTTTTTATTGGAAGACTTATCGAAACTGTAGTTCTAATGTACAATTCTGTTGCAATGTTTCTGTTGCAAACGTAACAGACAATGTTACTTGTATAAGGCTTCCTGTTGTAAGCTTCACAGAGCTTGTAACTTGTAAGAAGCTTCCTGTTGCAAGCCTTATCGAAACTGTTACTTTTGTATAGCCTCCGGTTACAACATTACCAAGCCTATTGCTTGTATAAAGTTTCCTGTAAAAGGCTTTACCGCAGCTGTAGATTGAATGTAGTTTGCTGAAGGAATTTTCCTGTTTCAAGTATAACAGAAACTGTAACTTGTATAAGGCCTTCTCTTGTAGGCACTACCGAAACTCTTGCTTGTATAAGGCTTCCTGTTGAAGTCCTTATAGAGGATACTACTTCTATTAGGCTTCCCCTTGCAGGCTTTATAGAGGCTATTACTTATATAAGGTTCCTGTTGCATGCCTTTAGGGCTGTACGAAAGATACCGCCCAGCCTCCCCGAGCTGGATGAAGAGAAAGTAGTTTTGTCTAAGATTAAGAGCACCAAGCAGCCGGAGTTGATCAGCAAGATATGGTCAGGGGAAAGCAAATCCGGATAATTTTTTTTTTTTTTCGTGGGTAGGTAAAAACCTTCATAGGCACTATGAGAACCGAACGCGCGTGCTCATAGTAGTGTGAGATTCTTACTCACTAAAAAACCTCCCAATCTTTGTAAGACTACGACTAAGTTTCCTTAACAAGTAGTTCAAGCTTCTGTATAGTAATCGCGTTTGGCAGGCTACTTCTACCTTCTAACGAAAGCACCTGCAATACCGTCATTATGTGCGGTTCCTCTTACGACGCTAAATCCAACGGTCTTGTTCGTTGTAGTCGGCGTGCAAGATTTGTCTGATCCAGAGTGGTTACAATGGCCGTGAAGGCGAGTGTGAAGTTTTCGAGCAAAGTTTCTTACTTCGTCGGTCACGGTTGCGATGTCTAGATCTCGATGTAAATCGCTATTTCTTATATACCATGGAGCATTTACGATTGCTCTTAGTGTCTTATTCTGAAAAGTTTCTAAAATAGATATGTTGCTTGGTTTGGTACAACCCCAAAGTTGTATACCGTACGTCCAAGATGGTCTTAGCACTTGTTTATACAATTTGCAGTTTGTTATATACGCTCAGTTTCGAATAACGTCCGATAAGCCAATTCAGTTCTCGTAGCTTGATTTCAAGTTCATCGCGTTTCTTTTTAACGTGTGCCTTCCACTTAAGTTTTGCGTCTAGGGTCATGCCTAAATATTTCGCCTCGTTTGCGTACGAAATTTTTACCGAGTTTATAAATAGAGGTAAGTTGATTACCCTCTTGTAAGTAAAATTTACATGCGTTGATTTTGTCTCATTTAGGAGGATTCGCCAGGCCTTTGTCCATTCGCATATTTTATTCAAAGCGCGTTGGAGTTTTCCCGTTGATAGTTCGACTGTCTTATCCGTAGCGAGGATAGCCGTGTCGTCAGCGAACGTGGCTACAGTCGTTGTCCCTACTTGAGGTACATCTCTTGTAAAAAGTAAAAACAGTGTTGGACCGAGGACGCTACTTTGTGGAACGCCGGCTTGTGTTTCTTTGAATTCTGAGTATTCGCGATCCGGATAAATGAAACCTCAGCGTCAGCATTGTTTGCCGGATCTTATAAAATGGAGACCGCCTGAACTGAGCCAACAACAAAGGTATTAGTTCGCTTTATATCGTATACGAGATATTTTTTGTACTAATAGTGAGGCACAATCGTTAGCTATAACTTTGAGGTAGTTAAGGACTTTGTTGGCTAGGTTCCGCTATTAATTGAGATAATGACGCCAACGCTGTAATCAAACGAGGGATAACTCCTGCCCATCGCTATTTCTTTGGGCTAGGAAGGCAATTGAGTAGCAAAGTCCTCTCTCGAGCAACTTCAGTGTCCATGTATAAGACCCTCATCATCCCAGTCCTGCTTTACGGTGCAAAAGCATGGGCCCTGTCAAAGGCGGATGAAAACACTTTAGGCTGCTTCGAGAAGAAAATTCTTCGGACGATTTACGGTCCCGTCTGCAACGGAGAGTGGAGGAGGATATATAACATCGAACTGTACGGGCTGTACAGCGACACCGACCTAGCCAGAAGAGTCACAACACAACGTCTACGATGGCTGGGTCATCTAGAGCGGATGGACACCAACGCCTCAGCCCGGAAAATCTTCGAATCCACACCGCAGGGACGGCGAAGTAGAGGAGCACCGAGACTCAGGTGGCGCACGCAAGTGGAAGGGGGCCTGAGCCAACTTCGCGTGCCAAACTGGAGAGCCAGCCAGCTCTGTCAGCTACTAGTGGCTGGCAACTACAGAACTAGGTCCACCCCGGACTGTAGCGCCACCTTAAGTAAGTATAAGTGAGATGTTAAACCACGTTTGACAACAACCTTGCCATCAGTGTGGCTTGGGCCAGATGAGACCACCATCGATCAAATAAGGCCATCATGGGTCAAAAAAGGACTATAGACAAAAAAGACGCACAGTTATGTGACTTGAAAGGAGTGTGCAGGGCTCCCGCACCAACACCAGAGGCACAATATTTTAAAAGTTCGTGCAAGAAGTCGCATGCTCAAGCAAACGACATTGCTGATCGGAAGAAAATAGGTAGCGTGATGTCAGTGAAGCCTTTCTTCGTGAGTAATCGTATGGAAGCAGCGGATATGACATATGAGCTTAGCAGTCAATGAGAAAAAACCATCAAACCTACATACTGTAATCTAATCAAGAAGAGACATCAACGATTTGGACGAAACATCACCATAGTAAAATACTTCTTAACTTCCCAACTTCTCAACAATGTATGCTGTGTGTGTTGATTTCTTACAAGGGGACCATTCAATTTTTTGCCGAATCCGAACGGCAGTTTGAGAAGTTTTTCAAGACAATTGATACTCTCGGAGGGCTTGTCAAACCCTCGCGGAGGTGGGGACTGTGAGGACCGCCGAAGAGCAAGTCTTTTTTTACAGGTGACAGTGGCAGGATTCGAACCCAGACCTCCGGCGTAGTAAGCACACACACTAACCACTACGTCATGGCACCCCACGGCAACCCCAACATCACCATAGACAGCTTCTATTTTGAGGAAGCAAGCGATTTTGTCTACGGGTTCCGCTTATGCATCAAACCAAGGTCTTTTTCTTCGATTGCTGGGCCACAAAAAGACCACTTAGCTGCCTCCTCATATGGCGGATAAGGGAATGCTTACCAGTTATGGTATGTACCGGTATGGAAAATATCCGGGGCGAACCAAACCCAGCAGCAAATGAAAAATCCAAGAGCGTCTGGCCCAAAATGAGCGGCTTCCAAGTCGGCGGCGTCTGTTATCCAGGTAAGGGTTTATGCGTGACGGTCCAGGTTGTGGCTTTTCTCCGTAAATGCATAGCACTTGCGAGGATGAGCTTTGGTGTTTCTGCACAGAGTTTTCATGTTCCGTAATGGCTCATCAGCGTTTGTGTGTGATCGAAAATTACTTTTCTCTTCATGCCTGTTTCACATCAAGAGCGAGAGAGCGAGCGAGAGTCTCGGGCGAGCCGTCAAATAAATTTCAATCAATGCCAATTTATTTTTACAATATATTTACAATAAGAGCTTATCACTGTGTCGCACGCCGACCTTTTCGAAGAATTGTAAAACTCTCGCCGAGGTCGACGAGTATTCTGACAATCGCTGTTGTGAGTTATTACACGCTGTGGAATAGACGTTTTTCTTTCTCGAATCTAATACTTGCTGTGAAACATAAACTATAAATGTTCAATAAAGTCGCCTAATCTTAGTAGAAATATGTATGTGATGTTTTGTCACTGTGAAGTCAAAACGGTCGTCGCGGTTTCTCCCTTTCAATATGTAGTAACAAACGATTTCTTTGGTCTCGCATCATTCCTGCCGCCCTGATTTGATGCTCACGCGCTGAATGTGAAACGGCCATCAATCTATTCTATCCTTAAACTTTTTCCGCTCGCAATGTGCCACGCTACGCATAAGGGTAGTCATAACTCTTGATAGCGAGCTAATTATATATAAAATAGGTGTATAGCATTGCAAGGCCCTTAAATAACTAGTAAAAGAGCACCGGGACTTAGGTAGAACGGGACCTCATCTTAAGTAGGGAGCCGACTATCTAGAACTGAATTGGCTGCCAAAGCTTGTCGGTTAAGGCTCAGTTCCACCTTCGATTGTAGCGTCACCAAAAGTGCAAGGGTTGTTCGGTAAGTTAGTGACTTTGATGTTAGATGGCGCTTTGAAATGATCATAGGACTAGTCATTATTATAATGTTGTAGATTGTAAATTGTTGTAATTTTTCAGTTTTCAATATTAAATTTAATATTGTATGGCTTTGCCATAGGGACATCTCCCCAATATAAGCAACGATACGTTCGGTTAGCTTTTTAATTGATGAAAAAACTGTTCAATTTATCTAATAAAAGGAGGAACCTAGTTTTTAGTCTGAAGCTAAAGTTTATATCACTGAAGAATCCTTTCACAACAAAAAAAAATCTTGTTTAATTAAAAGACCTAAAACAACTTTGTCACACAAAATTTTTTCAAAAACGTTTGCGATATGCCTGCCTAAGTTGTTAGTATGTGTCTAGCACCTCTGTGGTATATAAAATGGAGGTAGAAAAAATTCTCAATTGGCAGATAAAATCTAAGAGCACCAGAAATCGATAATCTTTACGTCAAGGATTGCTGCGTGCGGGTTAAACCTAAGTCGAGAAACGGCAAATAGGGCCCCTACTAAAAAAATATTAAATGCAATGCTTTTTGGTGCTCGTAATTTAAGATGTATACACTTTTCACAACATCTACATTACTACCTACATTTTATGTAGTTGTGCGTTCTGTTTGACCTGTGAACAAACTTAAGGGAGTACTCCATGTTTTAAAAAATTCAACTAGATTCACAAACTTTCACCCTGCCTAACCAACAAGACAATAACTCGTACGACTTTATGATCCGCATACTTAACCCTTTTTCTTTGTCTGATTACGGTTGGGTACACCCTTAAAAGTGGAGTCCACAATCCACTTTACCTATGCACTACACGCGTTCTTTCGAGTCTGTCTCCGGAAACAAATCTTCAACCCGTTTCACCTTTTCCTCGATGTAATGGAAATTTATCGCCTGGAATGACCTTTGATGAGGTGGAAACTTGCAAATGGATTCGGAAAAAACCGCACTTGTTTTCGAAAATATCTTTTCCTATCTGAAGCTAAAAGATATTTTTTGAAAAATTTAATTAAAATTTGCTTCTTCGATACGCCACATTATTATTGTCAATGATTTATGCTGGCCGCGTTTTATGTTGCCACCATTAGCATCACTATTCACGAATTGGTAGCTGCATTTCCCGACAGGGGAGTCGATTTCCGCACACCGATAAGACCTACTATCCCTCCAATATACATTGCATTCACGTGCAAACAAGATGACGAAGGATTATCTCTAGGTGGGTTGGGCAAATGCATTCGAATGAGAAGGACGAAGACCACCACCACCGCGCACCAGTGCCAGCTATATGCTGAGCTTCTCCATTATTCATTGTAGTGCACACGTCTTGGCTGTGAGTGCATCTCACAGACGGAATGCATGAGGAGCAGAACGTTATATAGGGTGACCCAAGCCTTGTGAACCCCCGAATCAGAAGCGAAATATAGCGAATAATCGAATAAGAATTAGATGTACGTGCCACAATCGAGGTCCGTAGAATATCGAATAAGGAACTGGGAAACGAAATTTTCTCCTTGATGGCTTTTGGGGAATTTTCTTGAACCGAAAGTATTTTCCCTCTGTCTCTACTCTGGCAATTTATATTGTATGTCTGCAAGATAATGTTCTATCCTCTGTGTGAAGTAGCATAGCTAGTTGGGGCTGAGCTGGGACCGTCTAGATGAATTTACATTCGGCTTGTGAAGACGAATAATTCTTGAATTCTTGTCGAGTGCATGTGTACAAATGCTGTTCCTGTTACGTGCGCAATTCTGGTGCTAGATATAGACTTTGTTCCTCTATCCTTATTAAAAAAATATGTACCTATGTACATCCCTGGATTCCTTGCCATTTCTGATGCCGTCGGTGGTACCTAACTAGCCGACATCGCCTTTCATTTGGTTGTCCGAAAATCAAATCATAGAACAGACAATTCGTGACTTTTTCATCGCCCGGAAGTCAAAGTTGAATGGGGTGGTAAGGAACAAACGTAACAGGTGATGGAAGTGCGGTACCTTCCATCCAGCCCGTTGATTAAGTGCAATGTGATGGAATGCTGAGACGTGTTCGAGAATATTTTGATCCTGTAACTAAGATTGTACCTAGAATAAAAGGATTTTACATGGGTTGGAGCTGCTGTGGGTCTTATAGTGATGTAAGGCACATGCCTAACCCTTTGTCTTATAAAACAGGGTTCAGTATAATTGCATTAATTGTATTACGACACCGATGTGAAAAGAGTTCATTCTTACAACTCCTGACTTTATACAAAGTTTGATCAGGGGAAACTATCAAAGTTGGAAGATTCTAGTTGCTCTCGTGAGCAGCTTTTCGGTCGTCTAATAATCGAATAATGGAAAAATGTCGAGAAGATCTTTCAAGATACTCTATGATGCGAAGGAACCATCCACTACAGTTTCGATTTGATTGGGTATTATTTGATTAAGGCGGCCGAAAGTGGAAACAAGCTCTCTGTATGCTTTCTGCGACACTTTGACTTGGAGGTTACTAGGGTAAATACAGACGTGGGGCTTTTTTATTATACAAAAAAATCGAAAGATATGGCGTATAGCATAGGGCTGATAATGAGTCATGAAAATATTTAAACGTTGCTCTTCAAGGAAAAGAAAAGATCAGAACTTTCAAGACGAAAGCTGTGACCTTGGGCTTGAAATTTAGATTGTCAAGGTTTTGTTTCACCACAGCCGCATAGCGGCAAAGGGGCACAGCAAAGCAAAGTGACAAAATCATAAAGGGTAGGGCAGCAGCAAAGCGTATCACAGTTGCAAAGCGTCAAACTGGCCTTACGTCAAACTTTGCAAGGTTTTGCGTTAAGCCTGAGCTTTCAGCTTGACAGTGTAGAATGGTGACCGGTAGTGATGAAAGCCGACAAAGAGGCAAAGCAACATTAGCGGCAGAAAGATAGAGGAGCAAAACGACACAGTAGCGGAGCTGTAAAGCGGCTGAGCGCGAATCTAAAAATACAAAACGGGAAAAGGATAAAGCAGCAGACTAGCAAAGAAGCCGCAAAAGTCAAAGCAACAAGAAAAGTATGCCTCTTTACTGCTCCTTCGGTTTAGTAATGTGCCGTTCTACCCCGAAGTAGCTTTGTCGCTTTTCGCTCTCACGCTAGCAAAATTTCGCCCAGCCAGTTAATCAGTCAGCTGCCTCCTTGATTTGCCACTTTGCTACTCTGCCACTTGGCTGCTCTGCCTTTTTGCCACTCCGCAAACTTTCGGCTCTGCCGCTTTGCCCATTTGTCGCTTTGCCTCTATATGAGTCTGCATCTTTACCGCTCTGTTGACTTATAGTCGCTTTATAGCTCTGCAGTTCAGACGTTCTGCCGCCTTGGCGGATTGCCACTTTGCCATTGTGTTGCTTTGCAGCTTTCCCGCTTTGCTACTCTGCTTCTCTGCCACAGTGCCGTAGATTTTGAACAAAAATTCCTGAATTTTAATTCAAAAAAATAATTTTTTTAAAGCCACGCCCCCAAAAGAGGGCGCCGACATAGAGTATGCATGCAAGAAGCATGCGAAATGCCAATGCTTACAACGTTTGTTATACAATATTTTCCGTTTGTCGGGACTTTCCCCCTTTTAACGGCTTTGTCACTCTGCCGATTTTTCACTTTTCCGCTTAAATAGTTTTAAACTACTCTGCCGTTTTTTCACTCTGCCGATTTGACCCTCAATCAATTTGCGACTCATCCAACTGTGTTACTCAGTCGCCTAACGCTGCTTTGTCGCACTGCTACTTTGTCACTCTGTCATCACTTTAGCGCCTTCCGTCTTGCCGCGTTGTCACTCTACTCACTTCTGCTGTGTCACTCTACCGCTCTCTCGTTTGGCTTTTCTGGCACTTTTTCGCCTGGATAGACGCTTTTCTGCTCAGCAGACTTTCCGCATGCGATTTGCAGCTTAGCCGTTCTTACTCATGGCAGTTTCACATAAAGAGCGAGAGAGCGAGCGAGGGTCTCGGGCGAGCTGTCAAATGAATTTCAATCAATGGCAATGTATGGGATGGATCACAACATCGGCGTGATCACTGTCTCGCTCGCCGGGTTTTTCGAAAAATTTAAAAACCCTCGCCGAGGTTGACGATTATTCTGTCAATCAGTGCTGTGAGGAATGACACGCTGTTGAATAGACATTTTATTCCTCGAAGCTAATACTTGTTGCGTAATATAAGCTATTTATATGCAATAAAGTCGACAAATTTAGAAATGTGTTATGTTTTGTCACTGTGCAGTCAAAAGAGTCGTCGCGGTTTCTCGCTCTCATTGTGTATTAACAAACGATTTCTCTGGTCTCGTATTGTTGCTGCCGCTCTGGATTGAAGCTCTCGCGCTGAATGTGAAACGGCCGTGTATTTAAGCGATTTCTCTGGTCTCTTGTTGTCGCTGCCGCTCTGGTTTGACGCTCTCGCGCTGAAAGATTAAAAAAACGGATTTGTACTGAAAGTTCGCTATTTTTACTTCTACTTTTAGTTCCATGCCACTTTGTACCAGCCCAAGGACCAATCTCCGGTCCTAACGAATACGAATAACTCCAAAACTATTCGTTTTGAATGAAATAGGTCGAGGCAACCAGTAACGGCTTAAGCCTTTACTGAAGGTCACCTATTAAAGCTTGATTGGTTAGGGACTTGGAGGCTGGAGGTACTGCTTCGGCGTAAACCATTGTCGGCAGCGGTCCAGATTTTTCTGAAGAATACGTGCTCGTGACTCCAGATAGGAATTTGCTTTGAGGATGCGATAGGGGTGCGGTTGGTACAAATTCGTGTAAAACCACGTCAACATGGTGAGGGAGGTCAGTGAGAAGTATTTTTTTATATCAGAAGACAAAAGAAGACATCGGAAGGCAAGAGGCCCAACTAACATTTTTTCTCCCATAACACTCTACTAGAGTCTTATGAGAGTATATTCTCCAAGAGCTTGCCTCTTGGAATTTGCCTCTCATAGAGTACTACGAGAGCGCTTAAGAGAGTCTTACGGGAGTTAAATGGCCCCACTTATGGGAGTTATTTGATCTGATAAAAAGTCTTAAACTCTCCTTGCAAGAGTTATTCGGTCTCATAATAAGACAATAAGTCCTTCTTATGGGATGTGAAGACCTAGTCTTGTTTGACAGAGAGAGAAACATATAACAAACAATCTTCGTGTCATCTTTATCATGTTGTGTGCCAAAAATGCTTTAATTTTTCATAAGGATATAAAGTAATAAAGAGAACAATATATACATCTAAAAGAAAGTGTTATTTTCAATGCACTGTTTGATGGTACACCATTGTCATCAACATTATTGACTTTGTGCAACTGAAAATTTATCTGCTAAAGTTAACATTTTACTTCGATAAAAACAAAGCGCCACGAAAACAATCAGTTAAAAAAAAAAAACTATAAATGATAGCTCATCGCTCAACATCATTGCCGCGTGCACATGAATGAAGGAATATAAAGATTACAGCATACGCATGTTATGATATTTGCTCGCTAAAGTAAATGTTAATCTGACGTCATTGGATTTGACTTTGAGTTTGTTTGCAGGTAGAAAAAGTCAGTCAATCCATGCTGGCTAACCAGACCATGAATATGTTTTCGATGACGACTTGTGCTGCAGAGATACCTACACTTTTTCTCCATAAAGAAATGCAATAATTAAAAAACTACTGTCACCGCAAGCACACTACGTACTGGCAATATTACTTTTGACGGATGGTGGAACGCCATTATTTTGAATTGAAATGAATAGGTATTTTTATCAGCCACCCGGTCTCAAAACAAGAGTTTTAGGCTGAAAAGAGTATTTTTATGAGTACTTCGATACTTTGACTCTCATAAGGATGCTCCTTATAATACTTTTACTCTTTGAGAGTAAAACGAGAGTTGAACTCACATAACAAGAACCAAATATGCTCTCATAATGGAAGTTAACGTCTTTTTTACTCTGGTAGCTTTTTACCCTTCTAATGAGAGTACTATGAGAGTGAAATTCAATTTAATCAAAAAAAAATTATGTTCTGAGAGTACTCAAGAGGCTTACGAGAGCCTTATAAGAGGTTTTTCTAGATTTGTAGAGCACATCTCTCGAGAGTATGTCTGTTGGGGAGGACCTCGGGGTGTGGGGGCTATGGCATTTTCTGTAGGCATGATGGGAGAATTTAGAAGTAGACGGATGGGTTGTGTGGCGTTTAGCCAATTGGAGCCGGAGATAAAGATCATAATCCTCTTTGCAGTAGTATTTACCTAGAGTTTTCCTTCGCACAGGCGCGACAGTTACACAGAAGGTGAACCATTGTTTCATTTCTCCTCCACGTCTCTGCGACTTATACAAAAATTATTGAAAGGAGCTCCACGTCTTATGATAGCCGACCGCCCTACCAGACAATTGGCTATGAGGGCCCAAAGAATCTTTCTCACATTCATGCAAGCTAACGAAACAAAAGGTCCGAATCGCTGAAATTAGGTACAAGGGAATCAGGCAATTATGTATACCTGAGAAGTGAGAATACCTAGAGGAATTGGAAAAAATTTTAGAAGTGTAACCAGATTAATTTGCAGCAATTACAGGAAATCTAGAAGCCGCTGTCTCTGCGTGTAACCTAAAGGCCTAACCATAATAGACTTAAATGGGCTTAAGTCGGCTTTCCGAACTGT
The DNA here is from genome assembly GCA_947623515.1 of Neoascia interrupta. NCBI lineage: Eukaryota > Metazoa > Arthropoda > Insecta > Diptera > Syrphidae > Neoascia > Neoascia interrupta. The sequence goes on along the minus strand of OX392462.1, from coordinate 172,724,933 downwards.
CCCATTACACGCAATTCGTATATGCCTCGACCATAATAGTCGTTTCTTCGGTTTCGTTAGGTCTTCGTTAACTTTTGCTCTCATAAGTTTAGTCCCACTCAAGTGAGAGGTTCAGTACGGAAATCGACAGAAGGTGACGCACGCAAGTGCTGCACCGGGTCTGAGCCAACCACGCATGCAAAACTGGAGACGGATATCTGGAGGCAGAGCTGGCGATAGTTAAGCTTGTTGGCTGAAACTAAAGTCCACCCGGACCGTAGTACTACCTTAAATAAATAAGTAAGAAGCCTTTGTAAATTTTTTTGTATAAAAGTGGCCATGGAATCACCACTAAAAAGTTCAAATTTCTTTAGAACAGATCGCTGTATATGCAGTCAATCATTGTTCTGAGTTCCGGGCAAAAACTTGAAGAGAGCACAGTCTGCGCTTATGTAGTCGAAAAAGTTGCAGCTGGAAACCAAAGCCATTGCAGAAAACAGTCGCTGAGCACATAGAAGCCAAAATCTCTTAAACTATAAGAACTGAATTGTAAGTTGTAAGAAAAGTATGAAGTAATTCTTTTCCATTCATAGATTACTAAAGAAAAATTACCCGGGATAAGAATCTAAAAAGGACCTATCAGCTATCAGCCGTCCGGACCTATCAGCTAAAGCAATAAATAATGGGTTCGCTAAACCATGAAACCAAAATTCCATCGCTGGATGAGCACCCGAAACTTGAAACTTTTATAACTCTGGCGCATATATACGAGCTAGAATGTAACCAATGCCGTAAATTTGTGTAGGCTTTTGGTCGCTTTCAGTTTGATGGCAGAGACCTGCGACCTAACATAATTCCAAAAGAATTAGCCTTATGGCAAATGTATCACACTTTAATTAGCCTAAGGCTCAAAAAAGGTAAAACTCGTTGAACTAAAATACAATTTAACGAAATTAATCCTTACGAACTTACGGTAGGTAACTTAAATTGTGTGTGTAACCCATTCATTGAACCGCACTTGAAACCAGAAACCCCCGGTTCGACTTAATTTCACCATACCAACACGAAAGCCGAACTTTAAAAGCATTCAAAACTTTCGCAAAAGAATGTGCAGCGACAACTGTCAAGACGTAGTGGTTCCAAAATAAATTCAAAACTCAAAACACGAAAGAAAAAAAAAATAAAATCACAACTGAGCGTGTGTAAGAGCACCTACCTATACAGTAAACCAAAGAAATAAGGAATTACCCATTTGAAAAAGTAGAAAAAATAAAAGAGTAGAAAGGACGAGAAGAGCTGTGGTAAAAACTTTTTAATAAAAAGTTATTACCAACGCCGCACTAATATTTTCGACAAGTCCTTCTCTTCAATGCAATGCATGTTCAACAATACATATACTACCACACACAGGGTGTATGTTTAAGGTAGATATACCTATACGTAGGTGTACAGGACATACTTTTTGGAAAAGTTTTCGGTTAGAGTTGTTGTAAACTTGAGACACCCCACGGTATGAAAGAACACGATAATGTCACGCGGCCCAAGCGGCAACAGTATACGTATAGCACACAGGCGGCGGCTTACCCCATAGTACAACCCACCCCCAATTGTAAGGTTTTGGTAAAGATTGGGTCGGCTTCCTTGAAGAAATGCGAAGCGCCTTAAAGGAAAACTTCTTTCCTCTATTAAATTATCCCATTATGCAATTTTGAAATCGTGCGCGGAATATGTAATGCCTTGTCATAAGTTTAAGTTACAATTTTTTATGCTCGCATTCAGAAAACACTCTGCGATGTGGTGCGGCAACTGTCGTGAAAATTTACTGCATTTAAGGACCTTCGTCTCACGACAAGGAATGTTTCTTCTTTTGCTTACCGAAAATGTCACTGGAATGTGTGTGGGCATGTGCATTATTAGACACGTATCCCTGAGAAGGAGCAGTCTTCTTTGATCATCAGCTGAGGCCCGGACCGGAAATATTCGGTTGAAATATACAACAGGATGTATTTAAGGCAACTGCAGTGGGTGCACTGCAGGGGGGCCTAATGGCATGTTTCATGAAAAACTTTTACACATGAGTCCAGGACATTGGTTGGATGCGAGACTATATGGCTGGGTTGGTTGTCGTTTCTTTCGTTAGATTTCGGTCGGACTGCTATATCATATTTCAAACACTATGTGGACAAGGCTGGCAAAGGGAGCCTCAAAAATTAGCAGGTAGCTTGTGAAGCATTTTAGAAGTTTTGTAAAAGAAGACGGTAATTGGAGGGCTTCCGCATGTACATGCACATGTAGAGTTTTCCACAGTTTCTTTTTGGTAAGTAAAAGCTAGTGTGGTTAGGCCTTCCACTTTATGGCACATATACAATTTTAATACTAACTTTATTGTGAATATATAATATTAGGCACTTTTCTTGATAATGGTGTGCAAGGATGAAATTATCTTCATAGTACGCTTTAAAGTGACGAAATATAGAGGTTTGCAAAACCTCAAAAACCCTTCAACAAGTTTGTCACGGTTTTGAATTGAGTCTAAAGACGAAAAATGGCGCTTGGCGAAATAGGCTTGAGAAGTCAAGGTCACACACTCGTCTTACATCTAGGTGGCAGCAGATGAATTCTCTAGATCTAGATCAACGATTCCATAAAGATGCAATTTCAGTTAGGTTAAATTGTTCTAAGGAATCGCCTAGTATGAACCAACCCTAATAAATAATTCGGACGGAAGAGAAGACAGGAACACCGGCTGCTCAGAAGGTAATGGAGCATGAGAAGAAAGAAGAAAGGTTCTAAGGAAAAAACTAGATCTATACAAATATTGACAAATGATCAGAAAAATTCGCCAAATTGGAAAATTCGAATGGAAACTTTTAATGATGGTTAAGAAAATATCCTAGTAGAATCCAAGGCGGTATTGAGAATATGAAAACACCAGTTTCTTAGACTGCGCAATTCCCATGGAAAACCATTTAACCCCTGTGAAGTAGACCTGTGATTTCGCCCAACCGACCTTAAGAAAATAAAAATACCTAAGAAAGCTAAACTCCAATGTAGTTGCCGGACCTGATAACCTATAGTTGCCGAGCTTTTAAAAGCAGCGAGCGATGATTTGGTAAGGAGCACACTAGCTAAGGAGCACACTTTGCTAAGGAGCATACACTATGTCACTTATATGATATTGAAAAATCATTTTTTTTTTAATACTAGGAAAAAATACTAGAAAAATCATATTGATATTGAACAAATGGGAAAGTGCAACAGTGCGCGTGCAAAAGCTTCAGTCTATCTTCAACGGATTGCAAAATACCCGACCATACCAAAAAAAAAACTGCCACGCCTCCAAAAATTGGGCGGGATATAAAAATATAACTGTTGAATGCTTTATACTAGGTGGTTGCATACATTTCGGCCTAAAACTCCGCCTTTTTATCTGAAAAAATAACTTTTTTTAACGCCACGCCCACTAAAGGGTACGGAGGCACATACAATAACATAAAAGTTAGAAAATGCAAATATATACAACTTTTGTCATATATATTTTTGTCAAATTTCATATATATTTATTGAAAAACAGTCATTTTAAGCTAAAATCCCTTGAAAAGTGGGCGTGGTCTATGAAAAGGCTTACATTTTTTGGCTTCCTTAAAAACAATTACAAGTCACTGTTACATACGAAAAATGAATGTGCTAGAACCATTGTAACATAACTAAAATTTGGAAAAAGTATTTTTTTAAATTCGATATGGTCGCACATTCAAGCCTGTAGTGGGCGTGTATGTTGGCGGATTCAGCATATTTTCGAACTTGATCTGAAGGACTGGACTTCCAGCCAACCCACCCAATTTCAGCTCTCTACATTAAAATTTAAGGCCCAAAAGTCGTTAACATACGGACGAACGGACATGGCTTAATCGATTCTCCTGTCGGTCCCATTCTTATCTTTAAAAGGTCTTAGGGATCTGCGGCGATTATTTCACTGCATTACAAACTTTACATCAAACTTAATATACCCTGGGTCGGGTATAAAAATCAATAAGGCATCATTCTGTTAAGCATCGGAAGACTTTTAGTATTTGGTAAGGTAATGTTGACGTAGCAGTTTAACATAATAAGTTGACTCCTTTTGCTGCGAACATCTATTGTGGTACCACATGAGTCTAGATCCAGATAGTTTCGGCTTATGGAGCATGAGAGAAATATTCGGTAAATTTCAGTTACAGAGTTAGTTGCTACCGGGCTGTCACCTTCCAATGGTTGGCAACGTAGGAAGTTTGTTTCCGTTAAAAGCTACAGCGTTTTTGTACAGGATTGCTGCGACTACGAGCCGTTAGAGGTTTATATATAGCTTAGAAATGCTGTTTCTTTAGCATTTTTAAAATTTCGTTGGCTTGATTTGTATGTACAGTTCCCAGTCCTCTAGCCTTCTAGCCTTTTGCTGGCATTTGCCGAGTTGAAATATATGAATCCTATAGTTAAACACGAAAAACGGTTGATGATAATAATTATGAAGTTCAAAATAAGACCAGTCGGTTTATTTGCCACCATCATTAAGTTTACAAGCTCGTTCAGTTTCAACGACAGGTTCAACGACTTCAGAAGTCGTTGCCTGTTTTCACTTGGACGCCGCGCCGGCACATATGTTGTTATCCTTTTACATGTTTTTCCGTTTGGGAGTCAGTGTACAATTTCTGTTATTCCAGTTACTGTCAGTGATTTTTACATTATACCATCGTAACCTGGAAAAAATGACTCGTGCTTTTTCACGGTCCCCACCTCCGCGAGGGTGGGCGATTAGTGCAAAAGCCAATATTGAACATACGTGTAAAACAACAATTTTTTTTTTTTTTTAATCTTCAGTATCTTGAAGGCAAAAGCGAACTTTTGCAGATTTGGTTACAGTTCAGAGCGTACAAAAAACTGCGTTAAAAAAAAAATTTAATTGCCATTTTTTTCCTTATAAAGTATTTCTTTGAAATAAAGAACGGGCATAATTCATCTTCGGAAATTTTATGCAAATTTATATCGAGTTTCGAATATTCAAAAACTTCCAAGATTGAACTCAAAAACGTAAAAACATTTTTGAAAACAATTTTCTAAAGTTTGCTACTCCGTTAACTGTAATGACGATCTTATTTAAATTTGTCTGAAGTATGTTGCGCGTTTACAACGCAAGCTAACCGCATTAAGAAAGTTTTAAAATTGCCATTTCCAACCTCAAGTTTTTTTAAACTATTTAAACAAACGAAATAGAAAACAACATGTTTTACCGATTTCTCAGAAATCCATCTCCGCAGAATTTAAGAAAAAAGTCCAATGGAGCACAACTAGATGTAAATTTAAAAAAAATAAAATGATGATTGAAAGAAATAGAAATTGCTGTTTTATGGATTTTAAATTTAACCAGTGAATAAGTGCAACTCAGTGCGTAATGTAATAGCTTCGGTCCATCTGTAACGGACCGGGTATACCTATTCCTATTCCTATTCCTATTCTCCTTTCCATTCGTATATTTTCTTCTTTTTCATCTCGTTACCATACATGCAAAAAAAATTGTTCCCTATAGACATTTTTTAATTTTATTTTTTATAAAGGGGTGGCATCGCCAACTACTTTAACCTAAAATCAATACTAGCATAGAAATATCCAAGTTTCCGTCTAAAATGTACGCAGAAAAGTAATTTTTTGGTTCAAATTCAATGATATTGTCAAATTGTTCCCAAAGGATGGGCGTGAATTTGTATGAACGAAATCTAAAATAGTGACCGGTAAACTTTGAGTCACATTTCCACCTGCCAACTGCGCAATTAAAGAAAGCTTAACCTACAACTTTAAGACCAACCAAAGAACGTCTTTGACGGTCGTTTTACACCCGACCGAGGGTTTTTTAATTTTAATGCATAGTTTGTAACACAGTGAAATAATCACCGTAGACCCCTAAGACCTTTGAGAGATATGATCGAGACCGACAGGTAAGTCGTGTCCAACCATCCGTCCGTATGTCCGTCCGTCTGTTCTTATGTCTGCAGTTTTGAGGTCTTTCAAATTGAGCTAGGAAACTGAAACTTGCAGCGTTACTTGGTACTTATTTTGTACAGACAAAGTATAAAAATTGAGAAGATCCGCCTATAGCCACGCCCACAATTGGCTTGAATGCCAGACAACCTCAAATTTAAGAAAAAATTTATATTACATTTTATTTCAAAATGCCTTTTGGTCAAGATAGACAAAACATATGAACTCAAATTTTGGTGGAGAGCAATATCGACCAGAAGCCTTTAATTACACAAAAATTGGACCGCCCACTCTATTGACCATACCCAGTTTTAACATCTGAAATTTTTAAAAACCTGATTTATCGGTAAATTCATTCCAAATTGAAAAAATATTTAATGACTAATATTAAAGATATTACCATTTGCTAAGTTTGTTGCATACAAAACATTGAGCTCCGCCTACTTTTAGGGCCCGTTTTTGGGGAAAAACTGTTTTTTTTTAAGTATTAATATTCGCTTTTAACGCATTTTCTCGTGATTCCAACGAAATTAGAGTAAATTGATTTTAATTATCAGCCTACTCCCTTTTTTAGGGGCGTGGTCAATACAAATAATTGACATTCGTATATGAAACAGACCAAAAAATTTTAAATTTGGTGTTAAGAGGGTCGGGTATAGAGGTAAAGAGGGTCGGGTATTTAGAAGTTCGTTACAGACGAACTCTTGCACTTACTTACTTGTTGTTTCTGCTGAGTGTTTTCAGGTTATGGGTCTATATCATACTTGCAGCTTTATTTTTTGTTGCTTCAATATTTTTATTTTTAGTGGGATAACATTAAAGTATGTGATGGATTGCTGCTTGACGAGATTTTACTATATTGAGGTAACCAAAGCCCAATGGCTGCTGGCTGTCTACGTAAATGAAATGTCCTTTTGTTCCTGCCTAAAATTATTGCAAAAACGTACACTTGAAAGGTGGGGTAAGGATAGGATCATTTTTTGATGCTGATGACGTCGGGGAACATTACAACCAACTTGGAGTTAGCAGCTTGCACTTCTGTACAAATTAATGGAGGGTACACTTTAGTTGGTGTGTTCTTTGCGATCCTATCCTAACCCCTAAGTTTTATCAATGCTATTAGCCGCCGGAAATACGAGCTTTTGTTAATTTTATACCTGTTGAAGCTACCCACACTACGTTTTAGTGTGTGTCCAGAATTAAACTATATGTCTTGATGATCGTGGACTCCAGCTTGTACATTGAACTTTTATTGCGTTTTCTGTGGCGCCACTTCATACAAAACATTAGCCTGTATACGCTGTCTTGACTCTATGTTAAAAGTAATGTTATGTTTACCTCCGGGGATGATACTCAGATATTTGGAACCTTTAGAAAGCTGAAGAGCAGTTATACATCAGGAATCGTTTGACTATTTGAAAAGTCCGGTTTCACTATCGTTTGACTATTTGAAAAGTTCTTTTCTAAAATTAAGCTTAGATTGAAGTATCGTAGGCATCGCATAACAAAACCCTCGGCTAGTAAAATAAAAATTTATATTATATCTTACAAAAAAACATACAGTTATCACGTATTTAGTGATGTTAGAGGATGTGGGCTTGAATCATAGCAATCATAGGTCTGTTAAAAACATATGAACATTTTTAATGGTCCGAGAATCGGTTTTACTTGTACGCCTTCAAAGACGCTATTTTACTCTGCGCCACCGTGGTTTGAAAATAAAAAAAAAATGCTTAAGTCTGGAACAAAGTAAGTATGCCTAGTAAGTGCAAGAAAACAATGCGCACAGGCACTGATTTTTGCAGCAAAACTGATTAAAGTGTTGTTGTCTTGATGAAATTCCATTCGTCCTTGCAGTGTTTTCCTATTATGCTCAAGTTTGTGCATACTATTCTCTGCAATGCAAATATACTATCCTTCAGTTGAACAGCCCCATCTCCCACACTCAATGTGGATGAAATTAATTTGTTCATTTCCGGAATTAAACCCGAACACAATTTGCAAAGCCAAAACTTAATTTTCCACCAATTATTCAGTTAGTTTGTTTCAGCAGCTGATTTTGGATTTTAGAGAAAGGACGAAATGAGGCAAACAAGGACGTATGGGTCGGAGAACAGAAAACACTCGTAGTTACACTTTTTGGACAAACACAATTGTTGTAGAATGTATAGACAAACACTAATATCTGTTTGGTAGTTGGCGTTGCGGTTAGTGTGGTTTATAGTTTTATGCATGTATTGCATATGTTTGTAAGTGAATGTTTATTATAGACTCCTGGAGTGTAAATTTGTTGTGGAAACTGTCGGTTACCGCCAACATAGTCAAGTTGAATCTCTGCCGGGAGAAAAGTTATTCCATATTATATGGCGGCCGAAAGTGGGATGATGACCCGATATTGTAATGATGTGGCCAGATTCTTGCGATGACTATGAGGGCAGGATTAAAATTAATGAAACCTATTTTCGGATTATTTGTGTATGATGGAGCACATCGATGCGGGCATATTGCTGGTGGCTACCAGCGATGACGTTGATGATGAGACTCCTCCATAATTGTTATGGAGTCTCTGGTCAAAAATTCGCTGATTGAAATCATTCTTTTATGAAATTGAATTTGGAAATTAGAGTGTTCAATTGGATGAAGTGCAAACAATTAAGTTCGGTTGAATTGCGTACAGAGTTTTTTTTTATCATCATACCCTTACCTCTTTGGGAAAACAAGAACCATGGAAAGCTTTATCCTAAACAATTTTATACTAGACTTACAATCCTTAAACTGAGGAACAAATAAGTAATATTTCCCTTCGCTGTAATAAACTCAGAATCTCCGACACGAAAAGTTGGACAACAGTTTCGAGTGCAGCGCAGATAAGCTTACCTTTCGAGAAAGGAAAAAACTTCTTATGCTGCTGCTTTTCAACTTTTGAGGGACAAGTTGTAAATACAGCAAGCTGAAGCTGAAGGTTTTCTAGAAGCAAGGATGCCATCCACGCCGCTGTTTTCTGTACAGAGGTGGGGACACAGTTTTCGTCACCTAAACATTGTTCCCTATTCCAAACGAGGAATTGATCAGGAAGTGTCAAAAAAAATTTCATTTAGACATACGAAATTGCACCATTTGCCCGGTTATTCAGTTGAACACTTCTTACCATCCATCCTGGTACATTTTTAATACCTCTATAAATATGGCGACCACATCATTTGACTGAGCAAAAGAATTCCATTGCAACTTGGAATAGGACGTTACGGGCAATGGGCATAAGAATGCAACGCACGTTTGCTCACTTTTGACGTTTAATTATTGGCTCTTTCAGCTCCATAGCTACTGCAGACTGTGCAAGCTTTGCTCTGACACATTTCAAATATGCTACAGACTAACGTGTGTCTTTGCTTCTACCTTTAACTTTGGAAAAGGATATTTTTCGTTTCGAATGACTGTTGCGAAAAGTTCCACATCATAGGATAAAGAATAAGGACGCCAACGTTGATTCAGTTAAAGAACAAACGGCGTACAACTCGCCGAAAAAAGTCATTGCAGTCATCACGAATACGTGACAGGTGAAATATACATTGTCTTAGTGTTTCGTGACGTGCAAGCCGAATAAGCCAATGGTAGTTTGGATTTAGAATGCAGCTACATTGACGCAAAAAATTATGTTAAAATTGTATTTCACACTGTTCAATGCAAAATATTTACTGAAGGATTTTCTAAGGATAAACCATAGGCTATGCCAAAAATCACCCAAAACAAAATCGCCCAAAACCAAAAAATTAAAAACCATTCAAAATTTGGGTGATTTTTCATTCGCTTTTGGGAAATTTCATCATTCCATCATTCCATCATTCGCATAATGGAAAACGTCCAAAATGCCAAAAAGAAACACAAGGAAATTTTAAAAAAATCTAAAGCAAGGGCTGCATAGCCAGCATGCTGAAAGATACTGCCCCCTGTAATCGCCTCGGTGGGCTTTTTTTACATTCCTCAACCTTTTAAGCGATCTTTCACTTGATTTTGGGTCTTTGCATTTGGTGATTTTGCATATCTTGATTTTAGGTGATTTCCTTTTAGGCGATTTTTCACTTGGCCGAAACCATTTCTCTAAATTACGTAAAAAGAGAGTTTTAGAACAACTAAATTTCGTAACCCCACTTCGTAACCCCTAAAGAGAGACTGGACACTGGAAATTTTTTCAAAGCTATGTAATCAGATGTGGTTTTTCACTGTGCGTTTCGAAGAAGCTTTCACTCGCATGCTAAAATCCTAAAATTATATCAATTTCTATTTTTCTCCATTATCTTCTTAAGCCCGGGCTAAAGGATTTTTATGAATTGATTTCGTGGAACATACAACACACAATCGGTCTTATATAGGTATTTGAAAGCGTGGCTTTTGTTCCTTTAGGTCCTAAGATAACAGCTTTTTTATAAATTCATTCCTCCTCGAATTGTTGTGCTCTGTTTCATAGAATGTTGCGTCATGATTAAGTTTCGTAGTTTCGAAACTCGACTAATAATTGCACTTTAGAAATTTGAATGCAACTGTAACACGCTATTTCGTTACTTGTGCCAAAATTCAGAATTCTCTGATTCAGCAATTGATTGAGTTGTTAGAACTTTATTGCAAATTTGAAAATAATTTAGTATGGCTATTGCATGGTGAGCATGATGAAAGAGCTTTCGTAAATTTTTCTTAAAGGGAAATTTGGTATATGTATGATAAGAGCAGGCCAAATTTTGCTTTGAATATTATTCTTCTTTTCAAAATTCTCACTGAAGCAAAAACATGCTGCTTTTTTAAGCAAACTTTTGCCTCGTTTTAAGTGCAAAAGTGTTGAATGCCTTATGCTAGGTGGTTGCGTACATTTCCGGCTAAAACTCCGCATTTTTAACTAAAAGAATCACTTTTGTGACTTTAAAAATGGGCGGTGGCATATACTATCTTCTTCTTCTTTTTCATTTGGCGCGAGGTTATGATCTGAAGTGATGGATCTCTTCGTCACAGAGGTCAAATAAATGCTGTTTTCGATGCGTTTGTGTGGAGGCATATACTTTAGGTATACAAAATAAAGTTGGAAAAGTCTAATATCTATTTATTATTGAAACACATATATTGAAAAACATTAATTTCACGTTCACAGTCCACATTCGATTCCGATAAATTCATGAACCTGACCACTACGCCCCACACTTTTTTTGTATAAATCGACTAAAATAAGTTCTATAGTTATAATTCTAATATCATTTTGGTGAAAAACTGATATTTTCCTTTTCATTTTCAAATTTTGTTTTTTGTGCGTATGTGATACATGGACGTAGGGATCAGGAAACTGGCACATACGCCCAATGTATCAAATATGAGCATGTGCATATATGAGTCATGGGGCGTATGGCACCGATAGTACAACCATACGCCCTTTGTATCATATGTGATCACTCTTATTTTTGGTGCTGCTCGTTGCGCGTTTCTGCTTTCAATTGAAAAGCTTTTTGCAACAAGATCATAAGCAAAATTTTTCAGCATTTCACAGGTTTGTTTGCATTCTCGTTATGTATAGCGACTAACAACGCCCTCCCCTCACCCAATTTCCTCAATACTTTTGCTTTCCGTGAGGTTATTATATATTTTACAAGCTAGCGTTTGTTACCGATTTTACCGTTCGTCAAAACAGTTCGCATGTGAGATTGATGCTGACCATTCTCTCTTCTTGTGGCTTATCATGTCACTGCAATTATAAGCCCTTCAATAGTCAATGTGAAGTGCGCCATAGTCGAAGTGTATAACCTCGTGTTGTGATTGAAATTTTATAGGAAACCAGTCAAAATAAATGAGTCGTTCAAGAAAAATTGTATCCAGGGAGGAAACGCTGCGAATTCTTGAGATGGAAGATGAAGTTGTAGAAGGTGAAGAAGGTTCAGCCTTTGTGGATGGAGCTGATTTTAGCGACGGCAGCAGCGACGATTTTGCCCCACCAGAAGTAGAACGTCAAGTGATGACGAGAGTGGTAGGTGACGAAATGTTGTCCTTTCGCAAACATAATGGTTTTTTTTTTTAGACAATTTGTCTAGCTCTGCATCGAGCTTTGAGGAAGGAGCGCGGGAACCGACCGATGGGAATTGGAATTCGGTTAAACTACCGATTTCCAAGGAAGAATTTGTTGGACGGTCAGGTGTACAGGATCTGCAGCGCATATGTGATGATGACGGGCAAGCTAACATAATAAAAATATTTGAGTACTATATAAATGATGATATTATTGACTCGATGGTGGAAGTCAAAAGGCCAGTAGAATTCACCGGTGGAAAAATGTCGACAGAGCGGAAATCAGAAAGTTTATTGCAGTTTTCATGCTCACCAGGCTTGTAAAACTTCCTACCATTGAGCATTATTGGAAAAAGGATCCGCTCTATTATCATTCTTTCCTTCATCACATAGGCATGTCTTACAATAGATTTGCAACTATTTTGAAGTGCTGGCATTTTGCTGAAACACAGCCCAGCAATCCAAACCGCTTGTACAAAATCGAACCACTGTGCCAAAAAATATTTGAAAACATAAAAAAAATTGTATGCCTGGTGAAACGGGTGTCATAGATAAATCTATGGTAAAATTTCGAGGAAGGTTGAAGTTCAGAACTTATAATCCGGCTAAATCCAGTCCGTATGGTATAAAAATGTGGGGTGCCGTGGTGTAGTGGTTAGTGTGTGGGCTTACTACGCCGGAGGTCTGGGTTCGAATCCTGCCATCGTCACCTGAAAAAAAAAGACTTGTTCTTTTTCACGGTCCCCACCTCCACGAGGGTTTGACAAGCCCTCCGAGAATATCAATTGTCTTGAAAAACTTCTCAAAGTGCCGTTCGGATTCGGCAAAAAATTGTAGGTCCCCTTGTATGTAAAGAAATTAACACACCAGCATACATTGTTGAGAAGTTGGCCCTGGTTCACCTCGAGCTGTTGCGCCACTCTATTTATTTTTTTTATGGTATAAAAATATATAAGCAATGTACTGTAGAAAGCTACACCTGGTCGTACGAGATTTACAGTGGTTCTTCTTCCGCGATTGAAGGCTTGGACAAGCCCGGATCCGTTGTGGTGAAACTGTGCGAAGGCTTGCTGGGCGAAGGAAGGATGGTAACAGCTGACAACTATTATAATAGTGTGCCTCTCGCAACTTACCTAAAGGATCATGGCACTGACCTATGTGGTACGCTGCTAGGTTTACCTATGGAAGTCACAAAAGCGAAACTAAGAAAAAGGAGAATATGTTGCACGGCAAAAAGACAGCTATATAACCGTGGTAGAGTGGCACGACAAACGTGATGTTCTTATGATTTCAACTTGCCACGGTGCTGAGATGGAGGCGGTAGTTGGGAGGTTTGAACGCAAACAAAAACCGCAAATGATTGTTGACTACAACAATGCGAAAAAAGGTATAGATGTTGCTGACCAAATTAGTAGTTACCATTCGCCACTCCGAAAAACACTCGCTTGGTTTCGAAAAATTGCTGCCGACATCATATTTGGCACCATCCTTGTAAACACGATGATTGTTTATAACGAAGTAAATCAAAAAAAAAAATGTCGATCCTCAAAGTACAAGAGGAAACTATTCGTCATTATCTGCAAACAGCAAATGTACAACTCCAAGGTCCTTCCCAACACTTTCTCACGGGAATCCCAAGAAATCATGGGAAATTAATTAGAAAGCGAAGTTTCTTGTGCTACAAGATGTTCAAAGACAGCAACAAGCCACCTTCAAAAGCCAAGCAGGTAAATACTGAGTGCAAACTCTGTGACAAACCGTTTTGCCTCGACTGCTTCAATATCTACCACAAGAGGTAAAATGAAATGAAATTGTATCTAACAATTATCTTGAAGCAAATTACTCAAGTTTAAATGAATTTTTGTAAAATTTTAATTTTATTAATTTTTTTGGTAATAAAGTTGCAATCACAATATTTTTTTCTTTTACATTGATCTACATTCTCTTCTCCACACGCCCATGCAAATTTCTTTGTTTTAGGGTAACTCGTTCAGTTTCATATTTAGAGGCAAAATTTTGTACGACGTGTATCATATAAAATACATGAGCGTGTCGGCAGGGGGCATTATTTATCATATATGATACATGGACTGTGAACGTGTTAAAATACCTTAAAAAGTGGGCGTGGTCAATGTAAAGGCCAAACTTTTTCTGCTACCTCAAAGGCAATTACAAAGCAATATCACATATCGAAAAATATTGCACTTGCATCATTGTAACACAGCTAAAATTTAAAAAGTATTTTTTAAAGTTTTTGTGTGAAGAAAATCTTTGTATGTGAACGAGTTAACACGCACAGCATACAGTGCTGAGAACTTGGCCCTAGTTCACCTCGAGCTGTTGCGCCACCCCACCCTGGTAGGGTATAATAGAAAAAGCCCGTCAAGTAACAAGACGTACGCGGAGCGGTCCGTCGGCTTTTGTTGTAGATGAAGCTAATCCTTATTTCGCAGTTGGTGTAAAAATCTATTTGTTTTTTATTATTTCTGGCAACATATTTTACATTCTGTTGTATACGTTGTCGTAGTGGACATTGTGTGCTTTTTTTAGTTTTGTCTCGTAAAAATAGGGTGGCATTAAACTTTTCTTTTGATTTTTTTAATATTTTTATATTTAAATTAACTGTTATAAGCTTTGTTATATCTTTTTTCTTTTTTCAAAACTCTTGTTTTGGTTAATGTTCATGTGGTTTTGTCTGCGTCAAATTTGGTTAATGTAAGCTAAGTGGCCCAGACGTTACGATCGATACACATACTTGCTGTCAGCATCAACAGCACTAAAGTTCTGATGGGCTAAAGATGGACAACATTCAGTATTTATTTACATTTTTGCCTCTAACCGCTTTGTAAATAGAGGGAAGGGTATATATTTTCATGGCCTTTTTTACCATTTTTAAAAATTAAAATCCATACAGCAGCTTTTAAGACTTTTTTGTACCCCATTCCATAGGATAGGAGGTATTTTAAGTTTTTCACATAGTTTGTAACACGGTGAAATAATAATGGTACCAACACCAAGGCCTTAAGGGCATAAGACCGAGACCGAAATCTGAATCAAGCCATGTCCATCCGTCAGTCCGTCTGTCTGTATGTCATACGTTTTTAGGGTTTACATTTTGAGCTAGAGATCTGAAATTTTTTGCATTCGAGGCAGCACAAGTGGTAAGTTTTTTCAAATCCGCCCACAATCAGTGTAAATGTAAACCTACCTCCAGAACTTATAAAACTGTAAGACGCTCTAGAAGGCTGGAATTTGAGATTTTGCGTCTGCTAATGAATATAAGACGGGCGTGGCATCTTTTTTAAAGGTAAGTTTTCAACTGCAGCTTACTCAATATTTTTACTCCAAATTGAAAAAATTTCGCTTCATATTTTATGTGCAAATTTGAAGAAAAACAAATTACGCTTCATATTTTATGTAAGAAGCGCTTACTTTAATATTTTGTCATACAAGACTTTTGGTCACGCCCACATTTGTAAGGCAAAATTGAAGAAAAACAAATTTCGCTTCATATTTTCTTGTAAGAAACGCTTAGTTTTACATTTTGTCATACAAGACTTTGGGCCACGCCCACATTTGTAATGCAAATTTGAAGAAAAACAAATTTCGCTTCATATTTTATGTAAGAAACGCTTAGTTTTATAATTTGTCATACAAGACTTTTGGCCACGCCCACATTTGTAAGGCAAAATTGAAGAAAAACAAATTTCGCTTTATATTTTATGTAAGAAATGCTTAGTTTTACATTTTGTCATACAAGACTTTTGGCCACGCCCACATTTGTAAGGCAAAATTGAAGAAAAACAAATTTCGCTTCATATTTTATGTAAGAAACGCTTAGTTTTATATTTTGTCATACAAGTCAAAACTTAAAATTTTTCAAAAAAACGTAATTTCGACTGGCTTTGAGCCTAATTTAGGAATGCATGAAATAAAAATAGTAGCAGGATAGTTAAAGGAGACTTCATTTCATTTATTCCATTCCATTTATATGAAGTTATTAGCCACGCCCCTTTTTAGGGGTCTATTTTTCAAAAATATTGAATTTGCGTAACTTTGAAATATCTGTGTTATAATTGATAGTTTGTTATTAGGGGCGGTTCGACCACGCCCCTTTTCGAAGTTTGTACTACTTATAAACTGTCAAAAAATTACAATGCCATCAGCATTTTACAATGTGGTATAGGGTGGGGGTATTCAACGGTCCGTTTTAAGGACTGTAACTTCTGCGTACACACTGTAGTACATACTCACCAGTTTCTTATTATTTTTTCTTAAACAAAAAAAAAACTTTTATTAGTTGGTAAACTTGTTTTCAAATGCATTTTTATGTAAGCTTCAAGCTCATGTGGTTTTTGCTTTTGTCAAATTTTGTTGGTGTGAACCGAAAACGAAAGAGCACTCCGACTTACCTTTAGGGGTCTGTGGTGGTCTGCCTAATAAATAAAAACTTTAAACTTTTTTTGAAAGTTTTTAAATCTTATTATTTTTCTTTTTTTCTCTAGATTTGGCCACGTAAGGCTACGGGCCGACCGACCGAGGAAGTGTTGCAGGATCGAGTCCGCTCTTTCCAGTCATCCGATTGAGACTTTCATTTGCTTCTTTTGTCAAAAAATCCCAGTCATCCGACTGAGCTCTTCGCTATAAACAAATTGTTTAGACTTTAGGACCTATATTGAAAGGTATTAAACAGTGTTATATTCTAAAATTGGTGCTTGAAATTTTACAACCAATATTATAGTCTTCTTTGGCAACCAGCCTGGATTCGACGAGCAAAGCCCCAGTTCTAAACGAGAAAAGGACTCTTACAGACTCTCTATGACCGTACTCTTTCACTCGATAACATTGTGGTTTGAAAACGGATTGACTTCTTCAGATTTCGGAGCTTATGGAGTCCGAGTATAACTTGAAACAAAAGCTCCCGCAAGTGTTATGCATTTACGAGGAAAACACCGGTATATAACCAGATGGCTGTCAGCTGTTGTTGGCTGCGTTTATCACGTCCTGACGCCTGGCCTTATCTTGGCGTTTGACAATCAGGAAAACAATTCATATCGAGTTGAGCTTGAGACCCCATCCTGAATTTGTCCAAGTATAATATGTGTCTCAACCCTTAAGTGAATAAAACGGATATCGGTTTGTATTTCTTTTTTTTCAGTATCTGTCAGACTCGATCTTATATGTGAACTGTCTAGATCTACAACAAAAGTTGTCTTTTGTATAAAACTGTTTCCCCGCAGTTAAAGTTGACTCTTGTGGATCGGGCAAACGAAATTAACATGCTTTTATTGAAACAAAAGTTTCAACAATGTTCTTATTATTCATTCATGTGCTTTTTATAAGCTATATAGAATCCGTATTTTCGCGCAGCAAGGCTTGTTGCCGATTCGGTATACTGCAAGAAAACAACCATCCAAGCAACAACGTCAAGAGCAATCTGAAGGAATGATTCTCTGTCAAAGAAAAAAGCGCCAAAAGCATCTGATCGTAAGTCTTCGAGGTGAATTTTTAGCATCAAGGCATTAAGCTGAAGAGAAATTTTTAAAAATAAAAAAATTAATGCAATATTATCAATGGATTTTCCCCTTGAGTACCTACATTAGACTGATCCTCTCTGAGTTTCAAGGCACGCAAAAAGACAAGTGTGTGAAATCTTTGAGAAGCTTCAGTTAAATCTTCGGACAGAACGCACAAAATAAGTGAGTCTGTTATAAGATAGACCGCTGGCAAAAAAGTGTTAACGCTAAGTTCCAAGAAACTATTCATATCATGAACCCCCCAGCCTAGTACAATCTCCATTGAAAATATGTAAGCCATGTATGTAGCTCGAAAATTACTTATATAACTCATCAGCATAAAAAACTTAAAGTAATCATTTGACATCTGTTTGAGTTTGTGTATCCGTACATAGAATCGCGAAATGTATTTGTATTGCTTCTCACTTAATCCTGAGTCTGATGCAATAATGCCTTCAAGGTGTACATAGGCCTTTAAAAAAAATCCTTGAATAAATATCCATTCGAACATTAAAGCACACATAACGACTCGGCTTCCTATAGCGAAAATTTTGAATTCGTAAATATATGGTTCATAATATTTTCTCCCCATTGCAGTTTGGGAAACATCCAAGACTGTTGTTACCAGCTTCACAATGCTTAAGACCTTTAATTTAATGGGTGCTCGCATTGAGTCCCTGCCCACCACAAAGCGATATCCGGTCCGGTCACATTTAACAATCTCATTTAAAAGTTGCAAAATGGTTTCACTGTTTGACTTGTGATTGGCAAATGCCGTCAGAGTGGTAAGATAATACAAGCAAATATTGACGAAATTCAATGCAACTTCCTGAGTATAGAAATTGTCAGCTGTTGGCTCGGTTGCCATAATCATCGTCGAATACAAAAGAACCAAAATACCGGGTGCCAAGATATATAATAACCAGACCAGGCACAGATTGTATTTTTTAAGGAAAGGTTTACTTTTAAATGTTTCGATCTTTTCATTGTAGGTTAAGTCAAATAACCCCATTATTCTCAAAAAAGAGAAAAGAGTTTTGCCATGTGTAGTTTCAAAGCCCGATAGAAAACTTATGGCCATGGGTCACCAGTTTGGCAATGAAATGACGCCGACCGAGGTTAAAAATTAACGCGATACTAGCTGAACTTGAAGCTTGAATAGTTTGCATTGTGTTCGTAAAGGCTTAATGAAATAAGTACAGAAATAGGCATTTTGGCAATTGAAGTAATTGGTTCTATAAAACAGATCGATATAGTAAATGGCTTGCTGGCTTATTGATTTTATCAAAATGAGTCTTTCAATCAGCCAAAGACAATCAATAAAAGCACTTATTTCTAAATCGAAAATAAACTATTGAATATACCGCATTCAACAATAAGTTGTTTATGAATTTGAGATGGCATATGCCTCAACTAAGCTATTCAATCTCACTGCTGAAGTCAATCAAGATGTCCATGTGCGCATGTTAAAAGTCTGGTTTGCGCAACCGTAATTTGACTCTTAGCAGTTAGACCAAGCTTATGTTCTTTAGCCTTACCGCTAAAGAATTTCATAGGATCAGGATCTCATAAGACAGCTAGTTTTCTTCAGTGTGGATACAGTAATTTTATACGCTTCAAAAGCTGCAAGTTGCTCTGCTATTGAAGCAGTTAAAAGCTATACCTCATGCTTATATAATAGGCGATAAAAATTCTAATTGGAGTGATAATATTTTATCCCGTACAGCAATATTTTCTGCCAAACTTGCAGTGCTAGGAAATATCTAGTCATAGTTTGTTTTCTAACTCATTTCGAAGTAGTTGACTGTATTTAATAAAAAATGCGCTACAAAGAAACATAAGTCGTCTAAATAAACCCGTCTACCAGATTGACATTTTAACAAACATAAACTTACAACTTAAAGCAATGGTTTAAAATTCATCATCATCATGATTTTCGGTGAACGCTTATCCTTCGAAGGGTTGCGGAGCGAGGGCGGCTAAATGGTCCTTTCATCGTTCTCGATCCTCCGCCACCAACTCAAGAGACACAGGCGCGATCCCCAGACCGGTCTCGGAGATGTTCTTTACCTGATTCCACCACCTGTTTCTTGGCCCACCAGGCGGGAGACGCGCTCGCATCTCGGCTAACATAACCTGTCTAGGAAGTCTGTCGGGAAGCATGCGAACAACGTGTCCAAATCATCCAAGAATTGAACGTTCCACTCGGAGAAGTAGCTGCTTAAGATTAAAAATCCCACGAATTCTGACATTTCTCGCTCTATCCATAAGAGTGACACCAGGAACGCACCTCAGAAATCTAATTTCGGCAGCTTGCACCCACGATCTAATTCTTTCGGTCATTACCCAAATTTCATGACTGTATATGGGGGTTGGTACTAACGCTGAATTCAAAACTGAGATCTTTGCTTTCCGTCCAAGCTCAGCTTTCCTGATGACCGGCTGGCGCAATTGCTTTTAAAATTGCTCCCGCTTTTCCAACCCTACAGGATAACTCAGTACATATCACTCCTTGCATCTTTCGTTCAAAGGGACCCCGAGATACTGAAACTTCTCTACCTGTTTCAATGGGACTCCATTAATGTGCAGGGTACACTGAGTTCGGGAAACAACCGTCACTTCGGATTTGCTCAGTCCAGCAAAACTCTCCAGAATATCCCGAGCCGCGTAGACCGGTTTGGCATATTCCAAGGCCTTCGAAAGAATAACCAACCGAGTGGGGTGCCGTAGCGTAGTGGGTGTGCTTACTACGCCGTAGATCTGGGCTTGAATCCTGCCATCGTCAACTGAAAAAAAAGACTTGTTCTTTTTCACGGTCCCCACCTCCGCGAGGGTCTGACAAACACTCCGAGAGTATAATTTGTCTTGAAAAACTTCTTAAAGCGCCGTTCAGATTCGGAAAAAAGGTCCCCTTGTGTGTGAAGAAATTAACACACACAGCATACATTGTGGAGAAGTTGGCCCTGGTTCACCTCGAGCTGTTGCGCCACTCTATTTATTTATTTTATTTTTTTCAAGAAAAGTAGAGTAAAAATCTGTTTGGTTGTGCCTCTGTCAGGCCCAAAGCCGCATTGCTCTTCCCGCAACAAAGGCTCAATTACAACTCTGAAACGCACTTCCAACACCTTTGCGAATACTTTTCCCGGCAGACTTAAGGGAAATGTACCCCTATAGTTAGAGCAATCTCTCTTGTCCCGTTTTTTGAAAAAAGCGCACTATAACTCCTGTTTGACAATCGCTAGATGCTCTCCCGCTTTCCCAGGCCACCTTAATGACACGCGTTAGCCGTTTAACACATTCTCCTCCCATTGCCTTGAGCATTTCTGGCCGGATTTCATCAACTCCAGCAGACTTACCAACTTAAAGCGATTTAATCGCGGCAGTGACCTCATCTACTGTAGGACTATTCTCCGCTCTAATCTCGTCAGCAATGTTATTGCCATCTTCAGTGCCCTGTTGGGGGTTGAGCAGCATAGAAGTGTACCGTCCTTGGATTTAACCCCTTGACTGATATTCAACTTCCTTTCTCTGAGCCGGTGAATAGTCTGCCAAAAAATCTTGTTTGCAGGTCTGTAATCGTGCGCCAACTTCTCGAAGAACTTTTTCCATGCCCTTTCTGTGGCTATTCTGACCGCCCTATTGGAAGTTCTTTGCGCCTCAGTCTACCTGGCTCGAGAAATAGAGTTCCTACATTGAACTCACACAATATAGGCTCTCTTCTTTTCTCTAATGGCTTCTTGAATTCCAGGAGTCTTAAACGACGCAGCTCTTTTCTCACCACCAGCCGCCACACCAAGCCGATTCACTCCACAAATATTTCTTGAAGAGGCAATGACGCGATGAAAACAGCTGCCATTTTTCCTCTACTTTTAAGAGGTCAGTTGGAATTTGTCCAAACTTCTCAGAAACGTGCCGTGCAAATTGCTCTCTACAATCAGATTCAGTATCCTTTAAACTTTTCCACCTTATGCGGGTCACCCATCTTCGATTTCGACTGGGTGGCAAAGGAATATTCTCGCAAAAGCATAATTTGCAGACCATTAAGTGGTGATCAGTTGACAGCTCAGCTCCTTTCACAATCGCAAACATCACGAAAAATGTTTTACCTGACCGATATACTAATTTGAATGCATAGTTTGTAACGCAGTGAAATAATCACCATAGACCCTTAAGACCTTTTAGAGATATGATCGAGACTGACATGTGAATCGATTAAGCCATGTCCGTCCGTCTGTATGTGTGAAGGTTTTAGGTCTTCAAAATCAAGCTGGAGAGCTGAAACTTGGTACACGCCTTGGATCTTCTGTTGCACAGACAAAGTGTGAAATTTGGCTAAATCCGTCAACGGCCACGCCCACTACTGGCTTTAATGTGAGACAACCTATATTTGTCTTTTTTCAAAATGCCTTTTCGTCAAGTTAGAAAGTCGTATGACTTTAAGTCTTGGTACTGAGCAATATTGGCCCAAGACCTTTAACAAAAATTGGACTGCCCACAATATCGATTATGCCCACTTTTAACATGTTAGATCTTTAAAAACCCGATTTCTCGGAAGGTTTACTCCAAATTAAAAAAAAAATTATTTGACAAATATTTAAGATAATTACTATTTGCTAGGTTTGCTCCATACAAAGTTTTGAGCTCCGCCCACTTTTAAGGGGCGTATTTAGGAAAAAACGGGTTTTTTTGCAATAATTTTCGGGTTCAGCGCATTTTGTCATGATTCTAACGAAATTACAATTAATTGATTTTAATTTTTAGCCCAGACCCACTTTTGGGGGCGTGGCCTACACAAATAATATATGAATTCGGGACAAAAAAAATTAAGATTTGGTGTTACACCGTATATAGCGTCGGGTATATAGAAAGTGGTCGTAAGTCGAAAGTAGTCGTGGGGACAATATTTTTTTACGATTTCCTGCGATCTTTTTGTTCTTAAAAATACGTTTAAACCGAAGTTTTAAAATTGATAGCAAAATTTTATTTTAGCCTTTGCTTTGCTATGGTTACTTTATGTGTGTGCCCGTTGAAAAACTTTGCAATATTTGTTTCAAAGTCGATTTTATTATGAAAGTTCAATGTATTAAAAGACATGGATGAATCGGAAAAATAAAATTCAATTGTCTTGTTCTCATTTTTTTCCCGGACTTTTTCAGTGTACCAAATGCGTTAAAACGAATATTAATCCTTAAAAAACTGTTATTTTTTCTAAAAACGCTCCCTTAAAGAAGGCGGAGCTGAATGATTTGTAAAAAACCTACCAAATTGTTATGTCTTTAATGTTAGTTAAATGTTTTTTTTTTTCTATTTAGAGGGAATTTTCCGAGATGCCAGGTTTTTTAAGCCTTAACTTTGAAAAGTGGGCATGTCGATGTTGAGGGCAGTCCAATTTTTGTCTAATAAAAGGCTTCGTTCCATACTATTTCTGAATTCCAACGACTTGTCCAACTAGACCAAAAGGCAATTTGAAATAAAATGGGAATAAGGGATGTTGAAGTCAATTGTGGGCTGTGGGCGGATTTCATTGTCGGTCTCAATCATATCTCTGAAACGTCTTAGTGGCTCACGGTGATTATTTCTCTGAGTTTCACACAATGACTTGTACTTAATGTACCCTGTACAAACATTTGGACCTATTTTTATACAAATATAAGTAATCGGCGATTCAAAAGGATAGCCGCCTCATCCTCGAAGCTTACATAAAATCAGTAACCTATCTATAGGCGTATTTTCAGCGTCGTCCTTTTCAATTTTTAATATTTCCACTTTAATATTCACAGTGGGTATCTATTTTGTAGGTATACCCATCTATACAACAGATTAATATACTCGGCTGAACATTACCAGACCTAAAGGACACTCAACCAACAACGCAACGCAGGAGCAGCTACCTCCAATTTATTGAAATTAATCAGATCCTTCGTACCAGTGGAAAATAATTACATTCATCGACGATCCACCTGATTAAACGGGCACAATGGCCACCACCCAGTGAGCAGTGTCGTTAATGCTCTGCGAATTGCGGTGGCGCGTATAAAATCACGTGCACGACGCGGCGCGGCGCTCCACTTCGACTCTTCCAGCGAAACAACAAAAAATCCCAATAATGGCAATTAAGTTGTCGTCTATGCCATCCGTTTCTGATGAGGCCAGCAATGAATGCCACAATGTACCTATCCTTGGATTACCTTTGCGCAGTATTTTCCTTATTTAAGCAATCCCGAAACAATGAGCATAATTATGTGGCCCCCTACATAACTGCTGTACAGGTGCCGGGTAAGTGCGGGTATATGTATTGCAAGGACACATACGTGTCCAGGTTTAGCAGTTGTGTGTTCGTACACTGTCATTTGCTAGTCCTATTATTGCTATTATATTATACCAAAGTCAGAAAGGAGACCACAAATGAAAATAACTTGGTCAAAAGCACGGGCACTGGGAGACCGGCGGCGCACCGCATGCGAGGCGGAGTGGGCTGACCTGCCCAGCAGCAGCGGCGGTGGCGGTGGTTATAAATCGAGAACAATGCACAAAAAAAGGATCACCACCGCAAACGCCACTGTCATCGTTGTTGTCGTCTTTGCCGAAGACCTGGTTCTTGGCAATGCGGCAAATAATGGTCGATTTAATTTAGTTGAAGAAATTTTCCTTTCATCGCATTCATGGAGTACAGCTGTATCGGCCATGGCTATAAGGATGAAGTGGATGTCGCGCTTTCGACTTGCCAACGACGACGACTACGGAACCAGTTGTTCCAGAACGTTGACAATAGGGCTGAGATAGGAATGTCGAAAATCCCAACTATGCTTGGTGTGGCGGCGATAGTTCTGATGGTTCGGCATACCCTGAGAGTACAATAGATGAATAGAGGACAGATAGATGATGCCTTCAATTCAACAAGTTTGTTGAGGATTGAGGCTTGAATGCCATGTACGAAGGGGAACATTGTACGTAAGGCCTTTCATATACAGACCAAATGACAAAAAGCTTCAAGGATAGAGAAACCTGGCACGGTATTTGTTTAAATAGTACAAGGAAACGAGAGTTTTTTCGTTGTCGCTTAGGATGAGTCAGCTGGACTATACATGTATAGTTGGTAAGGACCAAGTACTTTTGGGTGCATTTTCAAAATAAGACAAAATGACCCTCTATAAATTGTACAGGACGGCGATGAAAGATTAAAAATTAATTAAATTCTCAAGATGTCTCTCAAGGAAATATACGTCTTAATTTATTTGAACAAAGTGCCTCTCCATGGCGTCGCGAAACCATATTTCTCTTTTCAATTAGTGTCAGACAAGTAAATTTCAATACAAAAAAGGACTTCCGAACTCATCCCAAATGCAATTTGGCAAAGCCATATGGAATATTCTTTTAAGATTCTCCTTCCCCCAACGGGAAAGGTTTCCAAATGAATAAATCCAGTCTCTGTCTTCACCTGTACAATGTGCCATATAAAAGTATGAGAAATTGTGGCTCTGAACTCTCAGCCTAATAAGAACCGGAAGCATAAGAGGAATGAATTCTCTTGGTGGCCATTCCGCCTACGTACACACATCCTTCGAATTATAGTGGTGCATTTTTGATGATGCAAAAAGTCGTAAACGTTACTCATGCCAACTTATTTACAAGCGCTATAAAAACGGAGCTCCTGGCCCTCCTGCAGGTGTAATAATAAATTTAGCTTCTCGAGGATACTCAGACAAAAAGAACGAACGCAGCAGAGCATGAAAAAGCTTGAAATATGAGACAGATCCAAATTATGAAATTATCCTTTGCTCGGGTGCTTATTCAATAATAACAAAGTTATTAAGTGCGGTACTCGATGTTTTGCTCTTAATTAAATCGCTTTCAAATGCAATTATAAGCGACGAACATGAAAGGAGGAATTCCTGGAGTTGTTCTCTTCCATTGTCTGCATCCACTTTTCACAGCCCTCGAGTGTGTTGCGTCAATTAATGAGAGTACTGTTGGGGGAGTTCCAAGAAAACTCACTCAAGTGTTGGGTGTGATTCTTGAAATAAAATTTTAATTGCTGTGAGAAAATGAAATGAAGATTTTTTGGTGAGTTTAAAAATTTTGGCATCCAATTAACGGAATCATCAAAGGGAAGATGAAAAGCGTGTTCAATTGATGATGTCCGTGTTTTGTTTTTAATCCTTCGTTCCTTCATCGACATTTCTTTAAGAGGTGTGCTTGTTTTTGCCAAAAAAAATTATCTTTGTAAGCTCCGTATACACAATCGTTTCTTTTAGAGAATGAAACCTTTTTTACCATTTTTAGAAGGGTCGTTTTTACAACAAAATTGAATTTGAATCAATTTTCCTTGCATTTAAACCTAACTTGGTAACATATATGATAATATTGATCATTTTTTTAAGGGGTGGTTAGACCACGCCCTTTAAGGTACTACAAATCGTCAAAAATTATGCTGAGGTTCTTATACACTGGTTTCACAAATTAACATCGATCCGGGTCAATCCCAAAAACGTGCTAGCCACAGAATAAACTCCCTAAAACAGCTCGAATTTCTTTGCCTCCATTTAGCGGTCCGTTTAAAAATGCAAAAAAGACCGACAAAAAGTCTTGTGGCTTTATCTTTAAAAGTTTTACAGCCAGAAAGAAGAAAATTGAAAAATGCACTCAAAAAATATTGGATTTTCATAATAAATTCGAATTTTTGCAATATATTGAAAAGTTTTTGAGAATTAAGAAATGGAAAGTAGATACCCATTTTCAACGAGTTTGACGTCAAAACTTAATGTCATAAACTTTCAATACTTTACTAAAAAAGCCAATTAACGCTTACGTATAAAGAAGGCAAAGGCTTAGCAAAGACTAGGATCAAATTTCGGTAAAACGGTTTTAGAACTGAATTTTCGAAAAAAATCGTTGAAAAAATTTTGTCCCGACCACATTCTCTAATTAAAAAAATAAATAAATAGAGTGGCGCAACAGCTCGAGGTGAACCAGGGCCAACATCTCAACAACGTATGCTGGTGTGTTAATTTCTTTACATACTAGGGGACCTACAATTTCTTACCGAATCCGAACGGCACTTTGAGAAGTTTTTCAAGACAAATGATACTCTCGGAGGGCTTGTCAGACCCTCGCGGAGGTGGGGCCGTAAACAAGAGCAAGTCTTTTTTTTCGATGGCAGGAATCTCTGGTTAAGCATCGGCCAAATCTTTTGAAAAAATCACACACATCAAGAATTATTTGTGATTTTCGGAAAAGCTGTAAAAATTTTCTTATTCTTAACACATTCTGAGATTTAGCTCGAAAGCTAGAAAAACTTTTCAAAAATAATTTTTCAAAATATTCTGGAATCTTAACGGTGGTGCCGATTATAATAAAATTTGGTTTGTATATAAAACGTATGAAGTTAACTCTAAAACTTTTAAGATCATTCCAAAATGGCGTTTCTAACTAAAAATTTTCTGAAACGGTTAAATAAAATTAAAAAACGCAGTTTTTTAGCCGATAACTAAAAAACCTGTGCTCTGAGTATTAGAAAAAAGTAACCGTTACTAGCGCAAAGTATATGAGTATATCAAAAAAAGTAAAACGGCATTCAACAAAAGGTTCCGAATGGACGTTTTATGGATTTTAATTAGGAAAATGCAGAAAAAAGCCAAAAAACCGCGTGTCTCCCCACACTATCTTGATAACGATAACATATACCGTTTTGAAAAGAATATCATACATTTACCTTGTTTATCCGACAAAATGAATCGAATTGAATTGCAACCGTATTGACTCACACCGATTTCACTGCCAAGTTTAGGCGCAAGCTAATCAAGTGGTTTCAAACTAACCGGTTTAAAAATTAGTTTTACTTTTATGTCAAACTCCAACAATTTGTTTCTATCTTATCAACCAAATCTTACACATGCACAAACCACTGACGTAGAAAGTTAAATATATAAAAAACATTTGAAAACAAGAAATCGGTTCGTCAATTTTTTTCATTTAATAAATAAAAAAAAAGAGTGGCGCAACAGCTCGAGGTGAACCAGGGCCAACTTCTCAACAATGTATGCTGGTGTGTTAATTTCTTTACATACAAGGGGACCTACAATTTTTTGCCGAATCCGAACGGCACTTTGAGAAGTTTTTCAAGACAAATGATACTCTCGGAGGGCTTGTCAGACCCTCGCGGAGGTGGGGACCGTGAAAAAGAACAAGTCTTTTTTTTTCAAGTGACGATGGCAGGATTCGAGGATTCGGAATTTTTTCATTTGTTTTACCCAAAAAAAAATTAAAAAAATTTATTTTTCACCCTGCGTTTCAATAAAAATTTAAGTACCTAAACTTGAGATTGGGCTTGCTGGCGCAAACTGTTACTTTAATCTCATACACCAGAGCACAGATTTTTTAGTTATCGTCTAAAAAAGCAAGTTTTTTAATTTGTTTTTTAAACCGTTTCAGAAGATTTTAAGTAGAAATCGCCAATTTTGAAAGATCTTAAAACTTTTAGAGTTCCCTTCTTACGATTTTACATACAAACCACATTTCATTATAATCGTTACCACCGTTAAGATTTCAGAATATTTTGAAAAATAATTTTTGAAATTTTTTAAAGTTTCCAAGCTAAATCTCAGAATGTGCTAAATATTCTAAAATTTCAATAGTTTTCCCGAAAATTACAAATATTTCTTGATGTGTGTGACTTTTTCAAAAGATTTGACCGATGCTAAATCGGAGATAGTGGTGGGGACAAAATTTTTTTCACGTTTTTTTTTGAAAATTTGCCAAAACTACAGTTCTACTGTACTTACTAAACTTCTCAAAATCTTTTCAATATTTTGCAAAAATTGGATTTTATTATGAAAATCCAATACATTTTTAATGCATTTTTCAATGTTCTTCTTTATGGCTGTAAAAGTTTTTAAGATTTGTTAAGATTTTTTTAAGTTTTGGCTTTAACACTTTTTGTCTTTTTTAACAACAATATTTAAACTGCAGTTAAACTATTATGTGTATGCATAAAAAACTCCCTTGTGTGCGTTCTCATTATTTTCACGGACTTTTTAAGTGTACTTAATTTCATCTTTCTACGACTTACCGTTCAAATGTTGCAGGTAAGGACGGACGGACAACAGAGCGATACCATAAGAGGTCCTTTTTCCATTTTTTGACAGGCCGCTTAAAAGAAAAATGAAGTCGCAACAATATAATAAACAACATTTTAAATGCAAATTAAGCAATAATTCCACGGTAAGCCGACGGACCGCTCCGCGAATGACTTTATACTTGACTATGACTTTTTTTCTATGAGAAACGACAAAGATTCGATGACGTAGTGTGAGCCTTTGAATGAATAATACCAGAAAATTTTATTCCGGGTTAAAATTATTTTTACCTGGAGCTTACTTCGCACTAAAAAACTAGCCTGAATAAAGGTATGAAAAAAGTCAATACATACATTTATTTAATACAAATTTTAATATTTTTAGCGGTCCGTCCAAAAATGGAAAAGGACCTCTTTTGGTATCACTACGTTTTCCGTCCGTCCGTCCGTCCGTCCGTCCGTCCGTCCAATCGGCTTATAACTTCTGATCGGTAAGACGTAGAAAGACAAAATTTGGTGTGCGTATAAACTGTGGAAATAGTCAGAGAGTCCAAAGAGGGCAATTTTTTTTAGGCACCGTTATTTGGTTTAATTACAGTTTGAAATTTCATGTGAAAATGGACTTAATATTTTTCAGGGTTTTTTTTCAAGAAGTTTAGTAGGCAAGAACTAGAAAAACGAAACTTAGGTTTAAGAAATATTAAGCTTTAATCAAAAAATAAAACTTTTCGAAAATATCAAAACGTTTTTGAGAAATGAAGAGTCGAAAATGCATGAAGTTTTTCAAAGTGTAGGAGGCCATAACTTTTGAACGGCTTATTGCTTAAATTCAATATTGAACACACGTATAAAGCAATTCAAACTAAGCCCAGTGCTTAGGTCACATTTTTCAAAACAAATTATAGCGGATTTTGAAATTTCAAAATCGTCTGAGATTTAACTCAAAAACATAAAAGCATTTTCGAAAACAATTTTTTAAAGTCTTCTAGTAGCTTAACGGTATAGGCGATATTTTTCAGATTCGGTTAAAGTACAAAACTTACAAAAAGAAGGAAGGGTGCGTAAATTTTTTTTAAATTGCCGTTTTTAACCTAAGTTTTTAGCAGCCTAAAAAACGAAATAAAAAAGGAGTTTGTTTTACCGTTTACGCATAAACCGGTGGCCATAGAATTAAAAAAAAAAACATTCAATGCTAGTTGGTGCTCGTGCTATTGGAAAAAAGTCTAACGGGAACTGGGAAAAACTTCCAAATATTTGTTTCATGGATTTGAAATTTAAAAAATTATAAAAGAGTCAAAAGAACGCATGTCTCCCCCTCTATCTCCCAACCGGTATAAAGTATAATTTTTAAATTAACGCCGGGCTTAGTCCATCTTCTAAAATTTTATACAAAGCTACAGCAGACTTCGAATATTCAAAAACTTCGAAGATTTAACTGAAAAACGTGAAAACATTTTCGGAAACTATTTTTTAAAGATTTCTAAATCCTTAGCAGTTATGACGATCTTGTTTAAATTTGGCTGAAGTATGTTATGTTTAAAAGGCAAGCGAACTGCATCAAAAACTTTTCAAAATTTCCATTTTCGACCCTAAGTTCTTAAGCCCATTCAAACAAGCGAAATAAAAAACAGCATATTTTTACCGTTTTTTCAGAAATCCATTTCCATAGAATTTTATATAAATAAAATTGATCAAAAAGTCTAACGGTAAATAAAAATAATCGAAATAGCTGTTTTATGGGTCTAAAATTATAAAAATCCTAAAAAGGCCAAGAAAGAGCATCTCCTTCCCTCTATTTTCGTAACGGTAAAGCTTTTTGCCAGCATTTTTTTTAGATTAACGAAACCCAATATAAAATCACCCAATATAAGAACAGTAGACAGCACTATGAAAAAAGTATATTACAGACTGTAAAATATATCCAGAAATAATTTTAAAAAATATATAGAATGTTACACAAACTGCGCAATATAGATGACCGTAACCTTCAACAAAAGCTGACGGATCGCTCCGCGTATGTCTTCATTGCTTGACGGTCTTTTTTTGTTTTAGCCCTGGCTCCCGACACCCGAGAGTATACTCGCAGAGGGTAAATTTTCTATTCTGTCTCAATGTGTAAACTCACCTATACTCCTTGTAAATCTCTCTTTATAAGTTACTCTCGTGACTCTCTAGATTGAACTGAGGTTGAGAGCTAGTTCCATTAGTTTTACACTCATATGGACACGCGCCTCGATTTAATTGCTTTCCACAAACACTACCTGACCCCTTTCCGATTTTGGACCAATCTGTGAAAATGCTGATTGATAAATTGATAAAAAGTCTGACTGATAATATTGACGAAAACGGATTTCTGGTGTCATTACGTCAGAGGAAATGTCATCTAGAGAGGGGTCGAAGAGTGATTCTCCCACAATCTCTTCAAAACCACAATGCGATGGTACCCATAATCCTGCTTTCATTTAAGCGAAAGATTGTTTTCAGCGTAAACCTTTGACATATCAGAGCTTCGAGGGCAATCCGCGATGTGCTAGGGGAAGCCCCTGAGCGGCCAAAACAAACTATTCTCTGGAGCTTGTGATGAGGCAGTTAAAGTTTCCGTGAAAGCCTTTTCCGCAAACGACTAAGATGTATGAGAAGAGTGGTCCTTCTGTGGACGGATAAAGATCAAGATGAAATGTTTCGAAGACAATCCCATGTCTAGCTCCCCAAAATTGCCAGAAATTGGAGAGAGTGAAAGTTGCTTTGGTTTCAAAATTCTTGGACCAATGAAATTTTAGGATTACACTCAAATTTTCGTCTTCATCGGATATCGGGATGGTGACATCTTTAAGCACGAGTTGAGCCAGACCAGCGACCTTCCACCTTCTCAGATCTCACTCAAAGCCCATCCTAGTGCACAAATCATCGATCAAGCCCAGGTATCTGTGTGCCTGCGTTTAAGCTGACAGCAAGAACGATGACAGCAACCGCGTAGGCTTGTGTGCAGGTTCCAGGTTAAGGACCGATAGCAGAAAATATGCAACCATGCACCATTAAAAAGGAGACAGAAGCCCAACTTGCGGGCTCCTATTTACCTATCCCGAGGACTATTTATCTGAGCTCTTGGCAAGTGCGCGTTAATCGGCTTCGCAAATCAGCTTGCAACATTGTGCGAATGTTTTATCTGTCCCTGTGTTGTCTTCTTCAATGTCGAAGAAAACGCCCATGTTTTCCTTCCAGCACATACAATCCCACAAGCAACGTCTTGAAGGACAGATTCGCTGCTAGGCGCGTTGCATCTCACAAAGACAATGCGGTCGAAGAGCAACATTGCGCACGCGTGCCTCAGCTATATTTTTTCAACTCCAAGCATTTCAGCAGGAAGCTTGCTTACCAGATAGGCTTATATGGGTCTTAACCTAATAGTAAGGCAATAGTCAGGCTTACTGCAGACAGGAACATGACTTTAACCATTCGTCAAAGCGTTGGGTATGTATTTCAAGACAGCGAATATTCTTTTCATTCTGTGGTAATTAGCTGACGCGTTCAATTCAAGAGCCTACTCGTTTCATTGCGAATACGCTGCAGTTAGGCATTCCACCAAGCACTGGTTTTCTGTATTGGTTTTCGTAACTGGGCATGCTAGTTCAAAACAACGCGTAAGGGTGCTGTTGAGACCTTAGAGCAGGCTACCCTACCCCTAGGGTTGATCTAAGTTTGAATGGAACTTTAACAGGACTGTCTAGCTCCCCTTTAAACTGCTAAAATAAATTTTTGTGGGAGTTCTCTCCTTTTGCAATGGTAGAATTTCACAGTGGATACGAATGTGCTTGCAATCTGAAAGGGTTGCTAAGCTATCTCGCGATAGCTTTCATTTGGTTATAGACTAAGAAAATCTGTTCGTTAGGGTAAGGGTTATTACTGCTGTCAGTAAACAATGTACCTAGGTCGATGGCCCCAAAAGACGGTCTCCTTTTGCAGTGTTCAGAGCATAAGAATCGCAACACAAGAAGGCCCAGCCTTTTAGATTCACCAGAATGCCCAATATCGCCTTCAATGTTAGAGAGGTTAGGGAGTCTTCCGAAAGTAAGCCGATACAATAACAAAGCTTTTTCATTTGCCAAGGCAAGGAATAGAAGCAGATCATGGGTACACCAGGATTTTTTATCTTAAACTGCCCCAAACTATTTTGAGAAAATAAATAACGTCGTCGTCTTTAATTCATCAAGACACAAATATGTCACCTTTCCACACCCATATGGCTCCTGAATGGAAATTATGCAGTTTTAAGTTCTGCAGGTCGAATGCCTTCTGCTTTTTTCACTGCTGTGGACTTCGTTAAAAGAAATAGAAACACACCAACGATCAGAGCCAACCGCCTCGAGTTTTGTCCTCTGTTGCTGCTACCTTGATCACAGTTCTAGCATCCATCACCAGTCTACGGGCAGCACCAACAATAAGCGAGCTTAATGAACTCATGCCCATAGGAGTGCCTACAACACGCCCGGCTTCCACCCGTCAGTACAACTTTACTCGATAGGGGCAAAGCCGACTTTATATGGAGGCCATGAGCGTCAGACCCATTAGCCTGAGGGGAATGACTTTCGTAACGAACTTGGGGTCTCTTCTCTATGCTTTTCTGGTCAACAGTCAAACCAGTCTGGTCAAAGAGTCGGTCCATTAATTTTAATGAAACTCCCAGAGGGAATACCCGGCCACCTTCACTTTCAGCCCGAGAAACTTCTTTCCGCGCCTCTACAATCAGATGCTTTCTTTA
Source organism: Neoascia interrupta (assembly GCA_947623515.1). Classification (NCBI taxonomy): domain Eukaryota; kingdom Metazoa; phylum Arthropoda; class Insecta; order Diptera; family Syrphidae; genus Neoascia; species Neoascia interrupta. The sequence continues at coordinate 172,691,554 of OX392462.1, read as the reverse complement.
CCCCTCCCGCCGCTCCATACCACAGAGTCCTGCACTTCCGGAGACCGGTCGATCACAGAGGTTCATCCCGATCATCGAGTCAGCAGCTGAATAGTGGGTAGCAGTTTCACTCATGCTCGGATTACCGACATCGGAAGCAGAACTGCAAAGTCACTTGGCTGTTTTTGGGCATAGCTTCTGTAGGCTAGAGTACAGCGCTGGTTGTGTGGAAGGCGCTGATTTCGTAGTTTGGTGTTGAGCCCAAAAAACAAACAAGGTTCTGGATCACCTTCAGAAATGAAAAATTGAAAGCTTTGTGATGAGATTGCAAAAAGCCTCCTATCCCTTTTCGTGAATACAAGATAAAGATCTAAGTACCTTAGGTACTTAACTTACTTGCTCAAGTAGACATTGTAAATATCGCACCCTAAGACTCTGTGTTAAGCTCCGTAAATTATATTCGGTCACCTGCTCAAGAGATGCCAATTTATTCATGTAATCTCAGCTCAATTTGACGGAGTAAATAATCTCTTCCATATTGGAAGGGGATCCTGTCCCGAAGCTAAGTAAATTTTTAACTAAATCAACTCCCGTCCTTCTTTTCAACTCCGACGTGGTCGCGGCTTCCCTTCGTTTTGCTATTTACTTGACAGCTATTTCCGAGCGCGCACTATGGTTTCTTTTTATTTTATGACTTCATTCTCTGAGCTAATTCCATTTTTCTTTGTTTTCGTTTCATTTCATTTTTCCATTTGCCAGATAATTCGCTGGTTATTTCCAAAAAGGAGCCCTCAAAGGAAGAAGTGAAGCACCGCTACCTTTCGCCATGATATAATCAAATATCTTCCCTCATTTGAGTTTTCTCACGTCGTCGTAGTCGTACATGGTCGTCGTCTTGGCTGTCGTCGTAATCATTTGGCTTTCTGCTAACCACCTCTCCAGGACTAAGTCGCAGTTGGGTGGGAGTAGAACAAAGGAAAAATGTCACTTCGTAGAAAAAGCCAAATGAAAACAAAGGAATTGCGAAACTTTTATTTAATTTTCACTCAGCATTAGCGTAAAAAAGACCAAAGAAACGTACCAACCGTAAGCAGCTAGCAAATGAACAAAACTTTGCAAATAACAAAATAAACATAAAAGAAAAGAGGATAAGAGTGAAAAAAAAACACCTCTTCCTCCCAGGGGGGTTGTATTTTTGTGTGAGCTTGTCAAAGGACACGGCTTCCTTGTTGCTCTGGCTGCCCCCAACTCTTGTGCTTAGTGGTGATGCCAAAGTGGCAGCATAGTAAATTACACATTTTATTTAGAACCGCAACCGAATAATGCTACCGCACCCTTAAGTTGAGCGCAACAACGCAGTGTACTTACACTGTTGTCGTCTCGGATGTAAAGTACATGTGTCGAATTCTGTGCACATTTTGTTGTTGATTTTTTTTTCTCGCTATTTGTACTTTCCATCTTAAATGACATTGACAGGAAGGTTGTGGGTGCCCAGTGAACTACTAGAAATTGGAGGCAGTCACCTAGAACAAGGGATGAGATGTAAACCAATATGGGGTATCTACCGATACGTGACGAGCGTACACCGCAGTTGGATTTATTTTTTAGTTTTAGCCCACGTAGGTATGCGGGGTCTCTCTGCGTGGAATTTTTTTTTTTAGCAAATTTTGTTGTTTACTAAACAAACTAAAAAGTATTGAAATCAGTTAGTTTGTGTTTGTCCGGGCACCATTGTGCTGCATTGTCTCTCTCTTGTTGCTACAGGTGTTGTTGTTGTCATCTCAAGTCAATTTATTCTCAGTTGAGATATTGGAGCATGTTAAATGCCTTTGCCCGCCCCCTCCTTCCAGACAGTTAGATCTCTATTATTCACGGAGCACTCTCCGCAAGTAGGTATCCAGGGCCTGACGAACACCAAACGATTTTTTTTTTAATTTGCTCAACGATAGGGGGTTGAAAGACCGTCAAATATGGAGTCATATACGGAACGACCTATCGAATTTTTTTAAAGGCTTAGCCTACAATTATTGCCGAATTTGTATATTGGCGATTGAAGGCAACCCCCGGTGGAGAATAGAGGAATATGTAGGGACCTACAAGTACAACAAGGCCAAGTTTCAAAAACCCAAGTTCATCACCCGGTTTTGATTTACTTGTCAACTAGATGAAAAAATAAACGAAAACCGACAAAATAAAACTAAGGCGGCAAAAGCTTTTGTCAGTCGACAGACAATCAACATTTTTAGTTTGACGATATTGCAGGTCTCTACATATTCCTCTACTGTCCACCAAGTACAGCACCAGGTAACTTTTCGGACTTTTTTTAACGGCAATTGACGATTAGAAAAGTCCGAATGTATAAATATAAAAATCCAGGAGCGCCTGTCTCGGGATGAGCGGCTTCTCTGGTTGGCGCCTGTTGTCCGGGTTAGGTTCGGGAAAATTTAAACCTGGCAGCTAGGTATAAAATGAGGGCTTAGGTGGAAATTCTACAAATCGACAATGGTATCAACTTAAAATTGGCACGTGGAATGTCTCGTCGCTAACGAGGAATGAACTTGAATTGGTTGAGGAGGCCAAAAAGTATCAGCTCGATGAAGCGGGCAGCTCCTCAACTTAGTGGAAGGCTTCTGAAACTAGAGCATTCGCTGATGGATTGAAGCTCTTCTGGTCTGGCGTCCCAGATCACATGACTGGCGGGTCATGCCCAGATCACACCAGGCGGGTGTGTGGATACTCACTAGCCACCAGTTGTGAGAACATATATTCGATGTCATTCCGTTGGGGGGAAGGGTTCTGATCTTAAAGCTTAAGTATGAACGACCGACTCTGGCTCTGGTTCAGGTGTATGCACCAAATCTAGATTCAGAGTTTGAGCCTGTTTTGAACAATGTTGATGCTGCCCTAGATAGAGTGGCAGATATGGACTTCTTTCTCTTGACGGGTGACTTCAATGCACATGTGGGAACGGACAACAGTATACTTGGAGGAGTTTGATCGGGAGGCACGGTGACCCGGATCAAACGGGAATAGAGGGAAGTTGTTGGACTTTTGCTGTGCGTATGGTTTGTCCATCATGAACACTTTTTTCCCCCTTTTTCCCGCACAAAGACGTTCACAAATACACATGGTACACCAAACAGTTTAAATCAGAGGTCACTGATTGATTTCTTTATTGTACATGTGTTCAAAGAATTATTTTTGATGTTCGAGTTTTCTGGGGAGCTGAGCTGTCAACTGATCACCAGTTAGTGGTGTGTAAATTGTAAATCAGCGACAATGTCCCTTTGCCACCCAAGTCAACTGTCGACACGCATACTGTGGGAAACGTTGTAGGATATTGACTCTTACTTCAGAGAGCGCTTTGCACAGCATGTTTCGGAGAAGTTTGAACAAATTCTAACTGACCTTTTGAATGTAGAGGAGGAATGGCAGCTGTTTCTATCGGCAGTCATTAACTCTGCAGGACTGCAGGAAATGTTTGTGAAGTGAAGCGGCTTGGGGTAGCTGCTTGGTAGTGAGAAAAGAACTGCGTGCCTTTAATCGCCACATTTCTTGTAGTTCAAGAAACCATCAGAGAGAAGAAGAGAGCCTACATTGTGTGTATCCAATGTAGACGCTCAACTCCTCGAGCTCGGTACAATGAGCGAATAACTTCCAATTTGGCAGTCAGAAAAGCCAAGGAACAGGTATGGCGAAAAATTCGGCGAGAGGTTGGAGCACGATTACAAATATCTGTAAACAAGACATTTTGGCAGACTATTTACCGGCTCAGAGGTAGGAAGTAAAATACTGTTCAAGGGGTAAAATCCAAGGACGGTACACTTCTTTCGAATGAGGTCGATGTCTTGCGCAGATGGAGAGAGCACCTTTCGGAGTTGCTCAACCCCCAACAGGGCACTTAAGATGGCATTCCCACTGCTGACGAGATGAGCGCGGAGAATAGTCCCACAGTAGACGAAGACACTGAAGCAATTAAATCGCTAAAAATTGGCAAGTCGAAAGGCAATGTGTAAAGAAGGTTTTAAATGGAAACATGATGCGATCATGTTTGATAGCGATGATAGCGACATGATAGCGATCACCTAGCGATTGGCAAACAGGAGTTATAGTGCCAATTTTCAAAAAAGGGGACCAGAGTAGATTTCTCCAACTATAGGGGCATATCTCTCTTAAGTGGTGTTGGAAGGTGTTGGAAACGCGTTTCAGAGCTGTTATTCGAGCATTTGTTACGGGAAGAATAGTGCGGCCTTAGGTATGACAGAGGCACAACCGACTGGATGGTGAAGCGCAGTCTTGGTGAGCAATGTTTCGAAATGGCTGGCATCAGGATGGGTCATCGAGCCCTGTAGTAGCGTCTGCAAACCATTTATTTAAGACAATAGAAATTTGGTAGCATTGCCTTTTCGGCAGCAAGGATATATCGCTTTCTCACCCAAGCACATTCATCCCAAGGGTCGACATACCTTTTCTTTTCGGAGTATATGAAGTGAGTCCGGCTCCGTTGCTTACACATCTTCGATTGCTAAAAAACTATATACTTGTCCTTGTTTGATCACGTTTTAAACCCGTAAAGTAACATTGGTGTCTTAAATGTATCTTTCTAACCTAGATACGAGAAGCGTTAAGTTGAGCAGAGAAAAAATCTTAAAATTTAGCGTTTCATTTCAATCGATGAATTTATGTGGTCAAAGCCTAACAAACAAAAGGGAAACTTTTTCTTTCGTCAACACAAATGATTTGGCCATCCTTACATCATCCAAGGAAGAACTTCAGCGAGCACTGGATAGGTTTACAGCCGTTTGTGGTGATGCTGGGATGAAGATAAACGTGAACAAATCAGAAGTGATGGTTGTTGCCCGCGAACTACTGTGCAGTGTACCCTGCACATAAATGGAGTTCCATTGAGTATCTCGGGGTCTTTTTCACGAAAGATGAGAGGAGTGGTACTGAGTTATCCTGTACGATTTGCCAAGCTGGAGCAATAGTAAAAGAACTATGCCTGCCGGTCATCAGTAAAACTGAGTTTGGAGTGAAAGCAAAGATCTCAGTTTTCAATTCAGTGTTCGTTCCAACCCCGAAAGAATTAGATCGCGGGTACAAGCCGCCGAAATGAGATTTCTGAGATGCGTTGTTGGTGTTACTCTAAGGGATAGAGTGAGAAACGTCAGTATGCGTGGGAATCTTAATGTTGAGCAGCTACTTCTCCGAGTGCTCCGAGTGGAGCGATAGATTCTTCGATGGTTTGGACACGTTGTTTGCATGCCCCCTGACAGACCTCCTAGACAGGTCATACTAGCCGAGATGCGAGCGCGTCGCCCCCCTTGTGGGCCAAGAAACAGGTGGTGGTAAGGAACCTCTCCGAGTCCCACCTCGGCACTGCGCCTGAGTCTTTTGAGTTGGTGGCGGAGGACCGAGAACGATGGAAGGCCTATTTAGCCGCTCTCGCTCCAAGACCCTTGTAGAGAATAAGCGGAATAATAGAAAATTATGATGATGATGATGATGAGGATAAAGAGCGTCGGGTATTAAGAAGTTCGTTGCAGATTTTTTATTTACTATTCACACTGCTATTCGTGACGAAATAGCACCGTGTTAAACTTAGTGGGGCTTGTATATAAAAGCTAGAAGCCGGGAAACTCTAACTGATACTCAAAAGAGCCATCGCCAGCCCTCACACATCCTTGCATGATGTGGGGTTATCAAATGTTATTTAACACATTAAAGGGAACCTCAAATTTGTTGCCATTCCGAATGGCGAACTGAGAGGTCTCTTATGACAAATGATAATTTCGGAGGGTATTCCAGACCCTGGGGGAGGTGTTATTGACCTTGTTAGGACTCAAACCTCCGTGCAGAGTAGTTCGACACACTAATCACTGTATCATTGCACCCAACTTGGTAATAGCTTTCTTCTTTTAAGATCAGATCGATAGCTTCTTCTTTGAGAACCTCCAATTTCCTCGAATCTCAGTGTAGCACTATGGTCTCTATTGGTCTACATTCATTCTACATTATATGGTCTACATTCTTTGACATTTCTTTTCATGTAAGGAAGTCAGCTACATTTCAATTTAAAAACATCGCGCTTAATTTTTTTCCCTCAAAAATGATAATATTGATAATTAATATATAATATAATTATATAATATTATATTATTTAATTAATATATCCTAGAATTGTCTCACGAATTTATAGTCGCTCGAAGTATACGAAGCTCATTCTTAGGAGTGTCCTTAATACAATAAAAAAAATTAGGATGTTCCTTGTAGCTAACCTAATGTACCCGATTTTAGTACGAGTACATTTATTCCGGGGGTGCATACTTTCCCGATGGATGAAAAACCTTTTATTTTTTCATTTCCATTTTCTTTTCGCCATTATAGCCGTTGTGGGAAAGCCCGGCTTTCACGCAGACTTTCCCCAAAGGAGACATATTTTAGGAATAATGCTAATAGACTCGCAGAAGGCTCTGGCAGCAACAAAGTGGAAATTCGGTATATGAGGAATTTCCGGAAATATTCCTATGGTATTGTTCACATCATGTTGGAGCAGTTTATTTCCTTTTTTGTAAAGCATTTTTCCATTTATTGGTGCTGTAAAATGTAACACTTTGTCCTTAAAAACGACAATTTTAAGTAAACGAATTTAGTTCAAAAGAGTAGCTTTACATAAGTTATTTGAAAGTGGCTTTCCTGTAGGATTTCACATGCTTAGGTATCTACACTCATACACCTTCACATCAAAAGGAGATTTTTCCAACTCGTTCAAATGATGTCCTTCCATGTACTCCTACGATGGACCAAGGAAAAGAAAAGAAACCCCAATTAATTCTCTGCCAAACCAATAACTTGTCTGCTCTCCATCATGGGCATTAAGTAACATTAACTTACATCACATCAACCGCTCGTTCCATTGACATCTCATTAGGCATTAACCTCTATCACCACCATCAGGAATGCGTGTCTAGAAGCAATTCCTTCGGAAAACAAGCACATTAGGGATTCCTTCGCGCACACTGCAAAGCGATGAAATCCCAAAATTACCATCGAAATGTGATTCCAACCCCAAGTTAGAGACAACGCGACGAAAAGATCTCATTGATTGGCCAGAACAAGGGCTGGCTGAAACTTGTTCAATTTTACACCCATGTTGGTCGCCTCGTGTACCGCCACACTTTGCTTAGCTCCATGCCAAAGGACGAACCCAAGAAACGATTCAAGCTGTTGTTCGTGTTCGTCTGTAGCAAATTAAAAAGATACCGACGACAAAATGTTGCCCTGCAAATATATCCTTCGCCGAACACTTGTCTATACGGTGGGTGGGATCTCATCATCAAGGATTTGGTATAAAGATGTCAAACGTATGCACACCTTAATGCTCGAGTTTGTGCATTAACTACCGTCTAAAGGTGGCACACAAAGACCCCTCAACGGAGAAGCTACTTTGTGTTTAAGGCATACAATGTAAGCGTAATCCACCATAAGACTGGATCAAATTATATCACATCACATCCCATCAGGCCCCCGTGCAACGCTCTGTGTCTATTAATTTAATGATAATCGCAAGGACGCTTTATGCCGTTTTTACGAATATTTTTTGCCCCGAGCTTTCATTGGAAACTCAGCTACTGGCAACCGTTTTATTTTGTTTCCCGAATCCCAAGTGGTCTCATTTAATTTATTATCAATTCATATCCTCGCAACGGATCCTTTATGGGACACCGTCGTCAGGGTATTGCATTCAATCGAAAGTATCGTGTGGCATTGCGTGGTGGTTCGACTTCTATTACAGTGTGCTTGGAATTTAGTGTGCAATTGGGAGTGGGCGGCGACAACGCTCAGCGGGAGAAGGACTCTCTGCGCTCTAAGTACCGCGCTGTGTGATGTTACGAGCATCAGATGGCATTCGTTGGCAATCGATGAGAATTGATGCGGGAATTACATCCGTTTTTTTTTTTTTTTCCTTTTTGGGTGGCTGTGAATGCGTACATGTGGCGGAGAGGAAAATTTCTGTTTGTCAATATTGGAGGAGTGCAGACATCAGCAAATTGATCACGTTCAAAGGTTTACGTTTGCATGAAATAGTAATGGCCGATGGGTGAAAGCCATGCGTTTCGTGACCCACATGTACTTAGTTAATGACGTTAAGGAAGTAACAATTTGGAGAAGTTTTGTGGCTTTTTACGAGAGACGATGAGCTCTCGGCGCGATGCAAGGGCTCGAGAGGGACATGGTCACTTTACTAGTTTGAATTGCTGAAACGTGATGGATGAATAAATGGCGATATGTTTTCATGTCAAACTGACAGGATAGATCAAATATGTATGCATTTGCGTGGACTTTTAGGGGCTAAGGGAGTAGCCAAAGGCTCACAATTCGCCATCTTGGTTTTCAGGTACAAGGTAAGAAAATTTAAAACTAGAATAAAGAGGAGGTAAACCTTAGATTACAGGCAAATAGTGTCATCTGCAACAACATTTTTTGCAGGTGACCAACAACTTTGAATTCAATCAGAAACGAACGATGAGCTTATGAAACTTCCACTTAAATAGAAGTTTATGCACGGCAGTGACTCAAAAGACTCATCGAAGTTAGCTAGGCAATGGGCAAAACAAATTCGAATGAAGTGGCCTGACCAAAGATGCCAGAGTGCCGATCTAAATGCGATAGGAGCAATTTTGGTGAGTGAAGGCACCCTGGTTGTGATTTTTCACCCCTTTTGATAAAAAGCTAAAATGGAAAAAGTCCGGAAAATTGGTTTTAAAAATCTCGAGTGCACAAAATCCCAAATGGGTCAAAATCAAGAAACACTAAATTCTCGGAAAACATAATCCCGAATAAAATCTAGAACGCACTTTTTCGAGATTTTTAAAGTAAGAAAATTTAATTCAGACAAAGTTTTATATAAGGCGCCCAATTTTGCATGTACCCCAAATTCTATCTATCGTATGCCCAATCAGGCGTTCAAAAAGTCTAGAACTCTAGAATAGATAACAAAAATGTCAAAACCAAAATTTCGAGCAAAAATCTCGGACGAGCTTTATCTCGCTGCTTGATAAATGCTGCCTCCCATATGCTTTGATGCTGTACCCCTTCACCCCCCCCCCCCCTGTTTGGGCTGACAAAAGGATTTGGAGTGGATGTTAACCTTTGCAATATATATAAGCTCAGTCAAATTTTCTGAGAATTGTCAGAGTTTCTTTACAAAGAAACCACTACGGTCATAGTTCTACGGGATAGAAGTATGATCATAGTCGAGGAAATTGGGATGGCTAGTAAAAAGCGAAACGTGTGTTTAGGCCGAATCAAATACTGGGAAAAGATGGGAGACAGCGGGTCTAGAAGGCTCACGATCGTCTCCAACCTAACAAGAGGTGATCCATTGCCTAATCGGTGGAGGGAAAGTTATCTTCTACCTTTGTGGGAAAACCGGTGATACGATAAACTGTGACAACTAACGTTTTATCAAGCTGATGTGGGTTGGTCGCGCTCAAGTCAAAGTGTAAGTATCATAATGAAAAAGCATCGTGATCCCCTTAAATATCTGCATAAAAAAATATCTGATTTTATATGGGTGGCGCTAAGAAAAAGACGAGTTCCATAAACCTCTAAATGTATGATAGAGCAAAGACAAGAGTAAAGTGTCCTTCCGGGGTCACCCACTTAAAAATGGTGTACACCAGGGAAGCATTTTAATACTTTGCTTTTCATTGTAGTCCTTGATTGTCTGCTTGAAGGAAAATCGACAGACCCTAAAATTCATCAGTTGTTCTTCGCTAACGATGGGTTGATCCTTAAGTGAAGATCATACATTCCTGCAGCGGGTACTTGATAGGTATTTGGGTGGCTGCTTTTTCAGGGGGAATGTGTACCGTAATAGCCAAAAGGGAGACAAAGTATACCAATGCTGCCCGTTTTCTAATCCACCCGAGACAATTTCAGGCATTAAATTGAATGGAAATGTGCTTACCAAGTGTGAAAAGTTTAATGGGATCTATGATTTATTGCAAAGCAAACTGTGATGAGACCGAGGTTGTGTGAAGATTGAAAAATCTGCGCTATCTTTGGCTACAAAAAAAATACCTTATCTCAAAACGGAATAGGATAAGAAGAACATAAACCCGAGAAAGTTTGCACGTTAAAGAACCTTTCTCCTGGAAAATGGACCATACTACCGGCTCAGTTGGTATTGCCATGTTCAAGAAAGAGATCCTACACGAACCCTGCCAAAAACGCACTAATGCAACCAAAGCAGCATTCAACTTGGCTCAGTGAAGAAGTGATCTCAAACCGAGTGGTCCAAACGGCGTTCCCCATAATGATGGTGGACCATTTGGAATGCAGTAGGAGTGGGAGGTTTATGATCCCTTAATTGAGATCATCACCCCGCGTTTTAATAAAAAGATGACGAAGAAATATTTTACAAAAAATTGTATATTATTCGTGATTTGTTGCGAGATTTTTGTGGCTCTAGATTTAGTCTCATCGAGCTGATTTTTAAAACCGATTTTGAAGATTTTGTCCTTTTTAGAATTCTGTTGTTATATCAAACGGGTTGATATAGTCACACAAGGACCGAGAAAAACGAAATGAAAGTTTATTATAAAAAAATGATTTATAGTTTATTTTTATTATTTTTATTACTACCTTAAAAAAAGTACCCTAAACTACCATGAAGATTTTTTTTTTCCTGCCTTTAACAAGGTATTAAGATAACTTTTGGACTTCGAAAGCCCAGCATTTTGACGAAAAAAAAAATCGTTTTTTTAATTAAGCCACGGCCACAAAAGTGAGTGTGGAGTGGGCGTGGAGCTAATAAGATTGATACAGAAAATTAGTAAAGCTTTGCTAAGAACTTTTTTCGTCTCATAACTTTTTTTATAATTCCACGTATAGATTAATAAAGAAAGCGGAATATTAATTAAAACTGGCTAAAAAGTAGGAGAGTAATAACAAGTGAGTAAGTGCAAGAGTTCGTCTGTAACAAACTTCTACATAGCCGATCCCATATATACCGTTTAACACCAAAACTGAAAGTCTTGGCCCGAATTTATATATTACTTGTATTGGCCACGCCCCCAGATATGGGCTTTTTTCTAAAGATCTAACATGTTAAAACTGCGTATGGTCATTGTTGTGGGCGGTCCAATCTTTTTGTCTTGTTAAAGGTTTCGGACCAATATTGCTCAGTATACCAAAATTTTAGTTCCTATGCCTTGTCTAACTTGACAAAAAGGAATTTTGAAAGAAAATGGGAATTAGAGGTTGTCCCACATTGAAGTCAGTAGTCAATTTTCACACTTTGATGTCCGTGCAACCGTGTACCAAGCCGTGAACCAAGTTTCAGCTCTCTAGCTTGGCTTTAAAGACCTTCACACTTACAGACGGACAGACAGACATGGCTCAATCGATTCACCTGTCGTTCTCGAACATATCTACGGTATTTGTGTTTACATACGGTTATTTGTGTGTTCTCGAACATATCTACATATCCCAACAATATCAGACAGACCTAGGGATATTCCAGGCAACTCTAAGGCTAACGATCTCGCCAAACTTGGAATCACTCTCTCAATTTCGCCTGATAAAGGCTCCGATTTCGACATGCAAGCTCATGATAAAACTGGATGCAATAGAAAGAACAGGATTTTTTTTTTTGCTTCAAGATTTTAGTAAGTGATGCAGTCGGGAGTATACACTGGTGGTCATCTTCTAAGCTCAGAGGTGCTATGCTGAAGCTTAAGCAATAGAAGTCCGGGAGCGTCTGTCTTCGGATGAGGGGTTTATGGGTCGGCGTCTGTTGTCCAGGTTAAGGTCATCCTAATGAAAACCCAGCAGCTAGGCATAAAATTCACCCCCTCCCCAATATGAGGAAAAAGAAGAAACAGCCTCGGATATCTGCTGATCATGGGCACCCTTTGGAGCTAGCCCTAAGGGGTGTCGTCAGAATGCGAGCGCTTGATACTTGGAATGTCTAGATCGGTAGTCTATCCCCTTTAACCCGAAGAAGTAACAAGCAGCCTGGCAAGGTGATGTTACCCATTACGGTGGCGGAGAAGAGCAGCGCTGAGTCGAAACTAAGGCCTGGTCATTCTAGAAATTGACACGGCATCAACACTAAATTGGTACATATGGAATGTCACATCGTTATATGAGTACTGAGAAGCTGAGAACGAACTTAAACTGCTTAAGGAGGATAAAACCTGAAAGGCATGTCCTTAACTAAGTGGAAAGGTTTCGGATGTGTATGCACCAATCCTGAGTGGGAGTATGCGGTTTTCTTGAACGCATTTGATAATGCCTTGGTTGGAGCAGCATAAATTGACTTTTTTCTGCTTGTCATGTGGGTACTTGGGGGAGTGTGATTCGGAGGCACTCTTATCAAATAAGGAACGGAGGAAATTTGTTTAACTTTTGCCGTGCTTAAGGCTTGTCCATCATGCGTATTCTTTCTCCACATTCACATAAACACTTGGTACACCGGCAAGCATAGTTTAAATGAGAGATCATCCATTGTTTTCTGTGTTACCATAATTTATCAAAAAATGATGCATGGCAATCGCATTTTAAGAGAAGTTGAGCTGTCAACTGAACAACAACACAGCCGCATAGTGTGCTTAATTGCATTTGAGCGACAGCATTCCTACGAAAGGTTATAGGCTGACGACTCTGATTTCAGCGAACAATTCGCAGGGCACGCTTCGTAGAAGTCTGAAAAAAATCCAACTAACCTTTTGAATGTAGAAAAGCATGTACGAAAAGCTGCTGTTTTCATCGACGGTCATCGGCATGAAATCTTTATGCAGTGAAGCGGCTTGGGGTGGCGGCTGGTGGTGAAAAAATATCTGCTCGGACTTAAACACCTGGATTTCAAGAAGCCATTAGAGAGTAGAATAGAGCCTATATTGTGTGGAATCTGTTGAGTTAAGTGGAAGAAAAATGGAATGCCGCGGATTTGAAAATATACTTCTTTATTGAATCCAGAAAGAAAAAGGAGAGTGAGTGAAAAAACAGGAAGTTTAACAAACGTCAAAAGTGATGTGAAGTTGGCAGTGGTTGTGGAAATGGATGCCTCCAGTCGCAAATATAATTGTATCACCCAACACCCCTCCACAATTCCACAATCAGCTGTTGACTAACCCATGAGGTACATTCCTAAACGTTTGAAACACTTCACGTGTCCTGGTACAGCCATGGATTTCGTGAGGGCATCTGCCGCCATGTCTTCAGATCTGATGAATTTCAGCTCGATCTTTCCATCTGCTACTGCCTCCTTTACAAAATGGTACCTTATATCCAGATGTTTTGTTCGCCCTTGGATGCCCATTTGATTTGCAATAGCTTGAGCGCTGGAATTATCACTCCAAATGAGAACTGGTCCATGGTGAAGTTCTAGCTCCTCCAGTAAATTTCGCAGAAATGTGGCTTCCTTTGCAACGGAACTGAGGTTGACATATTCCGCTTCGGTGCTAGATGTCGTCACTATTCGCTGTAAACGAAGATCTTCCGTGAGAAATCATCGATGAATGTAATAAAATATTTCGCCTTTCCCAGCGATTCCGTCCGCATGGGGCCGCAGATGTCCGTGTGAACAAGTTGTAGCCTCTGAGATGTCTTCTTCTCATTGACACTCGGAAAAGGTAACTGAGTTTGTTTCGCTCGAATGCACGTTGTACACGTAGTGACGTCATTTTTGAAGTTGTCCGGTAGACCTCTGACCATCCTTTTTGAGAGAAGTTGCCGTAACGAACCGAGGTTGACGTGTCCCAGCCTTCTATGCCACGATGTTAGAGATTCACATCGAGGCCTAGAGTTTCCACTCCGACTGATCCTCGCATGCTCCTCGTTGGTCAGGTAATATAAACCGTTCCTTTTTTCAGCTGTCATTACCAGTCGGTTTGACTGATCCAGGATATTTGCGCCATCACCTTCAAAAAATACTTTGTATCCATTTTCCGTTGCTTTGCTGATTGAAATTAGATTGTCCGATAGCTTGGGGACAAGCAATGTGTTAAACAAATAGAACGGTTCGCCACCAGTTCGAACGCATATACCTGAATTTACAACCCCACAACCTTTTACATTTATGGCGTGGTTGTCGGCCAGCTTAACATGATTCGCAGCTTCGGTCTTTTCAAATGTGACGAACATCGATTCCTCCGAACACATGTGGGAAGTCGCCCCACTGTCCAGGCACCATAGTTTTTGTTGGCGAGTTGAATCTACCACTTTGGCTGACTCCTGTGTGCACTCCTGCACAAGAAACCCATGTTGGAACTCGCTCCCACCTTGAGTTTGCTTGATTTTATCGCCCTTGCTCCAGCAGTCTTTGGCCATATGTCCGCGCTTCCCACATTTCCTGCAATTATAGGGAAAATTACTGCTTTCGGTTTTTGATTTGAAATTATTTTGCCTCTTGTTGTTGTTGTGATTCTGAGGCTTGAAGTGCTTGACGCTCAGAAGATTGTTCGCCACGGTTTCCCTTTTTCTGTCGCCTACTTCCAGCAGCCTCGTGCACACTGTTGACACCGCCGGGTAAACACCTTGGGCATCGAAAGCGGATCGTATGTCCTTGTAATCCTCAGATAGTCCATCCAAGAGCACAACCACCAACAAGTCCTCATCCATAGTTGCTCCTAGTTCCTTGAGCCGGTTGACGATGGTCTTGAACTCTCGAACATATTCTGCAATTGACTGCCCGGAATTCATTTCTAGATTTGTCAGCTTCCTATATTCCTCTGTTTTTCGACGTGGTCCCTTTTTGTCGTAGCACTCGACTTAATAATCCCAGACATCCTTTGAAGTGCGTAAATTTGCCGTCAAAGCCACAATGCTTGCCTCCATTGCTATAAGCAATTCCGCCCGTGCATCCAAATCCTTTTCGTCCCATGATGTCTGCCCTGGTCCAGCTGCTTCTGGGCGTGCTATCTCACCCTTTACGTATTGCAGAAATCTGCCACGGTGCAGCACGGCCTCCATCTGTGCCTTCCATGTGACGAAATTGTCTCCATTTAGGAGAGGAATCCTGCCGTGTGAGTTTGCCGAACTCATGTGGCAATTTTAAAAAATGTTTTATCCAGAAGGGATTCTTAAAAGAACGCAAAAATATTCTTAGATTTAGGTTGCTTGAAATTTTACTTGGGATCTGGGCCCATAACCTGTTGAGTTAAGTGGAAGAAAAATGGAATGCACGCGGATTTGAAAATATACTTCTTTATTGAATCCAGAAAGAAAAAGGAGAGTGAGTGAAAAAACAGGAAGTTTAACAAACGTCAAAAGTGATGTGAAGTTGGCAGTGGTTGTGGAAATGGATGCCTCCAGTCGCAAATATAATTGTATCACCCAACAGAATCAATGTAGGAACTTAACTTCTCGAGCCCTTTTCGATGAGGCGCGAAGAACTTCCAATCAGTCAGTCGGAACAGGCATGGAAAATTTTCAGCGAGAGGTTGGAGGACGATTACAGATCAGCAAATAATATTGACAGATTACTTGGCGTCTCAAAGGAAGCAAATAAAATATGGTGCAAGGGGCTAAATCCAGTAACGGTTCACTTCTTTCAAATAAGAACAATGCTCAACAATTACACATTGGGATTGACAGTGGAGCTTTGCAGAACTGTGCGCTAAGTGGGCCACCTTTGAGATCCATTCAGTTTTTGTATGGGAACTTCAAAAGTTGCATTGAAACTTGTTCTTTTGCAATGTGCGTAGGACTTCGCCTTAGCTCTCCTTTTCATAGCATATACATATGGGCTAGGTGGCGAGGCGCGTTCTTACCGATTAATGCTTCGAAATGGCTACAGTCAAGATAAGATGAAAACTGTCCTTGCCTCTTCCGAGAGTCTTCTTCTGCGAGCAAGTGAATGAGGTTTCGGCCGTCTGTACTGATATTGATATGAAGCCAAGCTGAGCAAATCGGTGATGGCCATATCCCTGCACATAACTTCGGACTCCAATTGAAGCAGGTGGAGAAGCTTAACTATGTCGGGTTCATTTCCGAGATAAAACAAAGCGTAAACCTTGCTACTCAAGATATGACTTCACCATTCAGAAGCCATTTTTGTCCAAAGAAAGAAACTCTCAAACTGTCAAAAAGAAAAGTTATAGCAGCATAGTCAATTAACCTTCTGCTATTTTTACTTCACACTTAAGGGCTAAAGGTAAAAAGCCACTTTAAAAAAATAGGCAAAAGACAAGCTTGGGCGTTAGAGAATCGTTGCCGGAAGCATACTAGGGTCATCTACCCTCCAAAATGATTTACATCAAACTCAGGAAAAAAGGTAATATCAAAACGATTGTAATAAAATATTCAAAATGACTTGGATCCCGCCTGCGAAGCGATATCATATTAGAAAGGCATTTAAATTCAAACATTTCCACACCGCGTCTCACATAGCATAAAGGAACTCCGCACCAGATCAGATCCTTCCGACCACGAATGCTCTCGAGCCGAAACGTTTCCTTCGTAAATCATCTGCATTTTTTCGGTTTCCCTCTGCATAGCTGTGTCGGCAGCATAACAAGAGTCCTATCGCCATCATCATTATCATCATCATCACCTATATCCCAGGAGATAAATGCATTTTAACATTTGAAATGTTAAGGCCAAAGGCGGCATACCTACTCCTTGTATATAAAAGTCGTTAGGCACTATAACACTCAAAAGTACTACATGTGGCATATCGGGATAGGGGATACCGCATGTTATATTCCACTCATGTATGTATATGCAGAAATTTACATATTTTCCAGGGACAATCGTGCGGAGAAAAATGAAAATCCCTTGGACGAATCCTTAGCGAATTCGACTCCTTTAAGCTCTTGTTTGCCTTATGCCAGGGTACTGTGTTGCTCACATATAGTTGTTATCGTCGCTTTTGTGTGGTTGCTTTCGTTGCTCTTTTTCTAAGCAGCTCCTGAATTCCGTTTGTTATAATGCGTGTTTGTGTGCTGAAATTCATGCACCTGCGGGAAGGTGTTGAATGAATGCATTTCGCTTTGTTATCCCATACACAATATACACTCACTTATTCACTCACCCGATGGCACTAACTCACAAAAGGCTGCAGAGGGCTCTTGCTTATCAAACAAATCCTGGCTAGCTAGCTGGCGTGGGTGCGGTACACAGTAGGTGTCAGAATTGTGTAATATCTTTCTTCTGAGTAGCATTTGTCCTTGTTTGGCCTTTATGCGCTTTCCTTGCAAAGAGGCGTTGTGTAACCGCACGGCGGGCTTTGTACTGTTAATGCGGCCGACCTCGTATTGTGTTGGGAGTTGCACTGCCGCATACAAAATGGGAAATTGTACGAAAACTTTCTAGGGTAGAAATTATTATTTATTTCTCGTTGATCTTTTGCTTTCTGTTGCAATAATACAGGGTTAACATATGAGCAAAGGGATTATACCGAATGGGACATGGCCCCTTATGAGGATCCCACTTTTGGGATTAGCAAATGCACAAGTTCATATCGGACGGGCATACTTCTTAACTTTGTCTTACTGTGCTGATAATATGACTGCTACTTTTTTGTTTTCCTAACGACGTTCGTACTGATAATTTTGATGAGCCTTATATAACATTTTTGCTAGAATAAAGTCATGTGAAGTGACCTTAAATTTTCTTAAAACCAATGCACACGGCACCTCGAAAAGCCACAAATCGATTAAAGGAAGCTGCACCACATAATGTCAATTGGCTGTCAAAATAACCCAGAATACCTATTTTTAAATTATATTTATCTCATGCAATCTGTATTTAATTGGATTTATCGTACCTGCTCTCCCATTATACCTACCTGCTATATTAAATACCTAGCTTTAGCCCATCATCTTTGTCCTTGCTGTGGATGTCTGGTGTACATTTATTATTGGCACTTAATGCGACGGGCACAAACATCAAACTCCTCGTCAGTTCATTTGCTATCCTGACATCACTACACTAATTAGTTATAACTATATAATGTGCGTTTAAGTGGGTACACATCTATATAAGAGTCACTATAATCATTGGATGGTGTGTTGGTTGGTAGGTATACTCGTAGTATTGCTCCATCGATTCCTGAGGATGCGTTTAATAGTACGTGGTTTTCAATGCAAGCGAGCAAACGTACTTGGTATGCGAAACGACACCGTTATTTCATTTAAAAGCCTCCGGGGATGAATGAGTTAATTAAGCGCCTCACAGCCTGACATAATTTCTAGCCATTTATCAGTGACAAAATGACAGTATCTCCTGTGCAATGGGCAACAAAATCCAGCCGCACTATAGGTACCTATACTCTATCACAACATAGATAGGTATACACGGTTTCGATATGTTGTCTGGTTGGATGGTCAGAAGGCCCTAGCCGAAGGTTGTATGGTGCAGCTGATGGCACAATTGTACAAGTATTTCGTGCATGTGAATAATACAGTTTGTGCAGGAAGTCAAAAACACTTGATACCGTAGAATATTGGATCCAAGCTTGTCCTAGGTTTGAGTGAGTATAATTAGGTTCTGTGTTTCAAAGAACTGTCTTCTAGGCTTGGTGACAGGCTGTAAGGGCTCAATTCCTTGCAATAAGCGTACGTCTTGTCAAAAAGGACATTCCTCATCACCAGTTTTGAGATAGACAAGAATATCTTAGGTTTATTAAGTCTAACTCAACCTGGCATCAGCTAGATTGAAAATAAAGTCCTTTTTTGTTGGTCTAGAAATAGAAGAACGTTTTTTTTTTCTTACTTTGAGCCCAATACGAGTATTGCACAGAATAATCCTTAGATAAAGCCCCTTTAATCTTTCAAGATCACCCGACGCATACTCCGGTTTTTTAGGGAAGATCCCAAGGCAAGTCCAGAAGAATTTTTGGGACCTATGCATGCCAGTTCCTTTCAAAATTTCAGAAAAAGCAGTATATCTTCAGCAAAATACTTCAGAATTCAACTTGCATTCGAAATTCTTTTGGTCATGCATTGCCCTAATTTCATGGGCATACAAGGGGATTTAAAATAAAACGGGACTTATGGGGAAGAAGATTCTTTGAAGAAGAAGTTCTTTGAACTGAGTTCCGACGAATATAGATATAGGACATCTGCCTGCGGTAAACGCATTAGCCTTCCACTTGTCCTTACCAAGTGCTCTGGCATCTGCGATGGGTTGATCCTTAAAACAAAGGATCGGTCTTTTTGGCCGTCTTGAGCTTAGGACTATGATCCGAAATTTGATGTGATCAAGCCAATGTTCTTTTCGTGTTTTGGCTTTTTGAACCTAAATCCACATCTTGGTGCACATTACTGAGTGAACTGCTTAGTCCACCACTCGGCATTAAAAACCGAACTAGCAAAATAAAGGTTTCGTAGAACCTAGGCTTTGTCTTTCGTGAGAGTAGTTAAGTCAAGTGTTTTGTCAGACTGAAATAGCAAGGGTTTCTCAGGATTATTCTTCAATTTTGATGTTAACTCCAGCTCAACTCCTTAACTACTTCCGAGTTTCTGCTACCGACAATGACATTGTGTCCTTAACGGCAGGCACATTTTTTTTCGTTTGTTGATAACATGCTCTTATCCTCGCCTGTTCTTCAACCGCCGGCCGTAAAAGCCTTTACCACGGTACTATTATGGAACGGGCGATTGTGTCAATATTGTCCGCAGATACCCAAGTACTGGCAGGGATGTGTTATAAATAGTGCCTAGTTTCCTTCGCAATTGGAGAGAGCCCTTTGCTTGGCCGTTTTTTCTGCGTCTTTTTCCGATCGCTAGAATCTTTGACCTTCATGAGCTGCAAGTTGCGACCCCATTCGCAAAATGTCTCATTCATATGAAGCACATGGCTGGCTTACCGACACCTGGATGATCGACCATTTTTGAAAACCGTGAGTTTGCCTTGTGGATATCTGATTCTTGGAAATCTAGTGCTGCCTTTTTCAGTGTTAAAATCTGGTGCAAGATCTGTAAATCAGATGCTGCGTGCATGCCAACTAATCCGTAGAAAGGTTCAAAAGCGTTACTCCGCACAAGCTCCATAGTCTCTATCAAGAAAGTCATGCAATTCCTTCTTGTCATTAGGGTCTTCAGCATTTACGGTGGTACATGTGCTGCACACGTAATAATCTGATGCTTTAAAATGTGCCTTTAATGCCGATCACAGCAAGGTGATCACATACTGGCGAATTCCCGCGACTAATCCGCATCCTAATATGCCTTTTATGGCAGCTCTAGAAGATGCCCACGGATTATCTTTTCATTCTACCTAAATCTCCTGCCTTTTCCGTAATATTGTGAATTTTAATTCCAAAAGAAATTCGTGCGATTTTATTATCGGCATAGGGCCTTCACCACACCTGCGCGCCATCGTGTACATCCAACGATATGCCTGAGCTCTCTCCAACTCTTTTCCAGTTGTCTGCATTCCTCCTCTACCATTCTACGCCATGTGTTTCGGAGTGAAGAGGCTCTTTTGCCACCATGTGTTGATGTTTGCCACCACTCCATTGCTTATCTTGCAATAGAACTGTCACCCTTCCTAAATTGGGACCGATATATTGCCTATAGGCTCCTGACCTCTGGTCTCTAAAGTTTGGCATTCGAGACACGGTTTGGCCAGAAAATCCTTAATATTATTCCAAGAGCACATATATACAAATGCCTACAGCTTCCTTGTGACAGTAACGGTTGAGCTGAAGCTGATAGCTTTGTTTCTACATACCTTGGACAACAAACCAAACATCGCGTTCGGTTGATACTATGCTTCTGACCATCAGTTGATACTATGCTTCTAAGGTGTAAGAAGCTTTCGAATGTCTCTACCGGTTATCTTTACACACACTTCTTTGAGCTCAAGCCGATGATGTGGTGGGTAAACCTATAATTAAGCTTTTTGTGACATTGGTTTTAGTTGGACAATCAAACTAGATTTGCCTCTCTTTCTACATTTGCTGTCATTTTTATCGAGGTCCATTATTCTTTGTGACAGTTACCTAACGCCGTCAGCGTAGCCAAGAGCTACGCTACGTAGCTAAAAGGAATTTAAGCTAAAATGTATTACCTTTGTAACCGGAAGGCAATGCTGCGGGGAGACCATCACTTAACACCAGTACGAACAGTATTGGTGACATCATGCAGCCTTGTATAGCATTGTATAGCTTATAGCTATCTCCCCTATGATAGCTTTAAGGCTTTCTGGAACCAATTCTATGTAGAGCATGCCAGAAGAACTTTCTTTTGATGCTGTCGAAAGACTTCTTGTAGTCTATAAAGAGCAAGTGAAGTGGTGATCTGAATTCAATCGACTGTTCAACAATAATCCGCAGAGTGTTTATGTGGTCAACACGGGAAGTAGCACTATACAGAAACCTTCTGGTTCTACATTCAACGTATCTTCAACCTGGTAAGGCCTGAAAAGCTGTCTAAGATAATTGTTGACACTATTAAAGCCACCGCAGCCTCTCCAGTTTCCTCTTTCGAACCTTGAGGATCTTCCTATTTTTCCACTCTTCGGGTAAAAGTTCTGCCACCCATGTTTGCTAAATGAGAGGCCAACGACACACTTTTGAAATGCTTGGATTATCACCTGCGACTTGATCGCAGATATTATTTCTTCCTTACTGACTGCTTTGGTCCGTATTTGATAAATTCTTACTTCGGACAACTCATTCTGTTTCTTATCACATCCATTGTAAAAACATGAATCAGTACGCATTTGAAACATATCTCTCACCGCTTGATTTGGTCCTTATCCGAAAGAAGCCGAGATAGATCCATATAAACCTTTCACAGGATGCTGAAGGGATAGCTACGGCCATCTATCAGCTCCTTGTGATTCTGTAAATGGTCCAACTGCCATATCTTCGGGCTGTTACTACTGCTTCTGTAGCAAGCGCATTAAAGTAATTGCGCTTGTCACGTCGCATAAACGTTATACTTAATTAAGTTGGACACGATACAGGGGCTATATCTCATTTTTGCCTGCTCCCGTTGAAACTGGCTTTACGAGCTTTGAGCGTTCTACGATTGTTGGCACCCAAGTTTCAACAATCGTAGAATGCTCATCAGACAAACACTATACCTTCGCTGAGTTATCTACCAGCTATTTGATCCACGCCGCGTCTGAAAATAGGTTTCACGTCAGCCCTGCGTGGTCTTCGATACTATAGATTCGATACTATATAGGCAGATTGAACTTGCGTACTTTGCTTTTATTTTTATTATTAAGTTGGGTTTTGCACTGCGACCTGTTGGTCTATTGTACCCCCTACTAAGCCTTGGAGAGGTTACTTCTCTCAAAGGAGCTCCCCTCATACTATAATTCATTACTAAATTATACCGAGGGTATGTGCACCTGTTTGGCCTTAGCTGAAAGAACTCATCCTTATAGCACATTCTCTAGTCCAGTTTCACGTAGGAATCTGAGAATGAGAAGTGGGTCCAAGGTGGGTATCTCTCTGTCTGGTATCTGGTATTGGCCCAGACATTCCATTCTTTTGTTGTTCAGAGCCCCACAGGATTGCAAAATGTGTTCCTTAGTTTCGCTAGCCTCATCACAAAATCTGCATGTTCGTCCGTTACACCAATTTTCCTTAAGTGTTCCCTGAGTTTACAATGCCCCGTTAGGAACCCTGAGAGAATGCGTAGATTATTTTTAATAAGGCCGGTGCATGCTTTGAATCTTCTCTGGTTATAGTTCCTTAGAAGTTTCTTTGCTTGCCTTTGCTAGGTGGGATCCCATGCTGTTGGCGTGCTGAGGGATTCTTTAATCTATTTATGTCTGGCAATGCGTTTGTTGGAGTCTTGAATAATTTGAATGGCTGCAGCGTCATCGTTGCGACCATAAGGTGGTGTACTCGAACTAAACCAATGTCCGATTCTTTTCTGTTGCGCACATCCAAGAAGCTGCTTCTTAATCGGCGTGGCAGCTTAAGCCTAAGTGGTCGGTTTGATTAGAGGTTCAAAACTAACTGATTTTGTGGCAGGCCTTGTATTCTAACATGGTCCTGGTCCCCACCTATGACAAGGAAGTCAATTATTAACCTTTTCCCATTATCATTTCGGTGGCGTAGTCCTTAATTTTCCATAACATGTTTGAGTCCCTGGTTGTTGTTTCCTACCTAAGCATGAAAAATCTCCCTCAAAATGACGATATTAAACAGCACCAAGGCGTCAGTCAAAAACGTCCTTTTCATCCTCAGGAGAGATCACCATGGCCGTGGCCGTCAAAATCCGACCACTACCATGGGACTTCTTGCGAGTGCTTTTAGTTCTATCAGGCCCACACCATTTTCTTGTGTACTTCCGTATGGTTTGACGAAGTATTGCCTATAAAGGCTTTTCTATACCCACGAAAAAAAACTTCGCTCAGTTGTATTATGTCGATCCTTTATCGCATAAATTCATTTTCTAGTTGTATGACTAGAAAATTATAAAAACCTTTATTTGAGAAATGAACTGGACATTATGAAAACCTTTCTTTTCCTGAGTCGAGAGATTCCAGAAGCCAATCTTTTTCCTGGTACAAATGCTACAAATCGTAAGGCAAGGTGTCGGCGGTTGCCATTCTTAGGTGGTTGGGTTGTTAGCACCACACACAAAGTCTTGGGGGTTGTGGTATTGGGGTGCCGATATTTAAAGTGTTGCTTTTTTCTTCCTGTTCAATAATCGTGCTTATAGCTTTAGTAAGTATAGTCCTGGAAGCGGACCAGACCAGTACCCGGTGGATACCATCAAAGACCTAAAATAAGCACGTGATGCGTAGTCTTAGTTACAACACTGCGGACATCTCCATGTCGCAACCGATCATAGTGCCTCATTTGATAGTGCACTGGACAAGACTGTATAGGACAGCATTTCTTAATAATCCTTATTTCACCTCATTATCACCTCCTTCTCTATGATGGTTGTAGTAAACTTGTTTGCCGTGGAAATATTCTTTGGTACCCAATTGTATATATTTCGAGACTGTTCTGGTTGGTTTTTTTCACTGCTCCAACTCCGCGAAATACTAACAAACGCTCAAAGATTACTACGAATGTCATACAGGAGGTTTCCGAAGGATTTCGTTGGGATAGGAAAGTTTCTGCACCAGCTGACTGCGAAGGGAAGACAGTTGAAATTGTTGGGTGAGTGCGAGAGAAGCTTTTGACACCAGAAGTAGAGAGAGTTTTTAAGGCACAAATACTAGCTTACACCACCTCTGACAAGGCATTATATGTGGACGGAAGAAGCAAGAAATACCCATAGTCTATAGTATAGTGTAGATTTGGAAACGTTGGAGGGGAGTAGGAGGGAGCAGCTCGGCCAGAAAGGAATTACTGTGTATCATGACGGGAGCCGTCTTGTTTTAATACTTTAATTAATGGCATGAAATTGATTTAGCGTATAGATAACGCAGATCTTCAATGGCTTTGAGAGCTCGAAAGTTATCAGAGGAAACGAATGCAAGCATACGACTTCGAGGTACAGCATCCTAGGGACGAATGCACTGCAATGCGTACGTACTATCCAGGAGACCATGTGACCATGCCTGGTCGCAAATATTGCTTTCGAAAAAGAAAAGATCGAAGGTATTTTTGTTAAACGAAATCATAGCTGAACCTGCAGTAGGCTGGAATACTGAAAAACTTCTTAGTACTAAACAAGGAGATCCTGACAACAACCAATCCTGGCATGAAAGGAATCTTTAAAGCATAATGGGCGCAGTACAAGATAATCTTCATGTCTTCAACATTGTGTTGTGCTGAGATAATAAAAAAAGGGCCCAACAGTAGACCCCTAAAGATACAGCTGGTGGCTCGGCAGTCGAAAACCCAGGAGATTCTGTGGGAAATGCACGATTAGATAGGTGCATGGGAACCAACTCAAGACACTGGAAAAGGTACGAACACGGATTCTTGGTAGTTATTAGTCCATGAAATGCGCCACGTGAACAGGTAACCAAGAACCTAAAATAAGAGGTAAAATGCATCATCCGAGGGCCCACTCGAAAGCATAGTGCTTCGTTGACATCGCAGGTCCGCTAGGACGAACTAAAGTTAGCTTAAATTCGGATTCCCCATTAAAGACCCAAAATTCGATGATGACTACATGGTGGATAGCAGTAAGTCGATACTCCTCCCCACGAAAGGAGTATCGACTTACATCAAAGAACCAGAAGCAATATAAAAATTGCAAGTGATCGCATGACGACCAGATCATATGCGAGAATAATAGCAACGGAATTCAACATGGGAGATCTGGAATTGTTAACCAGACCATAACCCGCATTGCAGACAAGGTAGAAAAGAAAAATTCACAAAGCTGCATCAGGACTTTAGGAAGGTCTCTACCAAGTTGTTATTAATATAACGATGATCGTCTATATATAGTTGCCTCGAAGGTAGTGATGATGTGTTTTTATTCGGGACGGAGAAAACTGAGAGGGGGACAATGTGATGTGGCGACAAAATCTTATAAATTAAACTATGCATATGAACAGACCTAAAGACACCCAATTCGGGTGCCGTGGCGTAGTGGTTAGTATGTGTGCTTACTACGCTGGAGGTCTGGGTTCGAATCCTGCCATCGTCACCTGAAAAAAAAGACTTATTCTTTTTCACAGCCCCCACCTCCGCGAGGGTCTGCCAAGCCCTCCGAGAGTATCAATTGTCTTGAAAAACTTCTCAAAGTGAAGTTCGGATTCGGCAAAAAATTGTAGGTCCCCTTGTATGTAAAGAAATTAACACACCAGCATACATTGTTGAGAAGTTGGCCCTGGTTCACCTCGAGCTGTTGCGCCACTCTATTTATTTTATTTATTTTATAAAGACACCCAATTAGAATTTTCCAATTCATCCATGACAGCCGCTATTTATTAACACCCGCGTGCTAAGCGGAATATATTACTCCAATGCAGGTCCCTCCATCTAGTGTCATCTTGAATGCACCAGATGAGCATATTTTAAACTAACCTTTAATTTCATTTTCCAAATTTAGGAAAATCCTTAAGAAAAGCTAGTTTTCTTGTGAACCATACTATTCCAAAAGCATAGCACATCTACCCGAAAGTATAGCATTTGGCCTAGATGCACCAACGAGTATTCGGCATGTTCGTTTTCCAGCCATTTCCGATTTTCCCTGTCTATCAGCTTTGGTCAGCATTTAACCATAAGAGCAGCTCTTTGGATTGTTTCATTAGTCAAGTGAATCGTGGACTAAAAGTGCGAGTGATTGATGAGAAATGACTCTTTACTCTACATACAGGTAAACCTGGAATTTAAGGTAGCAATGGCAATACCTCTTATAAAGTCCTTGCCTCGGATTAGTAAAATTCATCTGTCTGATTCGGTAGCTTAAAACAAACTACAAACGAGATCGCAAAGTGTTATGAGCGTACACTCAAACTTAACCCAAACAAAGCCGCACCAATAACTACAATTGCTCGCGCAGGTCCTTGCTGTCCGGGCACCATTTGTATTATTAATAAATAGACCCATCGAAAGGAAGTTTTCTCCTTGCCGATTGTCTTATAGATAAAGTGCGACAAATATTTATCTTTATCCAATGAATAGAAGGACTTATCCAAGGAAAAGCAAACAAAAATATACAAGAGATATTGCGCGGAGGATTGAAGCTGTATAAGGACATGATTGCCGCAATTTCGTGGTGCAGTAATTATGTAGAGCCACCGCACAACGGTGAAGCGTGGGACTATGGCTATGATCGAAGGACAATAAGAAGGAGACTCTATGTTTTTAATCAACAAATAGCCCGTTGAGTATATGGATGAAACGTAGCTAGTTTACGGTCTGCTGCAGTGCCGTGGAATAGTTTATTTTAATTAAAAATAAAACAATGACTTGGCATTGAGATTAAATAAACTAAAGAAACTATGAGAAAAATAAAAGAAAATAACTATTTCTACTTTCTCTAAAAGGATAATTGTAGACATACCAGTTATGAAGAAAAATAATGCATACCTTTTCAAGGATATTTTTTTAAGGGACACATAAAACATTTGGAATTTACTTATTCACCAAAGAATATAAAGCATCAGTTCACATCAGTTCACATTTTAAACAATCACAAAGCAATAGACGAGCACGAAATGACGCTACATTCCTCTCGAATTTGATTTGTGGCATTTCACATCATAAATTATTCCGTTATTCTGCTGTGAAACTTTTCATTTTTATTTTGATATTTTGCACACATGTTAGCTTTATCCTAGTGTGTCTAAAGAAACAAATTGAATTCCTCACGTTAAACCGCACATCACTCCCACGTGCAACAATAACCGTTCGTCCTTTTTTCCTTTTCCTTCATAACATGGAATTAAGTTATAGAACTTACGTGATTTTTATGGATACGATCGAACGAGGGTGACCGTTTCGCATATACACATGACAGGAAGAAAGCATTTAAGTACTTCAAAGGACGAGGAGTCCTTGCACGAGTATCTCTTGTTGACGCGATTTTCCATCTTTTTTTTTCCGGGCGCACATTCGGTGATTTATGTTCTTTGTGTAACAACGAATTCGACTTAGACTACAAGAAGGGACTCCATGACCAAAACGAGACGACCAAATGTTGTCTTTATCTTGAGGGCAGGACTCGTTGGAGTCCTGTGTGAGGTCAAGTTGGAGTTTTCCATTTTGCGTGTACACAAAGGAAAATATGTATTTTATCGCAAATAGAGTCGCAGTGTCGGTACTCGGAAGCGGTAAGAATGTTACAGAAAAGCTTGCTCGTCGGGAGTAGAGCTCGTCGTAGCAGCTGGTCATAATAATTCTCGTGGTTTTCCAATGAGTTACGTAGCATACATTTAGGTCCTCTTAAAATATTGTAGAAGCATCCACGACAGGCACGGAGTGTATTGTGTGTAGATGTGCTTCGTATTTTAGATGTTGTATCTTTACGTTCCCAGCTGTGTTTTTTATTTTCCCTGACAGTTTCGCTGGTTTTTTATTCATGTGAACACATTTTTGTTTATTTGTAGTCTTAGCATTCAAAGAAAACACTTGGTGTTCTGTAAATTTACTCAGTTCTATCGGTGTTGGGACTTGAGGTCGTGCAATACCGAGAAGAGTTGGCTAATAATTCTATAGAAGTAGCGCGTAGCTATCCTCTTCTAGTACATTCTTGAATTTTTTGTGGATGGAGCAATAAATAAAGAGGTGTTCAAATTTTTTTTATTTAAAACATTTGATAACACATAAAATTGTCTTTTAAATTTTTCACAGTGTAGAATATAATTTTTGGATATCGGAAGCAAAATTGTTGAATTTATACAATGATAAAAACAATTTTGAACCTTATTTTCATTGAAATGGCAGCCAATATGTTTGATATATTGATCCAACAACAAAAAATTTTTGTTCCAAAATATTGATCCAAAAAGTCCGCATAAGAAAACGACAATTTCCAACAACACTACGTGCTGCACGATCACACCTCATGCAACACCGAAGTTGAGCATGCCTAAGGGAAGTTATATTTACCTTTTTTAGCGGTCCGTCCAAAATTAGAAAAAATTCCTCTTATGGTATCACTATACATTGTCCGTCCGTCCGTTCAATTGCGTTGTAACTTCCGAGTGGAAAGTTGTAGAAAGGCAAAATTTGTGTTCTGTTAAGCGGGGAACACACGATACAACCATATCGTACCGATTTGAGTTGTGCGATATCGAAGAGTTGTTAAAAGATGCCGTTTCTAAAATGTTTCAATAACTTAAAACGTACACAAAGCCGATATTAAGCACACCTATAAAGTAACACAAGGATAACCAAGGGCTTAAGACATATTTTTCTGAAAAAGTTCTTGTACTGCCGTTTTGTGGTATTTGTGCAAAAAAGAAATAAAAAACGTGCCCCCACCTTATCTCCGATGCTATATGCTCACTGATCACATAAGAAATTGTGTTCAATGAAATTTCAAAATTTCATCAAATCATTATGCGGCTTAACTCGAAAGCATTTTTTTATACCCGACCCAGGGTATATTAAGTTTTTTGTATAGTTTGTAACACAGTGAAATAGTCACCGTAGACCCCCAAGACCTTTCAAGGACATGATCGAGACGGACAGGTGAATCGAGTAAGCTATGTTCGTCCTTCCGTCTGTCCGTATTTGTGAAGTTTTTAGGTCCTTAAAATTGAGCTAGGACGCCCAAACTTGGAGTGTAAGTTGGTTATTATTTTGTACAGACAAAGTGTGTAAATCGGTGAAATCCGCCGACCGCAACGCCCACTACAGGCTTCAATGTAAGACAACCTCTATTCCAAATTTTCTTTCAAAATGCCTTTTGGTGAAGTTAGGCAAAGCGTAGGAACTGAAATTTTTGTATAGAGCAATAATGGCCCAAAACCTCTAAGAAGGCAAAAATTGGGCCGCTCACAATATCGACCATGCCCTTTTTTAACATGTTAGATCTTTAAAAACCCGATTTCTCGGAAAGTTCACTCCAAATCGAGAAAAAATATTTAACAAATATTAAAGATATTTTACCATTTGCTTATTTTGGTCCATACAAAGTTTTGAGCTCCGCCCTTTTTTAGGTGGCGTTTTTAGGAAAAAACTGTTTTTGATAGAAACTCTTATGATTCTAACGGAAATATAATAAATTGATTTTAATTTTTGTGCGAGGGGGGTGTTCCCACTAAGGTACTTCTCCTTGCATCCGGACGGCAGCGGGGGAATTTCCCAGATGGGATCAACGGTGGCATCCACAGTTCCAGTCAGGCCGAACTACTTAGTGAACACCTTATATGGGCTACTACGACATATTCGGAGCTAAGGCCTATAAGGAGCGGGCTATCCGACTCTCCGTCCTTAGAGCTAAACAAAGGATCTGGTCTTCTAGGTTGGGGGTCGTGCCGTCGGAGTGACTTCCCGGCCACAAAAAGAAACACAAGTTACGAAGCAGAAACAAGCTTCGGATTCGGACGCGTTTCGGATCAGAAGGCACTCTTCCAGTATCATGGATGCCCGAACTTTTCGAGGGGCCAATATTGACTCGGATCACTACCTTGCCCTAGTATCACACTCTGGAACCATAAGCATGGGTTTTTGAATATTAGACTTATAAGATACTCAAAATGCTCTCTAGTAGCACTAATGGTTTTGCAAGGTTTCGTTATCGTACCATTGGTGCGCAGCTTATTTACTTATAAAATTGGTCATAAAAACGTATACAGCACCAAAATTATAAAACTAAAAGTGCTAGCACCAAAGGTTCCGTAAACGTGGTGCTATAAACGTTCCTTGCACTCAAGTTATAAGGAAATAAGTGCTGAGGGGTGAAGTTCTATAGCGCAAGTTCTGTAGACCTTTCTAGCACCTGTTTTCTAACACTATAGGTTTGACACATCCGAAGTACTACTTTGCACTCTTTTATAGCACGTCGGGGTTGCCATAAGTCATACAATAGAAAACAATGTAATTGACAGAAATTGTTTCAATTTCAAGCAAACATCTAAATATAAGAAACTTACATTTTTTATAGAATGATATAAATTTTAACTAGATTACATATTAGGCTGGAGAAGTATATCATACACAAAAATTTGATTTCAAGAGATAATTCATGCTCTTATGCTGTTTTTCTGAACATTTATCAAAAATCTGACACAGCGTATCGTTGCTTATATTGGGGCCAGTCATGACTTTAATGCTTGTAGAATTGTAGATTGTTGAAATTTTTCACTTTTCTATCTTCTAACTGGTCAAATAAGTAAGGTTAAGGCATTCTTGATCCAGCACTTCAACTATTTTATTTTCACTGACATGCTAGCTTTTAAGGTAGAAGTTTAACAGGCATCCTCCTTGGGGTTTAAAACTGTTAAGGTATAAACTACATTCATGGATAAGATAAAAACAGCCTGTAAAATATATATTTCAATTAACGTCTGAGATGTCAATAATTTCAAGTAGTCAAACCAACGTATGTCCTAAAAGAAAAGAGAGTGATGGCAACCCTTAATAAATTAGCGCCATGTTTGACAGAAAACAAAAAAACCTTATAATAGTTCTACATGAAGCTAGACAGTGCTACATAGAACCCAAAGTTTCTAAAAGGCTCGCAGAACACCTTAAGTGTTACAACGGTGCTATGTGGGCTCTATATAAAACCTTACACTCTCTATTTTATGTTATATTTAATATTTCAAGAAAAACATTGTTTCTTTTCGTCCTGTTTTAATAAATCATTCGAAGAAACGAGATGCGCACCTTGTTTTCTGCTAATTAAATGCACTCAGTTTGCTCATTAATTTCATCACCATTTAATATGAACGAAGTTATTTGTGTAAAAACATCAACACTTTCAAAGAAAAAGATAGAAATGTGTGTATACCTAACTACAATAAAAACAACACCATGACAGAAAAAAGGTAAACGCCTCGAAGTGTGTGTGCCTAAAATGTACTGACTGTCAAAAAAGTTATATAAGAGCCCGAATAAGAGCCCTTTCTGCACCCAAAGTTAAGTTCTATAAAGTGTCAAATCATCCTTATAGGGGTTTTGTAAGGGGCCCCGTTACTTGTATAAAACCAACTTCAAGAATCTAAGGTTTTATGATGTGGTGCTGGAAACATAACGGTGGCCAAAGCAAGAGCTTCTGTGTTACTTAGGTGTTGCAGCCAAAGTACGGCTGCGGATATCCCGATCAGCGACAAGTAATGGTGTGTAAAGTAAATAGTGTGAGGAAGTTTGACGTTGGCAGACTACAATCGCAAGAGATCGACAGGTCTCTTCTACGAAGTCCTATGCAGTGGCCAGTGGCAACATTGCCAAAATGACATCAGAGACGCCGCCTCTGAAGTGCTGGGTTTCACACGGCCACCACAACGAAACCCCTGGTTTGACGATGACTGCCGGCAAGCCCATGCAGCTAAACAGGAAGCATACAAAGCGGCTCTGCACAGAAGGACTAGAGCTGCTCGCGAGCTCTACGAGCAGAGGAGGAGAGAGGAACAACGGCTTCTCCGAAGGAATAAGAGAGAACACGAGAAGCGGTTGAAGAAATAAAGAGATGTTACAACAGGAATGAGGTTAGAAAGTTTTTCCAAAGGATCAAAAGGTCCTGCCGCAAGGGTATGAACTTCGAACTGAAGCCTGTAGGGACCGTCAAGGGAACATCGTTGTAGAATCAGTCGGTGCTGAGGATACTGTATAACGGCGAGGACGAACCAAATACCGCTGTCAGGCAGAATGAACTAATTAAACCGGGCGAAGACGTTACCGACGAATCATACGAACGATACCGTCCACCCGACCTTGGTGTCTAAGCTCAAGTGCAACAAAGCAGCCCGAGTAGACGGCCTAGCTGCCGAACTTTTTAAATCAGCTGGCGATGAGCTGGTTAGGAGCATGCACCAGCTCATCTGCAAGATATGGTCGGAAGAAAGTATGCCCGACAAATGGAACCTCAGCATTGTTTGCCCAATGATGAAGAAAGGACAACTATAGAGGCATCAGTCGTCTTAACATGAACGCCTGAAGCCATTTGTCAACAATCTGATAGGCACATATCAGTGTGACTTTAGGCCAGGAAAGTCCACCATCGATCAAATATTCACACTGCGGCAGATCTTGGAGAAAACCCAGGAATTCCAAATCGATACACACCACCTTTTCATCGATTTCAAGGCCGCGTATGACAGCATCTTAAAGGATAAGCTATATAGCGCAATGTCTAGTTTTGACATCACTGCCAAACTCATCAGTCTGTGCAGGATGACGATGGGAAATTCACGCTGTTCCGTCAAGGTCGGCAAAGACCTCACCGACCCCTTTGATGTCAAAAAAGGATTTAGACAAGACGACGCGCTTTCATGCGACTCCTTAAACATCATACTTGAGAGAATTGTGAAGAACTCCCGCGCCACCACCAGAGGTAAAATTTTTCAAAAGTCCGTTGAACTACTCGCATTCGCAGACGACATTGACATAATCGGAAGAACAAAGCGTGATGTCAGTGAAGCCTTCGTGAGTATTGGGACGGAAGCGGCAAATATGGGTTTAGGAGTCAATGAGGGCCAAACCAAGTATATGTTGTCTTCAAGAGAAGACACCCAACACCGACGTCTTGGACAAAACATCACGACTGACTGCTAAAACTTTGAGGTAGTTAAGAACTTTGTCTACCTCGGTTCCGCTATCAATTCAGGCAATGACACCAGCGCTGAAATCAAACGAAGGATAACTCTTGCCAACCGCTGTTTCTCTGGGCTAAGAAGGCAATTGAGTAGCAAAGCCCTCTTTCGAGCAACTAAAGTGTCGATGTATAAGACCCTCATCATCCCAGTCCTGATTTACGGTACAGAAGCATGGACCCTGTCAAAGGCGGATGAAAACAATTTAGGCTGCTTCGAGAGGAAAATTCTTCGGACGATTTACTGTCCCGTCTGCATAGACGGAGAGTGGAGGAGGAGATATAACGGCTGTACAACGACACCATCTAGCCAGAAGAGTCAAAACACAATGTCTATGGTGGCTGGGTCATCTAGAGCGGATGGACACCAGCCCGGAAAATCTTCGAATCCCCCCGCAGGGAGGAGCGGTAGAGGAGCACCGGGACTTGGGTGGCGCACGCAAGTGGAAGAGAACCTCAGCCAACTTCGCGTGCGAAACTGGAGACAGAGCTGGCTGGCGAAGCTTGTTGGCTGAGGCCCAGGTCCACCTTAAGTAAGTAAGTAAGTAAGTAAGTAAGTAAGATTTCAATTCTTAGCCCAGACCCACTTTTGGAGCGTGTAACACGGTTTATAGGGTCGGGTATATAGAAGTTTGTCACGGACAAACTCTTGCACTTACTAACTTGTTAAAATCTTTTTGTATCTTAACGTTTGCAGTGACGTTGTTCATATTTTTTTTAAAGCACAAAGCGTACAGAAAGAAAACCAGTTGCGTAAAAAAAAAATAATTTTCGTTTCCAACCTAAGTTTTCCTTAGCCTATTTAAAAACAAACAATGAGTAACCGCAACAGTGTGTATGTAATAGCTTTGGCGCGTGTGTAACAGACCACGGTATACCCTATTTTCTAATCCTATTCATATTCTTGTTTCCATTCCTATTCTCTTTGCCTATAAGTTTTGGTTTTCCGTCCTCTTCCCGTTACAAGTCATGAATCATTTATTAACTAAAAAAGTATTTTTTTCCTTATAAGGTTTTTAGTTTATTTTTTACAAGGGGCGTGGCATGTCCAACTCCTATAACAAAAAGTCAATATAAGCATAGAAATATCCATGTTTGCGGCTAAAATGTACGCAAATATTAAATTTTTTGGTTAAAATTCAATTTTCATGTAAAATCGACCCCTAAAAATAGGCGTGGCAAAAATTTTTGTATGACTGGAATCTATAATGGTGTCTGATGTACCTTATGTGCTAGAATTTAATTTTATATCTTCCCTTAGTAAAGCTAAAAAGCAGTTGAAATCCATGTTTTCCTGGAAAATCATAAGTAATTCTGCCTCTAAATGTGGGCGTGGATGGACGGACGAACATGGCTCATTCGACTCAGAATTCTGTCTCGATCATAGGCCTTTAATAGACTAAGAGATCAAAATAATTGTTGTTTTTAGATATTATAATTTCTTTTAAAAATCTTTTCAAAGTCTTCCAGGAGGGGGCCAAGAGTAAGTTAAAATATTACATTAAAAATGTGTTTTTTTCCAAAATGGAGTTCGTTGAAATAATAAATAAATATTCATTTTATTTTACAGAGTCTGTCACTCTGAGAACGAATATGTAGGTCCAAGACGGTTCGTATGGGGCCTTTAGCATGCCTCAAAGTATGCAAAACAGTTTGGTGGAAAATTATGGTAACAAATTTATTTCTAAAGATAATACGCTCCTGATTACAAATGTATGGGTCTAAGACGGTTTGCAAGAGGCCTTCTCTCTGCAAGACGCTATCAAAGTATGCAGAAAAAACCGTTTCTTTGAGATGATCATGATAATAACCCAAAATTTATTTATAAAATATTGTTATGTGGCGACAAGAAATAAAACAACACGCAGGAGTCACTGAATGCACCCATCGATTCATTATACGAACGCACCCGCTCGATTAACTTAACAAACATACCCAACTGTCATTCCAGTCATCTAACTGTCATATTCGAAGTTCGAATTTCGATTTCCCCTCCTTGGAATTCAGCGGAAGAGTACCAATGGAAAATTATCAAAGAAGAAGTATGGAACGTCCTAGAAGGTGCTGAATTTTGTATAAATACACTGGTGACAGGCTCGTACGGGACAGTGATATCTTAAACGTTGACTTGTGAAAATCGTTAATAAAGTAAAAAGTGATTGAATCGAAATAAACTGTTGAGTTCCAAGTAGTAGAGTTGAATAACAGTGTGATTTGAATTTAAATAAGCTTGTTTGATAAATAAAGTTTTTCACTGTGAAATTATGAAAGTGAAATTGAGTTTTATTGGACGAACCCCAGACCAGAATATTACAATATAGTTTACTGCCCTGATAACAAATATGTGGGTCTCGGACGGTACATATGGGGCCTTCTGCCTGCGAAACGCCCTTATCCATGCCATGCAGGCAGAAGGCACTGGATAAAAATGAACTTATGCACCAAATTTCGTGTGACATACAGACAGACGGACTTTTAAAACTCCCTAAAAAGTGGGCGCGGTCATAATGAAAAGTCCAAACTTTAGCTGAAGTTTTAAAAAAGTATTTTAAAATATTAAATATGGTCGCACGTACAGGCCTGTAGTGGGCGTTTGTGTGAGCGAATTCAACTAATTTTTAAACTTGTTCTGAAAGACTGGACTTCTAGGTTCCAGCAAAAGAATACCCACTAATTTTCAGCTGCCTGGCTTAAGATTTAAGGCCTAAGAGTTGTTTCAGCTCAATCTATTCTCTTGTCGGTCTCATTCAAATATGTTTAAAGGTCTTACTGGTCATCAGTAATTATTTCACTGCATTACAAACTATGCATTAAACTTAATATCCCCTAAATGGCGTAGAGTTTTATAAAACGGAACAGGCAGGAGATCGCAGGGATGTGTCATGCCCCGCATTTTAAATTTGGTATTTCCAAAATTTTGTAAAAAGAATTTCGAGTCAACCAGAGTTTTGACCCCAACCCAAATTTTACCTTAAGATCTTATCTAAAATCATTTAGAACAGTTTTTAGAATTTAGAATAGTTTCAGAGTTTGCGTAAGGGTTACACCGGTTTTATTCCTTAGTTCAATGAATTTACGATAGACTTTGCACGCTGTCCAAGCATGTAACTAAATATTAAATTAAGAGTCCTACGCATGCAGTTTTCTTACCCTTCCTGGCAACACTATGAGCCAACTCTTTTAACCATAATTAAACGATGCCGAAATGGGTAAAAATTTGTCAGTTCCCACTTTCACCAACACAGAGTATAAATGTAGATTCTGCTAGCTTATTGTGCTCTGATGCCGTAAGTGCCTCTTTTACGAGTTTTTAATGCGCACCGCCTTGACTGTGGTATCATTATTAAGGAGTGCAAAAGTGCAGTTGATCCGAGCGGCAAAAGTGTATGCCCGCAGGACTCACGAGATGTGCTGTAACTTCTTCAACTGCCATTATAGGAAAAGTTTTGTCTACTCGACGGTGTTGGGGTTGTGCGGTTTTTATTAATCGGTTATGAAGTTGCGATTACCGTCAAACTGTGGTCATTAAGAGTATAGTTGACCTTATATGCAGGCGCACAGTGGTGAAGACTTGAGAACATTTTAATGGGACGCAAGAGAATTAAAACTAGGACCGAGACGAGACAAAAATAATTGAAGGACATTAATGGTACAATGGAGACAGAATTTCACAGCCGCAGCCATAACAAGAAATGGGGTATCTATGCTAAGCTCTTTATGAATAGAAGTGGAAAACTTTTCTAACACAATGAGTGTGTCTAACTAAATAGTGTTTTCATCAGTTCAGGACAAAAAATATTATTGAAATACTATGAAATTGTTAAACTTAATTTTTAATCAAAAAAGTCCAGCGCAATCGCTCCTAAGGTCAAATACTAAAGTTTTTATGCGCATATCTCTATAAAATGGTTATAATATTGCAAAACATAAAAAAGGACAAAAAAAAATAAAAATTTATATCACAACTCCTTGCACACACATATCTTACTCATATAATCAAATTACGGTAACAAAGTCCAATTTCACCTGCCACATAAAACAGCCAACAAATTGAGTGACATCGTCACTTTGCCCGCAGAAACTGCTCCATGTCAGAATTGCCATCAGAGCCATTTCTCAGGAATCCCTCTAAATTTCACTTAATGCAGGCGAAAGTGCGAGCTCTATACAACCGTCGAAAATGATAATAATATTTCATTTCTTCTTGATGTGCAGGTTTGGTTTTAAGTCGTCCTTGCGTTTTCCTGTATGGGTTACTACAGCCCGACACGTCCGGGTCGTAAAAACCGCTTGCGACAGTGTATATACAAACATACCTTCGTCGTGCCGCAAAAGAAAGAGCATTCATTCGTCCTTATTGCTTTCTAGTCGGTGTCGCTTTTATTACGTTGCAATAATGCAGAATTTCGAATATCCTTGTTTGGAGGAAAATAGCACTGGAAATAACGTCACTGTCTTCTAGACACATCACATTATGCTGTGAACCTAAAATGGCAACCCTCGCGTATAATAGTGTGGGCAATAAAGCGAACGCAAGGAAGGCGACAGCCAGCGCGCAAGTGAATATCCTTGTTTTGATTATATGGTGAAATGTTGTCTGTAGTCGCTATTACTATCGTTGAACTAAAGTGGAAGTAAGGATAAATGTCAGGGGATAGCTATGGAGTATGGGTTGTTTCCATTCCATTTACGATGAGGCCACGTGTCCTTTTTGTAACATTTTGTTTTTATTTTATTAGTCTCGGTTGAAATGTTAATATTATGTGGTTTTGCTGGGAAATAGAAGCGGTTTGGAAAACGAAAATGTGCGGTTTAACAGCACTGTAGGTACTAATAGGGAAAGGAGTTCATACGAACTTGTATAAAGCATCATGGAAAGCTTTACGTAGAATACAGGCAATGCCTGTATGCACTCGAATCCAAAGCTTATGAAATTAACTAAAGCTTCTCCCAGATAAACGAGAAAGGAAGTTCAAATTATTCTCCAAAGCTTAATCAGGGGCTAGGCATCCAAATTTGGTGAGGGAGAGCGAGATTTTCGCCAGAAAAAAACCTCTTTGGTATAAGCTGAATTTTAAGACCCAAACTTGGGTGATCTTTCAGTAAAAGCCTGGCCGTCGTATATATTCCTTTGTCGAAGACCGTTACCCCATTTGATGGAGCACTCCAACAAACCGTCTGGTCTTTTGCACTTTCCAACAGACGCCTGGCTTCAATGTAATTAGTTCTGCCTTTCTTCGAAGAAAGATTAGAAGGTGCTTCAGTAATGATCTTAAATCGAATGATTGACAGTCAGAACTTCAACCCTCCAAAGTACGCCACCTAGAAGATCAAGGGCACGACCACTACAGTGTAAGTTTTTCGCCAAATCGTCTTCCTATCCACAGTCAGTACAAGGTAGTGATTTCGC
This sequence comes from Neoascia interrupta, assembly GCA_947623515.1. NCBI lineage: Eukaryota > Metazoa > Arthropoda > Insecta > Diptera > Syrphidae > Neoascia > Neoascia interrupta. The sequence continues at coordinate 172,653,064 of OX392462.1, read as the reverse complement.
TTAAGCCTAAAAAGTTTAAGTTTTAGAAAAAGCTTGGTGAGTCGAAAGGACGAAAGTCTGCAATTCATTCTGCTTTATAGAAGGAAAGACACTGACATTTGCATATGGTCTTTCTATACATATCGCCGTTGCGTCAACGAGGTCTGGTATTCACGAGAAACCCAACGCAGGTTCTGGTACTGAAAAAAAATTTCTGAGACTTGCTTAGGAAGCTTACTGGATATTTCATTTCCCAGGCTGCCATGTGTCGCCTTTGACCTTTAGACCAAGGTCAGCAAAACCTTGGGCATGGGCAAAAGCTTAGAGCAGTGGTTTGAATCCCCCTTGACTATCAAACCATTATGCTTCTTAAATTCTAGTACCTGTTGCGCAGATATCCATAATATATGGGTAGAAAGGCCACGAATACCTCCCATCGAGGAAAACAAACTCATTATTATATTTTAAGGATTAGTGGAGTCAAATGTTCGAAGCCTTCAACTAAGACTCCAGTTATAGCCCTTGCCCATTTTCAGTTTGTTTAGAGAGCATTGCAGCAGCCTAAGTCATAATGTCTCTCAAGTTGGCCCGCCCTAAGCGTGAAAACTTATAAATGATAAAAATTATTAAAGAATGTATGAAAGTCGTATTGCACATCTTACGGCGCTTTCTTTAGTGAAGAGATCCAGTGGTTTTGTCCCTAGCAACACGTGGTATATTCGTATATTCTCAGAGCACCTGTAGTGATGGAACAACATATTAATGTTTTATATATAATTTGTAACACAGTGAACACCTGAATCCAGCAGCGTCTGTTACATATTGTGCGGCTCGTTGGTCAGCGTCTGATCCCAGAGGGACGGCTGAACTCCAAAGAACAGAAATCCAGGAGCGTCTGTTTCGGAACGAGCGGCTTCCTGGTCGGCGTCTGTTGTCCGGGTTAGGATCGGCCGAATTTAAACCTGGCAGCTAGGTATAAAATGCACCCCCCCCCCCCCCCCCAAACCATGAAAAGAAAACGAAAACAGTTTCGGATATTTGCTGATCCTGGTAATCCAGGGCACCCTTTGGGGCTAGGCCTGAGGGGTGTCAGCATGCAAGCACTTGGTGGTCGGAAGGTCCCGCTCGGCATCCGACCGGGTTTAACCCGAAGAAGTTACGAGCAGCCCGCAAGGGTGCCGCTATCCATTACGGGGACGGAGGGGGACAGCGCCAAGTCAAAATGAGGGCTTAGGTAGAGACTCTGCAAATCGACAACGGCACCAACTCGTCGCTAACGAGGAAGGAACTTGAACTGGTTGAGGAGGCCAAAAAGTATCAGCTCGATGCAACTGGCATCTCCTCAACTTAGTGGAAGGATTCTGGAACCAAAGACTTCGATGATGGGTGGAAGCTCTTCTGGTCTGGCGTCCCAAATCACATTACTGCACAGGCGTGTGTGGGGATACTCATAAGCCCCCGGTTGTCAGAAAATGTATTCGATATCATTCCGTTAGGGGGAAGGATTCTGATCTTAAGGCTCTGGTTCAGGTTTATGCACCAAATCGAGAGTCAGAGTATGAGTCCTTTTTGAACGAGGTTGATGCTGCCCTGGACAGAGTGGCAGAAATGGACTTCTTTCTCCTGATGGGTGACTTCAATGCACATGTGGGTACGGACGACAGTACTTGGAGGAGTGTGATCGGGAGGCACGGTGACCCGGATCAAAACAGGAATGGAGGGAAGTTGTTGGACTTTTGCTGTGCTTGTCCATCATGAACACCTTTTTCCCACACAGAGACATTCACAAATACACATGGTACAAGCACAGTTTAAATTAGAGGTCACTGATTGATTTCTTTGTTGTACCATCGTGTGTTCAAAGAATGATTTGTGATGTTCCAGTTTTCAGGGGAGCTGAGTTGTTAACTGATCACCACTTGGTGCTGTGTAGATTGCTTTTCAATGACAGTATTCCTTTGCCATTCAGTGGGTGGGAAAGGTTGCAGGATGCTGACTTTGATTTCAGAGAGCGCTTTGCACAGCATGTTTCGGAGAAGTTTGAACAAATTCCAACTGACCTTTTGAATGTAGAGGAGGAATGGCAGCTGTTTTTATCGGCAGTCGTTGCCTCTGCAGGAAATGTTTGTGGAGTGAAGCGGCTTGGGGTAGCGGGTGGTGGTGAGAAAAGAACTGCTTGGTTTAAAACGCCTGGAGTTCAAGAAGCAATCAGAGAGAAGAAGATTGCGTGGGTCCAATGTAGAAACTCAACTTCTCGAACCCGGTACAATGAGGCGCGAAGGAATTCCAATCTGGCAGTCAGAACAGCCAAGGAACAGTCATGGAAAAAGTCATGGAGCACGATTACAGATCTGCAAACAAGATATTTTGGCAGACCATTCGCCGGCTCAGAGGAAGGAAGTTAAATATCATTCAAGGGGTTAAATCCAAACACTTCTTTCAAATGAGAGCGATGTCTTGCGCAGATGGAGAGAGCACTTTTCGGAGTTGCTCAACCCCCAACAGGGCACTGAAGATGGCATTCCCACTGCTGACGAGATAAGGGCGGAGAATAGTCCCACAGTAGACGAAGTCACTGAAGCAATTAAATCGCTAAAAGTTGGCAAGTCTGCTGGAGTTGATGAAATCCGGCCAGAAATGCTCAAGGCAATGGGTGAAGAGGAAGTTAAATGGCTAACACGTGTCATTAAGGTGGCCTGGGATAGCGAAAACGCACCTAGCGATTGGCAAACGGGAGTTATAGTGCCCATTTTCAAAAAAGGGAACAGGAGAGATTGCGCCAATTATAGGGGCATATCTCTCTTGAGTCTTCCTGGAAAAGTATTCACGAAGGTCTTGGAAACGCGTTCCAGAGCTGTTATCGAGCCTTTGTTACGGGAAGAACAGTGCGGCTTTCGGCCTGGCAGAGGCACAACCGACCAGCTTTTTACTCTGAAGGTTATTCTTGAGAAGGCCAGGGAATATGCAAAACCGGTCTATGCGTGTTTTGTAGATCTGGAAAAGGCGACTGATGTCAAATCCCGTCGTTTTGATGTGCGCGTTGGACTTCGCCAGGGCTGTGTTCTGTCGCCGCTTCTTTTCATAGCATATATGGACTGGATGGTAAAGCGCAGTCTTGGCGAGCAATGTTTCGACTTGGCTGGCATCAGGATGAGCCATCTGCTTTTCGCAGATGATTTGGCCATCCTTGCATCATCCAAAGAGGAACTTCAACGAGCACTGGATAGGTTTGCAGCCATCTGTGGTGATGCTGGTATGAAAGTGAACGTGAACAAATCAGAAGTGATGGTTGTTTCCCGAACTCCTGTCCAATGTACCCTGCACATAAATGGAGTTCCATTAAAACAGGTGGAGAAGTTTAAGTATTTCGGGGTTTTTTTCACGAAAGATGGGAGGAGTGATACTGAGTTGTCCTAGAGAATTGGCCAAGCTGGAGCAATAGTGAAGGAACTGCGCCGGCCGGTTATCAGGAAAGCTGAGCTTGGAGTGAAAGCAAAGATCTCAGTATTTAATTCAGTGTTCGTTCCGACCCTCATCTACGGTCATGAAATTTGGGTAATGACCGAAGGAATTAGATCGCGGGTACAAGCTGCCGGAAAGATTCCTGAGATGCGTTGCTGGTGTTAGTGTTAGAGTGTTAGAGTGAACACCTGACCTTTTCGAGATATGAATGAGACCGACATACAGGAGAATTGATTAAGCCAATTCCGTCCGTCCGTATGTAAACAACTTTTAGGCCTTAAATTTAGAGTTTGAGAGCTGAAAATTGGGAGTAAGCTGGAAGTCCAGTTCTTCAAACCTAGTTTGAAAATAAGTTGATTCCGCTTACAGACACGCCTATTATAAAGCTTATGTGCGAGAACCTCAAATTTTTGAAAACACTTTTTTCAAATTTTAGCTGTGTTACATCGAGGCTAGCGCACTAATTTTTGATATGTGACATTGCTTTGTAATTGTCTTTGAGGTAAACGAAAAAGCTTGGTCTATACATTGACCACGCCCACTTTTGAAGGAATTTTAGCTTAACATGACTGTTTTTCTCAATAAATATATACGAAATTTGACAAAAAATTACATATCAAAAATTGTAGATAAGTAGGTATTAGCATTTGCTAAATTGTCTTTATAAATGTAATATATATATTATATTATTGAATATATTATACATATGTACCTAATACATATATATAATAAAGACATATTATGTCCACGCCCACTTTTGGGCGTAAAAACAAAAAATGTTTTTTCATACCCGAACCTTAAGAGCACATGATCGAGACCGAATTGTAAGTCGAATGAGCCATGTCCGTCCGTCCGTCTGTCTGTGGGTAGTTTTTAGGCCTTAAATTTTGAGCTAGAAACTTGAAAATATCTGTTTCTTCTAGGTCCCGAAGCAGTATAAGAGTAAATTTTTTTTAAATCCGCCCACTGACTCGCCCACTTTACTTATTGGTGTGAAAAATCAAAGTTGTCGTTAGAAGTTGAAATTTGGTATGCGATATCCTTGTTTGAGTGTATTGTGATTGTCATTTAAAAAAAAAAAAAGCGAAAACCCCCCCCCCCCCCCCCCTTGTAGGCGTGGTCATATTTAATATGCTTTCTAATAAACGGTTTTTATTTGATATATTTGCTTTAAATCCAAAAAACTTGCACCTTAAGATGTTCAGATATGTGCGTAAGCTATCAACTCAAATGAATACATTTTTGCCACGACCACCTTTGGGGGCATTTTTAAGTAAAAAATCAAATTTGTGTAAAAAATCAAACTGTATACTACATCTGATAAAAAATATGATAAAAAAAACAACCAGTGGGAAAGTGAAACAGTGCACAAGCAAAAATTTCAGTCTATCTACGACGGATTGCAAAATACCCGACCATACCAAAAAGAAAACTACCACGCTTCCAAAAAGTGGGCGGGATATAAATATAGCTGTTGAATGCTTCATACTAGGTACTTGCGTATATTTCGGCCTAAAACTCCACTTTTTTAACTAAAAAATCACTTTTTTAACACCACGCCCACAAACGTCGGCGGAGGCACACACAGCATCCTCATAAAAGTTAGAAAATGCTAATATCTACAACTTTTGTCACATAATATTTAGTCCAATTTTTACATATATTTATTGAAAAACAGTCATCTTAAGCAAAAATCCCTTAAAAAAGTAGGCGTGGTCAATGAAAAGGCCAAACTTTTTTAGCTACTTCAAAGACAATTACAAAGCAGTGTCACATACTAAAAATCATTTTTAACATAGCTAAAGTGCGAAAAGAGAATTTTTTACAATTGGAGATAATCACACATACAGGCCTGTAGTACCGGTCTTCTGTCTTATTGATCTTATCTCGATATTATTTAAGCATTTTTAAGAGCTGCTTCTTTGGTGCATCCAGTCCAAGTGCAAATATCCTTGCCCTCGTTGCTGATGACAGATATTTTTTTTCAACTAGAAACAATTCAGCGACTTGCACAAGGTTGGACATTGTATAAACTCTGGATTTAACGAGTCCACGTTCAGCTTTCACTCGTTGTCAGAAGAGAGAACCCTGCGCTCGCCTTGTGATGAACAAGCTAGACAAAATATGACTTGCCATTAGGATGAGTCACGGGCACGGGCTGGTTCCAGAGGGTGAGACATCTGCAAAGTAGGGGAGGGTAAGTTGCCCGCAATTACTTCTACTAAAGAGCGATCCACCAGTGAATCTGACGGCAAGAAAAAGAAAGCCGACTTTCCTGCAGAGAATAGGGAAGAACCCGCAATCGCTTACCTCTGAACCTCTTATGATTCCACCTTCATTATAATGCCTATTACATCGCTTGCTTTACTCAAAGGCCGTTGGTCGCGATTAGTACGCCAAGATCAATTTTCTTTGAGCGGCATATTAAACGTCTTGCGAGTTTCCAATTGCAGTTGTTGTAGTGGTCTTATGCGATTCAGCATATACGCTTCAAGCACCCCAACTTTATTTCAATCAGCGAGTGTAATAAGAATTCGCGGTTGCATTAAGGGATATGCCAACAGCTTCCCCCACGAGCTCAGACACCAAATCCTCTCTCCATTTGGACAAGATTCGCCTGGTCAATTGACATCATAGGGCTGCCGAAAGTTCCAGTAGCCGCTCTCTGTTTTTTTTTTTTTGTTTACAAACGCCTCTGCTGGAGGACGCAAGAACAAATTCTTGGTGCTATTTGCGGACAGTGCACTGCCGGAGCAGCTCGAAAAGAGCTTTAATCGTCCTTGACAAGTACCTCCTCCCTCAATGAGACCAAAAAGGAATTTCTCTTCAGATAAGGGGTTAAGAGAGGTCACCTTTCGAACACTTTTTTTGAAGTTTTTTTGGAGTATCCTTCAAGAAGATGTTTTTTGTGGATTTTTTCTCACATAAGGATCCCACGAGTAACGCCTCCAGGTATAAGAGCTCCAAGCCATACATCGATCACACTAACGGCGATAGACACAATGATCTTGGCATTGCAAAGGGAAGGGACTAGGGAGAAAGATGTAAGATGGATGGGAGAAAGGTTTGGAATGGGAATCGTTGCATTAGCTTCTTACCACTCAGAGCCTTTCAGTCTCTTTTCAAGCTACTTGCCCTACAACAGTCAAGTAAAACTTGTCCGGAAAAGAAAAGTCTATAGAGCAGCGTGTTTCCTTATAAAAGTCGGTGTCCTTATATGGAACAACTCCGTACACTTACGAATTTTTCCAAGACGTTACATTAAAGCTACAATTCAAAAACATTTTTAATCGGCAAAGCTACAATTGCGGTAATGATGGGCTTAGACATTGGACAATAAGGCTTAGATTGTCTCGTCACCAGCGTCAGAATTGATTTGTTTCTATTCGGCTTGGCTCCTTGAGATCTGTGGTGAAAGCCCTTAACACGAAAAAATTTACCTGAAATCTACTCAATACTATTTTTTTCTGCTGATGAGTTCCATAAACTTATTTTTATTGTCACAAGGTCAAATACGCCATTTAAACAGCTGGTTTGTTCAGTCCCAAGGGATTATCCAACCATGGATATACATCTGGACAAGCACTGCACACATTCAACCAGCGCTCGTCCTTGGTGTCAACCTTACGCAACTGGCACAATGAGGGATGGCAGGTGGACTCGCGCTTCTTTGGACAGCCACGGAAGGGCTTCTCTGGTACTGGTTTCTGCATGTACTCAATCACACGGGATGCCGATACGAAGTAAACGTCAGTATGCCGATTCATGTAAGCGATAAACCTAGGAAGAACTCAAATGAGCATTAACCTAATCAGATCCAAGCCGCAACTTACTGCTTAAATGCCTCTAGGTAATGTTCTCCCTTTTGGAACCATGACGCGTGCAAGTATGCTCCGAATGGTGCACGATTTCCCAAGTAGTGGCGGTTGAAATTACTGATCATCCATTCGAGCAATTCCTCTGGATCGTCCTCGGGCAAGTGAATGCAGGCATCTACCATAGCGCACTTGTAGCCCTCTACATCTTCCCAGTTGACGAGCGGGTTCTCCCACAAGCCCGGGAATGAAGCATCAGGGCACCTGCCTATCGGACAGTCTTGCATCGATCTGTAGTCCAGGGTGTATGGCCACAGAGCAGGCTCCATGAAGCGTTGTGTTGGCCAGGAGCTATCGTACAATAAACCCAGCAGCTGAGCCACCACAAAGGAGTTATTGCCAGGAATCTCAAAGTGTGGCATGCGCATTCCTTTTATGTCGTTCCTGTCAATTTGTGCAAAATGTTCGATCATATCGAGCTGCTGGCCAAACTCTCTGGCCAAGACGTCAACTGTTGCCTTCTTCCAGTAGGTCGTGCCCATACCGTGGGTTATTGAGTGCAGAGCAAGCTCGTGTCCTTGTGCCCACAGACTATGGACCTTAGTGTAATCAGTATATTCGTGAGAGAAGTAAAAGGTAGCACTAGCTTCACAGCCATCCGGATTACGGATGTCTTCGAAAAGGTCTTCGAAAATCTCGTAGTTCAGAGCGGTTATTGCGTCATCGAAAGTAATTGTGACGAGCTAAGGGCGAGTTTTGTCCAGAAGATCGAAACACAAAAATGTTCGGTATACTTACTTGTGGGATCTTAGAGGTTGGAAATTTCGTACCCAGCTTTATATCGGCACATCGACAGTCTGGCAGATGACAAACTGAACTGTCGCATGGCTCAGCTAATGTTAACTTTGGTTCAGGCTCTCCATTGACACCTTCACTTAAACTTGACTCCGTAGTTGTTGTCTTCTTCTTTTTTTGGCTGGCCATGGTCGTTGACCTTAGCTTCGTCGTTTTAGATGGATCACCTTGGGTCGGCTCAGCCGTGAATGGCGTTGGCGTTGTCTTCAACGGATCACCATGGGTCGGCTCAGCCGTGAATGGCGTTGGCGTTGGCGTCGTCTCAAAAGGCGGATCATGGGTTATCGCGGCTGTGGTTTTTTGCGTCGTTCTACGTGTTGTAGAAACAACTTCCTCGTTGCTGTCAGCAAATGGTACGGCAGCTACAAGGAGTCCCTGCAAAAGCCCAACAACAACCAATGCTTGAAGTGAAACTTTCATCTTGACGCTTAGTGTTTCTCTGCCAAGGAGCTTTCCAATACTGTTTTTGAGATGGAAAGCTGAGCACACCTCACATGCTTTTATATGCACCGTACTGGCGGCGCTATCTAGGTTGAATGGGAAAGTTTAGTTGCAATTTGTATGTACCGCCTAAAACCATTTCAGTGTTCCGGAAGGGGGGAGTGGCTGAAGATTATGAGCGGTATCGCGCCGATTCTGCGAATTGAAACACGAAAACGTCGTTAAAATTTTGAACTATAGTTGTTTGACTATCGGTGAAGGTGAAGGTTTACTATGGCGCGTGGAAAAATAGTTGTCTTCAGTTTGATTAAAGTGTTTGACCGAATTCTTTGGAGCATAAACCAGAGATAACTGCCGTCCCACATTTTTAATACACTCTCGACCCACTTTTTAAGTTTTTGATGAGAACAAGCATAGTTTTTTGTCCATGAGTCACATTAAATAATTATTATCATCGATATTCTTGCTTGCATGCTGGTGGCCCGTACGGTTGATAAGCGAAAATCTAGTTTCGTTTGCAATTTTAGATGATCACAAGCGTAGATTTTTGATGGATGCGTTGCACGGTACACTCAGAAAAATCGGCTACTTCGTAATCATAATTAACATCACACGAAACTGGTCTTTCATTCGAGAAAACCTTCAATTGCATCGCAATATTATTCAATGCAAGCATGTTTGATTTCTTTATTAGAGATATATTTTCTTGACTTCCAAAAATAAGGTGAAAGATATTTCATCTCATGGAACTATTTTAAGACTTTGACCTCATTTGTCCTAAACAGTTTCTTAGAAATAGAGTCCTAGAAAATTTGGCGCCTTATTTAAAACGTAGTAAGGCCCTTAAATTGGGGTTCTATTGCAAAATGAAATGCCGGCGACAAAAGAGGGGAATCACGCGCCTCTATTTACCTGTAAAATCCAAAATTAGCAATCTCTCAACCTAGAAACCGACCCAATTTTTCTACAAGCCTTAGCAGTTGGTCGTAGATGGGTACACAAGCCTTCATATTTTATTCAAATTCAATTAAATAAGACCAATCATAACCAAAAAGCACTGAAAAAAGGCCTTCGTATAAAAAAAATTAACTCTTTTTAGTTTTCTATTCATTGTTTTGGTTTTTTTTTCGTACGTAAGTCTTCACCCTTGATGTGTCGTTAGGTGTGTTATGCTCAAGTTTATTTTATACATAATTAGAAAATTGGCATACTAACTCATACCTGGGCTAAATACCTGGGCTATCTCGCAAAAGGAGGGTAATATGGTACACCCTATCGGGTTATATGGCGTGATCGAGTTTTTTCAGGTATTAATTTTAGGAATTAAATTCAAAAGTGCTTTGATAGCCAGTACATGAGTGATAAAAGCAATTGTGTCAGAAAACAGATAGTAAGTAAGTAAGTAAGTAAGATGTCGCTGGTATTTCCATTATCAGGCTTCATATTTGAAGACAAACGTGATATTCAAAAAAATATTACAATGCTTCAACTTAATCCCGGTTACAAAGGGTTAATTCTTTCTTACTTTCTATAATACCGAATAAGATGTGAAAACTAATGATAAAACGTATAAACGTATAAACAACTCCCGAGCATGACACGAACGATTATAATACTGCTGCAGTTTTCCGGTCTTTGATCCATTCCTCTCTCTTGGAAACTCAAGTTGGAGTGTTTTTCCAATCTGAAGGAGATCGAATAGCCCATTTTTTTGTTCTTCAAATAATTGTTTCCTCTTTTTTATACATATCTTTTTTTTCGTAGGTTGTGGAACGCTTAATGCGAGCCTTGAACGCCCATCTTTCCAAGTCCTTTGGGACTTTCACCCATTAAAAACACAACCTTTTCCTTCCTCCAACCACGGGGAACCGGCTTTTACGCTTTCCTTTGTTTGCGGGCTTATATTTTTGCTCGTTAAGCTTGCTTTAGTTCGTGTTTGGAGGTACCTCTTCCTCCCTCTTCTTGGTTGGCAAGAATTCTTCGATAAAGGAAACAAATGATATTCCAACTTATGTCGCTGGAGATCATCTTAAGGACTACATTTTCTGGGGCGGTGCTGCCTATGACTAACTCGAGTCTCGTTCTTTGCACTGTCCACGTGGTACAGTCGAAGAAAGTGTGCTGGGCGTAAACTTCCTCGTAGTCCCCGTACTGGCAGCCTGCGCTGTCTTTTTTTTGCGATTTTGTTGAGGTACTTGCTGAAAAATCCATGCCCTGTTAGAAATCGGGTGACGTAATAGTTAACCTCCCCATGTTTTCGCTCCGTCCAAACTCCAACTTCTCTTATGAGTCTAGCTGTCCATCTTCCCCTTGTTTCGGTGTTCCACCTGCGTTGCCATTTCCTTCTTATCAGTCCCGGTGTTTCTGCTGTTGCCGCCTCAGTCCGTAATTCTCTTTTGTTCTCGTACACGAACTTTCTTTCTGCTGCTAACAGGTCTATCGGTACCACTGCTACTACCAGAACGGCTGGTTCTGATACAGTGCGGCAGGAGCTCGTGATGCGTAGGGCACCACGTCGTTGCACTGCCGCCATTTGGTTCCTGAACTTCTCTATTTTAGAGCATCAGCTCATATAGGAGGATGGTGTGAGTAATGGACATGAGCAGTTTTCGTTTGCTCATAGATGGGCCTTCAATGTTGGCCATACGACTCTACTGAGTGACGCTATTATTTTTGCCGCATACGTTTTGATTCCGATTTGATGTGGCTCCAATATGTAAGCTTGCAGTCCAGTGCTATGCCCAGGTACCTTATTGCGGGCTTTTTATGTTTTCTGTGCCCACTATGAAATCTACTTGTATTGGAATCCTCTTTCTGGTTAACAGTACTATTTCCGTTTTCTCTGTTGCGAGTTTTAAACTTTTGCCTGACATCCACTTCTGTACTCGTCTCATTACTTGATTAAGCTTACTTTGAGCTTCTTCAGAATTCCTTGCGGTATTAACTGCGCCAACGTCGTCTGTGAACCCTATGAGGAGTGTATCGTCAGGCATGTCCATACCAAGAATTTCATCATAGGAGACATTCCATAGGTCTGGTCATAGTATTGAGCCTTGTTCTGCACCTGCGGTACTGTCCTTGTTGTAGCGTCCTTCTGCTGTTTCCTATATTAATTTTCGATCCTAAAGGTAGTCTCCTATTATGCTGAGTAAATAGTGTTGGACCCCAATTTTATTTTCAAGTGGGGAGAGGATGTCCTCCCATCGGACCGAGTTGAAGGCGTTAATCACGTCTAAGGCCACTTAGAAGAACAATCTTCCTTGAGTAGTGGTTTCCTTGTTGTGCAGCTTGTACCGTCTTAATTACTTTTTCGATTGCTCTAACTGTTGAGTGGGCTCTTCGAAAGCCGTGCTGCCTCTCGGAAAAACCGCCCGCGTTCAGAATATCGCTAGTCAGTCGGACCTTAAACATCCTTTCCAGAAGCTTTCCGGTTGTGCCTAACATTCAAAGTGGCCGGTCATCTGATGGGGTTTCTGGATCTCCCTTTCCCTTGCTGATTAGCACTAAGCGTTTTGCGTTCCATCTCTTGTAGAAAGTTCCGTCGATGATGCAGCTGTTATACATGTTAAAAAGTAGCTGGGGCCAGGTTCTTACTACAGCTTCCAGGGCTTGTCCAGGAATGCCATCGGGGCCGGGAGCTTTTCTGCTTTTTATTGTCATCGCTGCCAGATGCAATTTTTCTTCGGTGAATAACGGTATTGCGGCTGCCTCTACCAAAAAGGTGTCTGGTGGCCTGATTTGGTACGATGGGAAGAGCGTATCTGCAATTTCTTTTATCTTTACTGGTGGCATTGTTAGGTTGGTAATGCGTGCTCCGAGTTGAGCATTACTCCTTTGTATCCAAGGCCGCATGGATCGTGGTTAATGTCTTGACGGATTTCCTCCCATTTCTGTTTTTTGCCCTCCTCTTGAACTCCGTTGTCGGACTCTTAATTTCATCCACATGCTTTCTTCTTCCTCTAGGGACTCTCCGCCTTAGGTGGAGGCATCTTCCTCTGAGTTCACCAGTAAACTGGTTTCTTGTATTCATTTCGCTTAATACGCGGCATTGAAGCATCGCAGGCATGGTGGATAAGGCGAATGATAGCTTTGGCCTTCACCTCCGCTGGCCCTGTTAATTGCAGCGCTTTGTTTTTTCCTTCTTCGATTTTGCTTTGAAAGAGTTCTTCACTAAGACCCTCTACTCTTTATTTCGGTGTCTGTATTCGTTAAGCAGCTCCGACAAGAAACCTCTCCGTGTGTAGATCGAATATGATGTATCCATGATCACTGCTAGTATAGTCCTCGATGACTCTCCAGTGTTGAATGCTTTCAGCGATTGACTCTGACGCTAAGTTTATATCCGGAATAGTTTTACTGTAGCCAGGCCGCTTGTTGTTACTTTTCCGATGTGCATTACGTTGAGATCGAGCGTCGCAGTCATTTCTAGTATTCTTGTTCCCTAGCGTTCAAGTCCCCAGCCACGATGACCGCACCTCTCAAGTCACGTATAGTGTTCTCTAGTGCGTCAAGCTTGTCTACAAGTTCTCTAACGGATTCGTTTGGCGTTAGGTAACAACTGACTCATGTGATTCATTCGAATTTAATCCAGGTAATACCTCTTCCTGTGCTGGTGGCTTCTGTGCCGTTGGGTCTGGGGTCCAGATTGCTGCTGTGCCGATTAAGTCTTTGTACCACCCAGGTCCGTCTATGTCCTTGTACTGCTCACTTATAGCCACGACATCTACTCCAAGGTCGAGTTTCAGTTGTGACAAGAGGTTGTCAGCTGTGCGGCAAGTGACCTTTCTTCGCTTTCTCGAGTGCTTCTCGGAAAACACTTTCCTGGTATGTGGGCGAGTACTTCAGGGGTGAGCTTCCATTTAACGCATAAGCAGCAGCTTGCTTTGGCTTTGCAGTCCGCTTCCTTTTGCCTTGCTAAACCAGCATAGGCCTTGTGCCTTCCTGTTTAAACCCTGACAGTTAGCCTGTTGGTGTCGAAAGCCGAAGCATCTAAAGCATATCGTATGACCACCACTCTTCGGCGTACTCTGCACAGTATCCAACCAATTTTGATACGCGAAATTTCCAGAATCTGGTTTGCGAGTTTAATTGGAGTGTAGCCAATTTTTGTTCCCTTCCATTTTTAGTTATAAGCGTGACCTGAAGTTCCAATGCTGGGTCGTTAACTGCTTTTCTTATTGCCTCTTCTACTTCTTCGTTCGTTGTCTGGTCATCCATGTCCCTTATTTCTAGCGTTTTCTTTGGCCCCAGGTTTCGGATGGCTGCTCTTTCTCCCATGATATTCTGCAGTGATGAGCTAAAAACGCTTATGTTCTTCGAATTTTCATGAAGCTCGATAATAACATCGCCAGCCCTCGTTTGGCACACTGTCTTGATCTGCGTCTGGGTGCTGTCAGGGCTTACTTTCGCCCGTAGATCTCGCAATATTTCTGCGTAGGTTTCCATTCCAGTGGGGCTTGATGAGAATTGCTTCCAGCCTGAGCCTGGTTTGCGTCTTTCTTTGCTCTTCTCTTGGAGCTGATGTCCTTCTTTTTTCGTTTCTCTCTCATTCTTTTGTCGGTTGTCTTCCTTTTTCCGTGCTGTAGTCCCTCCTTTTGATCGCAGCCTTTCTCTGCCTGCACACACTGAGGGAGTTTTGAGTCGAAATTTCTCCGAATTTTCTTTTTATATGTATAATATGGTCGTGACCAAGGGGTTATAACTACCCTTAAAATGCGAAGGTAAAGCACATCGCGAGCGGAAAAAATTTGGGGATAGAAAAGATAGAGGAAGAAAGCAAGTCTCGATCCAACACAAACGCTGACGAGCCAAACATGCAACCTCTGCACAGAAACACCAAAGCTTACCCCCGCAAGTGTTATGCCTTTACGGAGAAAAAAAATAGTAAACTGGTTTCTCTCTAGAAAAAAATAGAGAGAAACCAGCAGAATGAATAATACAAACATTTGGCATGCATCTAATTTTTGTATGAAATTTTGTATGAAGAGAAAAAGGTGTTTTGTATTCGGCTGACCCTAACCTGGGTAACAGACCCCGACCAGGAAGTCACTCATTTTGAGGCAGACGCTTCTGGATTTTTCGTTTGTTGCTGGTTTTGGTCCGCCCGGATATTTTAAATACCGGTACCCACCATGTGTGGTGAGCATTCTGAAGAGAAGTGCCCAATTGGGGACCGGCAACCCCAGAAGGGTTATGGAAAACTGTAGGAAAAGTTGTCATTTATGTTAGTATCATTATGATATAAAGGTTCCTGACGATGTTCGCCTGGCAGCTTTTATAATGATCACAGGACTAGCCATTATTATAATGTTTGTAGAATTATTTCTAGATGATAGCAACTCAGACTGGCATAACCCTCAAGGCTTGCTTTGTGCAAAAAGTGTGTCTGATGAATATTTCTTTTTTTTTAGTGTTTGTACGAAATGAGAACTCCATATACTCTACGCCTCAGCTCTCTGACTCAATCTAGCAAAAATTAACACAACTTTGGACGAACTGAAGAACGGACAAAGCTTTATTTTCTGGTCATATCTTTAGTTGTCATATATCTCTAAAAGGTCCAGAACACCCTAAGAGAGGGTCTTGTCTTCGGTGATTATTTCAGAGCTGGTTGGCAAGGCGTATAATCAAAGTTCAACCTGGACTGCAGCGCCTTATAAAAAAGTAAGAACTATTATTTCACTGTGCTATAAACTGTATAAAATTAATGTTAAAGTTTTAGAACTCGAAACACGTTACCTTTAGTTTCGAGTTCTAAAACTTGCCCCAAGAAAAGTACCTACCTACCTGGCAGCACGCTAGTGGGTAAGTCAGCAATACAACCCGCTTATCGGTAGACAACTAAGATAAGCAATATGGCGTCTTACGGTTGCAGGACTCTCTAAGATTTATAGGCCTCCTTACTGTTATGTGTTAAAATTGAATGGAGCCTTGAATGAAGAAGAAGATAGAATGGAGAAAAAAGAAGGGTTCTGAAGATCGTTCAAATGAATACTACTTAAAATATGTCCAAAGTTTTACCGATGAATCTGAACAATTCTGTGGAAAAGGAGAGCACTTGTTAAAAAAAAAAAAATTATAGATGGCAAGACTTTGGAATACACATACACTGCACTATAAAATGGTGGCCTGGGTTCACAATCAGCTGTTTCACATAAAATCACAAAACAATCTTTTTCTGATAGGCCAAAAGACCCAATTAATTTGTCGCCATCGGGAAATTGAAAAATTCCATCTCTAGAAACGTTTTTTATAAACTTCCGACCGCAACAATCACGTACTTATGTTCCATTTCCATTGCCGATGTCAGTTCAATAATACCTTAAAATACGCCCCTTGCTATCGAAACATCTCCGAAAATATTACAAACAAACTCCATATGCAGACGTACATTCTCAAGTATCTATAGATACAGACAAATGCAAGGATCCATCTCTTGATATTCTATACATTATCCTGCCACGAACATCGAAAACATTAATTGAACTCAAAGCTGGCTAAAGAAAAACCCCCCAATTGATTTATTGCATTTGCATCAAGTCATCCTTTATATCCGCCCTATACTAGCTTTGTGTGACTTCTATACTCCCAACGCAAAGAAAATAATGTAAATGATGACAAAAAGCAAAATGCCTATACATCCGCATCCAATGCTGCAGAGAAGAGCAGCGTGCATACATTCCTTTCCATTTTCCGACAAGGATCATTAGTTACATCCTTATAGCATAATGTATGTACCGAGAACGGAAGGGCCCAGCAAAGAGCGAAAAAAATAAAAAAAAAAAATCATTGAAAAACTATTCCTTTTCAATTTCAAACCCGATTTACTTTTCGACTTCTAGTGTCGCAGTGTCGTGACAAGTCCTTAATAGTCCTGCCAGCAGCCTTATATGCATTCAACGCAACGCAACACAAAGCGCCAAAATGGAATTTCAATGAAATGCTAATTTTTGTCAAAGTCAAGGATAAAGGATATGCAAGACATGATGGCATTGGAAATGATAAAGTAAATACACCAGTAAAGAGAACACTATATATAAATATAACGTTATTCGAGTATAGAAAGCGTCTTAAATATGTTGCTCATCGTTTCTGGTCGCGTTTCTATTCGTTTCGATCCAGAGGCAAGCCTGGGGGTCATTTCTGTTGTTGATCCTTTGGAATTTGGCTGTCTTACATTTGTTACCCAAGGGGAGAAAACATAGCTATATAAATCTCCCTTCCGAGACTGAGCAAAGTCACGTAACTGTGTAAATATTTTTTCCAATGTGATCTTTTGTATAAATGGGACTGAATATAAAATGGACTTAATAAGCACGTAAAAGATTTTCAGTTCATTGAAAAGATGCTTCGGACTGGAGATAAAACAGAAAAGGGAGGCCACAGAAAGTAACGCTTCTTTAAAGCATGTGGGTAAGGGTACCCAAATAATGCAACTGACTTGCTTTTCTTCACACAAGTAGAATGAGACTACTTCAGTTTTTGTCGACGCTGATCGATGTCTGGCACCCCAGCTCTTATACCTCCGCAAATAAGGTATTGAAGACCGAAATTTAATGATTTGTTTCTGCTTCAGTTCTAAGTCTATAAGGTTTAGCCTTAGGGCGTCTACGAGTCGGCAAAAAATACATATTATACAACCTACCTAAACCTACTTACAGCCTACTATTGTCCGATATTCTGTGCAATTTTCAGGTAGTTTTCAAGATCTTAGAATGTGAGTTCGAATTTTCCGATGCCTTCAGAAATGCGGCCTGGGATTCGAAGATCTACTTAGTTGCTGCATCGTTTTCCCGTAATATCTGACAAAGAAAATTTAGTCATTGTGTTTTTATTACATCACAACGTAGAGTTAATTTCAGTGGAATGATTCTCCTTGTCAATCGCCTTCCCCGCACTACAGGATAAAAAAAAGTATCTCGAAGGAACCATACGCATCTATAATTTCTCCGTTTTCTTAAATGGAAATTAATAGAATCAGAATATGTAGGTATTTAAAGCGAAACAGATACTGAAAAATTCACTAACGCAACGCAGCCTTTTCGTCGTCCCGTTTTTAAGCCGAATTTTTACAAAGACAAAATTTTTGCAGGACTTAAAACATTCATGATTTGAAACGGTTAATCGATTTGCTTACAAGCGATTATTTGTTCAAGGTAATACAAGGGTGTTTGTGTACACGAGTGTTTGCGTTAGTTTAGTCATATCCTCATTCGGTTGAGGCCAAGAAACTTTTCCAATTTCACAATTAAAAGAGCCAAACCTCTTTATAAAAGCACGGAAGGAAGAGCAATCATGCCAATTTGGATGCGTTGAGGATAAAAATTTCTGTATTGGATGGATGCTCGTCGTTTTATCCACTCTAGCAAACCCTCCTGGTCCTGGCTTATATGATCTTCTTAGCGACGAGACTAAAGTGCCGGCTGACACTGAAAGTTTCCAGATCTTGTTCATCGACTCTTAAACGTTCGGTCCAAAAGTTGAAAAAGGACCTCTTATGGTATCACTACGTTGGCCGTCCGTCCGCCCAACCGTGTTATAATTTAATTTTAATAATTTAATAAAAAGACAACATTTTGTGTGCTTTTAAACTGCTTAAACAGTCAGAAAACCCATCGAGGACGATTTCTTTAAGCACAAAACAGCGGCCTAATTACAGTTTGAAGCTTCATGTGAAAATGAATTTAATGCTTTTCAATATTTAAAAATTTCTAAGAAGTTTAGCGGGCAAGAAATAAAAAAAAGAAACTTGAATTCAATTTTTTGAAAAAGTTTTTGAGGAATGAAGAGTTGAAAATTGATGACGTTTTTCAAAGTGTCTGAAGCTATAACTCTTAAGCCGCTTAGTGAACAACGCTAATGTTGAAGTGTACGAAGTGCTTAAGTAATATTTTTCGAAAAAAAGTTTTAAAATGCATGAAAATACGTGTGTTTTCTCTCGTTATCTTCATGTAATTAAGAGAATTCACCTGAAAAAAATTTCACATATCAGAAATTGTCCAAAATTTTACTAAGTGAACATTAAAGTTTCAAAACCTTTTGAGATTTAACTCATCATTTGTCGGAGGTTGCTACTATCCGATGGAGCACTCAGACACAACTACTGGTCCATTGTACTACCACGCGTACACCTTACTTTAATGTGTTTAGTTTACCCGTCTTTCGAAGAAAACCGAGAAGAAGCTTCAGTGATGAAGAGCTTAGGTGTTCGGCACTCACCACATCAGCCCCAAAGATCAGTATCAGATCAGTTTCGGATCAGCCCCAAAGGCAGGACAACTACATAGGAAATGTTCCGCTGTATCGTCGTCCTCTCCACAGGCAGGACAGGTAGTGGTTTCGCTCAAGCCTAGCACATTCAAGTGCTTGGCGAAAGCTTGATGGCCCGTAAGGACGCCTACAAGAAGTCTGCAATCGATTCTCCTGAGAGGTAGAAGGAAAGACGCTGACCCCTCGGAGATGTGCAGACGTAGTCGGTTAGTCTGTCTGCACCCATCGCAGTCACGACAACGAGCCCTGTGCTCACGAGAAACCCAAGTATCAATGGCAGACGTGACAACAGATACAGGCAGGCTTAAAGCAGGTTCGGGTCCTGAGAAAACCTCTTCTAAGCCTAGTCTGGTAAGCTATTCAGAGATCTCATTTCCCTGGATACCAGTGTGACCTGGAACCCAAACAAGATTCACTGCATTTAGCCTTCCGACTAAGTTAAACGAATACTTGCGTTCGAGCACTATCTTGGACGAGGTAAGACGGTTGAGCAACGCATTAAGAGCGGCTTGGCTGTCACTGCAGACGCATATGCTTCTTGCCCTCCACCTGTCACAATATAGCGCATAACCATTAGGATAGCGAAAATCTCCGCTTGGAAGACAGACGCATATATACCTTAGGGGGTAGTGGAGTCTAATGTTCTCGCTTTCCACAAAGACTCCAGCACCAGACCCCTGTCCGGTTTTGGAGCCATCCGTGAAAATACGATGGCATTCTTTCCCTAGCTCAGAGTCTGGCCGAAGCCATTCCATTACCTGAGGAAAGTCGACTTCGTAGTTTTGTCGCAAAAGGATTTTTGGGGTCATTGCGTCAGAGGGAATGTCCATAAGACAGGCTTCGGAGGACAATTCTCGAACAAGTTCTTCAAAATTCCAATGCGTGTGGTACCAAAAACCAGAGATTTAACTCAAAAACACAAAAGCATTTTCAAAAAAAAATTTTCTTTGAATCTTCTAATACCTTAAACGTAAAAGCGCGGTAAAAGCTTGTTCAGACTTGGTTAAACCACAAAACGTAAAAAAAAGAAAGCAAGCTCCGTTGAAAAATTTTAAATTGCCGGTTTTAACCTAAGTTCTTCGAAGCCTATTTAAAAAATGAAATAAAAAAGGAGCTTTTGTTGCCGTTTACGCAAAAATCGGTGACCAAAGAACTCAAGAAATACATCGAATCCGCAGGCTGTCCTATTGAAAAAAAAATCTAACTGGAACTGAAAAAAAGATCAAAACAGTTGTTTATTTTAAATTTTAAAAAATTTAAAAAAAGGCCAACGAACGTATGTATTCCGCTGTATCTCCCAAACGATTTAAAGAATTTTAATTAAAAAGCTAACCAAACGTATCGTTGCTTATATTAAGGAGGATTAGATTAAATTCAATGTTTCAATTTTCAACAACATTTTACAATTTTACAAACATTAAAATAATGGCTGGCTCTTTGATCATTTCAAACGCTGCCAGGTGAACATCGACAGAAGCCTTTTGATGATAACCTTACATGAAAACTCTTCCTCCGATTATTTGAAATATTATTATTATTATAAAGTATTATTTTTAAATAGATATCAGGCATAATCTATATCTCCTGAAATTCAATACATAAATTTACCAAAATTCGAATACTTAAAAACTTCGAAGATTTGACTCAAAAACGTAAAAACATATTCGAAAACGATTCTCTAAAGATTTTTAGTCCCTAATGACGATCTTGATTAAATTTGGCTGAAGTGTGTTACGTTTAAAAGGCAATCTAACTGCATTTGAAATGATTCAAAAATGTCGTTTTCAAAAACATGTTTTTAAACAAGCGAAAAAAAAAACAGCATGTTTGACAATTTTGCGTTAAATTAAAAAAAAAAACTAGTGAGTAAGTGCTACAGTGTATACGCAGAAATTACAGTCCGTAAAACGGACCGTTGAATACCCCATCCTGTCCCCCATAGTAGGCGTTGTCCTACCGCCCCTTATTACCAACTATCAATTATAAGATATTTCCAAGTTACGCTTAAATGTACGTAAAAGTGCAATTTTTTGGTTCAAATTCAATATTTTTAAAAAATCAACCCCCAAAAGGGGATGTGGCTTAAAACCTTGTATGTAAAAAAATCTAGAATAAGATACCGTTTATATAACTCCCTAATTTGTTTTTGATTCTTCCCTAAATTAGGCTTAAGGCCAGTGGAAATTACGTTTTTCTGAAAATTTTTAGCTTTTTCTTCAATTCTGCCTCCAAATGTGGGCGTGGCTCAAAGTCTTTTATGAAAGAAATGTAAATTTTTTTCGTTATGGAACAAATATATTGAATAAATTGCATTTGAAAAATAACCCTTAAATCGATGCCACGCCCACTAGAGGAGGTGAAGCGATAAAATTTTTATCTTGTTGATCTTACAATAAACAGGAGATAATAAATACCAAATTTCAGGCTGTTAGGACGTCTTACAGCTTTGAAAGCTCTGGAGGTAGTTGCACAATTGTACCGATTGTGGGCGTGTCTGTAGGCGGATTAAAAAAACACTTTTTACACTTGTACTGCTTCGGATGACAATGAACCCGTATACCAAATTTCAGGTTCCTAGCTTAAAATTTAAGGCCTAAAAACGTGTGACATACAGACAGACGGACGGACGGACGGACATGGCTCATTCGATTCAGAATTCGGCCTCGATCATATGCCCTTAAAATCTTGGGGGTCTACCATTATTATTTCACCGTGTTACAAGCTATGTGAAAAACATAATATACCTCCTGTCCTATGGGATGGGGTATAACAAAATGTAGAACTAAGTGTTTTCTATATAAAATATTAAGCGAAATTTTTTCAAAAATATTGAGTAAACTGCATTCGAAAATGTACCCTTAAAACAGATTTCACGCCCACTGGAGGAGGATTACCAATTAAATTCTTCTTTTTTGTGTCTCACATTCATTAGGAGATGCTTAATGTCAATTTCAGCCTTTTAGGATATCTTACAGTTTTGAAATCTCTGGAGGTGGTTGCACATTTAGACCGATTCTGGGCGTGTCTTTAAGCGGATTAAAAATTTTTTTACACTTGTATTGCTCCGGATAACAATGAACCTATGTACCAAATTGCAGCTCCCTAGCTTAAAATTTAAGGCCTTAGAACGTGTGACATTTAGACAGACGGACGGCCGGACGGACGGAAAATGCTTATTCGATTCAGAATTCGGTCTCGATCATATGCCCTCGAGGTCTTCGGGGTCTATCATTATTTTTTCACCGTGTTACAAACTATGTGACAAACTTAATATACCTCCTATCCTATCGGATGGGGTATAAAGATCAAAGCTGCCGTTTCAAATTGTAAAATCCTTAAACCGGCAAAGAAAACCTATGGCCTTCGCTCTGTTTTCGAAATGATAGATAAAAGGCAAAATTTTAAAATAAATAACGGGCTTAGTCCAACTTTAAAAAACAAAAAATAAGCCACGAGCACTAACACCTCAGATTTTTTATGCAGATGTCAGATATTTTATGCCATCTCAGATTTTTTATGCCATGTCAAGTTTTCAAAATATTTTTGATCCCATGTCATACTTTTTATGCCATGTCAGATTTTTTAAGCCATGTCAGATGTAGATACGCGGTTACAAACAAAAACAAAACCATTGAGTAAGTGCAACAGTGCGTATATAACAACTTCGGTCCGTCTGTAACGGTCTATCTGTTACCATTTATGCATCATTTTAAATAGAAAAAAATCCTTTTTTTTCAAGTTTTTGTTCACTTTTTTTAAGAAAGGGGCGTGGCATGTCCAACCCTTTTAACCGAAAATCAATATTAGCATAGAAATATCCAAATTTGCTGCTAAAATGTATGCAAAACTGTAATTTTTTCGTTCAAATTCAATAATTTCGTGAAATTGACTTCTACAGGTGGGCGTGGCCGAAAACTTTGTATGAACAAAATCCGAAATAGTATCCGGTGTTGTTTATGTGGTAAATTTTATTTCTTATTCTTTACTTAGTAAATATTTACTTAGTAAAGCTAAGTAGTAGTCGAAATACATATTTTTTCTAGGAATTTATAGGTTTTTATGGAATTGTGCCTCTAAGTATGGGCGTGGCCCAAAACTTTGTATTAACTAAATGTAGAACATAATATTTTCTATTTAACATATTAAGAAAAAAATTTTCGATTTTCGAGTTTTCGAACAAAAATATTGAATAAATTGCATTTGAACAATTACTCTTTAATTCGATGCCAAAAATGTAATTTTTTGGAAAAAATTCAACAATTTCAGGAACGAAATTTAGCATAGAACCCGGTTAAGCTAATGTGCTAAATTTTTTTTATTATCCTTACTTAAGTTAGGCTAAAAAGTAATCGAAGTCCAAGATTTCTGGAAAATTAGAGGTTTTTCTTAAATTCTGCCTCCAACTGTGGGCCAAGCCCAAAACTTTGTATGAAAGAAATTTTAAAAAAGTGCTTTCTACATAATATATTAAGTAAAATTTTTTCGATTTGGAACGAAAACATTGAATAAATTGCATGTGAAAGATAATAATTTCAATCAATGCCACGCCTACAAGGGGCGGTCTGAGGTATTTTATATTTTATGACTTGTAGTCATTAGAAGATGCTAAATAATAAATTTCAGCTATTCACGACGTCTTACAGTCTTGTTAGCACCGGAGGGTGGGACACGCCAACATTTTGACCGATTGTGGGCGTGTCTGTGGGCGGATCTAAAAAATTTCAACACTTGTATTGCTTCAGATGACAGAGAGCTTAGAAACATAATTTCAGCTTCCTAGCTTAAAATTTAAGGAGTAAAAATGGGTGACATACGGACGGACGGACGGATGGATAGACGGACATGGCTTATTCGACTCAGAATTCGGTCTCGATCATAAGGTCTTGGGGGTCTATCGTCATTATATGTTACATTTTCGCCTGTATCAAACTTAATATACTCCATTCCTGTGGAATAGGGTATAATAACAGAAACCGAAATCAAGAGACCAGGTGAAGCAATACTGAGTTCATGTTTCCATTGACGGCGTTCATCGAGTTCTTATCCCTTTGTATGCAGAAGCTTTCATACGCGACTAGTCGTCTTGCACAATTTACTTGCCGTACAAAGTTAAGATTTCATCTAGAAATATTGAAGTGATCATTCGTCAAAACATGACTAGCTAAAGCCGATGGCTTGCATGTTGTTGGGTTTTATATACGCCGAATGTTTTTTAAATATTGTCAAAATTTTTGTTTTAGTCTGGTCGTTGTA
The DNA here is from genome assembly GCA_947623515.1 of Neoascia interrupta. Classification (NCBI taxonomy): domain Eukaryota; kingdom Metazoa; phylum Arthropoda; class Insecta; order Diptera; family Syrphidae; genus Neoascia; species Neoascia interrupta. The sequence continues at coordinate 172,628,990 of OX392462.1, read as the reverse complement.
TACTTTTTCGTAATCGCCGCATTGAACAAAGTAAATTTCAGCTTTTTGTAGTTTTTCGCTCACTTCTTTCGTTAACTCCGAAATTTTCCTGATTTTATTATAGTTTAAAAACACTATTTCCATAAAAAGTGAAAGGTGAAAGGTCATCCCAAACTTTTATAAAAGCAAAACTCAAATTTAATTGTGATATCTTCTATAGCCTAAAAATGTATTCTAGTTAAAGTTCTTATCATTCTGTCAAAAACTTAAAAATCTTACATCTAAATGTTTTTCTAGAAATGCAATTTCTTTTCTTGAAAAACAATTTCTGTCAAATAATTTATTTTCCATTGTGTGGCATCTGGCAACTCTCAAGTGTGCAAAGTACTACTTCGGATTTGTGTCAAATCTGTAGTGTAATAAAATAGGTACTAGAAACGCCTATAGAACTGCGCTACAGAGCTTAACTCCTCAGCCCATACAGCCTTAAGCCCTCAGTGCTAGGAACGTTTATAAGTAAATAATTTTAAAAGTAAATAAGCTGCGCACCAATGGTACGATAACGAAACCTTGCAAAACCATTAGTGTTACTGAAGAGCATTTTGAGTGTCTTATAAGTCCAATGTTCAAAAGCCAAAGCTTATGGTTCCAGAGTGTGCTACTTGGGTTGCCCTCTTGGGTAGTGAGTCTATCCACATGCAGAGCAGCTAGCCAAACTGCACATGGACTACTGCAGAAGCTGCATGGACGTTGAACTAATTTAATCTGCTGGGCAGCGGGTAATACTTCTGCTTTCAAAAAACTGCTCTGCAAAATCAGTTTGTTCGCAAATAAACTCTTCTTTTCAAAATTCTTCATACTCCAATTCTTACTATAGCAGCAAAATTACGTTTATTCTGCTATAATAAGGGGAGTAATTAAAAAAATAAACAAGCTGAAATAAATAATACCAGAATTTTAAAAACACAATTTTGTAAAAAGAATTTCGACCCAACCAGAATTTTCTGTCAAAAAAAGTGTTTTTTTTAAGAAAATTCTGACAAATAACATAAAAATTGAGTTTTTTTTAAGTTTTTTTTTTTCTTAATTTGGCAATTAAAATAAAGTGCAAAAATTTATCGTAAATTCGCAAAGACTTTTGGAAAAATAAAGCTACTTCACATACAGCCAACAACATCCTAGAAGTGATACACGTTGGCTCGAAAAGACACAACGAATGATCCCCACGAAAGAATAAATTTTAGGTCTACAAAATTGTTATTCCAGAGGGCAACACCAAACTAAGGGTCCATTATTAACCAAGTAAGGTGTCAAAGCATACACTTTGTAGGTATACATAGCGAACTGTTAGTAGCAAGTATTGAGGAGTCTTCAGTTTTCTGGGAAAACTGCCATAGAATATCCACCGAACATTAGCTCGATCATAAAAGTCGTTCAATGTAGCATGAAAAATCTACTGGGCTGGATAAGGGTAAGCAAAATGCTTAGGTACCATTACCATTCAGTGGCATCTGTCTACGGGGTATTTGCCTCGTGTTTCAAGATTAAACCCATGAGACGTAGTTTACATAAAACATGCATTTTTGCAAACTATGTTCCATTACCAAGTCAGTGGAAGTCATAGAAGTCAAAACACTTCCCCAGCTTACGCTATCTAAACTACCAGTAGACATCCTTCCAGAAATCCATCCGGTAGCATATCCTTGAACAAAGTAATACTTGCTGCACCAACATTTTTCAATGCATTTCAAAATTACGTCTTTTCTTAGAGGTGTTGCAAAATTCTATTTGCACCTTGAGAGATGATTTGCCTGGTGCTGAAGGTCGAAAGTAGTCACTTAACACCGGATGCAGATAAAGAGCAAAGTTCACACAATGTTACCTAACTGCGAGGAAAGTAAAAAATGGCAACAGAATAAACATAAACTAATGCTTTTACAACAGTCTATGTCTAGTCTATGCATTCAAGGACACGTACCTAATGCAGCAGGTAATTATTCCTCCTTTATTGACAACACAAAAGTGAGCCTGTAAATTCACACAATATGAAAAGAGAATGTGACAGCATCAAGGACCATGTGACCACTTGAGATTGGCGCACTCTCCATTGCTGATGATTCCTTCCCCGAAAAAGGACATCCTCCTGACAATGTGATGGTAAAATGAAAACACAAGACGAAGAACTGCTATACCCAATCAAGACATTAGAAGTTTACTCTAATTCTCTTGACTCTTCCATTTGGTTCTTATCGGTGTCCTGGGTACCCAGCCAGCGTCACATCGAACCGCTCCATTTCACTTGTGAAAACTCTCAAAAGGTTTTCCATTAGGATAAGATAAAGATGAGATAGCTTCCTGCATGTGGTGGATGGTTGCTGCAAACCATGCTTTCCCCTATGACACACTATACGTCTACATGTTTGTAGCAGCTAAAATATATTCTCTTCTTAGAGTTCCCATATTATACCGCTCACTCAGCTGAGCAGTGGAGGCAATCCGACCCGGCGTCATCATCATAAATGTGGTTTTTGGGGCTGTGAAATCCGGAAAAACCCAGAGTCACATCCCATCTCGTATCTCAGCCAGATATACGAGTATATGCCAATGATGGTGTGAGTGGATACATTTGGGCCCGCGCATAGGTGGATGTGGTGGTGCCATTTTAATGGGTTTGCACACAAGGTACCGCCCTGGTACGTGACTTTCATCACTTAGGGGCGGATACCGGAACATTTCACCCCAGCCCTGCCGCAGCAAAAGGAAAACTTGTTGGGTTTCCTGTGTTGGGGTTTTCTTGCTTTTTTTGTGCGATTTTTAGTTATTACTTCTTTGCTTCTGGGTTGTGCGGTATCCTTCAATATGCAAGCAACAGCATGAAATGCTTGAGGTCATTTGGTTGGTTATCTCTTTCCGGGAAAAGCACTTTCGGGATGTGATGTTTGGCTGTGTGGTGTTCGCTCGTTGATGGTCACTCCTGTCTAGTAGCTGGAGGTCACTCTGAGGGTTTTTTTTTATCGAGATTGACCTATAAAGGGCGGTCTTCAAGGACACTTAAGATGGGTATATTTGTTTATAAACTATAAAGCACACTAACTAAGTGAATATAATATTAAAACTAATTGTGGCTTAAAGCGCGGTGGGCGAAATTAAGTCACGAACAAATGTTTGTGTAAGACAACCTCGTCGTAACGTCTTCTCCCAAAATGGTCAGCTAAATCGTAGTTCTACAGACTAGGCCAGACTAACGCGAATTCAATCAAAAGTGATCTATTTCGATAAGGAACCCATCGGACCACTCTTTCGGACCATTCTTTATGAGGCTCTGCTCTACCACTTGCCTTTGATTATAGCGTTCGTAGAGGCCAACAGAAGAGCTCGAGTTAGGCAATGGTGCAATGGTGTTTTTCAACAATGGTGCGTATTGTTTTCTTAAATACATACTCGTAAATTTCGCCGAAAGTCTTAGAAAATTGCAGATGAGCTTACTGTTGGTTTTAAGGTATGTGCGAGGTTGGGTGGATGGTGCATACAGGTACAATCGCCACAAGCCTTCTCCTAGCGCGCATCAAAACTTGATTTTCTCACAAAGCCAAAACACCATAAGGAGTTACCTAGATTTGAAAATTCCCCATCGAACCGGCGGATCGTGCCTTAAATTTTTTTAGTGTTTTCCTTAAGAAGCTCTTAAGCTCTTCAGATACCACTCGTTCAAGGCTTGGCACGTCTTCAAGTTTGCTGGTAGGTTATGTCTATTTTATATAAGGCATATATTCGCCCGAAGTTGGAATATAATTCCCATGTCTGGGCTGGTGCTCCAAAAACAGAACTGCACTTGCAAGATAGGATACAAAAACGCGCGTTAAAACTTGTTGGAGACAAAAACATTGCGAAGTCTTTTGACTCGCTTTTTTTCACAAACTTTTATCGCTTTTTTTCACAAACAATGTTCCATCGAAATAGCCAATTGCATTCCGCCCCTAAAGACGTTCCACCGTAATACTCGCCAAAGATTGAATGCACATCAGTTTACCCTCGAGCCCACCTTCGGACGTACAGTAAAGCTTAGAGGTTCTTTCATAAGCCGTACAACGCGAATGTGGAATGTTCTCCCAAGGTCAATCTTTCCTGCGCAATACAACTTGCAACTGTTCAAAACAAGAGTGCACCGGTACCTCTCCTCCTTTTCCTCTTCTTCTAATCCTTTCCGCTCGTGAGATGTGTAACATTAAAAAGGGTATCCAATCCCTTATATTCGCGAGTGCATTATAAAAAAAAAGGTACATACATTTTTCCTGTAAAAGAAATCTTTGCAGTCAAAAGTTTTCTTCTGACTCTGTTTTCTTCTCCATAGGATACCTGACATGTTGAACCATAGCGGTTTAACTAAGCACCAATCGGTTTGGTTACAATCGGCTACGCACAGACTTAAATGTGTCTTACTTGCGACTTCTTTGTTACAAGATTGATAAATTACTGGTTGTTTTAAAAGAATATGGTAAAATAATATTATGATCGTGAACCACACTGTACCCTAACATAAAAAGGCCTCAAATGCCGCAACAATCGATTAAGAAACATTGCAAATCATGATCATACTTTTTCCACGTTACTCATCACCACTTAACACGAGTCGTATATACTCGTCAGAAGAGAAGTTCATTAATGGTCGAAGAACGATCCTAATCGAGTTTATGATCGTAAAAAAAATGGCAGGATATAGATGGGAGAAAGATTAAAATGTAAAGGTAGAATGGCAAATCTTTTCATCAGCAGTCATTGCCTCTGCAGGAAATACTTGTGGAATGAAGCGACTTGGTGTAGCAGCTGGTGGTGAGAACAGAACAGGTGGACTTTTCTGGACTAAAGCCTCAATGATGTGTGCCTATCAGATTGTTGCCAAACAATGCTTAGGTTGCATTCGTCGGTCATGCTTTCTTCCGACCATATCTGGGCAGATGAGCTGGTGCATGCTCCTAACCAGCTCATGGCCAGCGGATTTTAAATGTTCGGCAACTAGGCCGTAAGCTCCAGTTGCTTTTTGCACTTAAGCTTGGACACAGCTATTTCCTCACTTCATTCAGGTGGGGTTGGCGTTCGTATGCTTCGTCGGTAGAGTCATCGCCAGGGTTAAATGGTTCATTCTGCCAGACAGCCAAATCAGAGGGGGTGAAATATCCTTTACATTTTTTGAGGAAACCTAGGCAATTCGAAGCTTTCTCCGCTACACGTCTAATAAAGGGTCCACCAAATAACTTTTTTTTTGAAAATGCTACAAAAAAAACTACTGAATATTTTCTCACATTTCTTTTTTTATTTGAAATTACAATCCTTCCGGTTAATAATGAAAGATAATTTCATTCAAATAGCTGCCTCGGCTGGCCATGCAGTATCCAATCGGTCCAATTTTTAAGTACATTATCGATTGTGTGCAACTGTATTTCACCAATGGCTTCACGAATATTGTCCTTTAAAGCGTCAATTGTCTCTGGTTTCTCGGCGTAACACTTATCTTTTACGGCACCCCACAAATAATAGTCCAACGGTGTCAAATCGCAGCTCCGAAGTAGTCAAACGACATCATCTCTGCGGCTGATAATGCGATCTTCAAAAACAGGGCGCAAAACATCGAGTTTAGCTTCGGCTGTGTGGCACGTAGCGCCGTCCTGTTGTCCAAACCAAATGTTGCCAATATCCTCCTCTTCAATGTTTGTGATTAAAAATTAGTTCAACATTACCCGATAACGATGGCTCTTGACTGTAACGGTCACTCCTTGCTCATTTTTTAAGGAAAAATGGCCCAATTATGCCTCTGGACCGAAATCCGCACCAAGCATTGACTCGTTTTGGGTGTATCGGCTTTTCATTGTATGCGTGTGGGTTTTCTGTGCCCCAAATGCGACAATTTTGCTTGTTTACATACCTCGATCAAAATGGGCTTCTTCTGAAAAGATGATTTTTTCGCACACATTCTGCTACATAACCATGATTTTCAAAGTTGTCGCAAAATTTCCCAGCGTTGTTCAAGCGTATACACAACTATATTCATTCAGCAGAAGGATAAAACTAATTATCTGTCAAATCAGACATGAGCTAAGTGTTACTTATAACGAAATAAGCATTAGTTGAAAAAAAACCCTTAGATGGCGGACCTTTTATAATGGTCATTCCAAATAAGGTTGTAATTGGCACACTTACTGAAAAGCGGAAAGCAGTTTCGGTTCACAGGGGAAAGCGTTTCGGTTCCGTTGATGGAAGTGCCATTCATGGATAAAGGATGAAGGTTTCAATTTTGTTTAGATGATAGAACCCAGCATTAAGTTTTAGAAGTATTTTGAGACCGTCATTATACCTGTTGAGGTCTGGTTTTATTGAGCTTTACATTCGCTGCCGTTCCAAATCAACGTCCAAAGAGTAGGAGCGTGAAACCGAGAATGAATGAAACTGAACTTACTAGATTGGATAATTAGTAGCAGATGATCGTTTATCATTCATGAAACGACGAAGAAATCGGAGTTAAATCACATCCATGGGGAACTTTGGAACTTATTTTATGAACTGCAGACTTGAAGCCATTCAAAACAACTTGAATTGCCAGTTTGTCTAGGGAACTGACAGCTGGAATGCTACTGCAGACGAGTGTTGGGCTGGAGGATGAGATACAAATTTTTATATATTTGACCTAAGACCAAAAATTTTTACTATATCTTTCAGACAATGTAGAATTTCTGCCTCAGCTTATGGTGGTACAAAAATTGCACACAACATAAGAGCATTGCAATCGTTTCTGGCTTGCTTGAATTTTTTCCGATTTTCTACGCACTTGTAGGACCAAAAAAAGACACCTTTGACCTGATCGTATCTTTGCAGCTCAAGTCATACCACCGAGTTTACTTTCGGTTTGAGGCTTTCAAACCAGAGGGATAAAAGATCTCATTCCTAGGAGAATAATATCTATGAGCTTCACATATCTTGTATGTGAAGAAATTAACACACACAGCATACATTGTTGAGAAGTTATCCCTGGTTCACCTCGAGCTGTTGCGCCACTCTATTTATTTATTTGTATAATATCTATGAGCATATCGACAGCGGCATTCACATTCCATTTCATACATTTCGAAAAAAGTATTAAGGCATTGGTCTTCCCAATTGGCTTTCTCATTATCGCCAGACCGTTTTTGTGAGAGTTGTTTCTTTATTATGGGGACATCCTAATATAAAATTCGTCGATATGACAATTATTGTGTCTGAGCATTGGCTCAGACGAGCCTAGACGGGATAAGGCTTCGACGGTGTATATCTTGGGATCATCATCATCATCATTTTCGAATGCCGCTTATCCTTTAAAAGGGTCGCGGCGCGAGGGTAGCTAAATGGTCCTTCCATCTTTCTCGATCGGCGCAATCCCCAGGTGGGACTCAGAGAGGTTCTTTACCTGATCCCACCACCTGTTTCTTGGCCTACCAGGTGGGCGACGCAATCGCATCTCGGCTAGCATGACCTGTCTAGGAAGTCTGTCAGGGGGCATGCGAACAACGTGTCCAAACCATCGAAGAATCGATCGCTCCACTCGGAGAAGTAGCTGCTCAACATTAAGATTCCTACGAATACTGACGCTTCTCACTCTGTCCCTTGGAGTAACACCAGCAACGCACCTCAGGAATCTCATTTCGACAGCTTGTACCCGCGATCTAATTCTTTCGGTCATTACCCAAATTTCATGACCATAGATGAGGGTCGGAACGAACACTGAATTAAAACTGAGATCTTTGCTTTCACTCCAAGCTCAGCTTTCCTGATGACCGACCGGCGCAGTACCTTTACTATTGCTCCAGCTTGGCCAATTCTACAGGACAACTCAGTATCACTCCTCCCATCTTTCGTAAAAAAGACTCCGAGATACTTAAACTTCTGTTTTAATGGAACTCCATTTATGTGCAGGGTACATTGCACAGGAGTTCGGGAAACAACCATCACTTCTGATTTGTTCACGTTTACTTTCATCCCAGCATCACCACAGACGGCTGCAAACCTATCCAGTGTTCGTTGAAGTTCCTCTTTGGATGATGCAAGGATGGCCAAATCATCTGCGAAAAGCAGATGGCTTATCCTTATGCCAGCCAATTCGAAACATTGCTCGCCAAGACTGCGCTTCACCATCCAGTCCATATATGCTATGAAAAGGAGCGGCGACAGAACACAGCCCTGGCGAAGTCCAACGCGCACATCAAAAGAACGGGATTTGACGCCATTTATCCGTACACAGCTTCTGCAGTTTCCATACAAAGACTGGATGGCTCTCAGAAGGGGCCCACTCAGCGCATAGTCCTGCAAAACTCTCCACAGTGTAGCCCGAGGGACTCGGTCATACGCCTTTTCCAGATCTACAAAACACTCATAGACTGGTTTGGCATATTCCCAGGCATTCTCAAGAATAACCTTCAGAGTAAAAAGCTGGTCGGTTGTGCCTCTGCCAGGCCGAAAGCCGCACTGTTCTTCCCGTAACAAAGGCTCGATTACAGCTCTGGAACGCGTTTCCAACACCTTCGCGAATACTTTTAAATAAAGAGTCAAAAGAGATATGCCCCTATAGTTGGCGCAATCCATTTTTTGGAAATGGGCACTATAATTCCCGTTTGCCAATCGCTAGGTGCCCTCCTGCTATCCCAGGCCACGTTAATGACACGTGTTAGCCATTTAACACCCTCTTCACCCATTGCCTTGAGCATTTCTGGCCGGATTTCATCAACTCCAGCAGATTTGCCAACTTTTAGCCATTTAATCGCTTCAGTGACTTCGTCTACTGTGGGACTATTCTCCGCCCTTATCTCGTCAGCAGTGGGAATGCCATCTTCAGTGCCCTGTTGGGGGTTGAGCAACTCCGAAAAGTGCTCTCTCCATCTGCGCAAGACATCGCTCTCATTTGAAAGAAGTGTACCGTCCTTGGATTTAACCCCTTAAATGTTATCTAACTTCCTTCCTCTGAGCCCGCGAATGGTCTGCCAAAATATCTTGTTTGCAGATCTGTAATCGTGCTCCAACTTCTCGCCGAACTTTTTCCATGACTATTCCTTGGCTGTTCTGACTGCCAGATTGGAAGTCCTTCGCGCCTCATTGTACCGGGCTCGAGAAGTTGAGTTTCTACATTGGATCCACGCAATGTAGGCTCTCTTCTTCTCTCTGATGGCTTCTTGAACTCCAGGAGTTTTAAACCAAACAGTTTTTTTCTCAGTAGCCGCTACCCCAAGCCACTTCACTCCACGAACACTTCCTGCAGAGGCAATGATTGCCGATAAAAACAGCTGCCATGCCTCCTCTACATTCAAAAGGTCAGTTGGAATTTGTTCAAACTTCTCCGAAAATATCTTGGGATGGAAAGTTTAAAACAAGTCCAGCAAGTTGACGGTCTTATCGACAATGTCAAGCTAAGGTGTGGCCTCATCTACAAGTTGGGTCAGTTGATTCAAAGAGGCGAAGATATCAACATATCTTTCCCGCAGGGGAGCCTCACTTCGGTGAAGTGATGGGTTTAACGACACACGGACCCTAGTTAATCCGGGGAGCGTCTGTCCATATTAAGCGGCTTGTCCGCCGGCGTTCTAACGGAAATGCAGTTCCACTTTTTTATGCAATTCTGAAGAGAGCGTTGTATGACTGCAAGGCAACAAAGGCAGCTAAGGCTGCCCATCAGGCCACTACCTGGGGGTTGCGAAGCTCGACCGGTGGCTATATTCTCATGCCATGGGAGGCAAAATGCCCATGAGCCAGGCCGTTTTGGATTTGTTTTGCAGCCTGGCACATTTCTGCCTAAAAGAGGTTGGCCCCCTAGTGGGAGCATCATGGTGGCTGTGGTTAACTTAAATCGTTGGAACATTTGATGGTCTAGTAGTCCTGCTCTCAGGCTGATGGGCTAGGTGTTGGGTAGGTCTCGCTCTAGGAAAAAGGAAGCTCACGCCTTAACGTAGCTTCACATCGTTGCTGGTGTGTATAATTCAGTGTATAACACTGGGTGATTTCTTGTGCTGGACATCAAATAGATTGATCCTGGGCCGGGTAAACGCGCTCATTTTACGACCTTTGAGAGATTAAGCCAACAAGACAGGTGCTCACGTTATGCATTTTTTTTTTTTCATCCCTCGATAGTTGTCTGTCCAGAATGCTACACTAAGCACTGCACCACTGTGCTCCTAATAAAAGACAGCTCTGGGATTAGGTGTTCTTAAAATAAGGATTAACTGATACGAAGACTTGTTTCCCGGTAAAGAGATCCTATCCTACTCTTAGAATCTAGAGTGGAAAAAGTAAAAAGTTTTGGCTGATTGATTTTGTATTAAATTTTATTACGACGGTGAGTTTTTATCTTTCAACTTGAGCTCTAGGTTGGAGTCTGCACATACCAAAACCTAGCAGTCATGGTATGTAATTTTCCTGGTTTGCTTCTCAGTTGCTTCTTTTGGAACATGTCCTCCAAAAAATTAAGCTGTGACCACTAATTTTGAACGTTGTGTTCGAACATACTTCCAGAGGTATATAACTCAATGTTATTCATCACCTGCTCAAAGGACGATCGCGGTGTTCTTATGCCATCTCATAGGAAGGATATCGATAAAATAACGTCAAAGAGAGTAGGTTCAAGGTCAGTACTTTTTTTTTCGACCAAATGAAAACATTCTTATACTATAGTCAAATATATATCATTATAATAATTAAAAAAGTTTGTCACCACTTTGTTTTGTACAACAGAGATTTGGCTTAAACAATGAGAGAATAAGGAAAATAGTAGCTAAAAATAATTACTCTGAAGGGAAAAGCCGAAAAAAACCTCCATTTCACAAGAAAGGAAAAATTGTAAGCAAAAGTAAATATATAAATAAATACATGAATAAGTAAATACTTAAAAAAATAGATTTATGAACTAATCAATTTAAAAATTAGTAAAAGATTACTTTAATCAGAAATAAATACCGGAATAAACTAAAAACTTAGGCCACACGATAGAAATAGAAAGAATATGACCAAAATAAGACCTCGTAAAACAGACCCATTTATGCTCAAAAAATTCAAAAACATTATTTTCAATTTAACAATTTTCGCGAACGAAATTTGATAACCTGTTGCTATGAAGCTTGTTTCTTTATGTGCCATAAATTATTAATCCGTTAGTTAATATAAGTATACCCTCATCGTTCCCGCTGCGTCGTCATTCGTTCGCTATAAAAATGTGCAATGCACTCCTTACCATAAAAATACTATTTTTATTACCGGCAAAGACGACCAAATACATGTTTCATCCACTCTGTTCTACGACACTTTAATGTCCTGCCGTGTCCTTTCGGCTTTTATTGAACTCACAGTGTCAATATTGTTGACTTGGGGATGTGCTTGCTTCGTGTGCCGTATCCAAGCACAGGGGCCAATGGCCAGTTCATTTTCCCGCTGCAATTATCCTTGTGAAATATTATGTAAGGTTCCATAAAAATTTGAGCCCAAATGACACCATTGCTATGCGCTGGCATATCCTCTGCCCATTGGTGGTGGATAGAGAACTGCAATGTCCTTGTTGACATAATGTCAACGGCAGTCCGCATAAAAATGCGACCTGCCTGTGTGCCTCGTAGTAATTCTTGCTGCAGTAACTGTGTGTTGTTTGTGCCAGGGATAAATAGTAATTTGCCCATTCGCCAAGACCAGGCCAGGCCAGGACACATACAAGGAGGATGGTTTCTAGAAAGTTTTGCTGGATTTTCGACTTCATTAATTTGCGGACATTCGGACCGATTTTATTGACACTTTGGATACGTTGATGTCGAGACTATGGCAGATAAATTGGTTTCGAAATGTTACTTGATGTGCTGTGGTGATTCGTCTTGATGGCGCAAGTATGTTGTGTGTGCGCCTGTGGCGGGGCAGAGTTGGCTTACGGGGATAATGGCCTGTGTTCGTGGCTTTGTGATTGCTTCGCACTTTCTTAATGGCCAGGGCAGTACAGGGAGTATAAGGTTGGTTGAACGTAGCGTAGTCTACGTAGACGATAGACTTGCTGGTTGTTATATTATATGCAGTTACGCGGTGTGTTTTATTCTATTGCCCAGATTAACATTTATTGCGAATAGTTTTATCGAGCAATTTGTGTAGGAGCGTGTCACTGCATATTAAGTGGCTTCCTTCAACGATGGCGAATTTTATTATTGGGAGTCACTGCGAATGTGTTTAAGGCAGGAATATTAAACTTTTAATTCTTTTTTAAATGGGCGCTAGGAGCTACTATAATAAAGACGATTCAAAACTTTTGCGTTGTCTAGTATATTGGTGGACGAAAAACTCTTATTACATTTTTGGATCTAAACAGTTAGCTATACTTAACCTTGTGTCATTGAAGTGGAATTCCGAAGTTCTAGAAATCGGCGCTGATATGAGAGAAAATGGAGTGGAGATTTTTTTTTTTAAAGTTTATTTTTAAAGGGCGTACATTTAGCGTACATGATCCCTTTAACTTCACATATCGCGGGTACTGCTTTAACCAACTCAGCTATAGGGATTTATTTTTTGTCCAATTTCGACGTATCTTACGCAATTTACGCAAGCTACTTACGAAGTACGAAGGAGTAGGAGATGAATTTTTGGAGACTACTTTTTCACCGAAATAATAACTAATATGTAAAAGATAAAAGTTTCTAATATCTTAACCAGTGAGTTAGTGCTACAGTGTGTAAGCAGAAGTTACAGTCCGTAAAACGGACCGTTGAATACCCCATCCTATCCCACATTGTAAAATGCTGATGGCATAGTTATTTTTTGACATTTTGTAAGTAATGCAAACTTCGAAAAGGGGCGTGGTCCAACCGCCTCTAATTATAAACCACAGATATATCTAAGTTGCACTTAAATGTACTTAAAAATGCAATTTTTTCAATTCAAATTCAATATTTTTGAAAAGGGGACGTGGCTAAAAACTTTATATAACCGAAATCTGGACTGAAGCCTCGTTTACCTAACCTGCTACTTTTTTTGTTTGATGCTTTCCTAAATTAGGCTCAAGGCAAGTCGAAATTAAGTTTTTCTGGAAAATTTAAGGTTTTTCTTCAATTCTGCCTCCAAATGTGGGCGTGGCTCACAGACTTGTATAGACAAAATGTGGAAAAAAGCGTTTTCTATATAAGACATTTTTTTTCAATTTTGAGCAAACATATTAAGTAAAATGCGAAGTTTCAGCACCCTAGCTCAAAATGTAAGGCTTAAAAACATGTGACATACAGACGGACGGGCGGACATGGCTCATTCGATTCAGAATTCGGTCTCGATCATATGCCCTTAAGGTCTTGGGGGTCTACCATTATTATTTCAACGTGTTAAAAACTATGTGACAAACTTAATATACCTCTTATCCTATGGGATGGGGTATAAAAAGAAAACAAAGTAAGATTTTTTGGTTCTGGTTGGACGTGTGAAGCGCACGATGACTTAACTGGTTGCGAAATCATAAGACTAAAAAGTGTTGAGCTAGGTGCATAAATAGCTACAAGCAGATAGTGATGAACCAATGAACGTAGGTTCAGCTGGAAGACAAGTTTAAAGAGTAAAAAAAAGTTTTTTTTTGTGACTTTTTAACTTTTTACCTAAATTTGTGGGCACTTCAGAATTTAACACGACTGATGAGAAAGCCTGGAATCATTTCAGCTTATTTCCATTTTCTTTATTTCGTCTAGTTCGATGAGACCGTTAATTTACCGTCTCAATTTGAAACTTCCTTTCATTTCGGCTTTTCCAAACTACTAAAACTACTTTTTTAGTTCTTTTAGTTTATAAGATCTTGAGCTTTCTGGTAAACTTGGCAAAAATAAATAGGAAGAACACAATATACTCCCGTAAGCCCAGTCTTTTTAAAGACTAACTTTTATTTGGTGCCTTTAATAATAGTGGACAACAACGTTGGTTCTTCTAAAAAGCAACCAAAAAAATTATCCCTAAATGAAAGGATCATAGGCCAAAGCATTTAAGAGAAAACTACTTGCAATGAGAAAGACGATCAGCTTATATGTAAATGTTCAGTCGCCAGATTTTTGATTTAAAATGGGATTTGGGATAACAATGTTTAAAATGTGGAATTTTCATTTAGTAAACGTTTTCAGGTCTGGGTTCGAATCCTGCCATTGTCACCTTAAAAAAAAGACTTGTTCTTTTTCACGGTCCCCACCTCTGCGAGGGTTAGACAAGCCCTCCGAGAGTATCAATTGTCTTGTATAACTTCTCAAAGTGCCGTTCGGATTCGGCAAAAAATTGTAGGTTCCCTTGTATGTGAAGAAATCAACACACACAGCATACATTGTTGAGAAGTTGGCTCTGGTTCACCTCGAGCTGTTGCGCCACTCTATTTATTTATTTTTCAAACGTTTTCAGGTTAATGTATTCTATTTTAAGGTTCCTTTTAGAAAGGAGATGTATTGACTTTGATTCATAGTTTTTAGCATAGTGAAATTATCACTGTAGACCTTATAGACCTACTCTGTGTTAAGCTCCAAATAAAAATCTACTGCGCATCACAACAAATCTACTCCTCATTTAGGAATTTTTATCATTGCCCAAAGAAAACTCTAAACGCGCACATCCAAAATCTAAAACGCGCAACAATGTTCACTCTGAACGCATCCGCTGTCTATTGACTACAGAGTTTTTCGCGTAACTATCATGCTCGCATCTGTCGTTCTAACCTTTCGTGAAATCCGTTCACTTGGCATAAAAACAATGAGCTGGTTGCAAAGGGTAGGCCTGTGCGCGAACGAGATAAAGTAGTTTATTTTCAGATCAAGAGACGAAAAGTGACATTCTGGCGAAAAGCACGAAACTGACACAATTGTCATTCGTTTGCAATTTGAATCTTTTAGCACGGCTGTCAAAATCTAATGTCTTTCACATTTTTGAAAATGCCGAGCAAATTAATAAACTACTCAACCTAGAGTGATTTCCTTTCCGTAAGGAAACAAGTTGTTGTGCCTATTCCGTTCTTTAACTTGACCTAAAAACTCTTTTAGCGGAAAGTATTGAAAAAGTGTTCTGAAGCTGTGATCTCCTTAAATCCGCGTACCCTTTTTTGGTCGTATGCACTGTTTCTATAAGACAAACAACTCTTTTCTAATCCTCTCCGTGTTTAATAACTAAAATTAACACAAATTTAAGCCTAACCTAGGATAGGAAGGCTGATCAAGTCGACAACTTACTTGTTCATCGAAACACAGGGTTGCATTTTTAGCGGTCCGCCCAAAATTGGAAAAAGGACCTCTTATGGCATCACTACGTTGTCCGTCCGTCTGTCCGTTCGCACCTGTAACTTTAAAATTGTAAATCGTAGAAAGATGAAATTTGTTACGCCTATAAAGTCCGTAAACAAAATGAGAACGCAAACAGGGGCAATTTTTCACATACACTCATAACGGCTTAATCACAGTTTGAAAATTTACGGTAAAAAGACAAAAAGTGCTTTGGTCCTATTTTAAGAAGTTTTACGGCCTCTAAATAGAAAATTAATACATGTACTAAAAAATACTTTTTTTTTCGTGGGTAGGTAAAAACCTTCATAGGCACTATGAGAATCGAACGCGCGTGCTCATAGTAGTGTGAGATTCTTACTCACTAAAAAACCTCCTAATCTTTGTAAGACAACGACTAAGTTTCCTTAACAAGAAGTTCAAGCTTCTGTATAGTAATCGCGTTTGGCAGGCTACCTTCCAACGAAAGCACCTGCAATACCGTCATTATGTGCGGTTTCCTCTTACGACACTAGATCCAACGGTCTTGTTCGTTGCATTTACGATTGCTCTTAGTGTATTATTCTGAAAAGTTTCTAAAATAGACATGTTGCTTAGTTTGGTACAACCCCAAAGTTGTATACCGTACGTCCAAGATGGTTTTAGCACTTGCTTATACAATAGCAGTTTGTTATGTACGCTTAGTTTCGAGTAACGTCCGATAAGCCAATTCAGTTCTCGTAGCTTGATTTCTTAGAAAATCATCTTAAAAAAATACTTAGATTTTCATATTTCAATTTTCGTAAAATATTGAAAAGTTTTTGAGAAATAGTTTAACATTGAAATGGGTACCTATTTTCCATAATTTTTTTATCACTTTATTAAAAAAGTTAACATTGGGCTTACATACAAAGCAGCCAAAGGCTAAGCAAAGGCTAAAATCAAATTTTGGTTAAACGTATTTTCGAAAAAAAGATCATGAAAAAAATATTGTCCCCACCACTATCTCCGAGATAGCATCGGACAAACGATTTGAAAAAAATCACACACGTCAAGAATTATGTTTAATTTTTGGGGAAAAGTTTAGTAGGTACTTATCGCATATTTAGCAGATTTTGAGATTTAGCTCGAAAACTACAAAAACATTTTACAAATTAATTAAAAAGCTAACCAAACGTATCGTTGCTTACATTGGGGAGCGGCCCCTATGGCAAACCCGTACAAAATTAAATTTAATATTGGAAAGTAAAAAATTAAAATAATTTACAATTTTACAAACTTTATAATAATGGCTAGTCCTATGATCATTTCAAACGCTGCCAGGCGAACATCGTCAGGAAACTTTATACTAACTATAATGATGCTGACATTAAATGACAACTCTTCCTACGGTTTCCCATAAGAGAACAAGTATTTAAAAAACAAATAAAAGTAACAAACAGTATCAAAGCTGGGAACTGAGTATGAAAAAAGAGTTACCGTAGCTAGCACAAAGAATATAAGATTAAAAGAAATATAACGGTATTCAACGAAAGGTTCCGAGTAGATGTTTTATGGATTTAAAACAAAAAAAAATCAGAAAAAAGATAAACAAGTGGGAAAGTGCAACAGTGCGTATGCAAAAACCATCTGCGACGCATTGCAAAATACCCGACCAAACCATAACTAAAACTGCCACGCCTCCAAAAAGTGGGCGGAATATAAAAATATAACTGTCGAAAGCTTTATTTTTAACTAAAAAAAATACTTTTTTTAACGCTACGCCCGCAGAAGTGGGCGGATGCACATACTACACCTACATAAAAGTTAGAGAATACTAATATCTACAACTTTCGTCATATAATTATACCCGACCCAGGGTTTATTAATTTTAATGTATAGTTTGTAACCAAATGAAATAATCACCGTAGACATCTTAGACCTTTTAGAGATATGATCGAGACCAACACGTGAATCGATGAAGCTAAACTCATACTTGGAGTGTATCTTGGTTCTTATTTTGTACAGACAAAGTGTGAAAATTGGTTAAAGCCGCCAACGTCCACGCCCACTACTGGCTTCAATCTAAGACAACCTCGATTTCAACTTTTCTTTCAAAATGCCGTTTGGTCAAGTAAGGTAAGGCGTAGGAACTCAAATTTTGGCATAGAGCAATAATGGCCCAAAACCCCTAAGAAGGCAAAAATTGGACCGTCCACAATATCGACCATGCCCACTTTTGACATGTTAGAACTTTAAAAACACGATTTCTCGGAAAGTTCACGCCAAATCGGAAAAATTAGGTAACAAATATTCAAGATATTACTATTTGCTAGGTTTGCTCAATACAAAGTTTAGAGCTTCGCCCACTTTTAAGGGACGTGTTTAGGAAAAAACGGGTTTTTCTGCAATAACTTTCGGTTTTAACGCATTTTGTCATGATTCTAACGAAATTACAATTAATTGCTTTTGATTTTTAGCCCAGACCCACTTTTGGGGGCGTGGCCTATACAAATAATATATGAATTCGGGACAAAAAATTTTAAGAGCTGGTGTTACACAGTATATCGGGTATATAGAAGTTTGTCACAGACAAACTCTTGCACTTACTCACTTGTTTTTACTTGATTGCTGTATGTCAATGGTCGTGAGCTGAAAATTAAAATCGTTTCTTTCTAATTGCGTTAAAAACGAATATTTATGCTTAAAAACTGTTTTTCATTTTTCTTAAAAACGCCCCTAAAAGTCCCTAAAAGTAGGCGGAGCTCAATACTCTGATAGGAAACTTCGCAAATGCTTATATCTTAAATATTTGTTACATATTTTTTTTCGATTTTGAATGAATTTTCTGAGAAAAAAGGTTGTCAAAGATTTAACACTTTAAAAAGGGGCATGGTCGATGGTATGAGCGTTCCAGTTTATGTCTTATTAAAGGCTTTCGGCCACTTTTACTTTGTACCAAAAATTGAGGTCCAAAAAGCAATTTTAAATATAATGTAAATTTGATGTTGTCTGACATCAATCAAATCAATTTTTGGCATGGCTGTGTGCGGATCATATCAATTTTCATACTATGACTGTACAAAATAAGAATCAAGATAAACTTCAAGTCTCAGCATCCTATGTCAATTATAAAGACCTAAAAACTTCACACATACGGACAGACAGACGGACGATTCATCTGCTGGCCTCGATCATATCTCTAAGGGCTAATTTTTCAGTGCGAGGTCATCCGAGTTGCTGAGTTAAGCCGAGACTAACCGCAGAAATTAACTTTTCAGTGATAATTGATCCGGGATTAATCTCGGCTTAACTCGCCACATTTTGTGATTCAATTTCGGATCAACTCAAAACTGTGTTGTTTTTTATGTGAAGTGAAAGCTGGGAGAGTTAAGAATTTAGACAGTCGAACTTTTTGACAACTTTAGTGACAGAGTTAACTCTGCACTGAAAAACTGATGGCTGGACTAACTCTAGATTTATTTTGTTCCGGAATTCACCGATCCTTGTTTAAGCTGGGCTTAACTCAGCGCTGAAAAACCGACCCTAGATGATCTTAGGGGTCTCCGGTGATTAGATATATTTCACTGTGTTACAGACTATGCTTTAAAATTAAAACATACCTAATAGTTAATGCCCATAGTAATTCAGGGTAAAATAAGAAATAAACTAAGCCCATAAGGTAAGCCTGACTCCGTTCTAGACTTCATTCATACAGAGACTTAAGCCACACCTCTTTTTAGAGGTCGATTTTACAAAAAACCAAATTCAAACTAAAACATTACATGTTTGTGTACTGATTTAAGCTGAAATTTCTATGTTTGAATTGAGAGTTTGTAATATGGAGCGTTTGGAACACGACCCTTCTCAAAGTTTGCACTAACTACAAATCATCAAGAATAACATGAACAATTTAGCAATGTATGGGTTAGGCTGGGGCAGTTAAAAGGATCGAAACTTTTGTGTATACACTGTACCAATTATACTCAACTAGCAAAGAAGCCTGTCGTACGACGGGAACAACGCATCACAAATCGATTAAAATAAACAATAAAAATTGCCCTGGGCATAAAGCACTTTATTGTAGGAGAACTTTATATTTTTACTCTTTATTTTTACCTTTTTACTTTTTACTTTTAACTTAAAATGATTTGCTTCACCTTTACGAAAGAAGCTCCATTATCGGTATCATAAAGTAGAAGAATATAATTTTTCCGTATTACAGACCAGAGTTCCTAACCTGGTGAAGCCAAAGAATTCTTGAGGAAGTGGACAGGAACTGCAGGTATCCTTTAAAAGGCAAAGCATATAATTTTTCGGTACTACCAGGCCAGGAACTCCAATGAACCTAAGTAATACTGTAATGAGCCCAAAGATTTCTGGAGGAAGTGGGCAGGAGCTAGAGAGATCCTTTATAAAGGGGAAGCATATCATTTTCGGTACTACCAGTCCAGGAACTCCAATGAACCCAAGGAATTCTGGAGGAAGTGGGCAGGATCTGCAGGGATCCTTTATAAAGAAGAATCATATAATTTTTCGGTACTACCAGGCCATGAACTCCAATGAACCCAAGTAAAACTGTAATGCGCCCAAATTTAGCAGGAAGTGGGCAATGGGCAAGAGCTGGAAGGATCCTTTAAAAAGGGGAAGCATGTCACTTTTCAGTAATCACAGGTAAAGAACACCAATGAACCCAATGAATACTGCAATAAATGCAAGGAATACTCCAATGTACCATAGAATTCTAGGGTAGGTGGGCAGGAGCTGAAGGGATCCTTTATAAAGGGGAAGCATATAATTTTTCGGTTCTACCCGGCCAGGAACTCCAATGAACCCAAGGAATACTCCAAAGAGCCCAAGGTATTCTGGAAGAAGTGGGCAGGAGCTGGAGGAATCTTAAATTCTGGAGGAAGTGGGCAGGAGTTGGAGTAATCCTTTAAAAGTGAAGCATTCGGTTTTTCGGTACTAACATGTTAAAATCTCCAATGAACCCAAGAAAATAAATACATTGCAGAATTTATATTAAAAAAAAAATCCTCTGTCCCTCGACGCGATTTGAACTCCGAACCAACGAAACGCGAGCCGAACACTCTCCCAGTGAGCTGACGAGTCACACGACTTAGACTTGTCATTTGGCGACTGTACGTGACATACTTACACACATAGCGCTTTATTATATAGGGGATGGTTTTTCTTCATTTACTGACAATTTCCGACTTTCTTGAGCCCGAAAATGTTGGAAACTAATTCTGCGAGGGGCAAGAACTCTAGGACTCTTACAGATCCGCGCTGGATTGTGTCCATGGTAAAAGTTTCGATGGAAGTGCATCATGGTAAAATGTAAATTTTTATAGCCTATTAACGCAGGGCCGCATATTATTAATATTTTCAAATATTGAAGCATGTCTGTCTACCTTTAGGGATGGCGACAGCAATGCATATTTTTTAATCTCTGAGGCTGACGCCTCAAATTTCCAAGCCGATTTAACCCGAAAAAAGCAAAAAAAGCAAATTATTTTTTTGCTATGGCTGCTGTAAGTTTCCTCTATAATGGAAGGAGCTGGTTACCTTTGGAAAGTATATTAAATTGGTATGCCTAGTTTAAAGTTAATTGTGCCTTAACCTTACATAATTTGCCAAAAAGGACAATCACTATTAATACATTGTTTGAATGATATTAACAGCCAACATCCACACCGTCTGTTGGCTTAAAAAAAACTTTTACATACTGATTCCTGATGCTTCCGCATACTCGCGGAGCAAAGTATGCGGAAGCATTTAAAGGGGAGGAGTAGAAAGCATGTAAAATACATCAATAATAACTACTGCGGAATCATTGAAACTCGACTCTTTTAGTCTAATTCTTGATTACTTACTGCAAGAAAAAGTTCAACTTGTAACTACACCTGGTTGTGCTCCCTGAGAATGCAGCAGGATCGATATATGAAAACTGATAGGTGCATGACGACTTAATTTGCCTGCACTGCACCTTACTATTAAGCAAAAAAAAAAACCCCAGACTTAGTATCTTCATTACAAGGATACCCAATCAGGGTGTTGCAATAATCGAGAGCACTATTTCCAGCCACGTATACTTGCTTCGCAAATTACCACCAAGTTTGAAGATTTGATTACAAAATCCAATGCCACCCTAAAGAACACGGCATGCTGCATATCCTTGGTCGATGAGCCACGTGAAAATGTAAACCTTAATGACGAACAATATTCCAACGGCAACGGTGCTGCGCCAAACTCTTGTGGCACAACCAAAGGGCAAAATAATGAGATTGAGATTTATTTGCAATGAGGTGATGACACCACCAAATCGTGCCCAGGATGATAACACTGCAGCTCGCACCCAGAGGACTTAGATACGGGGCATCCTTGAGGGCGGAACTCCGCCGCCGCCTAGTCTCAAGGCTCTCCCCTCCTCATCCTACCCAGCACTAGTGATTTGCATTTGAAAGTGATAAAATAAATTCTAGTCCATGGTACCACGACAAGGACGAGAAGTGAGTTCTTGTGCCCATCATATAGGTACGTAGGAATATAGATGTGTATGAAGCTGCCGGCTCCCGCAACTTCCCGCTGCAAAGCGTATGCGAGTAATTTTCGCCTGAGTATCGAAATTTTCATTTAAACAACCAGCGCGCACAGTGAACCTTCCCGAGCTGTTCAGGGAATTAAGTAAATTGTTTTCCGAATTGAATACAAAATTTATGCGTATGGCTTGCGGGTGTTAGCATTCGCACGGATTCGATATGTATTCATGAATCGGGATTTCGAAGTTTTTGATTCCATCGCGTGCAATATCCCTTGAGATTGTCATTACTGTAATGCTTAACCGATTCCTAGTATTTGCCGGTTCTCCTGACTCTGCTGATGATGACCCCGAATTGGTATGTCCGGTACGATTGGACCCTAGCGGCACGTACCAAAGCAGTACAACAACTTTTAATCAGATTCTTTTCGATTTCGATTTAATGGAACTCTCCAATCGATGATGATGATGACACATAAATATGTGTACAAGTGTGTGTTTCTGAGTAGCATACGAGGAGACCCCAAGTTGGAATGTCCTTGCCATTCTGTGTCGTCAGAATGCAGCATATGTGTGAAAACAAGGAAAAACTGCTGCCAGCTAATGATGCCGTTTAGGACTTCTGATCTTTCATTTCATTGTTTGCCGATTGTGAGGTGAATCCGAAATCAGCTCGGAATAATGCCAACGAAAGCGGTTACACAGCTTGAGGGGTTGTTGGTCGAGCATTGTTTGACCAACAATTTTTAAATTAAGTTCTTTCTTAACATGCATAGGACATTAGGTTCTTGAATTGAAGGACATAGTTTTGGAAGCGTTTATATGTGTATAAAATTAAAATAACCATATGGAGCGATTAAACTCGATCATTTTTTTAAATTTTTAAAAGTCCAGTTTCAACTCGCTCAAGAAATAATTTGTTTGGCTTCATTATACCAAAAATAATGATGCATTTGTTTTTAAGGTAATCCTAGCTTAATCGTTTTAAAGAAAAAATGTTTCAGCCTTCAAACCTTGTATAGTAGGTACCAGTTTCTGATATTCGTTCCTGTGTTGACTTGCTATGGAAGCCAGGAACAAGTTTTTTATATGAGAAAATAAATCACCATCATCATCGTTTTCTTTGGCAGCTTATCCTACGAGCAGTCGCCGTCGACAGTTGAGATAACATTGGGTCTTATGGAAGTGACACCTGCCACTCTTGAAAGTCCTTTGTAAAGCGTCAATGTACCCGAACCGGCGACAGAATTGTTTCTTCTCTCGTGGATGGACAGGCTTAAAAAGTTCGTGGAGCAAGAGCGGCTATAGCCCTTAGGCCTTCCATCGTTCCTGATCTAGATGCTATCCAAGCACCTAACTATGCCCGTCCAGGTAAGATGGAGGTCCCCGCTCAGCAATGGTACACTTATACCATAGGAGGTCAATTGTGATACCAGTTTCGGTAAGACTAGAAAACCAGTCCGGGGACCTGTATGAAGATTTCCCAATTTGCCCGAAAAATAGACACTTATCCAAAGAGGGTACTTAAGACGGAGGTAACAGTTTCAGTGAGAGCCACTGGACTTAAGTGGGTGGTTCTCACACCCACAACAATTATCGGCCAGAGACTAGAAAATACAAAGAAATTCGCCTTGAGGTTGAGAGACCTGGGTGGAGTTGGTATGCATCAGAGCGAATGTATCAGAACCTATGTGAGCAAGATAATGGGATAAAAGGAGCAATGCAAGATGAGACCAGTTTCAGTGTAAGTCCATAGCTGTTGCCACCCAAGTAAGAATTAACCTCGAGGGTGGGAAATCCCTGGCGTTGGGTTAACCAATTATATAAATCTGTGCCGGAGAGCATATTACTTTGAAGGCGCTGCCAATCGTTCACAGTGTGAACGTGGACGTCCGCCAACAAAATTATGTTGTGACCACTGAGCAGCATACTCAGCGAGAAGCTGAGGCAAGGTAACCGTTTTTTTTTTTTTGTTAAAACGTCTTTCAAGCGTGGTAACCGATACGAAGGAAAAACTTTGTATTGTAGGTGCAATGCAGTATAATTTGACCGGGAGACAAAACTCATTCATCATCATAAGCGTTACAGCTCGGGGTAAGCTTTTGCTGCATCAACCAGTTTTCTCCGTTCCACTTTGTTTCTTGCAATTTCCATCCAGTTCCTTATTCCTAGCTTCCTGGACGTCAGCAATAATATCATCAAGCCTTCTTCAGCGTAGTCTGCCAGTAGCTCTTGTGTTGCACGGTGTGAATTTGAGAGTTGCTTTCTGATGTCTGCCTTCGGACATTCAGATGACGCGTCCGGCCTATCTGAGTCGTTGTGAATTTGCAAATTTGACGACAACTCCGCCATCACATATTTTAAGAACTTCTTCATTGGTACGCCATTTTAGCTCTCCGAGTGCCATGTATAGGTCCGTAGATCTTTTGCAGTACTTTCCTCTCAAACACTCTACATTGGCGCTCTTCTGTCGATGATAGGTTCGAGGGATCCTTTCATCAGGCCTGAGGACGGGATATACCCCATCCAATAGGATAGTAGGTATATTAAGTTTGATCCAAAACCTTAAGGACATATGATCCAGACCGAATGGTAAGTCGAATGAGACATGTCCGCCTGTCCGTCTGCCTGTCTGTCGGTAGTTTTCTAGGCCTAAGATTTTTAGCTAGGATTTTGAAACTTCATATCTGGAATTTCAGGTCCTGAAGCAGTTCAAGTGTAAAAATTTTTAAAATCCGTCCACTGACTTTACTTATTAGCATGAAAAATTAAAATTACCGTGAACGCTCGAATGCAGCTTTCGGTATGCAGTTTTCTTATGCCCGGAATTCAAAATCCCAACATAAAGTTTCGAAAAATCCTGGAAATGAAAATCTCGGAAATCAAAATCCCGGAAACGAAAATCCCGAAAATCAGAATCCCGGGAAACAAAATTTGCTCAAAAATCCCAAAGTTGTAAAACGCATTCAAACTAAGATAAATACTTTGCCTAATTTGAGTGGATGGGTTTGGGGCTCACCTCATGTAGGAATAAGTCCGTGAGTGTCGTGGGTATCCACACGGGAATGTTCATCATGCGTCCTCCAAGTACCTTACCTGTAAGATCCTCTAAGTACCTTACCTAGTACCTCATCCGCATCTATTTCCTCGACTGTTCTCGTTTGTAATTCGGTCTTTATTTTTATTCTCTCTTTAATTTATTAAAGTGCATCCAATTTTTTTTGTGATGGTGATCATCCAGCGTCTTGGAAGCAATAACCCTTCTCGTTTCTGCGATCGTCAGCTAAGAACCACCAGGCATGCACAAGCTTTCATATCTCTGGGCCCCTTTTCCTCCATTCCTCTCCTACACTCCTCTTTTCCACCCTTTCCTGAACTTTCCTTAACTTATCACTAACTAATTTTCGGTCCCTCAAAGAGTCTTCCCCTCATTTACCTTTTATTTTGCGAGCTCATCCCTACCCTGATAACTACAAATTTTACCATTACAAGTAATGCGTCACCTTTTACCCCGTCAATGCCCATCCCTAGAGTGTAAGAAAGGAGCAGCACTCCGTTAGTGTGAGAATAGCCTTGCATAGGGTATACCTGCCAGAGCCAACTTAGTCCCAGAGTGTTAATAAAATGGTATCATGCAAACCGTGCCCTATTGAATAGCTAGTAGCCAGGGGTACTAGATATACCTACCAGCTGTCTTTTTTACGAAGGCTCTCTAATACCTAGCCAGCTCGGTGAGAGAATTTTAACACGCTGGTCTGGCTATGCCAGATCGACTTTTTTAGCGCTGGCGTTGTAGGAATGGATGCCAAGAAAAATCTAGAGATCAGGCTCAAGATCAAAGTCACTCGAAACTGAATAGTTCCAACTTCGCAGATCAGTTGAAATGGTAGATATAGGAGATCTGCCGTGCTGATGACTCAAAAGAATGAAGCCAACTATATTTGACTGATTAATGAGTTTTGTCGGGAGGTAATTTTGGCCAAGCATCAGCCAATTGATCGTTATAGGTCGGCTTGAGAAGCTCTAACCGACATTTCAGGAAAACTGACCAGAAACAAACAAGATCTTCCCGACATCTTTTAATAAGCGAGCAAAGTGTGTGCTCCAAAATAAAACTACATACCTAGACAACTATAATGAATAGATGACCGATTGAGTAAGACGACTGGTTGGGGCGGCCATATGAACGGGTATATCTGCTTCTTACTTAGGAAACATGGACTGGCGGCAAGGAAAAGCAGTATTAAGGGATTCTGTATTCTATAAGGATATAATCTGCTGTAGTAAATCCCAACAAACGCCAACTTCTCAGCAAAGTATGCTGTGTGCTAATTTCTTTACATACAAGGGGACTTACATTTTTTTGCCGAATCCGAACGGCACTTTGAGAAGTTTTTCAAGACAAATCATACTCTCGGAGGGCTTGTCAGACCCACGCAGAGGGGGAGACCGTGAAAATTAACGAGTGTTTTATTTGAAGTGACGACGGTAGGATGGATTCGGACCCAGACCTTTGGCGTAGTAAGCACACACACTAACCACTACGCCACGGCACCCCATATCTGCTTTACTATCTGCTATTAAAAGTTTAAGAGAAAACGACCCAAAAAGACCCCAGGCAAGCCCGATGAAAACCAAAACTATCTTGGCTGGGGGGAACTATATGCTGTGCAACATAATGCATATATGTAAAAGCATCGATCCGCCTAATGTGATATATCCTTTTCCTATACGTATTCTCCTTTTTACTGTAACTGTCCTAAAGGACAATATTTTTCATGCGTCATTTACTCAAAGAAAAATTGTTTTCGCAAATATTAAAATAAAGCACAATGTACAATCGATTCCAGCCGAAACACATCGTTTCACAAAATGTTTTATATTTTTTCTTTAAAACTTGTGTTTATTTTCTAATTCAATTTATCGTAACGAAATACGATAAACAGGAAAAAAAGGATTTCCAATGTTCATTCAATTGTTTCCAATCATCCCGTTGGTGGTAATACGTACGAAGCACGCAAACGAAAAATTACATCCTGGGTCATTCGTTTTCCAATTTTCACCCAATCCATTGCATCACGCTTTATACGCAAAAAAAAAAAACATATAGCTATATCTGTTGCTTTTTTGCGAATGTCACAATACTATGCCTCCTCTAGGATTCGACCCCTCATTCCCATTCAGAAGTTTGAAAAAAAAAAAA
The DNA here is from genome assembly GCA_947623515.1 of Neoascia interrupta. Lineage (NCBI taxonomy): Eukaryota > Metazoa > Arthropoda > Insecta > Diptera > Syrphidae > Neoascia > Neoascia interrupta. The sequence continues at coordinate 172,602,046 of OX392462.1, read as the reverse complement.
TAAACCAGAAAAATTTATTATACAACCCCCATTGCTACATCATCTGTTGACTGACTCACATGCAGAATTCATGGACATCGCACCGAACGCTGACAGACATCCTGCCATGGTCCTTTAAGCCGGAGGACGACCGTAATGGATTGGTCCGTGAATATATGAGGCGGACCAGGCAAGCGGTGGCACGATTCGTTACCAAGTTGGACTTGCTTCATATATGCACTCAAGTTCTGGAACAAAACACTTGTTTGGTAATGGGACGAAATCACGTATGATTTCTTTTCACCCCATGGGGAGAAAATCAGGATAAAAGGAGAATGGAGTTCAAAGGGTTGGGGATGATAGTGGCGGTTTGTATTGGATTATTTGTGGTTGACAAATTGACGAGAAATCATGTCAAAGATGACGACTGACGACGATTGTCATGATGAAGTAAGTCTAGCATGAAACGCTAGTCAGCTCGGTTTTTACGAAGAGGACTTTTTAAAAAAATGCCTTTATTTGTAAAGATTGTAAAGTTGCAATCATATCTAATTTTACGATTGCAACTTTATAATTTTTATGAAGATCACTACCACTATTTTTTCCCAACAATTCCTTGAATTATTAAAACTTTACAAATTAAAACGATTGCTAGGTCGATTTTTTGAGGTTTTTTTTTTGCCCAAATTGACATAATTCGAATTAACTTCACTTATTTTGCTTACAGAGTTTCCACACGTCCATATAAGTGTGGAAACTCTGAAGTCGAAATATTCACATTGAAGCAAAACTTGGGAAAAACTAAGGAACTCGAAAGATGAGGTCGAATCAGACCCTCGCGGAGGTGGAGACCTTGAAAAATATCGACCCTCTTTAGCAGTCCGTTGAAATTTTTAAAAATGACCCCATATGGTATACCTAGGGTGACCGAAATGACCGGTACAGTACCGATAATCAACGTAATGTACCGGAGTACCTAAGAATATCCTCGGTACACATAAATATACCGAAATCATTGCAAAGAAAATTCGCGTACCAAAATTTAAAATTGTAATTTTAAAACGATAACAGAGCAATTAAATTCAAAAAACGCGACAATAAATCCTAAAGAATATAATATTTAAATAATTTTTTTTTAAATTAATGCAAATAATTAATAAAGTAAATGAAGGTTTTTATACCCGAACAATGGTCGAAGGTAGATTCCTACCCACTATCAGCGAACTTAGAGAAAACTCTAGAGAAACCTAATTCGTTGGCAATGCAGTGCGGTTTGGGTGTTAACCCACAAAAAACCCTCCTCGTGCTGTTCACAAACAAAAGAAACATACCGCAATTCTCTCTACCGGCGATTGAAGGAGCCTGTCTTCAACTTTTCGATAGAGCAATCTACTAAGGGGTGATTCTTGACAGGAAACTGAGCGGAAACTCTATGTCGAGAAATGAGTAAGGAAAGCCTCTACCGCATTCTATACTTGCAGTCGCATCTTCGGGAAAATTGGAGTCCCAGACCAAAAATTGTCCTTTGGATGTACACTGCAATTGTTAGCCCTATTTTGACGTATGGGTGTTTAGTCTGGTAGCAAGCAGACATGACAATAAAACAAGGAGCTGCATGGATTGGTACGACATCAGCAATGAGAACGACACCAACCTCAGGACTGGAGGCAATTCTCGATATGAAATGCCGCGACCTCTATATGCAAGAATCTGCTGCCAAAAGCACCTTGAGGCTCAGTCAGTCACCTGAATGGATCCCAAGCTCATTTGGTCATGCGCAGATTCTTCACAGCCTCATAGGAACCAACACCTCCTCCGACTACCTTACCCCCTACCTTGACTTCGAAACGCCTTTTAACTGCATGTTTCCAAGCAGGGATGAGTGGGAACCGGGGGAACCGCTAAGAAATTTATCGATAGCCATATACACAGATGGGTCACTCTGAGAAACCACTTATAGAAAAATCAATAAAATTGCCCGATTCTTGCAGCGTCTTCCAAGTGGAGGTCCTTGCAGTCAAGGAGGCCACCTGCCAACTGTCAATAAGAGCAATACAACAGGATGATGTTGCCATATTTATAGACAACCAGGCAGCCATAAAGGCAATAGCTGCCACTGAAATCAAATCCGAACTTATTAAGTGTTGTCGAAAAGAGCTAAAGGTTCTTGGCTCACAGCACAATGTAAGACCCTGCTGGGTTCCTGGCCACAGGAACTTTCGTGGCATCGAAAAAGCCGATAAGCTTGCACGTAATGGATCAACTTTGGATTCTTAACAAGCCCTTCAATGGATCAAACCCGCACTCTGTGACCTTAGAAGGTCGGTGGAAAACAAGATGGACATCCTTGTCCACCTGTGAAATCTCAAGACAAATCTGACCTAAATATGATAAGTCCCGAACTAACGCGCTCATCAAGAGCAACAGGAAGACTCTGTCGTTACTAGTAAGTATACTTACTGGTCACAATCTTTCGAGACCCATGCTATGAAACTAAGGTGGTCAAAGGATAGACACGTGCACTCAAGAGGATACAAGGATCCACAGATTTTCTAAACCCACATCTGTCTATCAACTCCTACTCTCACCTCCCCTTGGTGAACACCAGGTGCCTAGTACCTCAACTGGAGATTGGGTTCCAACCCCTTTGGAAGGTTGTTGGGGGTAGCAGACGAGAGAGGGGGAGGAGTGTTCCCACTAAGGTACTTCTCCTTGCATCCGGACGGCAGCGGAGGAATTCCCCAGATGGAATCAACGGTGGCGTCCATAGTTCCGCCCGCAAGTGGAAGGGGACCTCAGCCAACTTCGCGTGCGAAACTGAAGAAACTGGACAGAGCTGGCTGGCGAAGCTTGTTGGCTGAGGCCCAGGTCCACCCCGGACTCTAGCGCAACCTTAAGTAAGTAAGTCCATAGTTCCAGTCAGGCCGAACTACTTAGTGAACACCTTATATGGGCTACTGCGACGTATTCGGAGCTCAGGCCTATAAGGAGCGGGCTATCCGGCTCTCCGTCCTTAGAGCTAAACAAAGGATCTGGTCCTCCAGGTTGGGGGTCGTGCCGTCGTGGTGACTTCCCGGCAACGTAAAGAAACACCAGTCACGAAGCAGAAACAAGCCTCGGATTCGGACGGATCAAAGGCGGATGAAAACACTTTAGGCTGCTTCGAGAGAAAAATTCTTCGGACGATTTACGGTCCCGTCTGCATAGACGGAGAGTGGAGGAGGAGATATAACATCGAACTTTACGGGCTGTACAGCGATACCGACCTAGCCAAAAGGCTATGAAACTAAATCCCGACAATCACGACATCTGCAGAGGATGTGGCGAAACGGATTGCAGCGAGGACACACCTCACTTTCTGTGCCACTGTCCCAGTCTAAGTCAGTTGAGGAAAAAAACCTTAGGAGGCTACTTCTTCCATGACATTTCAGAACTTTCAAACGCACAACTAACATCTCTTTCCAGGCATGTTAGATCAACAAGGTGGCTCCAGGAACTCAACACGGCGTAAGAAGGAAGCAGAACTTCCATACAAAAAGGATTATCCCCCGCACTGGGTAACACAATGGGTCACAATCGATTAAGCCATGTCTATGTCCATCCGTCGGGTCGGTCCGTCCGTCCGTCTGTATGTGTGGAGGTTTTAGGTCTTCAAAATCAAGCTAGAGAACTGAAACTGGTACACGACTTGGGTCTTCTGTTGCACTGACAAAGTGTAAATAAGTAAAATCTGTCAACGACCATGCCCACTACTGGCTTCAATGTAAGGCAACCTCTATTTCACATTTTCTTCGCAGTGCCTTTTGGTCAAGTTTGACAATACACAAAAACTTTAATCTTGGCACTGAGCAATATTGGCCCAAGACCTTAAACAAGGCTAAAATTGGACCGCCCATGGATCGGCTAGGTATCCGATTTCTTGGAAAGTTGACTCCAAATCGAAAAAAAATTTTATGACAATTATTAAGCATATTACTATTTTTAAGTTTGCCGCATACAAAGTTTAGAGCTGCGCCCACTTTTAATGGGCGTTTTTAGGAAAAAACGGGTTTTTTCTGCAATAATTTTCGGTTTTAACGCATTTTGTCATGATTCTAACGAAATTACAATTAACTGGTTTTAATTTTAAGCCCATATATAAATTATATATGAATTGGGGCCAAGAAACTTTAAGATTTGGTGTTACATAGTATATAGGGTCGGTCATAAAGAAGTTTGTCACAGACAAACTCTTGCACTTACTCACTTATTTAATTTTTTTTGTGTACCGAAATTGGCTTTTCAAAAGGTGGTCACCCTAGGTATACCTATACGCTGTCCGTCTTTCCGTTCGTCAGATCGCCACTGAATGGTGTGTCGTAGTAAATAAAGAATTCTCTTCTTTTAAACTGCGGAAATAGTCAGAGAACGCATAGAGGCATTTTTTTTTAACGCAAGAAGCTTGAAGTTTCATGTTTGGGTTAAATTTTTTTCAACACTTATTTTGAAAATTTTCCGGAATTCAGGTCTTGTGTGCCTATCTTCAATGTAAAAATTTAAAGTTTTTTTTTAAATATATGTAAAAAAGTTTTGGAGAAATAAAGAGTTGAAACGGATGACGTTTTTCAAAGTGTTTGAGGCCATAACTTTGGAACCACTTAGTGCACTTATAGGTTAACACTCGTATAAAGAATTTCAAAGTTAACCCAATTCCTAAGTCTAATCTCGTTGAAAGAGTCTCAATACAACCGTTTTTACTCATGTTCGAAAAAAAAAAATTCAAAAATGCACGAAGCAACGTGTATCCCCTTATCTCCAGTGCAATTTGGAACAATCATCCAAAGTAAGCCAACAAACCTCCAGACGTAATTTCTGTGGACAATTCTGACATTATGATTCTGATATTATTATGATACTCTGATACTAACAATCTAAGAAGGGTCATTATGCTCCGTAAATACAAAAAAGATATAACTTAAAGTATCAAAAGAAAATGAGAAAGAAAGCGGATTCATTCACAAAGCCTCTCCCACATTCTCCTTGTTTTGAACAAAAATTCAGGAGCGAATCAAAAAAAAAATTGATTCAACAGTTAAATGGGAAACTGTTCTCCAGAACGGGGTTGCCTTCAAGATAAGGTAATACTTTCTTTAAAAATAATCAGTTGTGTTTAACCAATAATCGTATTATAAGAAGAACCATCCATTTTATTTTTATTTTATGTTTACCTAATAAATAAAATTAATAAATTGATACCAAGGCGGATCTTGGAAAGCCGAGGATAGACAGCTGTAGTATCCCAGACAGGGTCTGAAGCACCAGGAGACTAAAGGCCCAATCATAATAGACTTTGATGGGCTTAAGTCGGCTTTCCGAAATGCCCCGAAATAAAATATTATTATAAAAATAAATAAATAAATAGAGTGGCGCAACAGCTCGAGGTGAACCAGTGCCAACTTCTCAACAATGTGTTAATTTCTTTACATACAAGGGGACCTACAATTTTTTGCCAAATCCGAACAGCACTTTGAGAAGTTTTTCAAGACAATTGATACTCTCGGAGGGCTTGGCAGACCCTCGCGGAGGTGGGGGCCGTGAAAAAGAACAAGTCTTTTTTTTCAGGTGACGATGGCAGGATTCGAACCCAGACCTCCGGCGTAGTAAGCACACACACTAACCAGTACGCCACGGCACCCCACAAAATATTATTATGGAATAGTATAAATATATCTTTATTTTTTTTATACTTAACAACTTTCTAAAGCATAATAAAGCCTGGCTGCTTTTGAGAAAATCGTTGGTTAACTTTCTTCAGGTAGAGACCATATATTGCCCAAGCCACTGTCTGACCTAGTTGACAGCCGGTTAACATCTTGCCTTCGCATCCGATCCGCATTGTAATCAATCATTTCTTCAATAGACTTTACACAAGACTCAATTGTAGCAGGATCTGCACGAAATTCACACAATTGCTCTCTCCGATAGCCCATGGTGAATGTGTTTTGTGTTGATATGAGATCAATTCTTCTAGTGGCATCATAGAAACCCCGAAATAGCAATTCTTTTCTCCTCACTTCGGTGTAGATCAAACTTTTGTCGAATATGAAAATCTTCGAATGATAATGACGCTTTCGGTCCAGATCATTTACGTAAAGATCTACACAGCGACGGAATTTATTATCTCGTGTCATGACGTACGCCTAAAATAAAAAAAAATTGTTAATAAAGAAAAAAAAAACAATTGAACAAAATTCGACTCACATCACTCCAACCTGTAATATCACATATAAGATCAGCTTCATTGATTGTCCTTAAAAGGCGATCGATTCGATTTCGCAAGTGACAACACGATGCTAACTGAGCCTTGGAATCTTTGCCGAGCTCAAGGAGTGTCTTTAATAATAAAGCAAAGTTTTGTAAGTTTAAGGTAAATTTGTTACCAGAAAAAAAAAATATTCAAATAAGGACCGTTAGAACTACCTTTAATAAATTGTCGAAAAGCATACCATAGCGTGGAACTCGCTGGATAGGTTGCAATAAAAAGCTTCCGATTCCCAACTTTTCACCGAGCTGTAACCGTAAGTGCTGCAAGCAAAAGAGATATTAAGATGTAAAACTTATTTTTGATAGAATTTTTAGTTGTTTTAAAGTTTTTAACTTGGGCACCAAAGACAAAAGACTATAATAAAGGACTATAACCTATAAGTGTAGATCACAAGGCCGACAACATATCCCAAGAAGCCTGTTTAATCGATACTAAGGAAATCTCAAAGGAATAAGAGGAGCAGCTACTCGCTGAACATTCTGATGGTGACTTTCTGATGGCTTCTTTGCGCGGGATCAAACGTGGTATACGGAAGCTTCTGCTGGCCCAGGTAAAAAGGGTTTATTTTAGAGGGCCAAATACTAAAATAATTTCCTAAATCCCCAGGAGAAATCCTCTCTAACTCGGATAGAACTATATTCCTGAGAGAGGGCCAGAGAGACCATAGCGAAGAATGATGCAACAAGGCCATTTCCTAAAGCCTTCAGCCCAATAAACTCGTTGCATCCGTTATGTCGAAGTACACAACAGATAACTCAGTGAAATACACACGTTCTTCTGGGAAGCCCCGTACGTCACGAAGTTCTTCTACGGGCCGCTTCCCATAAGAACGTGTATATTTAACTCAGTTGTCAGTTGTGTACTTCAATGTGACGGACGCAATGGATTCATTGGGCTGAAGGCATAAGACAACGCTGTCTGCTAAGAACGCAGGTGGTAAACAAGGCCTGTCTAGACGTTTAAGGACGATGCAGCCAACAGAAGGTCTTTTGCTAAGAGGTGCAGCAACACAAAGACCCAGTGACATTCCGGACATAAGCGGGTAGTAGTAAGACAATGAATAAGGGATGAAGGGGGAAGGCAGGAAAGTACGAAAGGGCAAGAGCTGTTTGCGTCTATGAGAACGCGATTCTCCGACAACGTTTTAAGGGCATCGAAGAAGACAAAATGATGCGTTTATACCTTGGGAAAACACAAAATAAAACCGTACGCATGCCGCACAGGGCAGTCATTGAGGTGACTACAGCTTGTTGTAGTAGACTACGACAAACTGAGCGTGCTGCAGAATGTAGAGTATGATGGGAGCTGTAGAAGACCCTCGGGATAGCAACATTTATCAGCTACATCAGCTAGGTTCTGGAAAACACAAACATTAACGGTCCTACTAACGGCAGGATAAGATGATTTAAAGGCATCAAACCTGGAGCCCACTTAAAAAACCAACAACTTGTAATAATTGGAGAGGTCGCTAATAAATTTCTACAATCAAAGGGATTTCCTACATTGATTGCAAGGACTAGGTATCAAAAGCCTTTGCCAAATCGCTAGTGGATGGGCTAGAACTGATCGTGCGCTGTGATAGTGCGGCTCTTAAAATTGTCCCTTTAGACCAAAACCTTACCAGAGCAAAGGGGAGACCAGCTATAAACTGTCAACGAGCAATTGCTCAGACATGCTGTTCTATTGTCGCCTTGGACGACAAGTCTGGTAAAGTAGGGAGCTGTTTTCTTTTGCAGTTACCTGTTAGGGTCTTCTGTATTTAGATAACTGTTATCCCCTAGTCAGAAAGAGATCTCAATACCGAACAAGAGATCGACGATGCAGGCGAATAGGTAAATTTCCGGGTTGGTCTCTAGATCCTTCGAAAAATCCTGGCCAAACAGCGCCACACAAGGAGAAGAAACGCCTTGTGTGGCGCGAGAGCTTCAAGATCGCTGAGCATTGCGAACATTGCAAAGCACAAATGCCTATGTCTTCACTCAGGCAGACCGATGGCGCCTTGATCATTTCACACGAGGATACACTGGATGTGTTTACGGAAATCCACTTCCCAGGTTGCACCTAAGTTTACTGACAGTACAACACAGTACCACAGGACTCTCGGAGGAGGATGAAAGAAGAAAGATCAGGGAAGGCCAGTCACACGAAATCAAAAAACTATAAGCCCATTCCTAAACTCATTCATCTTCACGACCATTAAGCGGTTGATCGACGTGTCCGTCAGAGATGTGTTTGCCTTTTAATACCTATCAAAGTCAGTTCAGCTAAGATTGGACTAGCTAACAAGATCATCCGAGTACTCACGGGAATATTTACGGGACACTGTGTTGTGGGTCTGTACGTTCCACGCGAGGAGCGGCAAGGCATTCTGCATACGAAAAATTTGACTGTTTTTTTCACAATCAAAAGTCCATAATTTTATGTTTTTTCATCGGGGAACTTAATTATCTTATTTAAAAATGCAGCTACGATTTACTTGACAGAAAAATAAAGTTAAAAAATCGTTTCATTGAAAAAAAGTTGCGTCTAACCAAATGAACCATAAACTAAACCTTAACGAAAGTAGTATAATAAAAGTAATGAGCAAAGGTAATGACCTTCATTATTTTTCTATAAATGAACGTCTGCGGGTCAGGGATGGCAGGAACCTTTCTACACGTTTTTTCGTAACGTGTAGAAAGTTTCCTGGAATAGCAAAGACAAATTGGTTTTAAAATTTGATGAAGCAAGCAGTTAATGCAGGTCTTTAAACATCCTAAAAACCGCAATAGACGATTAACCATGAAGAAAGGGTATCTTAATGTGTAGCAATAATTGAAATGTAATAATTAATAATGTTATTAGAGCAGTTTTTGTACACTTACCTCGAAGTATGGTCCAAAGTCCTTGAGTATCTTTTGTGAGGCCCTTTGGTGCATTGCATAAAAAACGTAGCTATACATGTGACCATTCTAAGAATAAAAATACCAGTTATCATTACATTTATGGCACATAGAACAAAAATTATATTACCTCGATAAGTTCAGAAAATTCTTCGAAAAGTTCCCTAAGATCATATTGATTCGCTAATAACATAGGCAGCATCGTATCCCGATGAAAAAAGGCAATCTCTTCAACATTTGCAAATAATTCATCTTTTCTTCCCTGAAGGTTAGCAGGCACATCCGACCTTGCGAACATACTCGTATAGTTTTTAACGCCCCGGAAAAGATTCATTACATATTCTCTTTCGGTGCTGATGATCTCCTCAGTTATATATTCCAGGTCCTTGCTGAGTTTAAGTCGTTTTTGTTCGACCGAATTTTTACTGAAGAGCAAAAAATTAAAATATGACTAAAATATAAATGCATAGAACTAATTTTTTTGTTCAATATATACATGTTGTCTGTAAGATTGAAGGATACAGTCGGCTTCAATTGAGGACGGACCCTTAATGACGAACGTTCTGCATATGAAGCTCTCTGTCGTGGGGCCTCCAAATTAAGTCTAAAAATAAAATAAAACAAAGCATTTAGAACTAATTTTTCTTCTGATAAGATATGAGCAAATACAATGTGATTGCTATTATGATTCACTGCATCAACAAACTTTGAAAATCTATTTTAAGCAATTAAATATTAAAAAAAAATAGTGAGGAAAATAAAAAGGGCCCAGCCTTTTCTTGAAAGTTGTTGAATTTCACATGAAAAATAGAGCTCTCAGGCCGCAAAAGTGAAGTCGGAGGAACTCTTTAATATGTGTGAAATTATGGGCAGCGAGCTTAAGCATAGCCAAGCAGAGCCACTGCAACTTCGGTTAGTCTGAGAGTCAGTCTTGCCTCTCTCTTTTACTCTCTGTCCTTTCTCGAAAATCGAGCAAAGGCTTACAGATTTATCTCCCGTCGGCCATCAGACGCCAAGTCACACCAGACGGGTGGCGGTGGTAGATCAGACACGCAAAAGATTCTAGTTTGAGGAGATTTGCTGTACCACAATGTAAGAAACAATTTAACTTAGACACGAAAAACAAAGCCACTACACCCGCTCGTGCTGCCCATTTGATTTCTTCCACATCCGTGCTAGATTAAGGATGTGACTATTACTGGGGACGAGCTCAAGACCTAAATACGTCGAGATACGACTCAGACGTCGAATTGTTTCCGAAAGTGTACCGGGTAGGTACGTGGTGGATAACTTCGGATGACTGTTTTTCAAATTCCAAATCTAAAACGATAAGCGAATAAGAATGTGCTGCAAGAAGTTGATTCCAGCTCCTGTTAAAAAATAACAACTAAGTCTCATAACTACAATATTCGACCTTCTTGTGGGCTATGCACCTTTCTTTGACATTCGATTTCGGTACCAGCTTACCTGAAAGATGTGAAGGAAACGCAGGAGTTGACGAGATCGCCGTCTATACTGACAACTTTAAGATGGACGTTGGACAAGTGACGATGATGGCATTATGCCTATAAGCTCTGGGGTCAAGAAAATAATTTCGGTTCAACGACGACTGCAGTATATTTCAGGAAGAGCTGCAAGCCAAAATCCAAGCTGCCGCTGAACTGTAAAAATATTCGAAAACATTATCATCTACTCTGACAGTCAAAGGATCCATTCAAGCCACAGCGTCATATGCGGTGAAAACTACGGCTGTTAAACTATGCAGAATAATTCAATCCGTATCACTTGGCAATAGGTACTGTAACTCGTGTTGTGTGGCAGGTGATATCGATATTGCGGGACAGGAAGAAGCAGATAAGCATGCAAGATCTAGGTAAAAGATGAATGCATTTCTAAGCCGCAAATCTATAAAAATTGCGCCTAGTTCAATAGGACGTAAGATCGAAACCACACCATTGGGAAGAAGTAACCACGGTTGGACAGAACTTCTGATATGCGCAGACACATAAGGGAGCTATGGCTGGCGGCAAGCAAAAACAGCCTAACCCTCAGGGATATCCATGAACACTCGGGAATCCATACGTCGCTCATTCGTATGGGCGACAAGACAGTTTCAGCTAACAGGTGTAAACGCACCCACAAGAATGCATTCCCTACGACCGGGTAGCCGGTATCGGTGAGCCGGATGCCGGGTATGTGTGAAATAGGCAATAGTCGTCGCTATTTTCCGGACTTTTAAGATTCTGCGGAACTTTTTAAGCAAGTAAAGACCAGTAAAGACCTAACCGACCCCTTTGATGTCAAAATTTCAGAAGCTTAAAATGTTTAAAAAGTTCCGCATAATCTTCAAAGTTCGGAAAAAAAAAATTACTTGGAACTTTTTAAGCGGACATCAAACTTTTCTTGGAAATCAAAATACCTACAAACCTTTTGTCGACACCATCAAAGACGAATTAACTGCAGTGAGTACTGTCTTTGATGGTGATGTCAGAGCACGAACGGAGAGTGCAATGAGTATACTGGACATTAAAGCTCGTGTCGCACCACTCAATTGTTCGTACTCCGATTAGAAATATAAGTTACTTACTTACTTACCGTGGGGTGCCGTGGCGTAGTGGTTAGTGTGTGTGCTTACTACGCCGGAGGCCTGGGTTCGAATCCTGCCATCGTCACCTGAAAAAAAAGACTTGTTCTTTTTCACGGTCCCCACCTCCACGAGGGTCTGACAAGCCCTCCGAGAGTATCATTTGTCTTGAAAAACTTCTCAAAGTGCCGTTCGGATTCGGCAAAAAATTGTAGGTCCCTTTGTATGTAAAATAAATTAACACACCAGCATACATTGTTGAGAAGTTGGCCCTGGTTCACCTCGAGCTGTTGCGCCACTCTATTTATTTATTTTTTACTTACTTACTAACTTAAGGTAGCGCTACACTCCGGGGTGGACCTGGGCCTCAGCCAACAAGCTTCCAGAGCCAGATCAGTCTCCAGCTGGCCGTCTCCAGTTTCGCACACGAAGTTGGCTGAAATCCCCGTCAACTTGCGCACACCACCTGAGTCGCGGTGCTCCTTTACTGCTCCATCCCTGCCGGGTGGATTCAAAGATTATTCAGGCTGGAGCGTTGGATCCCATCCGCTCTAGATGACCCAACCATCGAAGCCGTTGTATTTAGACTCTTCTGGCTAGGTCGGGGTTGCTGTGCAACCCATACAGTTCGATGGTATACCTTCTACTTTAGTCTCCGTCTACGCAGACGGGACCATATATCGTCCGAAGAATCTTGCTCCCGAAGCAGTCAAAAGTGTTTTCATCTGCCTTTGACAAGGTCCGTGTTTCTGCACCGTAAAGTTGGAGTGGCATCATGAGGGTCTTAAAAATTAGCAAAGACATCTCTTTTTGCCAGAGAGAGTTCTTTGCTACTCAAAGGCCATCCTAGCCCAAAGAAACAGCGATTTGCAAGAGTTATCCTTCGTTTGATATCAGCCTTTGTTTTCGTTGTCTGAATACTTATGGTGATCTTCCAAGACATCGATGTTTGGTCCCTCGTCTTGATGACAGAAGGTGATTATGATGATGAATAAACCCATGTTCGCCGTTTCCGTCCCAATACTCAAGAAGCCTTTACTGACACCACGCTTTGTTCTGCCAATTATAACAACATCGTCTGCGTATGCGAGTAGTTGAACGGACTTTTGAAAGATTGTGCCTCTGGTGCTGGCGCGGAAGTTCTGCACAGTTCTCTCGAAACAAATCACATGACAGGGCGTCGCCTTATCTAAATCCTTTTTGCAGGTGAGTCGTTCACAGGGTTTTTTCAGTCGACATTTCGGTCCGCTTATATTTCAACTCCACTCTTCGACTAAACGTTAAAATCGTGGAGCCTGTACAGATTAGTTGTCATCATATTGCTTTAATTTATTTAACAAAGACATGTCGAAAAAAAAAACCGTCAAGTATGAATATATACGCGGAGCAGTCCGTCGACTTTTGTTGAAGGTTATAGTCATCTATATTGCACAGTTTGTGTAACATTCTGTTTATTTATTAAAATTATTTCTGGATATATTTTATAGTCTGTAATATACTTTTTCGTAGTGCTGTCTACTGTTCTTTTATTGGGTGATTTTATATTGGGTTCCGTTACTCTAAAAAAAAAGCTGGCAAAAAGGTTTACCGTTACGAAAAAGAGGGAAGGACATACTCTTTCTTTGCCTTTTTAGGATTTTTATAATTTAAAACCCATAAAACAGCAATTTTGATTATTTTTAATTACCGTTACCTTTAGACTTTTTGATCAATTTTACAACCACCTGTGCTAGCATTTGCCACTTTTCTCAGTTTCTGCGGACATGGATTTCTGAGAAAACGGTAAAAATATGCTGTTTTTTTATTTCGCTTGTTTGAATGGGCTTAAAAACTTAGGGTCGAAAACGGCAATTTTGAAACTTTTAATGCAGTTCGCTTGCCTTTCAAACATTACACACTTCAGCTAAATTTAACTAGAAACTTTTAAAAACAGTTTTCGAAAATGTTTTCACGTTTTTCAGTTAAGTCTTCGAAGTTTCTGAATATTCGAAGTCTGCTATAGTTTTGTATAAAATTTAAGAAGATGTACTATGTCCGCTGTTAATTTAAATTTTTTTTCTTTATGCCGTTTGGGAGATAGAGGGGGAGACATGCGTTCTTTTGACCTTTTTTTTAATTTTTTAAATTTCAAATCCATAAAACAAATATTTTGAACTTTTTTCCAGTTCCCGTTAGACTTTTTTCCAATAGTACAACCACCAGCACTAGCCTTGGATGTTTTTTTTTTTTTTTAATCCTATGGCCACCGGTTTATGCGCAAGCGGTAAAACAAGCTCCTTTTATATTTCGATTTTTAAATAGGCTTCTAAAAACTTAGGTTAAAAACGGCAATTTAAAAAAAAAATTAACGCAGCCTTCCTTCTTTTTGAAAGCTTTGTATTTTAACCCAATCTGAAAAAGATCGCTTATACCGTTTAGCTACTAGTAGATTTAAAAAAATTGTCTTTGAAAATGCTTTTATGTTTTTGAGTTAAATCTCAGGAGATTTTGAAATTTTAAAATCCGCTATAATTTTCCCTAAAATTTTGAATTATTTCTGATACGTGTGACTTTTTCTTAGAATTCCACCAAACAGCACCGGAGATAAGGGACACACACACGCACGTTTTTTCATTCATTTTTGCGACTTTTTTTCGAAAATGCGTCGAAACTGCAGTACTTTAACTGTTTTTGAAAAATGTGACCTAAGCACTTGGTTTACTTTGAGTTGCTTTATACGTGCGTTCAATATTGATTTTGAGCGATAAGCCGTTCAAAAGTAATGGCCTCCAACACTTTGAAAAACTTCATGCATTTCCGACTCTTCATTTCTCAAAAACATTTTGATAATTTCAAAAAGTTTTATTTTTTAATTAAAGCTAAGTATTTCTTGATTTTAAGGTGTACTTTTCTAGTTCTTGCCTACTAAACTTCTTGATAAAAGCACTGAAAAACATTAAGGCCATTTTCACACGAAATTTCAAACTGTTATTAAACTTTAATTAAACCGTTATTTATGCTTAAAAAAAATTATCCTTTTTCCATTTTTGGACGGACCGCTAACAATTGGGAAAGTGCAACGGTGCGTATGTAAAAAATTCAGTCCGTCTGTGACGGAATCCAAAGTACCCTACCCTACCAAAAAAGGAAACTGTCAAGCCTCCAAAAAGTTGGCGGAGTATAAAGATATAACTGTCAAATGCTTTATACTACAGGTGGCTGCATACGTTTCGGCTCAAGACACCGTCTTTCTACTCAAAAAATCACTTTCTTTAACGCCACGCCAACAAAAGTGGGCGGAGGCATATACTTTACATATTATACAAAAAAGTTAGAAAATGATAATATCTACAACTTTTGCCACATAATTTATTAAAGGTCAAAGTTTATATTATATTTATTGAAAAAGAGCAATTTTAAGCTTAAATTCCTTAAAAAAGTGGGCGTGGTCAATTAAAAGTTTTTCTTTTGTAGTTTTTCTTTTCTACATACCAAAAATGAGTGCGCGAGCATTATTGTAACTTAGCTTAAATTTGAAAAAGGTATTTTTTTTTTAAATTAGAGATGGTCGCACATATAGGCCTGTAGTGGGCATATCTGTGGGCGGATTAAGCTATTTTTCAAGTTTGATCTGAAGGACTTGATTTTCAGCCAACCAACCAACATTCAGCTCTCTCGCTTAAATTTTAAGGCCTAAAAATTGTTTATATACGGACGGACGGACATGGCTTAATCAATTCCCATGTCGGTCCCGTTAGGGACTTAGGGGTCTACGGTGATTATTTCACTGCACAATAAGAATAGAAGTTCTGAAGTGCAAAGTCTTAGTTTAAGGATTTTTTTTTAAGATTTTGAGCACTAACAAGTTCTGAATTTAAGAAAATGGTCTGAATTTCTTTCAATATTTCCGGAATCAAAATTGACTCACCTTGAGAAATTTGCGTAAATTGGTCCATCGATGGTTTCGTATAAATCTTCAAACTTGTCAGCCAACTCATCTTCATCGACATCGTCGAACTCGTCCACATTCGATTCGTCAAGTGTTGCATTATAAATTGTTTTAAAATTTGACGATTCAGCATTTGCAGAATTAATTTCGAGATCATACTTAAATGGTGTCCTTCGACCAATCGAGCTCAAATCAAATTGAGACTGTGTAAGCTGTGTACTCTTTTTGTCAAGCCGTTGCGCATTAAACATCGTTTGTACTTCGTGTGCCACAAACTTCCATTGTCGTTTATCTTCAAATCCCGTATTAATTTTCGAATTATTTACCGAACCAGATGAGTTTTCAGCCGTACGCCTAGGGCGGGGAAGTGTACCTCCAAATTGAGTCGGAATTTCCCAAGCTCGCTGATTTGACTTTAATTTTCTGGCGTCCAGTAGTGGCTGTGTCTCTGTGTCATCCGAAAAGAACTCCGATCGCTGTAAGTTTTGGTAAGTATCAGAACTGATTTGATGGACCAAGCTCATTTTCGGAGCATCTTTAAAGCCACCTTTTGTTTGACTAGCTCCACGAAAATCCCTTTTGACCTGGCTGGAAGCTTCTAAAATGTTTGTTTCAATAATAGGTGCAGTAGGATGCCCGATATTGATTAAAGGTTGCATATTTTGCTCTTTTTTAGCGCTGGGTTTTCGTAAATTTTCATATATTTCACAGGTTTCTTGGCTAACTATTCGAGATGCAAGAACGTCGTGTGTGGAATAACCTGTTGTGGCATTAGTTTTGACTTTAAATGCACCTTCCAAAACTTGTTGTTTTAGCTCCAGCTCCTGGGAATTCATTATTCTTGAATTTGAATCCCATTGTCTTAAATTTTCATATATCTCGCCTCCGCTAGTTTCGACTGATGTTGTCTGCAAGAGTCCAATGCCTGGAACATTTGTCACCACTAAGGAATCTTGCATAGCTGACTCAAACCGAGCTGGAGGCTGATTCGACACTGATGCAAGCTTTGAGGTCT
The DNA here is from genome assembly GCA_947623515.1 of Neoascia interrupta. NCBI lineage: Eukaryota > Metazoa > Arthropoda > Insecta > Diptera > Syrphidae > Neoascia > Neoascia interrupta. Next base: position 172,585,354 of record OX392462.1, on the reverse strand, counting down.
CTGTTATATGTGTGCTCATTCCACATTGCTGACTTGTGGAAACATCAATTGCTTGCATCTTTGGCCCTTGCTCTAAGGCAGTGCTGTCTAGGCCCCACCGCCGCGTATTTTCATTTACCAGTTTAACAGCCGTAGTTTCCAAGCCTTCTATTTTTTCGTCGTTATTTGTCCTAAGAGCTGCCAAATCTAATTCGTTGGTTTTTATGCCAACTTTCCGAGTTATCACTGAATTTTTCCTTACGGGTCGTGGCGTCATTAAAACTGGTTTTTGCTCTGCCACTTTCTGCTCGAACTGTAGACGTAAATTGTTGACTGCAGACGGCTTTTGAAAGCTTTCTGATGACTGTGAGAAGAACGTATTACTACTGATAACTACAGCTGGTTTTTCTTCAACACTGGGAGCAACAACAACATTTTCTGGTATAATCTGTGGCAGCTGATTAAATTTAGAAATTTCTTTGGCTTGCTTTTTCTTGGGCTTTTCTGGAACTGCAGGTCTGAATCGCGTTTGCGGTGATCTTTCCTGAACCACCTCATTGAAGGGCTTTAACGGTGCCCCAATTTGGTATTCGTTTTTAACCGCATTTTTCTGCTCTTCCTTCCTGAACAATTTCCCTGTACTCTGATTAACAGAAAAGGTTCCTCTCCATCTGATCGTTCCCACCGAGTTTTCTGGAGTTTGCTCTAACAAACTGGGAGCTTGAGCACTTGAACTACTATTTGACTTTTTTCTAGCCCTTATCGCTGCTAAAATTGCAGAAAACTCTGCAGACTCATCCATTTTTTTGCCGTAAGATATTTATGTAGCGTAAAACTAAAATTCTGTCAAATAATGTGTTGCAAATACTGAATCAAATAAAAAATAATTGTTTAAACTCATTTTTCCGAAAAAGCAAAATAATCGCACTTATCACGATGTTGAAAGGAGAACTTGACAGCCCGATTACCGAAAGTTATACACTCAACTGATCGTACTGTCCGCAATTGCAACTCTGGGTTTATCGCAATGAGTTTCTTTCAATTAATCAAAAACTGATAGTACCCGGTTTTGATCAAGCTTTTTGGAGGGGGCTTTTGCTTCGTCTATCAAAATAATAATTTATCTAATCAAATCGCTATCTGGATAAACTTTTAAAGTTTTTTGTAGAGCACTAACACATTGTTTTACCACTTTCTTCGAGCTTTAAATTGTTTATTTGCCCCTTTTTTGTGACGTAACGTAGTCAGTAATCCATGTAAGCATGTGAAAGATTACCTTAAGGAACGCTTTTATCAAGATAACATTCCCAAAGGTTGTTCGAACTCGAACACATACATACCTTGAATGCGAACCCCATGGGTAGAGAAGGCTGCTCGCTCATAAGTTGTCTGTTGCGGCTCTCTTATCAGCTAAGTTTTACAAAGTTTTCTTTAAATAAAACAAATTATTTATTGAATAGCTTTACCGTTATGTTCACATTAAATTCGGTTAGGCTCTGAATCATACAAAATAGTTTATATACCTTCCCAAGGCAAATAACGCATTTGGAATGACTAATTTTAAATGCTTTTACGACAAATTTCAAATTGAGTGACAGCTTTGTAAATGACATCCTCAAGAGATCCCGTGTACCCATTTTATTAAACAGATAAGAGCTCTCTTTGAGGTCATCCTATCAGCACGACGATTCAGGTATATAGCTAATTCATAAATTGACTTGACACATTCGCTGTACTAGAATTCATTCAGGTTTCTACATAGCGAGACCAAAAACCAGTATAGGCAGAAGGACTAAGTTATTCCTCTCGTGCTGGTAGCGCGTGAGCCCTATTCAACCACGCAAGTATTGAAGTCGCCTGGAATGACAACGCGGGGTACTCCTTTCGCAGTGCCTTCAATTTTGTCTACCATTCCTTCAAATTCAAACAAAAAGTAGACGCTATTGCGTTTGGCCCACACGAAGACAGCCTTGTGCATTCCATTCTTTCCTTCGAAGCCTCTTTGCGCCCGCATGTCCATATTGCGGCTTTGCCTGAAGCTTTTGCGTCCACTCAGTATGGTTCATTTGTTGAAGGACTCGCTGAGTATGGTGATATCTGCATCGTACTCTTGAACCAGCTGTGTAAGTAGGTCCTGAACTGCCTTGGTTAAGTTAGATAACCTTCATGTGTTTGGGAAGTGTTCAGCGCGAGCGCGAATGCCGGACATCTTATGCTTCCAGTACTATGCTTGGCAATGCGCCGGCTTTCTTTGCAGAGCAGAGAATGCATTTGAAGATCATTCCTTTGACTTGTGGCCCCTTTCTACCCAATGTTCAGACCGATGTTCGTTCTAGCAATCTAACGCGAGGTGTCGAGTATCGCTTTTTATGGTTCTAGCTACTCAGTGATTGCAAGAACGACCGCTTCATAGGTCACGACTCCGTCCATATACACTTCACCTCATGTGTCACTGCTCTGACTTCGGCCTTGCTTTCCAGTATCTTCTCAATGTTTTTGTTAAAAGTCCAAAGTTCTGAAATCTGTTGCTGTTTCCAGCTGTGGTAGTTTTCAGGCACCTTTCATTGTCTTTCTTATGCGTTCAAATTTTTCCATCAGCTGGCCTTAAGTGCGGGATCAGCTCAACCTCTCGCACCATATCTGCGTAAGAGAGTTCGCTTGTGGCCTTTCTAACAAGCACATCGGTACGTGTTGGGTTTCTTTTCGACCTTCTACGCCCGTCGTATCTGGGTATATTCCTGCTTCTTTGCTGGCTCTTGCTTCATTGTGAATGCCTACTTTTGGTCTGGTCTTGACAGGGCTATCCACTTAGTCTCTGCTTTTTTGCTTTTTGGCTCGGGCTTGTTTTATCTCTGTAGGCTCACTTGCTTCTTGACTCGGGGAGTTGTTTCTTTCCTTCTTTTGATTGCATCTTTCGCCTGCTTACAAGAGCTTTGCACTTGGCTCCTGATTCCTAATGGTGTCAGTGCTACTTATTCCAGAGTGCTTTGGGTCAAAAGTATTGAAAAGAGCGAATCATGTCGCCAAAGATTTGAATTACTGTTACTCTTTCGCTTTGTCACTCCTGATGTCATGCGAAGCATCTTCATCTCAGCTGCCGTTAATTTGCTCTCATATTTCTTATACGACAGAATAGTAAATTATTTTTCTTTCGGGTCCGTCAGTTTTCCTTCAAGCAGGCTATCAAGGATTAAAATGGACTGACGATGTTTCCCTGGTGTCAAAAGCTTTTCAAAATCAACCAGCACCATATATGTAGATCTTTTAGGGCATAGTGCTGAAACCAATGTGTTTAATTTTACCGCAAATTCCTTATTCAACAGCTACCTCAGGAACTAAGATTGCTGCATCCGCAACAATGTCAGATTATAAAGTCGGTACTCGAGAAGTTGGTCTATCTATCAGCCAGAATAAACGTCAGGTTGACAGTTGTAACTCCTTGAATTCCTTGTAACGCCTTGAACTTGTATATTCTCACTTCGAAAAATTAAGAAGCTTTTATGCGTCCTGAATTCAGCTTAAATAATAACATTCGGATGTTTAACTGGCTTGTGAGAACCAGCTAACAAAACTCTTATCATCTTGCATTGCTTATGACCACTACACTGGGACCTACACCACTAGCAGCAAGTCAGACGATTTACAGCCACCATAAAAAAAATACAGCCTTTTATTGGGCTCGGGCTGTGGCTCCAATGATAAAGTCAAATATAAGACATAGAAAATTGCAGACATACAAAGCAGACATCCTTGTGCAGACATACAAAGAAAGCGATGGCCGGCGCGGCGACAAACAAAAATGGATCATTCGGAAGGATCATTATCGGCATAGCCCGAAAGGATATCTGAGTACTTACATGAGGCCTTACAGGCCACTGCGTTGTGGGTCTGTCTACACGCGGAGTAGCTGGGAGCAGGTAAGGTAAGGCTGAGATTAGGTTTAAGTGGCTGTCGGGTTCGAAGAACCCAATTCACTTGAACCTATGTAGGTCCATATTGATACGAAGTAGATCTGGAAAAATTGCCCACTCGTTGAACCAATTTGAGCTACTAATGAAGCGTATAAGAGACGTTTTTGGTGAGTCGTGGTAAGATGACTAAGATCATTATAGAAGAAAGCTCCAAGGTGAATTTTTCGGTTCTTAGAGAGAGCGGAGCATGTGGAGCGAAGATGGAGATTTGTCTCCTCTTCCTCCTCATCCATGCAGTTCCTGCCAAAATCGTTAGAAACGACACCAAGCCTTGTCGCGTGCTTGTCTATCAGACAGTGTTTTCTATCTATTTATAAAAAAACAGTGAGTACGTGCGACAGTGTGTACGCAGAAGTTACAGTCCGTAAAACGGACCGTTGAATACCCCATCCTATCCCACGATGTTAGTGTTGTTTTTGACGTTTTATAAGAAGTGCGTCATATCAGAAAGTGTCCTGTAATAACACCGATTTTAGCACTCATGTGCGATCTTGCTTAGGCTAAATCTGTTTCGTTACTTGACAGGTACTACCACTTGTCCATCTGAGATTTGTTATTGGAATGTCACTTTGCCCTGGCACCCTGGAGTGTTGAACTGCTCTGACATCTCTTTTAGAGACGAACGGCTGTCTAAGGCTTCTTTAGAGTTTATAGAAACCGATTTCAGGCACTTAATGGCCGCCTGGCTGTCACAAAAAATGCGTATATCCTTGGCGGATATAAAGTTAATTTGAAGCCAGGACAAGGCTTCCTTAATCGCCATAATTTCAGCTTGGAAAACTCTACAATGATCCGGAAGACGGAAACAGAGACTAAGATTTAGTTTTTCTCAGAATACACCCCCGCCTACCCCATCATTTGTCTTTGATCCATCCGTGTAGAAGTGAATCGATTCACATTTCAGAGGCACACAGTCATCCCAAGGAGACCTTGGGGGGATAGTTGTCTGGAAGTTCTTGTCAAATTGTAACTGGGGTATAGTGAAGTCTATGTTTCTAAAAGGGGATCTGCATGTTGTCTGAATAGCGGAGTGACGTATCTCACTATCGGTCCACTCAGAGGTTGCTTTGAGAATAGCAGCTGTATTCGTGATAGCAGCTGAACAGGGTGTCTAGTGCTGCTGAGGCAGTGGTGCGAAGCGCTCCGCTTATACATAAGCAAGCTGACCTTTGGACCTTGCTTAGCTTTTGTCGCGGTTCATTTAAAGCGGTCCACCAGATAGCCGTTCCATACGTAGGTATCGGTCTGACGACTGAGCCAGTGGGTGGTTCGGGGTTGGAGGTATGGGTTCAAAGGTTCGGGTGCATGGTATACTGCAAAACTAATGCTGGCCCCAAATAGCATAAGGTTAATGGCGCTCGGTAGTTACTTCGATGACTAAAGCACAGCTTAGCCTAACCTTACCTTACCAAACATTGAACTTAATTTGCTTAGAATACCATAAAGTTTAATGACATCTATAAAAAAAATTTCAAAAAATCAAAAGACCGAGAATTGAGCAAAATAAAATTATTTAATAAGGACCACTTTGCTAATAGGATTTAATACGAAGGAACTGATGATGATTTAAACCATTTATAGTTACGGAAAAGAGTTGCCAGTGTGCATAATTTTCAACAACTTCTTACTTTTTCGAATGCAGTATATAATAAAATTGCAGAATACATTATTATTAAAAGTTTTTTTTTTATCTATTTATAAAAACAACAGTGAGTAAGTGCAACAGTGTGTACGCAGAAGTTACAGTCCGTAAAACGGACCGTTGAATACCCCATCCTATCCCACGATTTTAGTGTTGTTTTTGACGTTTTATAAGAAGTGCAAATTTTTAAAAGGGACGTGGTCCCACTGCCCCTAATTACAAACTAGCAAACCTTACTCACCCCGAACGTTTCTATTTACTATCTAAGCATTTGGTGGAGGTTCTGAAACCATTGGTTGGGAAGACAGAACATCATATTTATGATTCTTCCCACTTTGTATCAATTCTTAGTGGTCTAAGACTTGAGGCGGATGACGTGATGGTAAGCTTCGATGTGGAGTCACTCTTTACAAATGTACCCGTGCAGGAAGTTCTGAGCATAATTCGTCAACTAATCTCAACCTCCAGCATAGATGAAAAACACATGCCACTTTTGGAATTTTGCCTATCATCGGGTTTCTTCTCTTTCGACCAGAAGTTTTATCTGCAGAAAGATGGTGTAGCTATGGGATTACCTCTAGCTCCCTTAGTTGCTGACGTGTGAATGGAGCATATTGAGAAGAAGAGAAACCAAAGGTGTGGTTGAGGTACGTTGATGACACTTTCTGCATCATAAAACTTTCCGCGTTAATGAGTTTTTTGAATTATCTTAACTCACAACATCCAAAAACAAAGTTCACGATGGAACAAGAACAGAATAGATCCATTGCGTTTTTGGATGTTAAAGTAACGCGGAAATCGGATGGTACACTAGGACACACAGTTTACAGAAAAGGCACACACACAAACAGGAACCTCCATGCTTCCTCTCACCATCATCCGGCAAATTTGAGATCTGTTGTCTCCACACTTATTCAGCGAGCTTACAATGTATGTGATACAGAGCATCTCGCCGCTGAACTTACCTCTGTGGACAACGTCCTTCAATCGAACGGCTACTCGAAAAGACAACGTTCATGGAAGCCAAATTTGTCGCGACAAGAAGACTGCAATGAGTTGGACAAGAGAGCTTTTTTATCGTACGTGAAAGGTGTCACGGACAAAGTCGGTCGAATTCTAAAACGATACGGTGTGAAAACGATCTTCTTACCGCCAAAAAGGTGATAAATTATCTACAATCACGCAAAGATCGCTTTCCTCTTCAAACTCCTAGTGTGTACGCAGTCCCTTGCAGCTGTGGGTTATCATACATTGGACAAACGCGACGAAGTATTTCAGCCCGTTTAAAAGAACATATAAATGCTGTGAGCAATCAGCAGCGAGAAAAATCCGCTCTAGCCGAGCATGTCTTAGACCATCCCAACGAACACCATTGGATCAGATTTGACCAGGCTAAGATACTGGCTCCGGACTCGCATTACATCCCACGGCTTGTTCGTGAAGCGATTGAGATAAAACGCCACAAAAATTTCAATCGCGACGACAGTTTCAAATTGTCGCGAACATGGGATCCAATAATCGGCTCATCACCGTCGATTGTGAATTGGTTAGCCAGCCCCAGCGACGCAGTGAGCATTGTTTGCTCTCAGCCACCTGACGCACAACAACGAGAGAACGAGACAGCACTACCGCCTACGCACCGCTACAACTTGCGTAGTGCTAATCGCCAAAAGCATTTTTAGGCAGTTTCCCGCTGACCACGCTTAATGCAACTTAAGCGAAACGTTCGGGGTGAGCACGGTTTGCACTCATAATTTATTTTTAACGCAGTATATCCCAAAACCTTTAAAATTATGTCTAACAACCGCCAAAGCCTTAAAAGTTATATCAACTTTAACGCAGATATTTCCAAGTTACGCTTAATTGTACGCAAAAATACAATTTTTTGGTTTAAACTCAATATTTTTGGCTAAAAATTTTGTATAAACAAAATCGTGAATAAAATCCCGTTTATCTAACCTACTATGTTTTTATTCTTTCCTAAACCAGGCTTAAGGCCAGTCGAAAATACGTTTCTCTGGAAATTTTTAGGTTAGGTTTTTCTTCAATTCTACCTCCAAATGTGGGCGTGGTCCAAAGTCTTGTATGAACGAAATGTAGAACTATGTGTGTTTTACATAATATGTTAAGTAAAATTTTTTCAATTTGGAACAAAAATATTGAATAAAATGCATTTGAAAAATTTACTTTTAAACCGATGCCATGCCAACTAGGGCAGGTAAAGCAATTAAATTTTTTTTCTGTGTATCTTACAATAAACAGGAGATAAAAAGTAGCAAATTACAGGCTTTTAGACGTCTTACAGTTTTGAAAGCTCTGGAGGTAGTTACACGATTGCACCGATTGTGGGCGTGTCTGAGGGCGGATTTGAAAAATTATTTCACCGTGTTACAAACTATGTGACAAACTTAATATACCTCATCCTATGTGATGGGGTATAAAAAGTGAATTTCCTTAACTCAGCTGTCTATTTACCTGATGGAGTAATAGTGGTGAAACCTGCTAGATCTTTACGAATGTTTGAAAGCCTAAATTGAATTCACTATTTTTAAGCCTATCGGATTTCTCTTTTTTATTGAAACTACAGCAGTCACAGCTTACTCAACAACTGAGTACATACGCCCATCCCATTACACCTAAGAAATACATCATTAGAAGGCTTAGCCAGGCAAATCAGGACACACAGCAATTGCCTTGTTACCACTAAAATTGAAATTGCCTTAAAGCTTTTAATTGAAACCAATTATAACCGTCATTGAAGCGAGAACTTCAATAAAAAAAAGTATTGCCACAGGCCAACAGATATGACTCTGGCTAATCAAACAGTTTCCGTTATTCAATCGAAATGGTCCTGTCAACAAAATTACTAAAAGGCACATTGTTGGTCTACTACTATACAAGCCTTGCATATGGCTACGCAGTATTTTCTCTGAGTCCTCAAAATAAAATTGTTGACCCAACGCACTTAGTCCGCTTCTTTTCCTTCATTTTCTCGGCAACAAATGTATTTATTTCTGTGTTCACCATTTTCCACGCATTTATTGTGTTTCACAAAGTTACTCGTAGAGTAGGTATTGAAATGCACCTTCCACTCCTGGTGTGGAGCGCCGTCGCGTCCTTGCTAGTACAAACGCTATTTTATATGCAAGCAACAAGACAACGTAAACTTCGCTTAATGTTTCGACAATTTCAAAAACTCTACATAAATGTTGCAAGATTTTCAACCCGGGGCATGTTTCACAGGAAGCACCTTTTTCTACTTTTGCTGCTGATCTGCGATCGAGTTTATATTGTTGGACTGTCACTGTATTTTCATATACGCGCCATGGCAACCAAACGAACCTTTTTGCTGGTGTACAAGACCTATTTCGCCATGATTCATAATACAACGATTCGCATTTTTGAAGTTGGACACATCCTTGGTGTTGTGATAATGGTAGCAATTTGCGAAAGTATTCGCGAGGAACTTGAAAGCTGTGCAAAATCATGGGCTACTATGGAAGGTCCCTTGGATGTGGACCAGTATCAGAGGGTTGTCAGATGCAGAGACTTTTTACTGCAAGTCTACTATATGAAGAATGAATTCAACAGGCAACTTTCTTGGTGTACTTTTTTGTACTACTTTTTGACATTTCTGGATTTGATTGTGACATTTCACAGCTACTTTACAAGGACGATCGGCTCCACAACTTACACAACGGACATTGTTTTCTTCATACTCTTTCTCATCAGAGCGCACCTCTTTGCCTATACAGCAGAGTTGCACGGAAGGACTTTTAATCGAGCCGCGGAAAGTGTCCTTCATATCGCAAATAAACGCAGGAGTCGTTTGATGGTAAGTTAACCAGGAAGCTCTTATTACAGCAAAAATCATAACTTAAACTCGACATATTCGAAAATGATGCATGTCTGTGTGGACCGTCATGGCAACATCGACTGGTGAACCTCAGGCAGCCATGATTGTTTCACGAAACACGCATGGATCAGTAAGCGGCGGGTCAAGATGAAAATAATAACATTGGACATAAGAAACTCTTACGTTTTATACAATTTAATTGATTCGCTTTTTAACTTTCTTTTACAGAACGACGAGTATTTACTTCAGTTGTTCAGCAAGAACATGGACTACAAGGATAAATTTGGATTCTTGAAGATAAACCGTGGACTAACATTGGGAGTGTTTGCTTCAGTAATTTCATACATAGTCATTCTCGTTCAATTCAACATTCAAAGCAAAAAGGATAATTTAAAGCACTGAATACTGTAAAAAGAATTCAGAGTTCTTGGTCCAATGGCCTAAATTTTTAAAAATTCATTTTCGATGTTAGTATTATGAGTACAATAAAATAAATTTGAATCAGGCACCTGATACTGAGTCAGTCTTTTTGTTTCATTTGTGTGCCAACACTTGTAATACAAGTTTAACATCGATGATCTTTTTTGGCAGTCACCTTGGTGCTAGCTTAATCTCCTGTGGCTTCGCTGGAGGCTTACGTCGCAAAGTCGGAACTCAACCGACTACGGTCATCTGAGGAGGAACGAACTTAGTACCTACTGCAAAATCTGATTTTCATGATAATGTGAGCGTTAAGTAAACCATGACAAAGGATGCTTGGTTTAGGGATCAATCTTATCAAACTAAATTTAAAAACCAAACGAAAAAACTTTAATTAAAAAAGTAGGTAATCCTTGCTATGGAAAAGTTGTTGTGCCAGAAAGAGCACGCGTACACTGGTGATTGAAAGAAGCTGGTCGAAGAGGTAAGGCGACGACACTCGGAAAATTAATAGCCCAAGTTTTCATTAAGACATTGAAGCGGTGATAATAAATTAGAAACAGCTGGCTCAGCTTACAATTCTTGAAAATAAACGTGGACTAACATGGGGAATGTTTGCTTCAGTAATTTCATACATAGTCATTCTCGTTCAGTTTAACATTCAAAGCAAAAAGGAGAAAGCTAACCCAATCATAAGAGCTTCGCCACGGAACGCAAGGCGTACGCTGCGTTGTTAAACCAACCTCTGACAATCAACTTCTACTGCAATTCCGACGTACCTGTGGTAAACACCGAGTGCCAAGTAGTTCCTCAACTGGAGACCCAATCCCTTTGAAAGGCTGTTGGGTGTAGCAGACCAAAGAGGAAGGAGAGGTGTTTCACTTATCCTTGCATCCGGATATATTTTTCTTTTTTATAATATGCTCGTAATCAATGAGTTATGACTATCTTTAAAATGCGTAGCACATCGCGAGCGGAAAGAATTTGGGGATAGAAAAGATAGAAGAAGAAAGTAATTCTCGATCCAACACAAACACTGATGAGCCAAACATGAAACCTCTGCACAGAAACACCAAAGCTACCCCCGCAAGTGTTATGCCCTTACGGATGGCAGCAGAGGAATTTCCCATATGGAACCAACTGTGTCGTCCACAGTCCTTGTCAGCTAGCACTTCTTAGTGAACACCTTATTAAGGGTTACTAAATACTCACTATAGGTTTTAAGAGCTCAGCCCTAATAAGTAGTAGATTATTCAGTTCTCCGTACTTGGGGTCATGGAAGAATTTGGTCCTACGCGTTGGGGGCATGCCACGTAAGGGTAACTTTCCGGCCTCATAAATCGACTACCAGTTACGAATAAACAAAAAAGCTTTTGAGCAAGTGCCTCACGAAAATCAGCATCCGCAGACACATGAGCTAAACGGAAAGCGTATAAAGCGGCTATGCGCAGAAAGACTGGATCTGCTCTCGAACTCTACGAGCAGAGTCGGAGTGAGGAACACCGGCCGTTGGAGTTTCAGATTTGGGTAAAAACTATTTCTGCAGGCTGTATAACAGCGGTGGCGGAACGAACCGAATCCCGCTAACAGGCTGAATTAGCCCTCGGGTCGTCGGTTCATTTAATAGGAAGCGGCAGATTGAATTCCGGGCTAAGAAGACACGACAAACAAAACCGCCTTTATGACCCGGATTAAGTAAAAGAAGCTATGTTTCACTTATAACCCTATAAGCTCAGTATCCATAATTACGAATTACAGAGGCATCAGTCTCCTTAACATCGCATTCAAGATATTTTCAGCTTTTGTACTGTGTGAACGTTTCAAGCTGTTTGTCAAGAATCTGAAAGGTCCATATCAGGGTGGGTTTATGTCACAAAGGTCCACTACCCCTGTCGATCAAATACTCACTGTCAAGATTCACAAAGCCTTACCGATCTCTTTGTGTTCAAAAAGTATTGATACAGGGCGACGCGCGCTGTCATGTGTTCAAAAAGTGTTGATACAAGGCGATGCGCGCTGTCATGTGACTTCGTGACATATTCGGAATTTGAGCGCCCAAATGCCTATATATATTAAAATTTAAAAATCTAACAAATTCCACTTACCTATGGTGACCTATGGTGAGCTTATGCCAAGTCCTCTAAGGAGCAACAAGGTTAGGTTGGGTTAGGTAAGGTTGATGGATGCCCTTGTGACAATAGTCACGGCTCACTTAGACCAGCAGTTGGGTTCATAGTCCGTCTAGCAACAAACGTGTCCATTTATAAGATCCTCAACACCTTAGTCCTGCTTTACCCTACCCTGTAAGAGGCGGATGAAAAAGCCCTATGCTGCTTCGAGAGTCTCGTCTGCACGGACGGGGGTGAAAAGCGAGATATAAAATTGAACTGTACGGACTGTAAAGTGACACCGATTTTGCCAGAAGAACAAGAATACAATGGCTGCGATGACTTTGTCTTCTAGAGCAAATGGACACCAACGCTCGCCTCGGCCCGGGAAAAGCTAACAAAACCAGTCCGCAGGGACGGCGCAGTACAGAGGAGCGCCGGGACTCAGTTGGTGCACGCAAATGGAAGGGGATCTAAGCCAACTTCGCGGGCAAAACTAGAGTAGCCATCTTTAGAAACACAGCAGGCTTTTCCGAGCTTTTTTGGTTGAGCACTGGGTCTAAGGATATCACCTAAGGATAATTAAAGTCTCATCTTGCAATTACATAGTCAGCACGGAAGTTTGTTGGAAAAGTTTGTGCTCGGATTATACTGCCAGCATGCGTCATCTTAGACACTTAGTCCGTGAGTATAAGTATACAAACCAGTGAGTAAGTGCTACAGTGTGTACGCAGAAGTTACAGTCCGTAAAACGGACCGTTGAATACCCCATCTTATCCAACATTGTATGATGGCATAGTTATTTTTTGACATTTTATAAGTTATGCAAACTTCGAAAAGGGGCGTGGTCCAACCGCCCCTAATTACAAACTATTTATTATAAGATATTTCCACAGCTATTTCCAAGTTACACTTAAATGTACGTAAAGATGCAATTTTTTTGGTTCAAATTCAATATTTTTGAAAAATCGACCCCTAAAAGGGGGCGTGGCTAAAAACTTTATATGAACGAAATCTGGACCTGCTCCTTTTTTTGTTTCATGCTTTCCTAAATAAGGCTCATGGCCAGTCAAAATTAAGCTTTTGTGGAAAATTTTAGGGTTTTCTTTGATTCTGCCTCCAAATGTGGGCGTGGCCCAAAGTCTTGTGTCAACAAAATGTGAAACTAATCATTTTCTACATAAAATATTATGCAAATTTTTTTCAATTCCGAGCAAAAATATTGAGTAAACTGCATTTGAAAATTTACCATTAAAATAGATGCCACGCCCACTAGGGGAGGTTTACCAATTAAATTAGTCTTTTTTATATCTTACATTCATCAGGAGATACTAAACGTCAAATTTCAGCCTTTTAGACCGTCTTACAATTTTGAAAACTCTGGAGGTAGTTGCACATTTAGACCGATTTTGGGCGTGTCTTTGGGCGGGTTTCAAAAATGTTAACACTTGTACTGCTCCGCATGACGTAGACCTCACGTACGAAGTTTATGCACCCTAGCTCAAAATGTAAGGCCTAAAAACATGTGACATACAGACGAACGGGCGGACGGACGGACGGACATGGCTCATTCGATTCAGAATTCGGTCTCGATCATATGTCTTTAAGGTCTTGGGGGTCTACCATTATTATTTCACCGTGTTACAAGCTATTTGACAAACTTAATATGCCTGCTATCTTATAAGATGGGGTATAAAAAACAAAAAAAGTATGCATTGGAAATTCTATTTCTGAAGGAAATTCTTGTTGACCCTTCATCTAGATATGTGCGGAGCAAGTTTTACGCAGTTGCAATGATAGCCTTAAATTGTCGACTTAATTTGACAGGTATCTTTGACAGTTCTACTCGACTATACGTTTACCACGTTTCCATGCAAGAGTTGGGTATTCGAGCAGTTGAATTTCGATACTCGTCTCCGCGCCCACCGAGTCTAGTAGTCGAGTCAAATATTTATCAACTGGCAGATGAGTATACAACCACACACACTAAGGCCATCTCGTGCTTTCAAATGAAAATGTTTGCCTTCTTCATACATGTCTAAGCTACTCACACAACATAAGGTCTATCATTCGATGTGCGCAGAGATGCGGAAATTCGACTTCTCGACTCCTCGATTCACGTTTCAAAGTGCATAATTTTGACTCGACTACACTTCCAAAGCGTAGTCGAGTCGACTCAAACCGCGTTTTTATCCATTTAAAGCCAGGTTAAGGCCAGGTTTGACTCTGCGTTGAAACGTGATGGTTCTATAAAGACTAACGAAGCGTCTACACAGTCATTACCTGAAGCAAAGCCAATTAGCATAAGAAAAATATCTCGCAGTTAAATGGCATTTCATTATCTACACACATCAAAACCAAAAGAAAACCGTAAAAGTTTTAAAATTTTATATGTCTTCATTATTTTCCACTTTGAGATCTATTTGAGTGAGAGGTGTTCGAGCTAAAAAATTTAATTTGAGCTTTAAATGTCATTTTCAAACCCATTGGCGAGTAAATTTATGACAATGATTGGTCTTCGAATGGAAATCAATCATGGATGGCCATTTACAAACCAATATTTTAATGCTTATTTCTTAGGTGTCTACACTTGCCAAAAAAAAAAACAGTCACTGCCAAAAATATATTTCTATCAATTTATTACTTTTTTCAATCCAAGTGGAGCTTGTGGGTAAGCAAAACGAAGAACTTTTTTTTTTTTAAACTAGTTTGGACGGAGGCTAAAACTTCAAAATTTTTCAAAGATACCAATACGCCCGATTTATGCCCGATTTCCACGTGCTAAAAAACCACCCATTTATGAGAGACACTATGAAGACAAGACACTGACAGAACGCACTTCATAGTAGTAAATTTTCGCTCTCTCATAATACTTCTTGACTACAACTAAGTTAACTTAACAAGTAGTTTACGCTTCCGTAGTGTTTATCGCATGTTTATCGCATTGGGTAGGTTGCTATCCAGTGAATGCACCTACTAAAGCCGTTCATTCGTGCGGCTTCACCCTACGCCGCTAAATCGAAGGGACTTGTTCTTTGTAGTCGTCGCTCATTGTTTACATCGTTAAGAGTCCCGTTGGGAGTACGGATCATGTCATTGTTGCAATGAACATGAAGGCGAGCATTTACCTTTCGAGCAAAGTTTGTTACTCTTCGCTCACGGTAGCTATTCCTAAATCTCTGTGAATATCACTATTCCTAATGGAGCATTCACAATTGCTCTTAGCGTCTTGTTTTGGAAAGTCTGCAACATGAACATGTTGCTCGGCTTTGTACAACCCCAAAGTTGTATACCGTATGTCCAGGACGGCTTTAACACCTACCTGTACAAGAGCAGTTTGTTATATATGCTTATTTTCGAAAATCTTCCGATAAGCCAATACATTTCCCTGAGCCTAATCTCGAGCTCGTCACGCTTCTTCCTTACGTGTGGTTTCCACCTTAGTCTAGCTTCCAGTGTCATCCCTAGATATTTCGCTTCATTTGCGTAAGGTATTTGTGCAGAATTTATGAACAGAGGTAAATTCTTAATCCTTCTGTAAGTGAAATTCTCATGCGTCTCTTCGTCCAGACACAAATTCTGTCCAATGCTCGTTGGAGATTTCTCGTTGATGACTCGACTGATTCACCTGTTGCCAGGATGGCCGTATCTTCCGCAAACGTGGCCACGACTGTCTCGTCATCTAGAGGTATGTCTCTTGTGTAGAGCAGGAACAGGGTCGGACCGAGGACGCTTCCCTGGGGTACGCCAGCCCGAATTTGCTTGAAACTCGAGTATTCACTACTACACCTAACACGAAAGAGTCTTCCTTCAAGATAGTTTTCCAATATTTTAAGCATGTCTTCCGGCCAGTTTTGCCGTAGCTTATATTTCAAGCCTTCGTGCGATACCTTGTCGAAGGCTTGCGATACGTCGAGGAAAGCACTTGAACATATTTTTTTCCCTTCTAAGGCTTTTTCAATTTCATGCGTTATTCTGTAGACTTGATCTATTGTGGAATGGTTAGGTCTGAAACCGAATTGATGATCCGGGATCAAGCGTCTATCTGCAATTATTGGTTGTATTCGCTTCAGCAGAAGTTTCTCGAATACTTTCGATATTATCGGCAGAAGCGATATGGGCCTATAAGATTTTTTATCATTTGCACATTTCCCCGGTTTTGGAACTTTCAGCAACTTTCCATTGCCTTGAACGTATAGAAGTCTAAGAGAAGCGTTTATCATATAAAGTAGCTTGACTAGTGCCTTTTTTGGTAGTTCTTTCAATATTTCGCCACTGATCAAGCCGTAACCCGGGGCCTTATTATTTTTAAGTTTTCTTATTGGCTGTCGGAGTTCAACTAACAAAACCTTTTCATTCTAAAGCTATCAGGCTCCGCGTTGTTGTTTTGAACGTCAGCCAACGGCGGACCGTCGAAAGGCTTGAAAGTTTCTTCCAAATGTTCAGCAAACAAATTTGCTTTCTCCTTGTCTTCTCTTGCGCATTCGCCGTTAGCTTCTAATATTGGTACCGAGAGGATTATAGGTTTCTTGATAGACTGAACTGCTTTCCACAGCGAGAAGTTTGAGCTCTTATCCGCCGACAAGCCTTCAAGGTATTCAGTGGTCTCACGATTTTTAAAATCTTGCAATATTTCTTTCAGTTTGTTAGAAAGGTAGTTCAAGAGGGTTTTGTCTGGGGGAGCCCCGTGCCTCCCCCAGACACATGAAGAACTTGCAAACGAAGAACTTAGTTCATAGGCAAAAGTTTCAAAATCAAAGTTTTAATCTTATAAGTACTCGGCTCATTTAAACTACTTCAGAAATGCTTCTTTTACAGTTTAAGATTCTGAAGTTAATCGTTTTCAATATTACTTTTAATGGAAATGGTTAATTTAATTTACCTAAATTACTCACGTCTGAAGCTTTTCCCACAGATATATTGCTCCTTCGAAGGAAAACACCTCAACTCCTTAAGAAAATATAGCCCTTATCTTAAATTGCACTACAATATCTTGATTTTGAATCAACAAGCCAAGTAAAGTCATCACTCTTGTCATCACTCATGGGATGTTGATCGGAGAAAAAGATTGGCTAAGGGATACTTGGTAATTGACTTTGGGATTATTCTTCGAAGTCACATAGAACTAAATGCGAAATACTAAAAGTCACATACTGCCCATTTTTCCTTAGATATTATATTTTACTTTCAGGACTCGTACCACGGTATACACAGAGACAAGGATGTCAAAACGAACACTGTTTGATTAAATTACGAAAAGCAACAGTGTTGCTATATCATACCAAAAAGGATGTGTTAATGTTATGCTCGTCACTGTTGTATACGCTCTACAGGCTTCTTGGTTTTTGACAAAGGCAAAGAGATGGCAAGATTCATTTATGCGAAACGAGTGCAGACTTGCCTCATCACGGGGGACTCTGCAGCATAAAATGTTTCAGAAGAATTTCCAGAAATAATTTTCTTGCTTTATATGTGTTAACATTAACTTTACTGTAAGGCTGTGCAGTGTGTTCACTGACCGGAAAATCAAAAGGACACTAGACTTATGTCCTTTTTTGCATGCAGAACGGTCTGCTGATTTTGTATCGTTATATGAGTTGTAAGGGCATCCCAAAGGCATTCGTGTGAGTTAAGCCAAGAAAATCACCAACGTAAACATGGAATGTAATAAGATTCGCTTCTGGATGTAGGTCGGAGGATGCAATTTATCATCGTGCAGCTAGAAGCTGGTGGTTCTGTCTAAGCCTAACGATCCATATCACTGAGAAGGAGGAAAAGTATACAAAGGTTTGTTTTTTATTGAAGCATATTGGATACAATTTTTTCCCCGAAATTGCAAAATAGAAAATTGTTTGAGCAAGACGCTATTCCAGAATACAAAATCTACGTTTAAAATCTTTAAATGTTTTTTTCTATTTACGAAGAAGGAAAAGATATGGACCTAGTGAACACATTGTGAGTGTTGCGGCTAAAAAACGCAACGTCTTTGTAGAAACTTGTAGAAAACTTGAAGTGTACCCCATCTTCGTTAATATATTCCACACAAGCCCAAAAATTGGGCTTGTATGGCTTACATCCTAATTTCTGGTGCTGTACAATTCAAACGGATTTGGCTTATATTAGGCTGGGAGATTAAGAGCCATTTTAACAAGGACCGATTTAAACCAAGGTCGGTAAACCCCAAAACAAAACGAATCTGGAGTTAAGCCAGCGAGCAGCTTTCAAGTGCAGAGCTAACTTTTTCAGAAAATTATGGCAATTATAAAGCAAATTAAAGCCAATAGAGTGACTGCCCAGCTGTCAATTTACATAGCGAAACAACCGTCAATAATGAAGACACACGCGGAGTGTGCCGTATGGTTTTGTTCAAGGGTAAAGTTGTCTTTACTATGCAGTTTGTGCAAAATTCAATTTGTTTGTTCAAATTATTTCTTTGAAGCTTTAGGTATGTTTTCGAGCAAAATCTCAGAAGCTTTTCAGTTTTTACAAGCTTTTCTTCATCCAAATAAATTTGGCCAAATAGTACCGGAGCTCAGGAGGAAGCACACGGTCTATTTTTAGCGGTCTATCCAAAAGTACTGAACTTTAACGAAAAAATCCAATTTTTTAAACATATTGAAAGGTTTTTAAGAAATTAATGCCTGAGGCATTAACCTCAGAACCGCTTAGTTCACAATGCCAATATTGAACACAATCACAAAACAACTCAAAGTCAACCGAGAACTTAAGGAATTTGCTCAAGTCAGTACTTAAGAAAAAAATCACACGTATCAGAAATTGTCCAAAATTTTAAAGAAAATTATAGCGAATTTTAGATTTTCAAACCCTTCTGAGAACACTTATTTAAAATCTTCTAGAATCTTAACGGTACAAGCAATTTTGTTCAGAACTGGCTAAAGTACAAAACATACATAAAGAAAGTAAGCTCCGTTAAAATATTTTTAAATTACCTTTTCTAACCTAAGTTTTCCGATACCATTTGAAAACGAAAAAAAAAGGAGCTTGTTTCACTGTTTAAATCTGGTGGCATAGAATTTAAGAAAAAACATCCAGTGCTAGCGCAGATGAAAAATCTTCGAAAATCTTCGAATCCACACCGCAGGGACGACGCGGTAGAGGAGCACCGAGACTCAGACAAGTGGGAAAGGGCAACCTTTTAACCTTTTTTATAATTTTTGAAATTTAAAATCCATCAAATAACTATTTCGAATTTTTTTTCGGTTCGTGTTAGACTTTTTGCCAATAGGAGAACCATCTGCGCTAGCTTACTTACTTACTTACTTAAGGTGGCGCTACAGTCCGGGGTGGACCTGGGCCTTAGCCAACAAGCTTCGCCAGCCAGCTCTGTCTCTAGCTAGCCGTCTCCAGTTTCGCACGCGAAGTTGGCTGAGGTCCCCTTCCACTTGCGTGCGCCACCTGAGTCTCGGTGCTCCTCTACCGCGTCGTCCCTGCGGTGTGGATTCGAAGATTTTCCGGGCCGGGGCGTTGGTGTCCATCCGCTCTAGATGACCCAGCCGTCGTAGACGTTGTGTTTTGACTCTTTTGGCTAGGTCGGTATCGCTGTACAGCCCGTACAGTTCGATGTTATATCTCCTCTACTCTCCGTCTATGCAGACGGGACCGTAAATCGTCCGAAGAATTTTCCTCTCGAAGCAGCCTAAAGTGTTTTCATCCGCCTTTGACAGGGTCCATGCTTCTGCACCGTACAGCAGGACTGGGATGATGAGGGTCTTATACATGGACACTTTAGTTGCTCGAGAGAGGGCTTTGCTACTCAATTGCCTTCTTAGCCCAAAGAAACAGCGATTGGCAAGAGTTATCCTTCGTTTGATTTCAGCGCTGGTGTCATTGTCTGAGTTGATAGCGGAACCCAGGTAGAGAAAGTCCCTAACTACCTCAAAGTTATAGCTGTTGATGGTGATGTTTTGTCCAAGACGTCGGTGTTGGGTGTCTTTTCTTGATGACAGCATATACTTGGTTTTGCCCTCATTGACTGCTAAACCCATATTCGCCGCTTCCGTCCCAAAACTCACGAAGGCTTCACTGACATCACGCTTTGTTCTACCGATTATGTCAATGTCGTCTGCGTATGCAAGTAGTTGAACGGACTTTTGAAAAATTGTACCTCTGGTGTTGGCGCGAGAGTTCTGCACAATTCTCTCAAGTATGATGTTAAAGAAGTCGCATGACAGCGCGTCGCCTTGTCTAAATCCTTTTTTGACATCAAAGGGGTCGGTGAGGTCTTTGCCGACCTTGACGGAACAGCGTGAGTTTTCCATCGTCATCCTGCACAGACTGACGAGTTTGGCAGGGATGCCAAAACTAGACATTGCGCTATATAGCTCGCCTCTATAGATGCTGTCATACGCGGCCTTGATATCGATGAAGAGGTGGTGTGTATCGATTTGGAATTCCTGGGTTTTCTCCAAGATCTGCCGCAGTGTGAACATTTGATCGATGGTGGACTTTCCTGGCCTAAAGCCACACTCATATGTGCCTATCAGATTGTTGACGGACAGCTTCAGGCGTTCACACAGTACAGGAGAAAAGATCTTGTATGCGATGTTAAGAAGACTGATGCCTCTGTAGTTGGCACAACCCAGAGGGTCTCCTTTCTTCAGGATCGGACAAACAATGCTGAGGTTCCATTCGTCGGGCATGCTTTCTTCCGACCATATCTTGCAGATGAGCTGGTGCATGCTCCTGACCAGCTCATCGCCAGCGGATTTAAAAAGTTCGGCAGCTAGGCCGTCTGCTCCGGCTGCTTTGTTGCACTTGAGCTTAGACACAGCTACTTTCACCTCCTCCAGGTCGGGTGGGCGGTATCGTTCGTATGCTTCGTCGGTAACGTCTTCGCCCGGGTTGAATGGTTCGTTCTGCCTGACAGCGGTATTTGGTTCGTCCTCGCCGTTATACAGTCTGCAGAAGTGGTCTTTCCAAATCCTCAGCACCGACTGCGATTCTACAACGATGTTCCCTTGATTGTCCTTACAGGCTTCAGTTCGAAGTTTATACCCTTGGCAGGACCTTTTGATCCTTTGGTAAAACTTTCTAACCTCATTCCTGTTGTAACATCTCTCTATCTCTTCAACCGCGCGCTTCTCGTGCTCTCTCTTTTTCCTTCGGAGAAGCCGGTGCTCCTCTCTCCTCCTCTGCTCGTAGAGCTCGCGAGCAGCTCTAGTCCTTCTGTGCAGCGCCGCTTTGTATGCTTCCTGTTTAGCTGCATGTGCTTGCCGGCATTCATCGTCAAACCAGGGGTTTCGTTGTGGTCGCCGTGTGAAACCCAGCACTTCAGAGGCGGCGTCTCTGATGGCATTTTGGCAATCTTGCCACTGGCTATCAATACTTGATGCTGGTTGCATAGGACTTCGTAGAAGGTTTTGATAGACTCGGTTGGAGAAGGACCTGGCGATCTCTTGCGATTGTAGTCGGCCGACGTCAAACTTCCTCACAGTATTTCCATTACTTGGCGCTGGTCGGGATATCCGCAGCCGTACCTTGGCTACAACAAGGTAGTGATCCGAGTCAATGTTGGCCCCTCGGAAAGTTCGGACATCCATGATACTGGAGGAGTGCCTTGCGTCGATCGCAATATGGTCAATCTGGTTGACGGTTGATTGATCGGGAGATCTCCAAGTCCCTTTGTGGATATTGAGATGCGGGAACTGTGTGCTAGCTACCACAACGTGGCGCCCCGCAGCAAAGTCGATCAGCCTGAATCCGTTATCGGAGGTCGTGTCGTGCAGGCTATGCTTTCCGACAGTACGACCAAAGATGCCCTCCCTTCCTAGCTTGGCATTAAAATCGCATGTCGTAGCTAGGGCACTGCTCATAAGTTTTGTCCAGGAGCTCGTAGAACATATCTTTGGTCTCGTCATCTTTCTCCTCTGTGGGGGCATGTGCGCATATCAGGCTAATGTTGGCGAATTTAGCCTTGATGCGGATCGTCGCGAGGCGCTCGCTTACAGGGTTGAAGCTCAAGACTTTTTGCCTAAGTCTGCCTCCAACAACGAAACCACATCCAAATAGGCGCTGTTTTTGATGCCGATAGCAGTCGCCGTAGTAGATGTCGCAGTTTTTCATCCTTCTTTTGCCCGGCCCGTCCCACCGCATTTCTTGGATGGCAGTAATGTCTGCCTTGCAGTCGTTAAGGGCCTCCGCTAGTTGCTCGGCTGCACGTGGTCTGTTAAGGGACCTAACATTCCACGTGCAGATCCGGAGCTCGTTGTCCTTTTCTCGTTTGCATTGGTCGTCAACAGTAAATCCGTCCGAATCCGAGGCTTGTTTCCGCTTCGTGACGGGTGTTTCCTTACGTGGCCGGGAAGTCACCCCGACGGCATGACCCCCAACCTGGAGGACCAGATCCTTTGCTTAGCTCTAAGGACGGAGAGCCGGATAGCCCGCTCCTTATAGGCCTGAGCTCCGAATACGTCGTAGTAGCCCATATAAGGTGTTCACTAAGTAGTTCGGCCTGACTGGAACTATGGACGCCACCGTTGATTCCATCTGGGGAATTCTTCCGCTGCCGTCCGGATGCAAGGAGAAGTGCCTTAGTGGGAACACTCCTCCCCCCCTCTCTCGTCTGCTACCCCCAACAACCTTCCAAAGGGGTTGGAACCCAATCTACAGTTGAGGTACTAGGCACCCGGTGTTCACCACGGGGAGGTGAGAGTAGGAGTTGATAGACAGAGGTGGGCTTAGAAAACCTGTGGATGCTTGTATCCTCTTGAGTGCACATGTCTATCCTTTGACCACCTACAAGTAAATATGTATAACGTAAATTTTGAACCAATTATTTTACATCTCAACCACATGAACGTTAGCCAACAAAATATATTTGAAATAAAAAGAAATAAATTTGTTAGTTGTTTTAAGAAGAAAATATAAACAAAAAAAATTAAAGAAAAACTTTTTAGCCAGCCTTTATTTTAGAGACTAACAAAACTAAAGAATCACATAATTCATCATCTAATAATCACCTACATTTTATTATGTAGTGGAACGACATCTTATGACATGTTTCAAATGCAAAATCAATAAAACAAAAATTTTTTTTTCAAGTGTAGTTAGACATTTTTCCAATAGTGCATTCCAGGATCCCGGAAGATATTTTCTATTAAACAATCCCGGGATTGACAGTCATGGTCGTTTCACATTCAGCCAGTGCGAGAGTGTCAAACCAGAGCGGCAGCGACGACGCGATACGAGATAAATCGTTTGTTACTACAAAATGAAAGCGAGAAACCGCGGCGACTGTTTTGACTGCACAGTGATAAAACATAACATATTTCTTAAATTTGTCGACTTTATTGCATATGAATTATATATGTCTTATATTTCACAACAAGTATTATCTTCGAGAAAAAAACCCGCTATTAAACAGCGTGTCATGACTCACAACAGCGATTGACTGACAGAATAATCGTCGACCTCGGCGGGGATTTTTCAATTTTTAAAAAAATTTCGGCGGACGACACAGCCACAACGCAGCCGGTAATGTGAACCACCCCATACTTTGCCATTTGATTGGAATTCATTTCACAGCTTGCCCGAGACTCTGGCACGTTCTATTGTTTGCTCTCTCGCTCTTGATGTGAAACAGGCATCACTCTTCCCGGGATTTTCAGGTTTGAAAGGTGCTTCTCTTTGATAATCTCTATATCTGAAGCATACAGCTAAGTAGTTTTTTACTTTTAAAATTAATATTATTGATTTTTTGTGTTCGAATTTAACACTTGCCATGAAAGCAAGCACAATGGTTAGATACTGCACTGTCTTTTTTTAAAACAAACACTTAAAGACTTAGATGAAGTCGGCTACGACCATAACAGACGTTTGCTCGATTTCGTTAGGCTTTCCTTAATATTTTTTTGGCTTAAGCTAGTTTTGATCAAGTGAGAGGTTCGACGTGGAAACTTGACAGCCAGACAGACTCAAACAGTAATCTCAAACGATTTCCGAATCGTTAATTTAAGTCTTTTATGAGCATCATAAGCATTTAGCAGAAATTGAGTATGAAATATGGGATTTCAGATGCATTTTGGCATCAGGTTAATACCACTGAAGGGAATCGTCTCATAATTAAATGGACTAGCAATATGCTCAAAGAAAGGCTCATAATAGCCAACTTAGGTAACGTGGAAGTAGTAATAAAAACCATCAAAGGGTGTCCTCAGGGAGGAGTTCTTTCCCCACTTTTATGATCAATACTTGTGGACGAGCTACTCACTGTACTAAACAACAATGGCTTCTATACCATTGGATATGCTGATGATCTAGACATTCTTTTAAATGGCAAACATGAGGATACAATTGGTAATCTTATGCAAAAAGCCTTGAAAATAACTTGGAAATGGTGTGAGGGTGAAGGACTCTCTATAAATCCCAACAAGACCAAAATTATTCGCTTTACAAGAAGGAGACAGAACAAACTTCAAACCCTAAAAATTAAAGATATTCCTCTTACAACCAGTGAAGAGGTTAAGTTTCTAGGGATAGCTCTAGACAACAAACTCACCTGGAGTCCACATTTGAATTCAATATGCAAAAAAGCTACGAAAGCTTTATGGACCCTAAAACAGCTCGTTGGTAAAACATTGGGACTCAATACCAAAATGAGCCTGTGGGTCTATACTCAAATGATCAGGCCAATTATTTTCTACGGCGCTGCCATATGGTGGAACAAGTGTGAGCAGCGGACAGTCATAGAAAAGCTAAACAAACTGCAAAGGCTAGCGTGCATCTGTACCACTGGAGCTATGCGAACCACTCATACAGCTGGTAGGGAAGTCCTCCTAAACCTTCCACCACTACATATAGCTTTTCAGGCAGAAGCAGCAAGACAGGCTATAAGTCTTCAACGCAAATATACATACAAAGAAGGTAATCTACAAGGGCATCTAGAGATACTGAAGAAAGTGGATCTGGTTAGGGAACTGACACTTTTCAGCGATATCATAGACCCTATTGTAAGCTTTAGCAAAAACTACAAAATCTTAAACCCAAAAAGAGAGGAATGGACTAGCAATCCACATTGGCTAAATGACGACGCCCAAACGTGGTACACGGACGGGTCGAAGTCAAGCAGTGGAATTGGGGCTGGTATAGTAGGACCGAGGTGTCATAAACACATACATCTCTGTAAAGAAGCCACAATTTTTCAAGCCGAACTCTTTGCGATTAACGAAGCAGCCCATTGCATTTATAATAGAAATCTCAAAAATGGCAGGCAGTCCTAAAAGCTCTAAGGAGCGACAGATATGACTGCAAGGCTGTTTGGGAATGTCATCAGATTCTAAATAAACTGGCTACCAAAAACAGTGTGAAGCTGATTTGGGTGCCGGGACACGAAAACTATGAAAAATAAAATAAATAGAGTGGCGCAACAGCTCGAGGTGAACCAGGGCCAACTTCTCAACAATGTATGCTGCGTGTGTTGATTTCTTCACATACATACGAAAACTATGAGGGTAATGGAAAAGCCGACATTCAAGCCAAATGGGGAGCTGAGATTCCTTTTATATGGCCTTTTCCCCTTTTTGGTTTCACTAAGGCAGACATTTATCATCAAATTAAAAACTGGACTATCAGTATTGTCTACAAAAGTGGAATAATCTGGAAGGCCTCAAACACTCCAAAAAATTCCTCAGGTACAACCCCAAAAGAGCTAAGGAAGCCCTAGAACTCAACAGATCCGATCTAAGATTGCTATTTTGAGCTCTCACTGGACATGCAGCATGTAACTATCACCTATCCAAATTAGGCCACAGCAGCACTGAAATCTGTAGACGCTGTGGAGAAACAAAAGAAACTATGGAACACCTTTTGATAGAGTGTCCTGCTCTTGCTCTCCACAGATTTAAAATTACTGGGATACCCAATTAAACAGGGAAAGACTATGAAAACATCCCATTGAGGGATGTTATCAGTTTTTTAAAGATAGCTCTAAAAACCTAGATCAAAATAAAGGGATACAATAGATCTTTTAGGTCGCAGTACAAGTGGGTATTATACTCGCACCCTATACATTCAATTTAATTCAATCCCACTGAAGGCTATTAGTGTCAGCCCTTTATTTGATTATAAGTCTCTATATAATCTTTGCATTTTCGTGCACAATTTTCGGAAGTTAATATTTTTTTAAAAACAAGACCCCAACATTTGTGGTCCGTGCTTTGATTTTGGTTTTTTTTGCTTTCATTTTTCAGACAAAAAAAATGTTGCCCGATCCCGGGATACTT
The DNA here is from genome assembly GCA_947623515.1 of Neoascia interrupta. Classification (NCBI taxonomy): domain Eukaryota; kingdom Metazoa; phylum Arthropoda; class Insecta; order Diptera; family Syrphidae; genus Neoascia; species Neoascia interrupta. The sequence goes on along the minus strand of OX392462.1, from coordinate 172,559,138 downwards.
CGGGATTCTGAAATGCATTTTTCGAAAACCTGGAATTGAAAATTAGCTTCGGGATTGAAATCCCTAGTTACACGCTCCGAATTGCGTCATAAATCTTGGTTGTTACATTTTAGTTCTGACTAACTTCAATTATATTTTGAATTCATCAGATAAGAATCTCATTCCTTATAAAAGGGGTGTGGCATCAACACCTTTTCAATTAGATAGTATTTATTGCTAATCTTGATTCTCTCAGATATGGACACGTGTTTATACTAAAAAACGCCACACTTAAGCGAGGATGTCGCATACCGAATTTCAATTACAACTATGACAACTTTGATTTTTCATGCTAATTAGCAAAGTGGGCGGATTTCAAATTTTTTACTCTTGCGTTGCTTCCGGACCTAGAAAGAACAGATATCAAGTTTCAAGTTGCTAGCTCCAAATATAAGGCCTTAAAACTACCGACATACGGATGAACGGACGGACCAACGGACATGGCTCATTCGACTTACAATATCAGATGGCCTTAAAGTCTTGGGGGTCTACGGTAAGTTTCTCTCTATGTTACAAAGAACTATGAATCAAACTTTATATGCCTCCTATCCAATGGGATATGGTATAATTTACATTCGTTACTCATAACATAATTCTAAGATTTCTTAAACTTGTTTGCATTACAATATGTAACACTCTTTTGTTTTACAGTAGTTTTTTTTTTTTAATTTCATTTAAAACATACAATTTACAAAGTTTGCTTTAAATAATCGCCGTTAAGTATTCCCTTATTGCCGCCCATATCACAAAACCAACAGCCAGCACCAGTTCCATAGGCAGCGTAAACCGTCCGCCTCTCGCCAAATCTCCTTTCATGGCTTCTGTTATCCTGAATATACAACGCATCCATTGTCTAATCACAATGGCCTCGGGCGCTGAGAATTCATACTCAGGACGATTTTGTACTGTATGAGTTACCAGCAAGGACTTGGAATTACTTGCAGTAACCTCAATTGACTCCCACGAATAATGGCAACGATAGGATAAACGCTTCTTTTTCACTTCTGTACAGAGCAGGCACTTGTCAAAGAGGAACACCTTGCAGCGGTATTTCTTTCGAGACCTGTGATTATATGCATCGAACTCATTCGACTTGCGGAAGTATCCTTGTTCGAGAATATTGAACTGTGGAAAATTGTTTTAAATTAATTTTCTTGACAAAATTAGTTAAATTTCAATGACATGGCTTACCTCATTTAAATCCTCTATGGATTTAATTTCTTCAGACTGATTCACAACTGCGAGGAGATGTCTCATTCTTGTTTCGAGCTTACAGCATGACATCAGCACTGGCTTGCAGTTGATGCCGGTCTTATAAAATTCCTAAAAAGTAAATACATACGAAAATTTAAAACAAATTGATCGAAGGTCAAACTTGAGTTGTTCGAACCGATATGAACTGTTGCAATAACAATGGATACCGGGTCAGTCTTTGAATAGGTTGTACTAGGAAGCTGTCGATTCCTAGTTTGTCATTGAGTTCTGTTTGGAGTGTCTGAAAATACGAGAAAATTTCTGTGAATTTATGAAATAGTTTTGTCGATTGGCAAACAGCTTACAGTGAAATATTCTCGATGATCCTGGCGAAGTTGCATCGATGTCTTTTTGTTCATTGTGAAAGTCACATAGCAATAAAAGTTATTTTTCTGCAAGAAAATAAAAAAAAATAAATTAATAAATTCCTTAAATATTATTTTTTAGAATAAAGATGTTTATAAGAAGAACAACGAAATAAACTTCTGAGATTTTTAATCTAAGTGAGAACACCACTTATAGAGGCTACTAGGTAAGTATTCCTTTACCTTTGGTTTACCAAGAGTTCTCAGTTTTTTTTTTTTTTTTCAAATATTACATACAAGCATAACGTGGGTCATGTCTCATCTATCTGTGGGTCGGCCTTACTGTGATATTTTAAAAAATGTTTCATCGGAGGTAATATAGCAAGAAATTCGAAAAACATGACCTTTGGTAACAGATTTCTCCTTTCTCTTATTAGCGCGAAACTTTAAATGCTTCTTCTTCAGTTCAAGAAGAAACTTGTAATGAAATTGCTTGCACTTCGAAAATATATTGCCATATTTCTGATAACTTACGCAGTCATAGTTGAAAGTCGCAGTCGTTAAAGGAAGCTAGGGACTTAGGGAAAACATGGGGAGTTTGGGGGGGGAAAACATGGGGACTTTGCTCAGCGCAAAAAAAGACCAAAGAATCCCAACAATTTTCCATTTCATGTCTGTCAAAAAGCCTGAATACAGCGGTGATGAATAAGTTACTACTAGCATTCCCCTACTCTTTTTTAGATTTTGTAAAATGGCTGCATCAAGCCTGATAAATGAAATCTCAATATAGTGTGACGTTGCGACTAAACGCGATATTTTTAGGAGGATATATAGTGTTGAAAATCAGTGGCATTATTGAAAAATTGTATTTAAGTTTTATTCGTCAAACCCCAGGCAATAACTTTCCTATCGGATACGCAAATAGAAAGATCCATATGACTTCCCTCTTACTGCAAAAAAGGTGCAACATGTTTCTTCTTAATATTGTGTACAATCGTATTTTCTACACTATACTGGCCAGTTCGTCCGCCATTTCATTTCCGGCCAAACCATGGGTACATTGGAACCCAGCAGATTAGAACTTTGTGGACGCTTATTTCCTTTAATGCCATGAGGAAGTCCTTGACACACTTGGAGTGCACGAGGTTGAAGTCCAGGGCTTTAAGTGCTGTTTGACTGTCAATGGTGATTTCCGTTGCTGGAAGATTAATAGATTGAACTGTCGGCAGCTCTCTTCACAATCGTATTTTCTAAACTATACTATGACAACAAAAACCTGATGAAACTTTATAATCGTCTGATAGCTAGCCAATAAGTCCAACAAATTTTTGAAGCTAGCATCAAAAAAATTTTTTTTAGACAGCTGTGTAGACATAACTAAGCAAATGACATATTGACACAGTTGGCATATACTCGTATGCTCTATGTTATCGCCGGAAATTTTGCATTTTTTCGTTGAGCGAGCTTGGTTGAACGTTCTTCTCATAAAAGAGGAAGACAAAATCGTAAAGATCTCAGCTATCAAAAAGTTTCAAAGTGTGAGAGCCGAAGAGTCAACTTCATTCTTATTTTACAATGGATTAGAACGTGTCTGATAATATAGGTTTAAGCGAAAAATTAAGTTGGTTAACTTTCCAAACACTTTCAATAGTGTCAACAAGGAGCTATTTAAAGTACCCTGCGTTGAAGATGAACTTTAAAAATTTCAACAAAGAAATACTAATATGTTAGTATTTAGTTTCAGAAAAGTAGGCTAGGTCGGAAAGTAGGTTTGTATTTGGTGCAAGTTCACTCAGTGGCCAGATTGGCCCATTGTAATTACCCTTGTGAAACAAACATGGTTGGACATATTATGTCTTAGAACCTGAACAAGCCTGATCTATTAATAAATATTATTAGGTCTAGTAGTGATATTCCTGCCGAAAATTTTAAATCCGCTGGCGGAGAGCTGGTTAGGAGCATGCACCAGCTCATCTACAAGATATGGTCGGAAGAAAGCATGCCCGACGAATGGAACCTCAGCATTATTTGCCCGATCCTGAAGAAAGGAGACCCTCTGAGTTGTGCCAACTACAGAGGCCTCAGTCTTCTTAACATCGCATACAAGATCTTTTCTGCTGTACTGTGTGAACGCCTGAAGCCGTTCGCCAACAATCCGATAGGCACATATCAGTGTGGCTTTAGGCCAGGAAAGTCCACCATCGATCAAATATTCACACTGCGGCAGATCTTGGAGGAAACCCAGGAATTCCAAATCGATACACAACACCTTTTCATCGATGTCAAGGCCGCGTATGACAGCATCTATAGAGACGAGCTATATAGCGCAATGTCTAGTTTTGGCATCCCTGCCAAACTCGTCAGTCGGTGCATGATGAGGATGGAAAATTCACGCTGTTCCGTCAAGGTCGGCAAAGACCTCACCGACCCCTTTGATGTCAAAGAAGGATTCGACAAGGCGACGCGCTGTCATGCGACTTCTTTAACATCATACTTGAGAGAATTGTGCAGAACTCCGCATACCAAGGTACATTTTTTTAAAAGTCAGTTCGGAAAGAACAAAGCGTGATGTCAGTGAAGCCTTCGTGAGTATTGGGACGGACGCGGCGAATATGGGTTTGGCAGTCAACGAAAGCAAAACCAAGTAGGTATATGCTGTCATCAAAAAAAGACACCCAACACCGACGACTTGGACAAAACATCATCATCGACACCTTTAACTTTGAGGCAGTTAGGACCTGGGTTCCGCTATCAATTCAGACAATGACACCAGCGCTGAAATCAAAAGAAGGATAACTCTTGCCAATTGCTGTTTCTTTGGGCTAAGAAGGCAATTGAGTAGCAAAGCCCTCTCTCGAGCAACTTAAGTGTTCATGCATAAGACCCCATGACAGAAGCATGGACCCTATCGAAGGCGGATGAAAACATTTTAGGCTGCTCGAGAGGAATATTCTTCGGACGATTTACGGTCCCGTCTGCATAGACGGAGAGGGGAGGAGGAGATATAACATCGAACTGTATGGGCTGTACAGCGATACCGACCTAGCCAAAAGAATCAAAACACAACGTCTACGATGGCTGGGTCATCTAGAGCGGATGGACACGCCCCGGCCCGGAAAATCTTCGAATCCACACCGCAGAGACGGCGTTTTAGAGGAGCACCGAGACTCAGGTGGCGCACGAAAGGAAGGGGACCTCAGCCAACTTCGCGTGCGAAACTGGAGACGGCTAGCTAGAGACAGAGACAACTGGCTGGCGAAGCTTGTTGGCTGAGGCCCAGGTCCACCCCGGACTGTGGCGCCACCTTAAGGAAGTAATTAACTGATATTCCTGCCAGGTCGTCCAGGCTATCAAAGAACTTGACTCCTAAGAAGGTCGGTCGTCGTGTTTGGAGAGCTGGACAGTGGCAGAGAAAGTATTCTAAAGACGCTATTTCTCCCTTCCCAGGAATGAGTCATGGCAAAGACTCCCATTCGTGTAGCCATGAGACCAATGGTTCAGTGTCCTATGACTTCATCAACGAGTGTTCTCATGAAGTTTCTACTGGAGAGATAGAAGGGTCGTTGTTCTTCTTAAGTCGAGCACTGGCCAGTGAGTTTCTTAGACTGTTGCCAACGTTCACCGGCTAGTTTGACCATGTATTGATCTATAAGACTTTTGGCTGGTGTTGAAAGGGAGATATACCCGTCGGTCAGCCATCGTTATGTCCATATCAGAACCTTTCCTGGCCAGTTTGTCCGCGGTTTCATTTCCGGCCAAGCCAACGTGCCCAGGAACCCAGCAGAGTAGAACTTTGTGGACGCTTATTTCCTTTAATGCCATGAAGAAGTCCTTGACACACTTGGAGTGCACGAGGTGGAAGTCCAGGGCTTTAAGTGCTGCTTGACTATCAACACATAATGGTGTTTTCCGTTGCTGGAAGATCCATAGATTGAACTGTCTGTGCAGCTAACTTCACCGCATAAACCTCAGCTTGAAAAACACTGCAAAAGTCATTTAGTCGATATGACTGGTTGATTTGTAGTGTTTCCGAGAAGACTCTTGAATCTGTTCCATGTTCTGTTTTCGATCCATCGTAATAGATAGCGATACCTTTGATACCAACATTTGTCTCTACCCAGTCTTGTCTACTTGGTATAATGACTTTGAATCTTTTATCGAAGTCAAATTGAGGTTTCTTATAATCTGTACGGTTTGCAGACCCATTTTTATTTTATTCAACTTGTTTTTATTTAACTTGTTTAGTATTTTGGAGTGTCCTAGACATTGTGACTTCCAGAGTTTGTTCTCTCTTAGTCTAAGAGCTGCCTTTGCCGCTACATTTTTTGTGAAAAGCTCCAGAGGTTGGAGGTGCAGCATTTTTTCCAGAACTGTTTGAGATCTTAATGCACTTGTGAAACCTAAGCAAGCTCATCTTTGTACCTTCTTCAGATTGCTAGGGTAAGTTTTAGTTTTACACGCCTTCCAACATACCAATGATCAATAGGTAAGAATAGGTCCTAGGTCCAACATCCGCTGTATACAGCCAATATGCTATTTTGGGCTGAAGACCCCACTTTTTCCCAATGAGAGACCAATGAGTCCTTTCGTCATTCTCTCCTCCGTGTTCCGTTTCCAATTTAGTTTGACAGCCCAGATATTTGGCTGCCAGGGAGAGTTTAAGATTGGTTCCATTTAACGTGGTGGAGTTATCCACCGCTGCAATTGGCGCTTCCTTGTAAACAAGACCATATCTGTCTTGTACGAAGACAAGTCTTCAAAAAAGTAACTTTAATACCAAGTTAAAATGGTGTTTAGGCAAGGTGTGATGGAGTCCACTGATGAACTAACCATAACGTCAGAGTAACACCTGGAGTAGAGACTTCAACCAGTTGCATTTGAAAGATTGTACCGCAAAATTTTGGTCTTGTAAAGGAGAAGTGAAAAGGACTAGAAAACAGCGAGCTTCATGTGCTATACTCCGATGTGAACATAGGTATTTCAAAAAGTCAAAATACAATATTACATTGACTCGAAACATTGAAGTCGAAGCTATATAGTGCTTGTGCTAGAAAACATATGAGTTTTTTAATGTCTGGCCGAGGCGGAGTCAAGAGATCTTTTTGAATCCCGCTTTAGGCTAAGGACCCTCGGCAGATTATCTTCCTCGGGCAGGAACTAATCAAAGGCAAAAAGATAAAAGACATCACAAAGTAAAAGTAACCCTATTATCTTGGCTTGAAAATAATCTCAAATAATTTTATTTTCAGGCTGGCTTTCGTTCTGGTTTCTCAAACATAGACCACATTTTTGTTCTGTCGTGCCTTGCGAAAAAATTTCTCGATAATAATTAGAGGTTATATGTATACTTCGTCGACTTCAAGGCTGCCTTCGACACCGTTAATAGACAAGCGCTGTTGTATAAGTTAGCCTCGATTGGAGTATCCAGAAAGTTTCTGCAGCTTTACTCTAAATTCCTTGCGGATTCAGTTGCAGCTGTATGAGATGGTTCCAATCTATCTGATTGGTTTAAAACATCGTCAGGAGTCCCTCAAGGATGTATTCTCAGTTCCTTGGTATTCGCCCTTTTCATCGACGACATTCATTAGTCCCTGCCAGGTTCATTCGCTGGAATTCATATCAAGGTACTCCTCTACGCTGATGATTTGGCGTTGATTGCTGACAACCCTTTTACTCTCCAACTCCAAATAAACAAGCTTAAAGCCTATTGCAAAATTTGGGACCTTCATATCAACGTCCAAGAAACCAAAATCATGCTTTTTGAGAAGCGTCAAAGAAGAAGACTTCCCGAAGAATCTTGGCGTCTAGGTAATGAACCAATTGAAATAGTTCAGGAGTTCAAATGTCTTGGAGTTCTGTTTACCCATAACCTTAACTTTAGTAGGCATGCTAAAGTGAGGCTAAGCTGGCACTAAACTTAATCTGGCCTCGTTTTTTCGCTAACCAAAATATTGATCTTTCATCCAAATTGAAAGTGTTCAATACTACAGTTAGAACTTGCATGTGCTACGGAGTTCAAGCCTTTGGAGTCTCTTCCTTTGATGATTTTGGGGTTGTTCAAGGATAATTCTTTAAGAGAATTTTTAAGCTGCCGAACTCGGCTCCGAATTATGCTATTCATGTAGAAACTGGTCTGCCTCCCTATATATCACCAATTTGAAAGCTCATTCAGACTACTTAGCAAGGATCATGAGAAGAAATCAGAACAGCCTCCACAAATCAATATTGATAAGGCTCTTGAACTCTAATGCCTTCCCTCTCAGGAATTGGAACCAGCTAGCGTTATCTCACGATTTCGAACTTAGGCTTACTGAAAACAACGTAAGTGAGTGGCAAGATTTATTTGGGAGACTTTTTTCGAGAATCGATGAGAAAATTTTTGACCAGCACTTAGCCAGTGCATCATTATCAGCCTCGAGGATTTTCTACAGGAACCTCAACCACCAGCTACCTTCTTCGGAGTCCTATTTCCGTACGAATTACTCTCCCAAAGCTATTAGCATCATATTTAGAGCTAGAGTTGAAATTCTTAACCTAAATTTCATTCCCCATAGAGCCGATCTCCAGGAAATCTGCAATCTATGCAACAGAAGAGAGTCAGAAAATATTTACCACTTTATTGCAGTTTGCCCTGTTTCGCAGGAAATAAGACGTTTATACTTTTCGAAAAGCTTCCTTTCTCTCGACAGCCTATACGAAGTCCTGAACGGCGGCCGCGGATGGCTTACTCTCTACGAATTCTGCAAGGAAGCTTTAGCGTACTGTATCAGCTTCTTAGACTAAAGAGTCTAAGACTTGCCTTTTTCTCTTTATGTTGCAAATCATTAAAATAGTAAGAAATCTCTGGATTCGCTCTTCCATTCGTTAATTTTATTTTAACTCATCTCAGCGCAAATTAGACTATTTCAATATTTATACATATTTATTTATTTTTTCTTTTTTCATTTACTTATTATATTAGTAACAAGTGGTTATATAATTATTATTATTTCTGTTTATATACATCAATTGTGTAAAATTTGTCACTTCCGGCAGACGGCAAATTGCCAAGCTCGTATTCTTTTCTTTATAAAATTGTACAAACAAACTATGAAGTTAATAAAGAAATGTATCTATCTATCTATCTATCTCATTTAATTTTCAGCTGCATCCACAAAGCCGCGAAATGTATATCGAAATTTTTTCAATTTAATTTAACTGCTTCTAAGACTTACCAACCACGAAAGAAGAATCTAAGAAATAATAGGTACAAAATGTTTTTTAAGATCAGTTTGCTTAGATCGACAACATTGGATCCTGAGAAAAGGTTTTGAACAAATTCCAACCTACACCTATAGGAAACCCAAAAAAAAAAAAATATTCTCTTTTTTATCCACGATTCCTTTTGGAATATTTCTTCAATAAATGAGTCATACGTTCCATGCTGGCCAGAGAAGCTTGGGATGAATCATGATTTATGCTCGTTCCTTTTATGTTTCTCTTATTTTTTTGTGTTAAAAGACCCAGGAAATTTCTTTGAATTCTTTTAAAAAAGAAATAAGTCTGTTAAGTCTCTAAATTTATGTTTGTACCTACCAAAGCTATTGAATTCGACTGAAGGTAAATAAAAGCAAAAGACTATGGAACCGCCACTGACTTTGAACCAAACCCTGTTCCCAGCAACGTTTCTCCTTGGACCATCAAATAAAACATTCGTCGCACAAACTGTGTTCCTCTCGAATACCTCGTGCTTGTGGGGCAAACGTGATTGAAATTCCAAAACAAATACGCAAAACACACACTCGCACTCATGGAATCCATTAATTATTGCATTTACAAAAAAACACGTCTAATGTGCATGAATACTGGCGAAACGCCCTCATTTGGGGCAACTTGAATTCGAACTATAGTAAGCCTCGAAAGTGCGACTTTTTTTAAGGTGTGCCAAACACGCTATTTGTATAGCGATGATAAGATTTCTGTGCAATTTTATGTTCGATACAAAAAATAAAATAAAACTAAATGTTGAGCCAAAAGTTCATTCCTATTTAAACAGCAGTGAATCAGCAGTCATTTGTCACTTTACACCGCTATTAGCCAAAGTCGAGATAATAAGGAAATTTTATGACGGCATAGTTTTATCTTATCGTAGAAATGAAGTCGTCAAAGCCCTATTTAAAATCGTCTCATATCTACGCTGCATGATCATCATATCCGTTTGTTCATTATATGAGTACCTATGTACTTTCTGTTATTGCGTACCTATAATAAAAACTTTTATCTACTATAATTTTTTGTGAGGCGACAATCTATTTACATGTGTATGCCTAACACTCGAATCATTGCTGCGAGTGCCGAATGCTAAATAGATTCAAAGTTTTTTTTCCAAACTTTTGATAGAAATTGCTAAAATGTGGTCAAAAGATTTAATGGTTTTCGTATAGCTATACTTTCACGGTTTTTCCACGAAAAGCTATAAAAATCTCTCATCAATAGAATTATTAAGTAGAAACTATAATTAATGCAATGAATTTTTTTTTATAGAAATATTAAAAGAGCATTAAAAGCACTTCATCCAGAATGTCGCTTAATCTCTTCGAGCTGGTAATTTGTTGTTTTTTTCGCACAAGATACTCTATCTTAAGAACTACATGTAATTTATCTTATTTCTCAAAAAAGATCAAAAAATGGTCGAGCGACAATCTTGGCTGATACTCATCTGTGGGAAACACCAAGATTGCCTTCCCATACAGACGCTTATTTCTGTTTTCGAATATGTTCAAAATATTTTCTCATAAGAAACAGTAATATCAAAGCTTAATGAGTTTTATATACGTTTATTAACATAGATATAATGCATCATGACCTTAAATAAAATTCTACCAAAGAAATACCCCCACACCAATCTCAGCATCGGAGGATGGTCTCATAAGGCCTATTTTTTATCTCCTTTGGATGTATCCTCTTGGCGTGACCCCACTTCTAACCACTCAATCTTCTAAGCTTATACCTGTATTTAGTCATTGGAGATATCAAAAAATTATTCATTGGTTCTCGATTGTCGTTGTGAGATCTCGGCGAGGCTTTCAGCCAAAGTTCTGAATGATAATGTAGCTTTTAAGCAAAGTTTTTCCTATTTCCGACTTCAAAATGTAAACCCTTTCAAAGTCATCATTTCATGCGCGCATTAGCCTCACAATGCGCGCATGACCCCACAGAGGAGAAAGATGGCGACGCCAAATATGTGTTCTATGAGCTCCTGGAGAAAACTTATGAGCAGTGCCCCAGCTACGACACTAAGATTGTCCTAGGCGACCAATGCCAAGCTAGGAAAAGAGGGCATCTTTGGTCGTACAGTCGGAAACCACAGCCTGCACGACACAGCCTCCGATAACGGATTCAGGCTGATCAACTTTGCTGCGGGGGGACACGCTGTGGTAGCTATCATTATTCCACAGTTCCCGCATCTCAATATCCACAAAGGGACATGGAGATCTCCCTATCAATCAACGGTCAACCAGACTGACGATATTGCGATCGACGCAAGGCACTCCTCCAGTGTCATGGATGTCCGAATTTCGCGAGGGGCCAACATTGACTCGGATCGCTACCTTGTTGTAACCAGGGTACAGCTGCGGATATCGCGACCAAAGCCAAGTAATGGAAACACTGTGAGGAAGTTTGACGCCGGCCGACTATAATGGCAAGAGATCGCCAGGTCCTTCTCCAATCGAGTGTCTCAAAACCTTCTACGAAGTCCTATGCAGCCAGCATTAAGTATTGATAGCCAGTGGCAACATTGCCAAAGTACCATCAGAGACGCCGCCTCTGAAGTGCTGGGTTTCACACGGCCACCACAACGAAACCCCTGGTTTGACGATGAATGCCGGCAAGCACATGCAGCTAAACAGGGAGCATACAAAGCGGCTCTGCACAGAAGGACTAGAGCTGCTCGCGAGCTCTACGAGCAGAGGGGGACAGAGGAACACCAGCTTCTCCGAAGGAAAAAGAGAGAGCACGAGAAGTGCGCGGTCTTAAAAGATAGAGGAATGAGGCTTTAAAGTTTTCCCAGAGGAACAAAAGGTTCTGCCAAGGGTATGAAGTTCGAACTGAAACCTGTAAGGACCATCAAGGGAAAATCGTTGTAGAATCGCAGTCGGCGCTGAAGATTTGGAAACACCACTTCTGCAGACTGTATAACGGCGAAGACGAACCAAATACCGCTGTCTGGCAGAACGAACCATTCAACCCGAGCGAAGACGTTACCGACGAAGCATACGAACGATTCCGCCCATCCGACCTGGAGGAGGTGAAAGTAGCTGTGTCTAAGCTCAAGTGCAACAAAGCAGCCGGAGCATAAGGGCTAGCTGCCGAACTTTTTAAATCCGCTGCCGATGAGCTGGTTAGGAGCATGCACCAGCTCATCTGCAAGATATGGTCGGAAGAAAGCATGCACGACGACTGGAACCTCAGCATTGTTTGCTCGATTCTGAAAAAAGGAGACCCTCTGAGTTGTGCCAACTATAGAGGCATTAGTCTTCTTAACATCGCATACAAGATCTTTTCTGCTGTACTGTTTGAACGCCTGAAGCCATTTGTCAACAATCTGATAGGCACAATCAGTGTGGCTTTAGGCCAGGAATGTCCACCATCGATCCTGGAGAAAACCCAGGAATTCCAAATCGATACACACCACCTCTTCATCAATTTCAAGGCCGCGTATGACAGCATCTATACAGACGAGCTTTATAACGCAATGTCTAGTTTTGGCATCCCTGCCAAACTCGTCAGTCTGTGCAGGGTGACGATGAAATTCACGCTGTTGCGTCAAGGTCGGCAAAGACCTCACCGAAAACTTTGATGTCAAAAAAGGATTTAGACAAGGCGACGCGCTGTCATGCGACTTCTTTAATATCATACTTGAGAGAATAGTGCAGAACTCTCGCGCCAACACCAGAGGTACAATTTTTCAAAAGTCCATTCAACTACTCGCATACGCAGACGACATTGTCATTATCGGTAGAACAAAGTCAATATGATTAGATGTCAGTGAAGCCTTCGTGAGTATTGGGACGGAAGCGGCGAATATGGGTTTAGCAGTCAACGAGGGCAAAACCAAGTATATGCTGTCATCAAGAAAAGACACTCAACACCGACGTCTTACAAAACATCACCATCGACAGCTATAACTTTGAGGTAGTTGGGAACTTTGTCTACCTGGGTTCCGCTATCAATTCAGACAAGCGCTGAAATCAAACGAAGGATAACTCTTGCCAATCGCTGTTTCTTTAGGCTAAGAAGGCAATTGAGTAGCAAAGCCCTCTCTAGAGCAACTAAACTAAGTGTCCATGTATAAGACCCTCATCATCCCAGTCCTGCTTTACGGTGCAGAAGCATGGACCCTGTCATAGGCGGATGAAAACACTTTAGGCTGTGTCGAGTGGAAAATTCTTCGGGCGATTTATGGTCCCGTCTGCATAGACGGAGAGTGGAGGAGGAGATATAACATCGAACTGTACCGGCTGTACAGCGATACCGACCTAGCCAAAAGAGTTAAAACACAACGTCTACGATGGCTGGGTCATCTAGGGCGCAACATTTTTTGGCTCTTGATATGGCCATTTTTGATTTCTACCCTCAATGCCAGTAGGTATATAGGTACCCCGGTAACTGTCATCTAGAGCCCGGAAAATCTTCGAATCCACCCCGCAGGGATGGCGCAGTAGAGGAGAACCGAGACTCAGGTGGCGCACGCAAGTGGAAGGGACCTTAGCCAACTTCGCGTGCGAAACTGGAGACGGCTAGCTAGAGACAGAACTGGAGAAGCTTGTTGGCTGAGGCCCAGATCCACCCCGACTGTAGCGCCACCTTAAGTAAGTAAGTATAAGTATCCTGTTGGAGATTGAGCAACTCCGAAAAATGCTCTCTCCATCTGCGCAATACATCGCTCTCATTTGAAAGAAGTGTGCCGTCCTTGGATTTAACCCCTTCGATATTCAACTTTCTTTTTCTGAGCCGTTGAATAGTTTGCCAAAATGTCTTGTTTGCAGAACTGTAACCCAACCTCTGAGCACCAACCTCTCGCCGAACTTTATTTAAATTTTTCAATGAGAATTTAGAAAAATGGCTTACGCCATATGGGAAATACCCAACAAACATCCATGATAAGCTCAGTGGAGAAGCTCACATAATTTTCCTATTTTATTTTGCATGAAACTGAAAATTTTAGCACTTTTATAAATTCAATCAACACAAAACAATAAATAATTATCGATTCCAAAATCAACTCTTCATAATTAAGTCAATAAAAATAAGTTTGTAACATAATGAAAAAAAAAATCAAACAATGTGCTGTAAAACAGGTCCACTAAAGTTAGTTTTGCAAATTCGTCAAGCCTTTGCCATAAACGTCGCCAGATCGTATATCGGAAATTCGTTTCGCAAGTTTATGAATTTATAACCCTGCTCGTGTTTGTATCAAATCATTAACGAGAAAGTATAACAATGATCCAGGAAGACTATCAAACGACTGGGATTATTATCAATAAAAGTATCTTCTACTGTTTCCCTTTGCCTGTCGCTGCTGGTATCAACACTCCAATGCACGGTTGGAGTGCCGCTGCCAGCAGTGGCAATGAGCGTATAGCGGATTGTTGATGATTTTTTTTGCTTGAATTTACCACACAATGCTATGTACAGGCATAGTACTTGCAAAGTATTGTTGTGGTGTTTCTTTGCGAGGATTTTCACGCAACAATCCAGCTTAGTGTTTGTCGTTTATTTATTGTTTCCGAGCAGTTGTATTGTCTTGCGCAGATGAGTGACTTCCGTGTCGACATTTGCAACATTCGTGGGCTGCGGAAAAACCTAATTGCAGCGTACGTCCATGTCTGTACTTACAGCCCAGCTGTTTTGGCGCTAAGTGAAACTCAGGTATTAAGCATAGATCCTGTAACAGGTCAACCCGATCCGGGTTTTAAACTCCCTGGTTATCGCTTAGAGCCATTATTCTTTCCACATCGTGGCCTCGCCATTTATATTCGTGATGATATTGTCTACCATATTCCTCCACAACTCAACACCTGTTCCAACCCGGAATTCAATTTCATGTGGATAAATTTCACCGTCCGTAGACAAACAATTCATTACTGTTTCGTGTACAGAAGCCCTAACTTGGGCAGTGCATTAACTTGAAATGAGTTTGATGCTCTGTCCGACTCCATCTTAAGAATTGTTTCCTTGAATCCTAATAATGAAATCGTGATTACGGGCGATTTCAATATTCACAATTCTAAGTGGCTTCGACATTCTGGTCAGACAACACCCGAAGGAAGGTATGTTGAGATCTTTGCCGCGTTAAATAACCTAACGCAACTTGTAAACGAGCCTACACGGATACCCGACATTAACAATCATCCCGCCAACACTCTAGATTTGTTTCTTACCTCCCATCCCGATAATTACACAGTGAATGTACTGTCTCCTCTAGGCTCGTCAGACCACTGCGTCATATCAGCCACATTCCTATTGGGTAGTCAACCTAATAAGGAAATTACTCCAAGAAGAACAGTGTGGCGGTACGAGAAAGCAAACTGGGACGGCCTTAATAACTTCTTCAGTCGTTTTAACTGGTCTTTGTGCTTTCTCGATGACAACGTAGATGCTGCTGCTGATATGATAACTAACACCATTCTCCTTGGTATGAGATCCTTTATCCCTTACAGGATTAAGAGTGTCAAACCAAAGGAGAACTCGTGGTTTGACTCGAGCTGTAAAGAGGCGATTAGGTTAAAGGAGTTATGTTTTCGGTCCTACAAGACCAACCCATCACAGGTAAACCGAAAAAAGTTTAAGCAAGCCAGAAATGATTGTAATGCTCATATTCGCCGTGTCAAATTCCAATACGACCAAAAGCTGAGGCAGAAAATACTACATTGTCCCAAGGGTAGTAAAAACTTTTGGTCTTTCGTCAAAAATGTCAAAAACTGTGCCTCATCTTCCATCCCAACACTCGTTTACAATGACATTCCAGCTGTCACCTCTCTAGACAAAGCGAATCTACTTGCAACGCATTTCGCTGCTAGCTCCATGCTCCCTGATTCTGCAATGTCCCCGCCTACACTTGAGCGCGTCGAATATACCATGGGACAAATTCACTTTCGCGCTCGTGCAGTCAAAAGAGTACTTCGAGATCTAAACATTCACAAATCCGCTGGTCCAGATGGAATATCCCCCATTGTTCTGAAGAGGTGTTCTTCCGCGCTGGCAAAACCATTGTGTAAGCTTTTTCATCGGTCCTACTCCTCAGGTCTCTTTCCGAGTAGATGGAAAACAGCATTTGTCCAGCCCGTCCCTAAAAAAGGCGATTCTTCTTCTCCCTCTAGCTATCGTCCAATTGCACTTACCTCCCTTCTTTCTAAGGTCATGGAAACGCTGAATAATTATCAGCTTATGAAATATCTTGAAACACGAAAACTTCTTAATGACCGGCAATACGGTTTTCGTAGCAAACGGTCCACTGGTGATTTGATGGCATATCTCACTGAAAAGTGGAATCATTCCTTGCATCTTCTAGGTGAAAGCAAGATTGTTGCGCTTGATATTTCAAAAGCATTTGACAGAGTTTGGCACCAAGCTCTCTTGTCGAAAATGCGTGCATTTGGAATCGACGAATCTCTTATTCAGTGGATTAGTAATTACCTTTCGAACCGTTCAATTCAAGTTGTTTTGGATGGCTTCAAGTCCGCAGTTCATAAAATTAACGGGCTCTGTTTTGTCTCCGACACTCTTTCTCATTTTCATTAATGATCTCCTGTCTGCTACAACTAATCCAATCTACTCCTTTGCTGATGACAGTAACCTCAGTTTCTCATATTCGTTCTCGGTTCCGCGCCCCTGCTCTTCGGACGTTGAATTGGAACGGCAGCGTATGTCAAACTCATTAAACTCTGACCTTAAGAGCATTGTATCATGGGGATCTCAAAATAGAGTACAGTTTAATGCTTCTAAAACTCAATGCTGTCTTCTGTCATTGAAGCAAAACCGAAACACCCAGCACTTGCATTGACGAAACCGAAACGCTTTCCATTCTCGGTATGTGTGTCAATAACAACCTTAGTTGGAATGACCACATATTCGACGTCGCCAAGAACGCTGCGAAATGCCTAGGCTTCCTTAAAAGATGCAAGAAGTATTTCACCCCCTCTGATTTGGCTATTTTATATAAGACATATATTCGCCCCAAGTTGGAATATAATTCCCATGTCTGGGCTGGTGCTCCAAAAACAGCACTGCTCTTGCTAGATAGGATACAAAAACGCGCGTTAAAACTTGTTGGAGACAAAAACATTGCGAAGTCTTTTGACTCATTAGAACATCGACGTAATGTATCTTGTCTTTCACTGTTTTATCGCTTTTTTCACAAACAATGTTCCATCGAAATAGCCAATTGCATTCCGCCCCTAAAGACGTTCCACCGTAATACTCGCCAAAGATCGAATGCACATCAGTTTACCCTCGAGCCCACCTTCGGACGCACAGTAAAGTTTAGAGGTTCTTTCATAAGCCGTACAACGCGAATGTGGAATGTTCTCCCACGGTCAATCTTTCCTGCGCAATACAACTTGCAACTGTTCAAAACAAGAGTGCATCAGTACCTCTCCTCCTTTTCCTCTTCTTCTAATCCTTTCCGCTCGTGAGATGTGTAACATTAAAAAGGGTATCCAATCCCTTATATTCGCGAGTGCATTATAAAAAAAAAAAAAAAAAAATCTTCAAAACTTGGCCTTTTCCGGAGTTCTATGATACCTACTTTGTTATTTTGGCAGAGATACGAATTCATGTGTGGACAGTGAATTAACGAAATGTCTTTTTTTTTATTATCCAGCGAATCGAAAGCCTTTAAATTTAATGTTAAGTCGATCAATCATCATAGTTTATTTATACGTGCCCAGATTCTAACATAATGATTGTCGAGTTAAACTCGTATTTTCGGCTATCTTATCGGGATGAAACTTTCGAATTACTTTTTAACTGACGTGAACTATAAAAAAGATTTCACTTATGTTACAAGTTGCTGTTTTGTTTACTAATTCATTCATGGCATGTAATGAGATACTTTTTGAAGATGTGGCAATACACTAGTACAAGCGTAGCCACATTAATTGCTTAGTTTACAACACATCACCATGCTCACCTAGTGCAATAAATTGTTAGTTCTTTTTTTTTGGGGGGGTCATAAAGTTGTTGTTCATTAGATTCGAAATGAAATAAATATCAGATCTAAGAATGGCTGATGAAAGAAAACATAAGTGCGTAATAAAATTAAAATCTGGGCGCACGCAATTTCGTTTTAGGAGCCACTTTAATTGGAATATAATTGGAAATTTCACTAAAATCGACGATGACGAATTATATCCCGTGTTTATAGTTTTCCTCTATCTTTTGATCATAATCTTTACGGAAAGTTTTGACAGATTTGAGATTTTACATTGATGTCTTAGTAATCTTGGCACGTAAATAGATGAAGCAAAGTTTTTGTAAACACAAATCGCCTTTTTTCAATTGGAAATCAGTCCAAAACCTCTCAAACAAAAATGTTGTTCTGAAATTGGTGCGTAGACTTCTCCTTTTTTATTCATATTATCCCTTTTGCCAAATTTCTATTCACAAGGTACCTGATACCTGCTGGTTAGATGCTTTAGGAATAGAGTAGATTACCTGATCGGCGTGTCATAGCATTTTTATACCCGACCCAGGGTATATTAAGTTTGATGTATAGTTTGTAACGCAGTGAAATAATCACCGTAGACCCCTAAGACCTTTTAGAGATATGAATGGGACCGACAGGAGAATCGATTAAGCCATGTCCGTCCGTCCGTCCGTCCATCCGTATGTAAACAACTTTTAGGCCTTAAATTTTAAGGCAGAGAGCTGAAATTTTGTGGGTTGGTTGGAAGTCCAGTCCTCCAGATCAAGTTTGAAAATAAGCTGAATCAGCCCACTACAGGTCTGTATGTGCGACCATATCTAATTAAAAAAAATACATATTGCAAATTTTAGCTCTGTAACAATGGCGCTAGCGCAATCATTTTTGGTACGTAACATTGCCTTATAATTGTCTTTAAGGTAGCCAAAAAATTTTAGCATACCCACTGTTGCACTTTCCTACTTGTTTTTTTATACTTCAGCGTGGTAGCCGAAAGGTATTGGCCTTGTATGTCGTTGGTTTTGGCTTGGTGAACTCATATTCAGGTGGACGTGCTCAGCAAAACGAAAAAAAACAAACACTATAATGTTTGTCTAAACTGGTGGGCTGAATTAAATTTACTTACTTACTTAAGGTGGCGCTACAGTCCGGGGTGGACCTGGGCCTCAGCCAACAAGCTTCGCCAGCCAGTTCTGTCTCTAGCTAGCCGTCTCCAGTATCGCACGCGAAGTTGGCTGAGGTCCCCTTCCACTTGCGTGCGCCACTTGAGTCTCGGTGCACATCTACCGCACCGTCCCTGCGGTGTGGATTCGAAGATTTTCCAGGCGGGGGCGTTGGTGTCCATCCGCTCTGGATGACCCAGCCATCTTAGACGTTGTGTTTTGACTCTTTTGGCTAGGTCAGTATCGCTGTACAGCCAGTACAGTTCGATGTTATATCTCCTCCTCCACTCTCCGTCTATGCAGACGGGACCATAAATCGTCCGAAGAATTTTTGTCTCAAAGCAGCATAAAGTGTTTTCATCCGCCTTTGACAGTGTCCATGCTGCTGTACTGTAAAGCAGGACTGGGAGCAGGACTATAATGTTTGTCTAAACTGGTGGGCTGAATTAAATTTACTTACTTACTTACTTACTTACTTACATCTTAGACGTTGTGTTTTGACTCTTTTGGCTAGGTCGGTATCGCTGTACAGCCAGTACAGTTCGATGTTATATCTCCTCCTCCACTCTCCGTCTATGCAGACGGGACCATAAATCGTCCGAAGAATTTTTGTCTCAAAGCAGCATAAAGTGTTTTCATCCGCCTTTGACAGTGTCCATGCTGCTGTACTGTAAAGCAGGACTGGGAGCAGGACTATAATGTTTGTCTAAACTGGTGGGCTGAATTAAATTTACTTACTTACTTACTTACTTACTTACATCTTAGACGTTGTGTTTTGACTCTTTTGGCTAGGTCGGTATCGCTGTACAGCCAGTACAGTTCGATGTTATATCTCCTCCTCCACTCTCCGTCTATGCAGACGGGACCATAAATCGTCCGAAGAATTTTTGTCTCAAAGCAGCATAAAGTGTTTTCATCCGCCTTTGACAGTGTCCATGCTGCTGTACTGTAAAGCAGGACTGGGATGATGAGGGTCTTATACATGGACACTTTAGTTGCTCGAGAGAAGGCTTTGCTACTCAATTGCCTTCTTAGCCCAAAGAAACAGCGATTGGCAAGAGTTATCCTTCGTTTGATTTCAGCGCTGGTGTCATGGTCTGAATTGATAGCGGAACCCAGGTAGACAAAGTTCCCAACTACCTCAAAGTTATAGCTATCGATGGTGATGTTTTGTAAGACGTCGGTGTTGGATGTCTTTTCTTGATGACAGCATATACTTGGTTTTGCCACCGTTGACTGCTAAACCCATATTCGCTGCTTCCGTCCCAATACTCACGAAGGCTTCACTGACATCACGCTTTGTTCAACCGATTATGTCAATCTCGTCTGGGAATGCGATTGAACGGACTTTTGAAAGATAGTACCTCTGGTGTTAACGCGAGAGTTCTGCACAATTCTCATAAGCATGATGTTAAAAAAGTCGCATGACAGCGCGTCGCCTTGTCTAAATCCTTTTTTGACAAGGTCTTTGCCGACCTTGACGGAACCGCGTGAATTTTCCATCGTCATCCTGCACAGACTGACGAGTTTGACGAGTCCTGCACAGACTGACTAGATATATAGCTCGTCTCAATAGATGCTGGCATACGCGGCCTTGAAATCGATGAAAAGGTGGTGTGTATCAGATTGTTGACAAATGGCTTCAGGCGTTCACACAGTACAGCAGAAAAGATCTTGTATGCGATGTTAAGAAGACTAATGCCTCTGTAGTTGGCACAACTCAGAGGGTCTCCTTTTTTCAGAATCGAGCAAACAATACTGAGGTTCCAGTCGTCGGGCATGCTTTCTTCCGACCATATCTTGCAGATGAGCTGGTGCATGCTCCTAACCAGCTCATCGGCAGCGGATTTAAAAAGTTCGGCAGCTAGCCCTTCTGCTCCGGCTGCTTTGTTGCACTTGAGCTTAGACACAGCTACTTTCACCTCCTCCAGGTCGGATGGGCGGAATCGTTCGCATGCTTCGTCAGTAACGTCTTCGCCCGGGTTGAATGGTTCGTTCTGCCTGACAGCGGTATTTGATTCGTCCTCGCCGTTATACAGACTGCAGAGATGGTCTTTGAATTAAGTGGTCCTGAATTAAATTTAAAAAGCTTAAAAAGTCGTATTGGGTTTATCGCGGAATATTATGTTTGCGTTCCTTACGGGTGATTTTTTAGCTGGTTTGGTTTTGGCAACACTGGTTTTGACAGCTGACGTGTGTTTAGTACCTTGTGTCACTGTCAAACAGCTTCAGTTTGGTTTGCAATTTAACCATGGATTGTCTTACAAATGAACAACGCTTGCAAATTATTGAATTTTACTATCAAAATTCGTGCTCGGTTCGAAATGTTCATCGCGCGCTGCTTCCATTTTATGGTCGGCCGGTCAATTGGCCGCCTAGATCGTGCGATTTGACACTATTAGATTATTTTTTGTGGGGGTATGTCAAGGCTAATGTCTATAGGGACAAGCCCGCTTCGATTGACGCACTGGAAGTCAACATCCATGCATTCATTCGTGAGATACCGGCCGATATGTGTGAAAGAGTATGCCAAAATTAGACTCAGTGGATGGGCTACCTGAGACGCAGCCGCGGTCAACATTTGCATGAAATTATCTTTAAACATTAAATTGCAAGGTTCAAACTATCGATTCAAATAAATATTTCATTAATTTTTTCGAATTTTTGTGTTTTTTTTTTTTAAAAGTTCTCAACCTCTTAAAAAATGACCCGTTATTACACAGTTTGCCCAAGAGGTCATATTTATCTCTCAAAACTAATATGGTCATACCGGAAAATATTGTCATATGGTGACAGAGATATCTGTCAAAAAAGGAATATATATGACCAAATGGTATACAGTCTAATCTTACCTTTAGACGTTTTTAGATTGAATTACATGAAATTACAATTCCGAAGCATAGAAAATATTAAAATAGCTCAAAAAGATAAATGGTTTTGTTATCTTGTTTATCGGGCTGTCATCTTTTATCTATGCGGCTTTTTCATTTATCAAATTACTACTGGATTTATTATACAAAGCATTTTTAATAGACACTAAAACACTATGCTGCCTTACATTATAGAAATCAACAACACCATTTACCAGCCGTAAATTTGATATAATTGGCAAACGTTTAAAAATTATACCAAATTGTTTTTGTTTCCATAATTTTGGATAAACAAAACAGTGTCACGTCGACGAGAGAACTATAACAATAACAAAATAGCAGCTGCCCATGCAGATGTGTGTCTTAACAGGTTTTAAAATATTTTTAATTTTTTTTTTTAAGACCATACGACACACTGAATTTATAAATAAGTAATTTTAAATGCCTCGCATTTCCGTGGCTACGAAAAATTACTTTTATCTAATTTTAGACAGTCAACCTACACAGTGCGGTCGACAAAGAGGTAAGTTCCCCTTGACCGATCGCACATGGAGTGCTTCTCCCTATACTCTCTGAGTGTAGCAAGCAACAATGTGGGCCAGCTCACCCAGTCGATGGTAATAAGAAGCGAGCTTTAGTAATAACTACAGGCGCGACTGCTAATTGAACTTGAAAATAATTCTGGGAATTTGTGAGAAAAAAGATTACCAAGATCAAGATTCAACGCACGCTTCATACAATGAAGACTCATGGCCGAATACACAAATGACTATTACATACAAGCAGACACAAAAAAAAATTATGAGATTAATTTTTTTGATTAATTTGATGAACTTAATTGAGCTGCAAATATTCATGATGGAGTGTCAAGGAAAAATATTCACTCAAATTGTCTTTGACACTTTGATTAAATGTTTTCCCCCAGTGACGATGCAAAATTCACGTATGTAGCTCACGTAGTCCTTACAGGAGTTTCTCTTGGTCTTATTAATCGCACATCACCGTGACCCCATGGTCGTACCCTGGGATGAAGATTTGTTTGCCTGCTTTGCCACTGTTTTTAAGCTTATGTCAATTGTTTCCAATCATTTTTCAATGAAAAATGCTCAACTTTTTATTTATTGAAAACTTAAAGTCTAAAAGAGCGCAGACAATTTTGGGAGTGGAGGTATTAAAAACAAGTTATAGCAAGTGCAAGAGTTCGCCTGTAACGAACTTCTAAATACCCGACCCTCTTAACCCGTTAACACCAAATTTAAAAGTTCTTTTAATTTTGGAGTGCTGTATGTCAATTATTTGTATTGGCCACGCCCTCAAAAAAGGAGGTGGGCTGAAAATTAAAATTAATTGATTCTAGTTTCGTTGGATTTATGAGAAAATGCGTTAAAAACGAACATTAATGCCTAAAAAAACAGTTTTTCTAAAAACGCCCCCTAAAAGTAGGCGGAGCTCAACACTTAACGGACTGATACTATGGATGGACGGACGGACATGGCTTAATCAATTTCCATGCCGATCTCGATCATATTTTTAAAAGGTTTTAGCGGTCTACGGTGATTATTTCACTGTGTTACAAACTATGCATTATAATTCATATACCCTGGGTTGGGTGTAAATAAAACAGCTATCTTATCATAAGAAACTACACCACAAGATATCAAACCGTAAAGTCTGGCTGGTATTTTTCAGGTGAAAGGAATAGTCAGAGAAAAATACAAAAGGTTCTTAAAACGTGGAGCCCCAGGTATAACCATTTTAATTAAGGCAATCCCCTATGTAATAAAGCGCTATGTGCGTAAGTGTGTCACGTACAGTCGCCAAATGACAAGTCCAAGCCGTGTGACTCGGAAGCTCACTGGTAGAGTGTTCGGCTCGCGTTTCGTTGGTTCGGAGCTCAAATCGCGTCGAGGGGCAAAGGCATTTTTTTTTAAATAAATTCTGCAATGTTTTTATTTCCTTGGGTTCATTGGAGTTTCTAACATGTTAGTACCGAGGAATGCTTCACCTTTAAAGGTTTCCTCCTACTCCTGCCCACTTTCTCTAGAATTAAAGATTCCTCCAGCTCCTACCCACCTCCCCCAGAATTCCATAGGCTCATTGGAGTATTCCTCGGGTTCATTGCAGTATTCCTTGGGTTCATTGGTGCTCCTAAGCTGTTAGTTTCAGAAAATTGACTGCTTCAGCTTTTTAAAGGATTCCTCCAGCTTCTGACCACTACCCCAGAATTCCTTGGACTCATTGGAGTATTTATTGGGGTCATTGCAGTATTCCTTGGGTACATTGGTGTTCCTGGCCTGGCAGTGCCGAAAAATGATATGCTTCCCTTTTTTACAGGATCCTTCCAGCTCTTGCCCACTTCCTCCAGAGGTTCTTTGGGCTTATTACAGTTGTGAGTTCATTGGAGTTCATGGTCTGGTAGTACTGAAAAATGATATGCTTCTCCCTTATATAGGATCCCTGCAGATCCGGTCCACTTCCTCCAGAATTCTTTGGGTTAAATTCCAGGTAAGGAACTCTGGTATGTTACGAAAAATTATATTCTTCTACTTAATAATACCGATAATGGAGCTTCTCTCATAGAAATGAAAAGTAAAAAGTAAAAAGTTAAAGGTAACTTTTTAAGTAATGGAGCTTCTTTCATAGAAATGAAAAGTAAAAATTAAAAGTTTCAAGTAAAAATATATAAAGTTCCCCTACAATAAAGTGCTATGTGCGTAGGTATTCAAAGCTCTGTTTGCAGGTCCAAATTATGTAACTAGGTAGCTCTATTGGGTTTTTGTCCCGTATCCAAGGTGTTTATGCTAATGTCCAAGACCTGAAGGAACAATCTACGGCAATCTTTACTAATAATTTTCAACAGAGTTTTCTATAACCGTATGAAAAATTTTATTGTCAGAGGAAAAAACGAAAAAGCGGCGTCGATGTAAGACGATTTGTAAGCCTACTTTGTAGTCATATTAAATAAGGAAGCCTTGAAAGATGACCATAGTCAGTGAACATTCGGTCCTTTACGCTGTGATAAACCGTACAAGGAGATTAACGTCTTCCATTGTCTTTAGATGGTTCAATTTGTTTGCCCGAGGGGCAAGTTTCAGCACATCGGAACCTAGTCTCGCCAGTTCAACTGTTTTTGGGTGAGTGGAACAAGAATTTATCCGCGAAATACCTACATTCCCCCTGAAAATAGGGCCATAGCTCAAAATTTGAATTCTTTTCGCGTAACAGAAGAACTTCAGATGTAAATTTCCTCAAAATATATAAAAGCAAGCTTTAACTTCTTAGCTACCTAACCAATACAGAAGGAATTCCCACTAGCCTTCTCTAATACGACTATTTTGGACGAAAAGAAAACGCTAGAACTACTAAATAGTGACTAAGGCTGGGACGCCTTATACAACTATGCCAAAGCGGCCCACTTGTACAGAAAATGCATAATAGAAGAAGGCTTCTAAAATTTTTTTTAGTTCGACTCCTAAGCTTTCTTTTTATCATTTGTAACTTATTTGTTACTTATTGAATCTTACTTTTATAATTTTTTTATTATCATCCAAAGAATAAATAACGTCAATCTGGTAGACGATCAATATTGATCATCTATCAGATTGACGGTCAATATTAATCAAACCATATTATTAAACTTTGTTAATATAAAGAACTAATTTGTTAATATTACTGAAATAAAGAGTTCCTTATAACCTAAATCTATCTATAAAAAAAGGCTGCACAATATGGATTAAAGTTCTGGTGGTTTTACAGAAGGTTCGAAAACAGGTTGCCTGCGGGTACCTTCTTAACAGACCCAGAACCTAAAGTGTCTTTAAATTACCGGATACAAACAGCTTCTTCCAAACAGACGTTTTGGCTGTTCTTGGGGCGGTGAATGAGATATTTGTATTTCCGGCAGAGATGCCGCCTGCATATCGAGACTCTCTAGGCTTACGAAACTGGAATTGATTTATACATCAAAACTGATAGTGAGGTGCTGTCGCACAATCATAAAAGTATTATGCAGACCAAACCAGGTGAGACCGTAGTGGGTGCCAGAACCTTTTTTTTGTTTTTGATTTGGAACAAGAAAAAAAAATTTACAAAAGAGTTCTCCTCAATCTAATTATTATTTATAACAAAAGATTTTTGGTTTTTATACCCGACCCAGGGTATAATAAGTTTGATGTATAGTTTGTAACGCAGTGAAATAATCACCGTAGACCCCTAAGACCTTTTAGAGATATGAATGGGACCGACAGGAGAATCGATTAAGCCATGTCCGTCCGTCCGTCCGTCCGTATGTAAGCAACTTTTAGGCCTTAAATTTTAAGGCAGAGAGCTGAAATCTTGTGAGTTGGTTGGAAGTCCAGTCCTTCAGATCAAGTTTGAACATAAGCTGAATCCGCCCACAGACACGCCCACTACAGGCCTGTATGTGCGACCATCTCTAATTTAAAAATATACATTTTGCAAATTTTAACTGTGTTACAATGGCGCTACCGCATTCATTTTTTGTACGTAACATTGCCTTATAATTATCTTTAAGGTAGCTAAAAAATGTTAGCTTTTTTATTGACCACGCCCACTTTTCAAGGCATTTTAGCTTAAAATGACTGTTTTTCAATAAATATATATGAAATTTGACAAAAAATTATATGATAAAAGCTGTAGATACTAGCATTTTCTAGCTTTTATGTAAATTTTGTATGTGCCTCCGCCCACTTTTGTGGGCGTGGCGTTAAAAAAAGTAATTTTTTTAGTTAAAAAGGCGAAGTTTTAGGCCGAAATGTATGCAACCACCTAGTACAAAGCATTCAACAGTTATATTTTTATATCCCGCCCACTTTTTGGAGGCGTGGCAGTTTTTTTTGGTATGGTCGGGTATTTTGCAATCCGTCGTAGATGGATTGAAGCTTTTGCATACCCACTGTTGCACTTTCCCACTTGTTATAACAAAGTTTTTTTAATTTGATAAAATGTTTTTGCTGGACGAGTTTTAATAGAAGATTTGTTGAATAACCCTAAAGTGTTCCTAATTTCGCCAAGATTTTATTTTCACTTTTGGTGCAGGTTTTGAAATTAATTTAGGTTGGGTATGCAAATGAAACTGCCGAATATCGGTATTAACTAGAAATAGTTAATGCATATGGTACTTTTTAGAAATTAAATTGTTTTATGCGGGTCACGGCAAGCAATCCTTACACGTACTAATAGTTCGAACTGAACATTCGTGTAAGGTTTAAAATTTACACTTTATAAGTTTGACTCGGCTTCATTCAAGAATAACGTATGTATGGGAAGGCATTCTTGGCTTTTTTCCACTGAAGAGCATCGGCCAAGATTGCAGAGCGAAACATACGTTGATAACCAACTGGGGTAAAGACCATTTTTATCTTTATTTTGAAACCGCCGATTGTTTAACGCCACTTTTAACACTTGTTTGTGCTATGGGGTGCAGACCTTTGGAGTAATTCCCTTCGAAGAATTTGAGGCAGTCCAAAGATTCTTCTTCAGGCGTCTGTTTCGGCTGCCAAATGCATCACCGACCTACGCTTTTCATGTGGAGTCAGGCTTGCCTCCTATTTACGTACAAAACGTTTAACCAGAGTCTCACTCTGAGACTGATGAGAAGCGGGAACAATCTTCCCAAGTCTATCTTAATAAGTTTGCTACAGTCTAAAGCATTTGGATTTAGGAATTGAACCCAGTTAGCATTATCTCATGACCTTATTGTTTCGTTAACTGTAACTGTATAATAAATGTGCTTACGATTTTAATATTACAATGCAGTTAAAGCAATTTGACACAACGTGAATGGCTGCCCTGGTCCAGCACTTGTAGTTCTGTACACAATGAAACGGGGTTCTAGTTCTGTACACTACACTGGAAATATAGTAAACACCGGGTAATATGTGACAACTCGGTGTGGTAGTTCGGTTTTCAAAAGAATATGCCAATACTCTTCGGAATTAACCTCAAAAATGTACTGATAAGCGATCATTGGTGCAATGCTGGAAGCTTCAGCTCACTGAAGCACATTTTATAAAAGTAACCAGAAAAGAATGAAAGGCAAACAAATTATTTAGCCGATTTTTCAAATAGTTAAATAACTCCACGTTTTAATGCCACCCCTTCGCTTATGGATACTACCGAGAACAACAGGAGGGCCGTGCTTGTACCTACACTCGGAAAGATACAACAAGATGGTTTTGCTAGCCTAGAAAAACGCGTTTACTTTTGACTTCTTTCCGAAATTTCTGTGTGTGGTGCGGTTTTCTAATTTTAATTTTTTCAACACGCGGAAAGAACATAACCCACTTCGTTGATTGGTAGAACTGCACTTGAGTTTTGAGATCAAATGCTGAGGTCGATAATTAAGAGAAATACTAAGCTGATAACACGGCTTCTACACCCTCTTCTGATTGTTCTAAGTTTTCTTTTTAGAAGTATTATGCCGAAGTCCCGGCGTACACTCTCTAAATTAAAAGATCGCAGTTTGATAAAAAAAAATCAAGTTTTAACAAAACTCCTTTTTTATAATAATGAAATGGAGTCAATTTAATTTTGACAAACCCATATTGCATAGCCCCTACAGCCTCTTTTTGACTAATTTCAATCTTCATTATAGACACTAAGTGGTCATTAAATAGTTATTTGATCTACCAATAAAATATGTAAATTTTCCAGACTTGCTGCCTTAAAGAAAGATAAGCACCTGTTGCTTTTAATAACAATATTTTTTTTACTCACATCAAAATATCCGGCAAATTCATCAAAGAGAAGTTTTAAATCTCTTTGATTCCGTTGCATCATAGGCAACACCTGCTTTTCATGCAAAAGCAGGATCTCTTCAATATTTCCCAGCAGATCTTCCTTTTTACCCTGCAACGTGCCCGGCAGATCCTCCCGGCTGAAAATTCCTCCATAATTTCGCACACCCCGTTTCAGATTGTCAATGTAGTTGACTTCCGTCTGCACCAATTCTTCTATGATATAGCTGATCTTTTTCGAGGCATAGATCTCCGACTGATCGCACGGGAAGAGATTATCCAATGACAAGCTGTCCTCATCCTCGTGGCTAGAAATATTTTTTTGTTTATTCTTCTTGTAAATCCGATCGAGTGTTTGTCATGTCAAGAGTAGGTATAAAAGTCCGAATAATGAGGTATGATAAATTTTGCTTACTATTCATCATGAGGATGACCGTGACCATTCAAATCAGTTGGACTAGGGGGCAGCGGTGGTAAAGTGGTAAAATTTGATGAGAGTGACGATTTTCTACAAAAAAAAAAAAAAACGCACACGAAAGGGGAATGATCGTTGTTAATATTTTGCAAACACACACTTGGTCGATATTTTTATATTTTTAACATTTTTTTTATCTAATCGCTAATTGACTGCGATTTCACTGCGATTGTGACATCAACACTAACTAAAAAGAGCACAACAAAAAAACTGTATTTGGTTATCGAATTAACTACGATATCCACTACATGTAAATTCACAATTTAAGCATTTGCCACAGATAACAATGCGAAATGGCAAACATTCTATAGGATAGGGGCTTTTTAAAACTGACATCACAATCTTCATAAAAAAAAACAAATATTTTTTTTATAACAAGTTTATGCAAAGATCACTACGTACTCTTGAGGATCGTTTTGATGCTTTTGTTGCTTGGACACTAATGACACTAGAAGCACCGAGATCGCGAATACAACGATAGTGCCGATGTCGAACCATGAGATGCATATTAAATCGAAAAACATATTCCGAAACTTGTTGTATGATGAATATAGCGTATATTATAAATTTAGAAAACCAATTAAAAATTCCGTTTTAACGTCCCACGTTGAGACGCGAAAAGATCACATTCCGGACTGTCGGTATCGTGCACAAATTCGTTGGCGCTTGGGGGAGAACTCCCATCGCAGCTTAGTGCCGAGAGACTTAACAGCGAACAGTCAAACGAACCGTTGGTATGCTCAGAATATGTTAACAATATCAAAGTTTATGCTGTTGTATTAGAAGCTTTTTCGAAAATGTATACTTTTTTCGGTGAGCTTTAATTGCAATACAAGTGTGGGTTAATGGCACAATACAGTTTCTGTTAAGCAGCGATATACTTTCGTTTTAATGAGTTTTGCATGGCTATAAATATAAATGTGAGGGATTGATGATAGTGAACGTCAGCATAATGATTTAACAAGGACGAGTAACATGGTCCTTGTACTGATAGCAATACCGGAAAAAAACTAACTTTTATTTTTCGATAGCTCAGAACGAAAGGAACTATAGTCTGCAAATGAAAAGGCATATCAACCGCTCAATCGTATGTGTATTCATATCTATCAACGCAGCGCTGCAGCAGCCGGTAGATTCAGGCTACATTTACCACATAAAAATGTTTTAAACTTTAAAAATTAATATTTTCAATTATCAGCACATAGCTAATGCTCATAAGCAATCTCATAACCTCAAAGATAAAGCCATCTATGGGTTTTTTGTTTAATTAAATCATAGGGTATTTTGATTTGACACAGACAGCTGGTTTCCTCTCGAAATCTTGACAGATAGTGAGTATCATACTCCTCGGGACGAAATAAGTCGCTTTACGCTGAAACCAAGTTACAAATAAATAAATAGAGTGACGCAACAGCTCGAGGTGAACCAGGGCCAACTTCTCAACAATGTATGCTGGTGTGTTAATTTCTTTACATACAAGGGAACCTACAATTTTTTGCCGAAACCGATCGGCACTTTGAGAAGTTTTTCAAGACAATTAATACTCTCGGAGGGCTTGTCAAACCCTCGCAGAGGTGGGGACCGTGAAAAGAACAAGTCTTTTTTTTTCAGGTGACGATGGCAGGATTCGAACCCAGACCTCCAGCGTAGTAAGCACACACACTAACCACTACGCCACGGCACCCCACGAAACCAAGTTGGGAAATATTAAAAAATTATTTCCAAATCGAGTGAAGTGTAGACCAAGCAATACTTGAAAGGAAGTTTTGGCCGAAAGCACCAACCATATCGGCCCTGCGGTTTAATTCATTTAGTCTCTTTTTTTTGTGAACTGTGAAGGACCGACGCGACGTTGCGCCAACAAACCGTACTTCAGGGCTCTACATCGTCCAAGCAATCCGTGAGCTACAGCGCATGCGAAACCATTAACACGATTTAGGTAAATTGGCATATGATCGAAACCGAATTGTAAGTCAATTGAGCCATGTCCGTACGTCCGTCTGTCGGTAGTTTTTAGGCCTTAAATTTTAAGCAAGGAACTTGAAACTTGATATTTGTTCTTTCTAGGTCCCGAAGCAGTACAAGTGTAAAATTTTTTGAAATCCGCCCACTGACACGCCCGCTTTACTTAGTAGCAAGAAAAATCAAGGTTGTCGCAGGAAGCTGAAATTCGGTATGAGATATCCTCGCTTAAGTGTATTGTGATAGGTGTTTAAAAAAAGCGAGTACCGCCCTCTTATAGGCGTGGTCTTACTTAATATGCATTCTAATAAACGGTTTTTATTTGATATATTTGCTTTAAATCCAAAAAACTTGCACTATAACATGTTCACATATGTGCGTAGCGTAAGCTATCAACTTAAGTAAATAAATTTTCGCCACGCCCACTTTTGGGGGCGTTTTTAAGTATAAACCAAATTTTTAATATGAAAACGCAGTCAACACGTGTATACCATTTCTGATAAAAAAATATAAACAAAAATATGATGTTGTTGAAAAGGGGTGGATGCCACGCCCCTTTCTTAGGGAGAAGATTCTTAACTGAAATTTAACAACCAAGATTTATGACACAATTCGGAGCTTGACAGTGGTCAATTGGGATGGGGTATCCAACGGTTCGCCTAAGCGGATTCTAACCCTCCCACTAGTTTTTCTTAAAAAAAAATTAAATAGAGTGGCGAAACAGCTCGAGGTGAACCAGAGCCAACTTTTCAACAATGTATGATGTTTGTGTTGATTTCTTCACATACAAGGGAACCTACAATTTTTTTCCGAATCTGAACAGCACTTTGAGAAGTTTTTCACGACAAATGATACTCTTGAAAAGCTTGACTGAACCTCGCGGAGGTGTATACCGTGAAAAGAACGAGTCTTTTTTTCAGGTGAAGATGGTAAAATTCGAACCCAGACCTTCGTCGCAGTAAAAAATAAAAATAAATAGAGTGGCGCAACAGCTCGAGGTGAACCAGGGCCAACTTCTCAACAATGTATGCTGGTGTGTTAATTTCTTCACATACAAGAGAACCTACATTTTTGCCTCGATTCCGAATGGCACTTTGAGAAGTTTTTCACGACAAATGATACTCTCGAAGAGCTTGTCTGACCCTCGCGGAGGTGGAGACCGTGAAATAGAACGAGTCTTTTTTCAGGTTAAGATGGTAAGATTCGAACCCAGACCTCCGTCGCAGTAAGCACATACAATAACCACTACACCACGACACCAAACTTATAAAGCCATAAAGCCACTTGTACAGCATTTTGCTTTCTTACAAAGCCTAAATCATAGAATAAAATAAACTTTGCTCATTTTATTCTATTTAGAAGAGGAAATGATGTGCATACAAGTAATTTATTGCAAGGAAAGGTATCTAGGCTAAAGCCACTGCCAGCTGGCCGAGAACTCACTGCAAAGGCCGATTCTGATGCCCCAAGACCATGCTCCTTTGATTTGTTTCCAAAATAAACTTTTATCTCATAGCATTTATGTGCCGCTCAGTTAAAATAAGGTGCTGTGTTAAAACCTTACCACTGTCACCTGGGCTTCACCTCCGCGAAACTCTGACAAACCTGTCGAAGGGTAAGAATTATCTTGAAAAAGTTTTCAAAGTTTATGTATACGTCGTTTGGATTCGGGACATTTTTTGGACTTAAAAAAACATGGAAAGGTTTCGGGATACTTGTTCCGAAAATTTATATGAAGGCGATATACAATTCGAAGACGAGGATACCTTAATCAAAACTATCAGTGATCCCTGGAAGTAAATTTCTTTTAGAAAATAAGGAATATGCCGAAAGGAATATGCCAAAAAACAAAACAAAAAGTTCCTTCAGAACACAACTTAAAGAGATGACGGTGGGAAGGCAAGTGGTAATCCTCTGTTTCAAGAGACAAAATGGACAAACACCGGAAATCGGATCCGTTTTTCGGACATTAGGACAAAAGCTAACAGAATATGTACTACTAAGGAACCGAACATGGTAATGAATGGAATCGGTCATATCCCGGCGGCAGAGCTACTTTATGGCATCTTAAATATTTTAAAGCCACGTGACCGCGTTGATATCTCTCAAGCTGGGGATGCAAGGTGAGGTGTGGAATATCGTTAGTGCATATGCTACCCAAGATGGGCCCGAGCTGAGGAAAAAAGATGCATTCTGCATGGCTTTCATAATCGTAGTCCCAAAAGAAGAGCTCTTGTTTATAGACGGAGAATTCAAGTGAGACAGCGGTTCCAATTGACTCACGACCGTCATCTCCAAACTAATAAGAGCTGATCCATTGCCTAATCAGTGGAGGGATAGTTATCTACATTCTTTACTATTTCACTAAGATATTATCAAATTCTTAGTGATTTTGAAAAAGCTTTCGATTGACTACCACCAGATCTGATATCTATGGGTGGCATTAACAAAACAAGGAGTTCCAGAAGCTTACGAACGGACGATCATGGACATGTATGAGAGAGCACAGACAAGAGTAAAATGTCCCTCCAGAGTCGCTGATGAGTTCCCAATTAAATATGACATTCACTAGGTATGCATCCTAAGTCCTTTGCTTTTCATTGTAGTCCTTGATTGTCTGCTTGAACCAAAACTGACGGATGCCAAAGAACATGAGTTATTCTTCTCTGACGATAGGATCATCATAAGTGAAGATCATCCCTGCAGCGAGCACTTAATATATGGGTGGATGTTTTTGAGGGGAATGGGTATCGTATGGCTAAAAAACCGAGTATATAGTGCTGCCCATTCTCTGATCCATACTCGAGGCAATTACAGGCACGAAATTCAATGGAAATGTGCTTCTCAAGTGTAAAAAGTTTAACTTATTGGGATCTATCGATCAATAGCGAGTCAAAGTGTGATGGCTGTTTTGGTGGGTGTCAAGGCTGGATGAAGTGGCGAGAAAACGCCACTATCTTCTCTAACGAATATATGTCCCCTGTCTCAAGGGAAGGCTCTTCACCGCTTGTGCGTTCAGCGCTCACATATGGCTGGACAGCGAATAAGAGATATGAGAACAAATTAACGGCAGCTGGGATGAAAATTCCTCGCATGACAGATAGAACAAAAATACTCATAATTGGTCCTACCAACATTCAAGCACAATCGCGAAAGAGAGTAAGGCCTAAACATCCATGGATCACACAAATGCAACTGAAACAGAATTTACTTGGACTCAGAGATAAAGAGACCCATACCGGGTGGCCTGCCGGCTCATTGAGAGCAGCATTATATTGTTGAGATGAACCTAAAGAGATATGCTACATGTTCTTGGAAGATATTCCGCACTCAAGGGAAGCAGGGAGAAACATTTTGGAAAGACTCTCTTGACGGGTATGGAAGTTATGGAGCAATTAAAAAACTCAAACATAGATCAAACATACTACTTGTGCAAACCGGCACTAGCTTAAGTATTATCATCTGCAATTTTCTAAGTCAAAACTATTTTAATATTTTTTTTTTACAACAAAGCAGCACATCGTAGAAAATTTTTTTTGAACTGTTCAGTTTTCGAACGGCAGACGGCAATGCCATGCCAATGATTTTACCATAATTAAATAATGGAAAAGTGTTTTTTAAGGAAATCTTTAAAATAAAATCAATTTAAACAAGATCTAAATAAGCAATTTGTTAACATTAAATTGCAGTGACTCACGGGTGCCACAGCAAGCTTTCGTGTCATTTTTGGTTGCCACTCACATAAGGTCAGTAAGTAGGTAGGTATACTCGTAACAATGGTGGGAACGTTACATCAAAGATCAAAGATTTCTTTCATAACTTGTATATTCCAATAAATTTTTTAGTATCTAGTTCAGTGGACTTCAGGACTTCAGAATACGTGGACATGAGCATAGTACATTCGTCGCTAAATCTGAAAACAGCCTTCATTTTCTCTACATGATTTACAGTATTTTACAGTATTTACCAGCAATATAGGTATTAGGTCGGCTTATCTTCCCCTTTTTTTTCTCAGTTTCCATTACCAAAGGTATGTTCTCCATCATCATCATTTTCGAATGCCGCTTATCCTTTAAAAGGGTCGTGGAGCGAGGGTGGCTAAATGGTCCTTCCATCCTTCTCGATCCTCCGCCACCAACTCAAGAGACTCCGGCACAATCCCCAGGCGGGACTCAGAGAGGTTCTTTACCTGATCCCACCACCTGTTTCTTGGCCTACCAGGGGGGCGATGCGCTCGCATCTCGGCTTGCATGATCTGTCTAGGAAGTCTGTCAAGGGGCATGCGAACAACCTGTCCGAACCATCGAAGAATCGATCGCTCCACTCGGAGAAGTAGCTGCTCAACATTAAGATTCCTACGAATACCGACGTTTCTCACTCTGTCCCTTAGAGTAACACCAGCAACGCACCTCAAGAATCTCATTTCGGCAGCTTGTACCCGCGATCTAATTCTTTCGGTCATTGCCCAAATTTCATGACCATAGATGAGGGTCGGAACGATCACTGAATTAAAAACTGAGATCTTTGCTTTCACTCCAAGCTCAGCGTTCCTGATGACCGGCCGGCGCAGTTCCTTTAATATTGCTCCAGCTTGGCCAATTCTACAGTACAACTCAGTATCACTCCTTCCATCTTTCGTGAAAAAGACCCCGAGATACTTAAACTTCTCCACCTGCTTTAATGGAACTCCATTAATGTGCAGGCTACATTGCACAGGAGTTCGGGAAACAACCATCACTTCCGATTTGTTCACGTTTGCTTTCATCCCAGCATCACCACAGACGGCTGCAAACCTATCCAGTGCTCGTTGAAGTTCCTGTTCGGATGATGCAAGGATGGCCAAATCATCTGCGAAAAGCAGGTGGCTCATCCTGATGCCAGCCAATTCGAAACATTGCTCGCCAAGACTGCGCTTCACCATCTAGTCCATATATGCTATGAAAACGAGCGGCGACAGACCACAGCCCTGGCGAAGTTCAACGCGCACATCAAAAGGACGGGATTTGACGCCATTTATCCGTACACAGCTTCTGCAGTTTCCATACAAAGGCTGGATGGCTCTCAAAAGAGGCCCACTCAGCGCATAGTCCTGCAAAACTCTCCACAGTGTATCCCGAGGGACTCGGACATACGCCTTTTCCAGATCTACAAAACACGCATAGACCGGTTTGGCATATTCCCAGGCCTTCTCGAGAATAACCTTGAGAGTAAAAAGCTGGTCGGTTGTGCCTCTGCCAGGCCAAAAGCCCCACTGTTCTTCCCGTAACAAAGGCTCGATTACAGCTGTGGAACGCGTTTCCAACACCTTCGCGAATACTTTTCCTGGAAGGCTCAAGAGAAATCTGCCCCTATAGTTGACGCAATCTCTCCTGTTCCCTTTTTTGAAAATGGGCACTATAACCCCCGTTTGCCAATCGCTAGGTGCCTTCGCGCTATCCCAGGCCACCTAAATGACACGTGTTAGCCATTTAACACCCTTTTCACCCATTGCCTTGAGCATTTCTGGTCGGATTTCATCAACTCCAGCAGACTTGCCAATTTTTAGCGATTTAATCGCTTCAGTGACTTCGTCTACTATGGGACTTCTCTCCGCCCTTATCTCGTCAGCAGTGGGAATGCCATCTTCAGTGCCCTGTTGGGGGTTGAGCAACTCCGAAAAGTGCTCTCTCCATCTGCGCAAGACATCGCTCTTATTTGAAAGAAGTGTACCGTCCTTGGATTTAACCCCTTGAATGATATTTAACTTCCTTCCTCTGAGCCGGCGAATGGTCTGCCAAAATGTCTTGTTTGCAGATTTTTAATCGCGCTCCAACTTCTCGCCGAACTTTTTCCATGACTGTTCCTTGGCTGTTCTGACCGCTAGATTGGAAGTCCTTCGCGCCTCATTGTACCGGGTTCGAGAAGTTGAGTTTCTACATTGGATCCACGCAATGTAGGCTCTCTTCTTCTCTCGGATGGCTTATTGAATTCCGGCGTTTTAAACCAAGCAGTTCTTTTCTCACCACCAGCCGCTACCCCAAGCCGCTTCACTCCACAAACATTTCCTGCAGAGGAAATGACTGCCGATAAAAACAGCTGCCATTCCTCCTCTACATTCAAAAGGTCAGTTGGAATTTGTTTAAACTTCTCCGAAACATGCTGTGCAAAATGCTCTCTGAAATGTGAGTCAGCATCCTGCAACCTTTCTCACCGTATGCGGGTCACCAGTCTTGGCTTTCGCCTGGGTGGCAAAGGAACACTGTCACTGAAAAACAATTTACACAGCACTAAGCGGTGATCTGGTATGTTCTCCAGTCCACATAATTGTTCGGATCCTATATTAAGGATACTGCTTTCCTCGACTTCTAAATCTCTAGCTTTGTTGCCCTCTTATCCGGCATGAAGGTATATCTTAATGAATAAAAAAGTACCTAATGGTCAATATTGTGGGCGGTCCAATTTTTGCCTTTTTAAAGGTCTTGAGCCAATATTGCTCAGTACCAAAATTTAAGTTCCTGTGCCTTGTCTAACTAAACCAAAAGGCATTTTGAAAGAAAATGTGAAATAGAGGTTGTCTCACATTGAAACCAGTAGGGGGCGTCGCTGTTGACGGATTAAGCCAATTTTCACACTTTGTCTGTGCAGCAAAAGTACAGACGTGTACCGAGTTTCAGCTCTCTAGCTTGATTTTGTACACCTAAAACCTTCACATATACAGACGGACGGACGGACGGACGTGTGGACATGGTCTCGATCATATCTGTAAAAGTTCTTAAGTGTATATGATGATTATTTCACTGTGTTACAAAGGATGCATTAAAATTAATATACCCTCGGTCGGGTATAAACAGCCACGTCAATGTTCGCATAGTTCGTGGCGGCTGCAGCTAGTGGAAATTGTCAAGATACTGAAATTTAAATAGTTTTTGTATAGTAAATGCCCATTTCTTTAAGTACCTAACAATGCCTCACATAGTTCTGGCGCTTTTGTAGAGAGCATGTTTCTGGCGTGTTACAACAAAAGCAGATCCATTTTACACAATTTTTTTGTCCACATTTCGAGCGCCAAATAATTTGTTTTGGCGATGACACAATAAAAGCTTTTAGCCAAATACGTACTTAATCATGTTTTAACCTTGACCTAGCGCAATCCAAAAGCTTTGGTTGTGTTTGCTTCAGTATTTGTACTAACTAGAAAATCCATTCAAAATCATCTTGAATTAAAACAATCTGCCCACCTAAGCTTCTCAGCACATTCATTGTTACACAGCCCTAAAGAGTGATAGATCCGCTCATTACCTAATTCACAGCAAAACTTCAGACAGTGTCAGACAGTCTGTTGGCTATCCGCAGCAAGTGCCTTTACTATGATGTCACGCAACGTGATGACCTCCAATTAAAACTGAGAATTTTAATAGATGTACGAGCGTGTGTAGGTATGTGCTGCATGGCATTTGATTTAAATCTTTTATTAAAAATAAAAGAAAAGGAAATTTATTTTGATTTTGTCTTGTGCTTTGGTTGGGGGGTTGGCGTTTTATTTTGAAAGATGCTCGGTGGCAGAGCGAAATTTCTCGGAACCAAAATAGAAATATGACATCTCTGTAGCTTCGAAGAAACTGTGTCTGTGGTGATCTTGAGCTTAGCACTGTTCAGAGTGAGATACAGATACGATACATAAAACTGCTAATGAGTATTGAATTGTGTTCAATTGAAAACGGCGACAACAATTTAATTTTTAGAGATCACCTCGGAGAAAATGCGAACACTTTGCAGTGTTAATGATGAACACGGTGGCTGGCATATTTACAATAAACTGGTCGTGGGTGAGAGTCGGACATTCTAAACAAAAAATGTATCTTTTGGGTTAGGTGTTAGGTATAGTACGCGATCTAATGGTTTTTGTTCTTAGGGCATTATTTATAGCAATGAGCACGTGATTTATTGAAGAAAACACTTTTCGGGAACGAGTAAGTAACCAGACGAGATTCTTTTAATTTTTTCAAAATGCTTTCATTGCCAAACCACTTTTGGCTTTTGGATTGACGGGCCACTGAGGCATGGAATTTTTGATTTATGACATAACACAACTTGTGTTTACAATATTGAAGTTTATGATTAAAGTTGATTGTTTGGATTAAGCATGGAACAGCAACAAGGAGACGCATGTATGCCGACATTTCCGATTTGTGTATCGATAGACTTAGCGTAAACATTAGCTACAAGTGGGGTCTTTTGAATGGCTGCTTAGATCGTTTTGTCAAACGGAGATTTATGGAATCTATAATAGAAGTTGGATATTTTATAATTTTAGCTATTGAAATTAGATTGAAACTACGACAATGGAGACATGTTGAATGATTTAAATGAATAAAAATTTTATTTTTTTTGATTCTTCGTATTCAGCTATTACCACATTGACTTTTTGACAAATACAATTTTCTGGGCCTCTGTACAGATCGTTCCGAATTCGACTACCTATTTTAATTATTGACGAACCCATTCATTGGAAAATGGGCCTTGTTGTTATGGAGACTTTAAAATGGGCATAGCGCGTAGAATGTTGCTTATGTCCATAGCTGGTATCTCCTGGGGGATGGAGAAAGAGACACTTCTTGCCACCGTTAGGGCTATTAGGACGCTCCGTGTAAAATTATGCGACCCCAATCTGGAAGGTGCAACTAAGTGACACAAACTGGCGGTATCTTTAGACCTACCAAAATTCGGCAATGAGGACAATTACAGGATGTCACCTGATGTTCCGATAAGACTACTTCCACGTCGAGACAAAACTGCTGCCAGTAAGGGACCACAACACCATGCTCCAGTGCCACCTCCAAGATCACCTCAAACACTCCATCGCAATATAGGTGCTACAGCCACCTCGTGCCATACGCAAGGGACTCCTTCTTCTTTTTTATTAAGGCGCGAGGTTATGATCAGTGATGGATGGCTGGAATGTTCGTAGGATCTCTCTTTTGAACATGGTAATACCAACTCAACCAGTCGTGCCCCATTTTTCTGGAGATAGGTACTTTTACATGGAGGCTTCCTCGGATCTTCGTACTTCTTATTCTATCTCGCGTTGTTACACCTGCTGTCATGAGAAGCATCTTGATCTCAGCTGCCGTTAATTTGCTCTCATATTTGTTATACCCTGTCCAACATTGAGAACCATATGTAAGCGCCGGACGCACAACTGCAGTGTAAACCATTACTTTCAGCTTAGGGGAGCATCGATCACAGAAGATGGTGGAATTTTCTCACCACTTCATCCACCCCACGCTTACGCGGTGATTGATGTCTTCATCAGAGTTTGCTTTGCTATTGATCACAGATCCCAAGTACTAAAACTTTTCACACTTGGGAAGCACATTTCCATTCAATTTAATGTCTGGAATTGGCTCGGGTGGGCTTGGTGGAATTGGTTCGTGGATACGCAAGGGACTCCTATCGTAAAAAAATTAAATCGGTTCATACGTGCAGATATAAGAATCTGCAAACCTACAAAGTCTCCTTATAAAGCCTATACACAACCGTGTCCAACACCATAGAAAGTTTTCGTCCAAACATCGAGCTTGGTGGTCGCCCAACACTCATTGTACCGGAAGAGCGCAGCCTACCATGCCACGCAGACCAAGGACCACCCTGGCCCAGTCGCGCTCTGGTTGGTGCCGCTCTCTTACAGCTACATAAGCCGCCTTGACCCGTCCATCGTAGATATACACAGCTGACCAAAGAAATAGGTCCGAGAAACTTTTTTTTTTCATATTTTTATATTTCGTTTTTTGCTGTAACATTTATTTTAATTAATTTAACATTACTTAAGAAATATGGAAAATTGTTATCGGCAAATTTTTCGAATCTGAAATTATCGAATCTGAATTTATAACCAATCTGAGTATTCTCCATAATATTTCAAATTCATTGAATTCGACGTGGCATTCAATCTAACAATTTCTGGCACTTTTCAGGAGGAATGGAATAAATGTCCTTTTGCATACGATGGCTTCTCTCAATTGATTCGCACTTGTAACGAACTGATCCTTAACTTTATTTTTAGTTCATCCCACAAGTTTTCACCTGTAGACTGTCTTGGCCATGGAACTGTATAGATGTTTTGATCCCGAAACCAGTCTTTTACAACACCCGACTGTATGGTTTGGATCTATACCCTGTTGGAAATGCTATAGGAAAGGCATGTTGTCTTCGAAAAATGGAAGCAAGACATTTTCCAAGATGCCACTTCATTCATATTTTGTCATGATGTTATTGACACATAATATAGACTCGGGCGGGACCCTATCAGCCCATAGCCCATACCATTATGGATATCTTCCACAAATTTTAAAGGTCTTCAGTAAAAAGCGAGGATGGTATTCTTTTGCTTTTGGTCGTCTTTCGTTATGCCCACAATCCGAGGCGAACAATTTAATTTTTCTTTTTTTGACACCACAGAGCATTTCACCATTTTTTTTTTCTCCTTCTGGTCCGCTCCAACTTCTGTGGCTTAAGGCAAATGCTTTTTGGGACCATCGGCTTCTGACTCTTGGGAGTGGAACTTTTCTGGCAACCTCTCCTGGGAGATTGAAGTTCTGTGGATCGTACGTGGACTGATTCCTAGATCTGATGTTCCAAAAGCTTTCAGTGTTTCGACAGGCATCCAATATTGATATTCGAAGCTCATATACAATACAAAGTTTTATGTAAGGTTAAAGGAACAGAAGCTTAAATTTAATGTTTAATTTAACTTAATTTAATTTTCTCAATCTGTTTTATGGAACCGGAGAAAAATCGTAAGTGCCCTCCATTTATGCAAGGACACCTAAGGCATGCACTGCACATATTTGGAAAGGGCTGGGGACAACACTCTGCCGGTGTCAAAATTCGTTTTAAGACTCTGCTTCCAAAATTCTGCTTTCAAAATTCTTCTCTTAAAAACTCTTTTTTACAAAATTCTGAGAGTGCAACTTTGACAAAGCGGCAAAGTGAAATATATATGGAGGGAGCATGCCGCCGCCGCCCTGCAACCCCCATGCAGCCCCCAAAAATGAAGAAAAAAATACCTCTAATGGTTTCACTACGTTGTCCGTCCGTCCAATTGCGTTGTTACTTCTGAACACAAAACTAAGTGTGCATTTTATTTAAAACTGCGGAAATTGTCAGAGAACCAAACGAGAGTAATTTATTTAAACACAAATAACGGTTTAATAATAACTTGAATACTTTGATATTAAATGTTTTTCAGTACTTTTTACAAAGCTTAGCAGGCCCAGAACAAGAAAAACGTAACTTAGGTCTAGTTAATAAATAAATGAAGAGTCGAGATTGGGTGACGTTTTTCAAAGTGTTTATAATTTTGAACCGCAGATATTGAAAACACGTTTTGAACCCACGACCACGCAACGAACCCAAAAAATACTCCAATAAGTCCAAGGAATTCTGAGGGAAGTGGGCAGGAGCTGGAGGAATCCTTTAAAAAAGTGAAGCATATAATTTTTCGGTTCTACCCGGCCAGGAACTCCAATGAACCCAAGGAATACTCGAATGAGCGCAAGGTATTCTGCAAGAAGCGGGCAGGAGCTGGAGGAATCTTTAATTCTGGAGTAAGTGGACAGGAGTTGGAGGAATCCTTTAAAGGTGAAGCATTCCGTTTTTCTGTGCTAACACGTTAGAAACTCCAATGAACCCAAGGAAATAAAAACATTGCAGAATTTATTTAAAAAAAAGGGTTGCCTTTGCCCCTCGACGCGCTTTGAACTCCAAACCAACGAAACGCGAGCTAAAAACTCTTCCAGTGAGCTACCGAGTCACACGACTTGGACTTGTCATTTGGCGACTGTAAGTGACATAATTACGCACATAGCGCTTTATTATATATTTTTGTGCAAAATTTCAAACCTAAAAATATTTTGTGACATTTATGCATTAACTGAAAGTTAATTATGATTTTTTATAAGGACCAAACATTCCATAATAAAAATTTATAGAATGGCATATGGTCGTATTGGTTTATCGTGGAATATTATGTATAAGTTCCCATTACACAGTGTACCCTAAAGGTCATATTTTGAACCCTAAAGGTTTTATTTATCTGTCAAAACGAATACGGTCATACCAGAAAATATTGTCAAATGGTCACATGAAATTTGATGATTACACTATATGACGACAAGTGACGGAGATATCGTATAAAAAAGGAATAAATATGACCAAATGGCATAAAGTCTACTCCATAAATTACTGAATAACTAGATATTCAACTTGCGTCCCTCTAACCCTCCAACACCCATTTGTTTACGTTTTTTATAAAGCCTTTAAAGCTTTTTAAAAGCTTTAAATTTCCGTGTCGGTGAATACGTGTAGCAGGAACAACAATTTACCTTACGCGAAAAGGATGCGATTTGCATAAAAGCTGCAAAACAAAATTGCATGCAATTTACTCACATTTGTAAACAAATGTCGGAGAATGGGTAAATTCATCAATTCCAGCTTGTGGGCAAAGCATTTACATGTCCGAAGTTGAATATCTAGTTATTCAGTAATTTATGGTCTACTCTTACCTTAAGCTTTTTAAGCCTCTTTAAAAAACCAAGTAAAAACAGGAGCTTGTTTTACCGTTTACGCAAAAACCGGTGACCACAGAATTTAAGAAATACAACCTATGGTACAGCGGGCAGTATTGCAAATGGAAAAAAAACTAACGGGAATTGAATGAAAATTTGAAATAGTTGTTTTATGGATTTAAAATTTAAAAAATTATAAAAAATCTCTAGCTTCAAAGTATAATTATACCCCATCCCATAGGAAAGGTGGTATATTAAGTTTGTCACATAGTTTGTAATACGGTGAAATAATAATGGTAGACCCTCAAGACCTTAAGGGCATATGATCGAGACCGAATTCTAAATCGAATGAGCCATGTCCGTCCGTCTGTATGTCACATGTTTTTAGGCCTTAAATTTTGAGCTAGGATGCTGAAACCTCGTACGTAAGGTCCACGTCAATCAAAGCAGTATAAGTGTAAAAATTTTTGAAATCCGCCCAAACACACGCCCACAATCGGTGTAAATGTGCAACTATCTCCAGAGTTTTCAAAACTGTAAGACGTTATAAAAGGCTGAAATTTGACATTTAGCATCTCCTAATGAATGTAAGACACAAAAAAGACAGATTTTAATTGGTAAACCTCCTCTAGTGGGCGTGGCATCTATTTTAAGGGTAAATTTTCAAATGCAGTTTTCTCAATATTTCTGCTCAAAATTGAAAAAAAATTGCCTAACATTTTATGTAGGAAACGCTTAGGTCCACATTTTGTTCATACAAGACTTTGGGCCACGCCCACATTTGGAGGCAGAATTGCAGAAAAACCTAAAATTTTCCAGAAAATCTTAACTTCTACTGGCCTTGAGCCTAATTTAGAAAAGCATGAAACAAAAAAGGTATCAGGTTAGGTAAGCGAGATCTCGGTCCAAATTTCGTTCATATGAAGTTCTTAGCCACGCCCCCATTTAGGGGTCGATTTTTCAAAAATATTGAATTTGAATCAAACAATTGCATTTTTACTTACATTTAGGTTTAACTTGGAAATATCTGTGGTTTGTAATTAGGGGCGGTTGGACCACGCCCCTTTTCGAAGTTTGCATTACTTATAAAATGTCAAAAAATAACTATGCCAACAGCATTTCCGTTCGGATCGTACACACTGTAGCGCTTACTCCCTGGTTTTGAAATAATTAACGGGCAAAATCCATCTACTCGGATATTATGCAAAAAACCTTGAAGATTTGACTCAAAAACGATTTGTGAAGGTTCCTAGTCTGGCAAGAAGATGCCTAACTTACTACATAAGAACTTATCATA
Source organism: Neoascia interrupta (assembly GCA_947623515.1). Classification (NCBI taxonomy): domain Eukaryota; kingdom Metazoa; phylum Arthropoda; class Insecta; order Diptera; family Syrphidae; genus Neoascia; species Neoascia interrupta. Next base: position 172,514,284 of record OX392462.1, on the reverse strand, counting down.
ACACCAAAGGTTTCCCAGCAAGTGTTACGCCCAAAGAAGAGAACACAATATTTTATTGTTCGGTCCTAACTTGAATTACAGATAATGTTTCAAACCAGATGGCCTTACGTTTGGAATGGCTTACGTTGCAATTACGATGACTTTCATTGCAATTTCTTTTTTACTGGACCCAGTATTTTATCTGGTAAGCATTCTGCTTTCATAGGTGGCGCCATATTGGGGACGAGCAACTCTGAAAGAGAAGCCAAATCGAAGCAAGTTGGCAAATAAAAATAGAATGGCTTCTGAACAGGACCAAATCACTGAAGAAATCTTGAAGGAAGTACCAAAAAAAGGCGCTTGAGCTTTAAGCTATGCAATCTGTTTCTCACGATAAACGCTTTTCGGCCACTTTTTGGGGTATAAAAATCCCATGGGATAGGAGTTATATTAAGTTTGATTCATAGTTTGTAACAAAGAGAAATAATCACCGTAAACCCCCAAGACCTTAAGGGCATATGATCGAGACCGAATTGTGAGTCGAATGAGCCATATCCGTCCGTCTGTCGGTTGTTTCATGGCCTTAAATTTTGAGCTAGGAACTTGAGACTTGATATCTGTTCTTTCTAGATTCCGAAGCAGTACAAGTGTAAAAAATTTCATGCTAGTATATCGCTTCTGACGATTATATCGAAGGACTTCCAGAAACTTCTGTAAAAACTAATAACAACATATTATTGCAAAAATGAGACACATGACGCACTGAAGATGGTGCACACGGACTGTTGCATTTAGCTACTCTATTTTTTTATAATGCTCCCACGAATCGACGCTTTTATAGATTAGCATCGAAATGCATTAAAGAAGGTTTTTGGAAATTTGCATCTTTTATTTTTCTTATTTGATACATAGGTAAACCATATTTACAAACGTCTCACATTATTTGAGTTCTTACAATAAAAGCATTACATAGGCACAGTAAGAAACAAGTCCACTTAGCCATAGGCTTTATGTTTCATCTAGTCGTGCAAAAACCATGATCCATGGCATCCACAAGCTTCTTTAATTTTCTACACATATAATTACATTGATGACACAGTCCTAGCTCAGGACTGACACTGTATCCGAACACCATTTTTACTACATTATCTACGTCAGGGCATACCAAGTCGTTCGTTTACTTTCTTCAGGTTTCGTTTCATCCACAGGCTTAGGCAGGGTCCACATATTTCCAATACCGCTATCCGAACTGAACCGATTCGAATTCCTAAAGTGTGACAAACTTGGCGGCCGTCGATGTGCATGATCATTCTCCTTGGAGTATTTCTCCTTCAACTTGCGACGCTCGTCTGACGCAAATGAACTGATCATGTCTGTGATCAGTTCCAGCCATTGTTGGCATTGAACTTGATCTGCGTTGAAGTCGCATTCCTGTGTCTTGCGGGTTTGGTAGAACAAAGTGAACGACTTTTGTTTGGCAATAATACCGATCCTCTCACAAGGATAACATCCACGGAATATCAGTCTTTTGTCCTTGATCTCGGTATAAATTATGCATTTGTCAAAGATGAATGCCTTCGATTTGTAGCCACGCTTAAGCGTATGATCGAAGACATAGAAATCGCTGACTTTGCGGAATTTTCCCTGGTAGAATACATTAAACTGAAAATCAAAAAAACAATATATATGACTTAATTGTTTGTTTTAATTAATTCAAATTAAGTGATCCTTACGTCATTGCATTCGACTATGTCGTTAATGACCTCCGATTCATTGGTCATCGTTAATAAGGTGCGAAGCTTTTTTTCCAGCCGGCAGCATGCTTCGATGACAGGTTTGAAGTAGAAGTCACGATGTTTGAACAGAGTCTGGGGGAAGCAGATTTCGTATAAGGTGTAAGGGTGTGGGTTAGATTTTTAATTACCGATATGAACTGCTGCAACAGCAGGGGATACCTAGCCATTCGTTGAATTGGTTGCACAAGAAAACTATTTATACCCAGCTTGTCATCTATTTCAGTCTGGAGACGCTGTAAGAATTGTTTTTTTAATTTATTTTAAAACTGATTATATACAATTTTGTTTAAATAAATGAATAAATAAATAGAATAAAGAAGAATACAATATTGAATCAATAAATAATAAACAGAATGAATAGTAATCGTAATGACTACAGTGCATTTAGAATAGATTATTATCTAAGAACTAGAATGCTGGTAATTGTAAGGTGACGATTAGCAGCTAACCCTTGCCATCTTCTCCGAAGTCGTGAAAATTCAGGTAAGTTCACGCTTATTTTTTGGCCAATTTTCAATAACAGTCAGGATTTTTTAGACTCTCTTTTAGAAAGGAGAAAGCAGGTCGAAGACCTCAAAACTTACTGAAAAACCTGCGCTTGGATACATTTTATGATTCACATTGACTTAATAAAAGTGCATCTCTCTGCTAAGAAGACAATTTTAAACGGCCGTAATAAAAACTTAAGGGAAACTAACCTTAAAATAATCCTTATAAGTATCACACAGTTTGAGCGATCGCTGTTTGTTCATAGTGAACAAAACATATCCATAGAAACAGTTTTCCTAAAATGAAAAGATCAGTAAAATCAAGAACTTTAAGCAACTGAAAAGGCGCTTACTTCGATAAACATTGAGAACTCATCAAATAGACCCTTAAGATTCTCTCTGCTCCTTAGCAACATCGGCAGGAACTCATCTCGATGGAATTCAGCAATCTGTTCGACATTTCCTAGCAGTACGAACTTTTTCCCCCGTAAACCCAGTGGCAGATCTTTTCTTGCGAAAATGTTTCCGTAATTATTTATACCCATAAGCAGATTTTCCACATAAGTCTCCTCCGTCTTAATGAGCTCATCCAATATTGGTCTAACATGATCCAAAACTGTCTTGTCACTCTTTTGTCGCAACTCAGCTTCTTCATGGTCTTCCTCCCTGGAAGAGAAAATTCAGATTTTAAACCTCTTGTTTCATTGGTGAAAAAAAGCAATTTTTTTCTTACCCACTTTTTCCATGATTGCAGGATTTGTGTTTACTTAATAAAGGACGATCAGTTGAGCCAACAATTTCAGTCTTTGGTCTTGGTGTGGATCTGTAATTTCTGCAAAAAAAAAACAATAATGTTAGACAAAAGATTAATTGAAAATAAATCTACGATAAGGAGAAGTCGATTGTCTTATCAGTTCTTTATTTTAGTCGTAGATCTTAGGCTGAGTCAGTGTAATTCCTTTGAGGGATTTTTTATTAAGCATGAGTCAGAATTATCGATTAAGCAAGAATTTGATAGCATAAAAATTACTGTTTTGACAAAAACAGAAAATTTTATTATTAAAGTAAAAGTGTTATTATATAATTTACTACTTGTTAAAATGTTAACAGGGATTCTCCCCATTACAATTTAAGTTTAAAACTTAGCCATGTGACTGTCACCATTTTCCAACTTCTTTTTAGCCGCTTTTTTATTTAGAGGCTTGTGGAGTCAATCTCTCAATAAAGAGCCTATTAGGGCGGAGTACGCTGACCAATATTAAACTATGAGCTTTTATGACGGTGCAGCAATCGTTTTAAGCGTCAGTTTACGAGGGTTTATTAGTTTTACGAGCAAGTAACACCTACTTGCTTGTCAGTTGAGAGTGGTGTCAGAATGTTGAAAAAATCGAGACTAGCCCCGACTTGTGATATAAGTTATGGTTTGTTTTTGTGGCACTTCCATTCTATTGAAAAACAAAATAAGGGAATAGTTTACGGCGGAGTTCAAATACACCAAAACATAAATCTAAAAAAAAATACCACGTAATAAGTTATTCTTTTTCGTTTGGTAAATACACAGGAAATATTTCAAACTGAAGGCCTAATTGAAATGCATAGCTGAAGCTGAAGCTCTAAATGTAGCTGATGCTGACTAAAAAATGAATGCATAAACGTATTCCCATGAAAGCGACAACAATACCTTTCCTGCTGAAGTTAAAATTGTTCGAATGCAAGAATCCATCCATCCATAAGATCGATTTGTGGATACCCTATGTTTAGGACTGTTAATATTCCAAAGTTATTATTTGAGGTAGCCGGTCCCTTGCATTTTTCAAATGTACAAATCTTTTTTTTTTTTAAATATTTTCTGGAGAATGCAACAATAAGCTTCAGACCTATAAGGAGTGGGTTATCCGCCTCTTCGTGCCGTCGGGGTGACTTCCCGGACACGCTAAAAAATACGAGATACGAACTTACAACAATCCTTGGACTCGGACGTATTAACTATTATACGATCGATACCGCGACCTGGATGAAGTGAAAGTAGCTGTCGGATCCGGAGCTATCGGCCCAGCTGCCGACCTTTTTACTTCCGCTGGCGATAAGCTGATAAGCATGCACTAGCTTATCTACAAAATATGTCAGAGGAAAGCATGCGCGACGTATGTCATCATTGTTTGCCCGATCCTCAAGAAAGGAAACCCTCGAAACTGTGCCAAGTATAGAGGCATCAGCCTTCTGCACAATGCATACAAGATTTTTTCTGCTGTACTTCGTGATGGCCATTTGGCCTAACACCGCTTGATCTACAGATAAAAAAAAACTTGCTGGCAATAGTGCGCTACGGCTCACTAACTTAAACTACTTCAAGAACAGTAGCTACGGACACGGCTCGATCTTGTCGGAGATACTGCCAGGCAATCCAACGTTATTGGATGAAATTCCCTCACTTGTCGATTTTGACACACCGTATGACGTCATTTATCCAGTGAGGGAAGACTGGAAAAAAAATTGCAAAAATATGCAATTGTCAGACCTAATGAAATTGCAATTTTCACAGACGGTTTGAAAACAGGGGAGGGAACAGGTTCTGGTATCTTCTCAAAAGTCCAAGAACTAAATGTATCCTTAAAGCTACCGGATACATGCAGTGACTTCCAATCAGAGCTTCATCTTTTGCAGATGAGATCGATATCCGGCAGAGATATCGCCATTTACATCGATAGCCAGGCTACGCTCAAAGCAACGGAATCGATCAACATCAAATCTGATCAGGGGCACAATGCTCAAGGGATTGTGCAGTCAGAACCGGGTGAGACTGGGTGCCAGGACACTGCAGTAAAAAGGGTAAGGAACAAGCTGATGAGCTTGCAAGAAAAGGAGGGCTCCTTGGAAACAGTGTGGTTTAAAACAACAGAACAGGTAGTTTCAAACCACCCCTTTGCCTAGTTAGAGGGACTATTGAGGTGAAAATTTGAATGACGGCCAACTAAAGGTGGTCTCGTCTGGCTGGTTTCTAGGTCCCTCTGGCCACGACTAGACGAAAAAGGGTAGAAGGCATTTTTAAAACTGAGCAGGGACAAGCTAAGGGCTTTGGTGGGAGTTCTGATGGGACATTGTCTCCTGAGGAAAAACACAAGGAGGCTCGGGCTTTCTGACGCTGATATTTGTCGATTCCGCAGTGATCTGCAGGCAGTTGAGGATATAGCACACATACTGTGCGAATGCGAGGCAGTTTCGTGAGTTCGCAGAAAACATTTAGGGGAATATTTCCTTGGAAATTTGGAAGAGGTACACGGCACAAACTTCAAACTTCTTGGCTTTTACAGGGAAATTGGCTGTTTCACGGTGAATGTTTCGGTTGTTGTTGTCTTTTGAATGTTATTTTCAACTGGTTCCCTAGGGATCGCGGTGGGCCCGCTTTGGTGCCTAGTGTCTGTGCGGTCCTTTTCACCACACCCCTGTTTAACCTAACCTAACCTAAGGCCATTCGTCAAAAATCTGACAGGTACCTGCGCATCAGTGTGCTTTTAGTCCAGAAAAGTCCACCATCGATTAAATATTCACAGTGCCTCCGATCTTGGAGAAAACCCAGGAATTCTAGATCGATACCCATCACTTTCACATCGATAGGCCAGATATGACAGCATCTATATAGAAATGAGTAAGGCCAATGTCTAGTGTTGGCATCTCTACTAAATCCGCCAACGGAAAGACGAAGGAAAACTCACGCCGTTCCGTCAAGGTTGACAAAGACCTTACCAACCCCTTTTACGTTGAAGAAAGATTTAGAGGAGACGATTATGGTGGTTTTTCCCCGACACTACCAGTCCGTAGTTGTTTAAAACTAAACTGCACCAGTTCCTATCCTGTGTCTCTTCTGATCCCTTCCGCTCGCATTATGTTAACTCATTATAAGGGTAGTCATTATCCCTTTAAAAATTATAAAAAAAGGCAGAGAAAACGCTTGAGATTGCTTTGCGAGGTAAATCCGACGTGCAATTCATGGTCCCGTTTGCATAGACGGCAAGTGTAGAGAATGAGATTTAACAAAAAGTTAAGGGCTGTAAAGGCTGTACAGTCACACCGGGCTAGCCAGAAGAGTCAAACAACAACGGCAGAGATGGTTGGGTCAGTTAGAGCGAATGGATGCCAACGTTTCTTCCAGCTTGGAAAACCTCCGGATTGGCGGGCGATATCAGTGAACTCTAGTATCTTTTTCACCGGCGTCGCACTTAGGTCACTTTGTCGTAGAACTAGGAGCCTATTATGGATTTCCGCTAGAGAAAAGGTGTTGTACACTTTCCTCGTCTTCCTCATCTAGGCAGCTTCTACAAAAGTCGATTGAGAATACACTTTTTTTATTTACTCTGATTTTTGAGCTGAAATTTGAAGGCAGCTAGGGGAGTACCTATATTTAAAGAGATTATATCTTCTGACATTCTAGTAGCGTTTTTACCGAGTTTGTCAACCTCACAGTTTCCCATAATGTCTTTATGGCCTGGCACCCAGCACAGGCATATCAAAAACTGTTTGGATATTTTGTCAATAAATGTAAAACAGTTGATAACTAGGTCTGGGGTTAAATCCTGCCATCGTCACCTGAAAAAAAAGACTTGTTCTTTTTCACGGTGCCCACCTCGGCGAGGGTCTGACAAGCCCTCCGAGAGAATCATTTGCCTTGAAAAACTTCTCACAAGTGTAGGTCCCCTTGTAAGTGAAGAAATTAACACATACATCATATAATGTTGAGAAGTTGGCACTTTTTTTTATACCCCATCCCATAGGATAGGAGGTGTATTAAGTTTGTCATTTAGTTTGTAACACGGTGAAATAATAATGGTAGACCATCAAGATCTTAAGGGCATATGATCGAGACCGAAATCCGTCCGTCCGTCCGTCCCTCTGTATGTCACATGTTTTTAGGCCTTAAATTTTGAGCTAGGGTGCTGAAACTTCGTACTTCAGGTGCACGTCATGCGAAGCAGTACAAGTGTAAAAATTTGAAATCCGCCCAAAGACACGCCCACAATCGGTCTAAATATGCAACTACCTCCAGATTTTTCAAAACTGTAAGACGTCGTTCTAAAAGGCTGAAATTTGACATTCAGCATCTCTTAGTGAATATAAAACACAAAAAAGACAAATTTAATTGGTAAACCTCCTCTAGTGGGCGTTGCATCCATTTTAAGGGTACATTTTCAAATGCAGTTTACTCAGTATTTTTGCTCGAAATTGAAAAAAATTTGCTTACTATTTTAGGTAGAAAACGCTTAGTTCCACATTTTGTTCATACAATTCTTTGGGCCCCGCCCACATTTGGTGGCAGAATTGAAGAAAAACCTAAAATTTTCCAGAAAAACTTAATTTTGACTGCTCTTGAGCCTAATTTAGGAAAGCATGAAACAAAAAAAGTAGCGGGTTAGGTAAACAATACTTCCGTCCAGATTTTGTTCACATAAAGTTTTAGCCACGCCCCCTTTTAGGGGTCGATTTTTCAAAAACATTGAATTTGAACCAAAAAATTGCATTTTTACGTACAATTAGGTGTAACTTGGAAATATCTGTGGAAATATCTTATAATTAATAGTTTGTAAATAGGGACGGTTGGACCACGCCCCTTTTCGAAGTTTGCATTACTTATAATATGTCAAAAAATAACTATGTCATCAGCATTGGGGATAGGGTGGGGTATTCAACGGTCCGTTTTACGGACTGTAACTTCTGCGTACACACTGGCTTATACAGCTTATAACTAGCATTTAAAAGTAGGCTGGCTACATCCGTAAACATACAGATACTGCGGGTGGACATCACTTTCTACTTTAACCAGGACAGGGCTTTACTAATTCACTTGCAAGACACTGCATTTTTTACGTAGGCAAAGGGATTTATTTAATCCTACTCCATCTTCCGTCTTGGATCCTTCACCGTCACTGTAAAAGTTTACGGCCTTACCAAAGGGTATGTTAACGTCGACGATCGAATTATTTGTTGTATGTATGTTGAGATAATGAGTGTTAAGTCGGGTCCATAGTTGATCTAAAATGTAGTGTAGATCATCCGGTGGTGTTGTGGCGCAAATTAAGACCGCCTATGAAAATGGTCTCCAGTCAGGGTTGGAGTTCTCGGCTGGTAAAGATATTATGCCGTCAAGTCTTTGCGACTTGTAAAGCCAGATCGACTCAAGCCAGATCTTTTGTAGCCCAAATGATCTGATGACGCATTATCAGTGAGCTCGGATTACTAAAAGTTTCAAAGATATTTCATTAGATATTGTGTAAATGTCACCTGCTCTCTCCAGAAAGCTAGATACATTGAGACAGGTTCAAAGAATTCTTCGGAGCTTGGATCCTTCCAGTGATTCTTTGATCTTTTCGCAGAAGTTCTTCCATGTTGTTGAACTTTTTCGCTTTTCTAAGTTCAGTTTTAATTGAACTTAAGATTTTTGAGATTTTTTTTTAAGATTTTACGGCCTTCTTTTAAAGGGCATGTCGTTTATTATTAGGTAGGGTATCGTAAACAAGGGTCGATAGGGTCCTTGTCAAGGGTCGTCGCATATGGTTCGAAGCTTTTCTATACGCGGTGGGGTGCCATGGCGTAGTGGTTAGTGTGTGTGCTTACTACGCCGGAGGTCTGGGTTCGAATCCTGCCATCGTCACCTGAAAAAAAAGACTTGTTCTTTTTCACGGCTCCCACCTCCGCGAGGGTCTGACAAGCCCTCCGAGAGTATCAATTGTCTTGGAAAACTTCTCAAAGTGCCGTTCGGATTCGGCAAAAAATTGTAGGTCCCCTTGTATGTAAAGAAAACCAGCATACATTGTTGAGAAGTTGGCAATTTTCACCTCGAGCTGTTGCGCCACTCTATTTATTTATTTTTTTTTTCTATACGCACTGTTTCACTTTTCACCCAGTTTTACGAAGGGCAGTGTATAAAAAGATTCCACAAAAGCACTTTTGTCTAAATTTAAATGAATTGAGTCTACAAAGATCATCATCCGCCATCGAATAATTTTTTTTACATGCGAAATTCGAAGACTGCTTTATAAAACCTTTCGCTTTCTTAAGAGTGGTTTATGGGGTTTTTGAAGAGTTAGGTTTACGCTCCAGCAAAGCGACTTAACAAGATTCTAGACATCCAAACTAAAATTTTGGATAGTGAGTCACTTATTCTACAAAATAAACCAATAATTTTTTGACATTTGGTCACAATCACGAAACATTATTTCTCAATAAAGTTCTCCACTAATTTCAGTTAAAGTTGTATTGATTTTAATTGAAATTTTCAAGTCTTACAGTTGTTACCCTTGGCTTTATATTATGCTACAAACACTTAATGCGGGAATCACAAAGCAGCCTGGGCTTGGCCTCGGCTTGACGTTTACAAGTTCAGCCAAACGATTTCAGTGTTTCCTAGCACAATGAAGCGGATTCAAAATGTTGTTTGCAAAGAGATAAAGTGCGCAAAGAGAAAACGTAATGCTACGTAATGAGGCTCAGAAGCCTAGCATGAGTTCAGATGTGCTAAACTTTTGCTTCGTGTGAAGCAAATGGGGGTTGATTTCAATCGCATACACGATGTCAATCAGAGTCTGCCTTTGGCTATATTTGTATAAGTGTGTTGGTCATTCTACATTTTGGGCCAAATTGCGTATTATTTATTTATTAGTTGGACATGAATTTAAATTTATTAGAATGGACATGAATAATTTTGTACACACAGCACTGGCTACCAGGACTTTCGGCTGTGTGTGCGTAAGCCGGTTCAAAGCCCACGTATCGTAACGGGGCGAAGCCGAAGCCTGAGGCTGCTTTGTGGTCCCCGCTTAAATCGTTTAACAACGCGCTATCTTGAAATGCTTTGGCTAATCTTATTTCTAATTTTTTTTGTAACTGAAATATAAAATTTTATTAACTAATTCAATGCTTCAATGAATAAGCTTTAGTATCTAAAGCAAATAACACGCACTCATTTATTTTGTTCATAGTTTGAAATCAAATCTACCCGAACTTATAATTTTTTTTTCGTCATACAAAAACGAAACCCTGCAAAGTTACATTCAAACGGCTTCATCACAAAATCATTCATTTATGTTACGTATACGTCCCGTGGACCGGGGAGAAAAAATAAACGAGAAAATTTGTTCTATACTATAGTGTCAAAAATCGAACTTAAAACTACTTCTACTCGTGGATACCTGATGCGTTCATAATGTTGATGTATACAGGTGTCATTAGCTGGTCATAACATAAATAACAGCGAACAATAAAATCTTGATAAATTTTTGCCACTTTGCCTTTGTTTATTGTTTTCACTGACAGTTTGACATGTTGTGCTTTTTAGCACTTCAAGGTTGAAGCCGATCGTGTGCACAAATCTAAGCCATGCAAACATTCTCATGACCTACCGCTCACAGATTACTGTGTTTGGTGTTCGGTGACACACGGTTCGGTTTTAAGTTGCAAGTCTATCTAAAAAGTAATATCAGCTGTCCGGTAATGTGACAGAGAAAGCTGTCCGTCCGTCTTTGTTTCACTTAGCACACTTTGTAACAATTAAACAAGAAAATAAGCTGCTCTCATCATTTGGTGGTTTTGGGAAAATTAATTGTGTGACAATTTGTCTGCAAGTCCGAAGTGACGTGAAGAGTTCATGCACCTCTGGTTTGCTGGTTTTCAATGGCAAATAGGTGCTTACTCACCGCCACAATTGAAGCTTGTTTTCTTAATTTTGATTCACAGAGGAAATTTTTATTCACTAGCTACGCATTTTGTATTCAAAAGACTTTGATTGTGCTTTATGTTTTGATTTTTTCAGTAAGGAGATGCATTCAATTTGGACATGTGGTGTGAAAATAAAAAAAAAATGGCCATTATAATAAAAAAAACCAAATGCGTAAAAAAATTTAAATTAAAAAGCATTCATAAAGCCTCTACATGCACAGCTCAATTAAATTGTAGACTCAATTGACTATTGCAATTGGCCACACATTTCATAAACATTTTTGCTGGTTTTATTTAATTTTCTGCCAACATTTAACGACCCAATAATTTTGCAGTTAAAATGGCTAAAAATATAAAGTGGTGACCTTAAACAAAAATCGTATTGAAGAAAGAATGCATTCGATCACAGAAAATCAAAACCCTCATAACTCAAAATTTGCGAATTTTTCGTCAGACAACGACCTGGATTCCTGAGTTATTTCAAGTTAAAAAAATGTAATTATGATAAAGTATAAAACTTTGGAAAACTATAAAAATAAAATATTTATGAGTGCTCGCACAGGTAACTCTAATATGATTTTAATATAAAACCAATGAAGAACTAAGCGTAAGATAATTGATGCACAATGCAACGAGAGAAACATAATCAAAATAATAAATCTTGTGAAAAGTTTTCTTTAATGAAACTGCAGCCGATACTGTCGATTGTGTGCTCCTTTGGGTTAAGTTATGACATCAAAGCTTATACTGATAGATGCCAGTCGTCTGTCAAACTGGTCGGCGCTTTTAATGGACATACATATTCCTCACAAAAACTAGACAAGTAGAAAAAATGGCAATGAGTAAAATGAAAGATTTAACTACCCCAGTTAATAACCCAGTTATGCCGGAAAATAACCCTTTTCGAAGGCGAGCTCCACGGAATCTGCTGAGAGCCTATTATTGCTTCCAAAGCTTTTTAAAAAAAGAACAAAACCTAATTTATCACCAACATCTAGATTCGAAACTTCTTTATTGTTTTCTTTGCAAGAACTGAGAACCTTGATGCAATCTATAAAATAATAAAATATAAATGATGCTTTATATAATGGTTAACGTACTGGAGCGATTCATAACTTACTTACTTACTTAAGGTGGCGCCGGTCAGTCCGGGGTCTGGGCCTCAGCCTACAAACTTCGCCAGCCAGCTCTGTCTCTAGCTAGCGGTCTCCAGTTTCGCACGCGAAGTTGGCTGAGGACCCCTTCCACTTGCGTGCGCCACCTGAGTCTCGGTGCTCCTCTACCGCGCCGTCCCTGCGGTGTGGATTCGAAGATTTTCCGGGCCGGGGCGTTGGTGTCCATCCGCTCTAGATCGCCAGCCATCGTAGACGTTGTGTTTTGACTGTACAGCCCGTACAGTTCGATGTTATATCTCCTCCTCCACTCTCCGTCTATGCAGACGGGACCGTAAATCGTCAGAAGAATATTCCTCTCGAAGCAGCCTAAAGTGTTTTCATCCGCCTTTGACAAGGTCCATGCTTCTGCACCGTAAAGCAGGACTGGGATGATGAGGGTCTTATACAAGGACACTTTAGTTGCTCGAGAGAGGGCTTTGCTACTCAATCGCCTCCTTAGCCGAAAGAAACAGCGATTGGCAAGAGTTATCCTTCCTTCTTTTTCTTAGTAATGAATCCCATAGTTTTTGCGATTCATAACTATGCTTTTCGGAATTCTGCTTCTCAAAATTCTCACTTAATCAGTGACATTCTGATTATTCTGCCTTTTCTGAGCAAAATGTTTATATTTCTGAAGTAAAGCTACCGCAAAAACGAAACAGGCAGGGGGTTGCACCCCCCCCCCCCCCCCCCCCTACTTATTTCACTGTGTAAGCGACACTGTAACTTCACTGTCTAAGTTGCTTTTCCAGAATTTTGTTAAACAGAATTTTTATGAGTAGAGTTTTGTGAAAAAAAAATCCCGGCAGAATTATGACCCCAACCCTAGACGGCGAGCGGGTCATAATTCTGCTTTTTCAAAATTCTACATTTGGAAATTCTGACTCAAGCAGTAAAATTCAGCTTATTCTGGTTTTTTAAGCAAACTTTGGACTTTTTGGAAGTAATGGTAGTAAAAAAGAAATAGGTACGGAATTGCAGGGGGCGGTGAATCTCGAAAGTTGGCCTTAACTCACTTTATGAAAGTGACATAAGAGCAAATTCGCCGTTTGGCATGTGACACTTTTGTATGGCGACAAAATACCAATTGGGTTTAAAGTCTCAGGTTGTTAAAATGGGAGGCAGCATGCCCCCCCCCCCCATACTAATTCCAATTTTATGCATAACTGGCCTTATGACACTTTGGTTAGTTGGGCAAACGTCGGTTTACAATGTGTCATATTACCAAATAATAAAATTTGGTCTCAAGAAACTTTCACTTCTTCTTCTTCTGTTTCTTTTAGGCACGAGGCTATGATGTGAAGTGATGGATCATAACCCTCCCACCCTACTGCATTTCTAATGGTCCGCTTGTCGGGTACGCCGATTACGAACTTTACAAAGTGACTAAAGCCAAACTTGAAGATTGTTAATGTCTATGTCACGGCACCGGGGGCTGCATCCCCCATACATATTTTTACTGTGTCCTTAAGTCAAAGTTGCACTCCTAGAATTTTGTAAAACAGAACAGAAGAGCAGAATCTTGAAAACAAGAATATTTAAAAACAGAATTTTGAAAGCAGTTCGATCCTGGCAGAGTTTTGACCACAACCCGTCAAAGACATATACCAAAGTGTAAGCGATGTTAAGGACCCAAGCGCACAAGTGTGTACTGCCAAAAAAATTACGTTGCAAAGTAGACGTGTGGGCCTCAGCAGTTTTCGCCAATTACAGCGGAAGCCACCCAGCAAATTGTCGAGGATGCGAAGTAACCATAGAGCTGCCAAAAGGATGAGAATCTCTTAATGATATAATATTCGCGATCATTTTTCAATTATAACAGACGCTGACCTGCAAGCCGCTCACTTTGAGACAGACGCTCCTGGAAAAAATCTAGTCTAACGAGGAAAATAAAAAATTTTCGTTATCAGGCTAGAGCTTCAACATATTCAGGAGCCACTTAACTTTATTTAAAGCAGAGCCCTGGAACCTTGTTCTATAACTAAGTTTGATCAAAAATTTTAGTCAACAACATGAGGTATGTCGCTTGCTTTTTTGAGATCAGAGAGTTTTTGAGAGATCATTTGCCTTCAATGTTGAAAATTTTACAGAAAAATTCTTATGACGTAAACTCGTTATTTGTGGGGTGCCGTGGCGTAGTGGTTAGTGTGTGTGTTTACTACGCGGGAGGTCCGGGTTCGAATCCTACCATCGTCACCTGAAAAAAAAGTTGTTTTTTTCACGGTCCCCACTTTCGGGAGGGTCTGACAAGACCTCTGAGAGTATAATTTTTCTTAAAAAACTTCTGAAAGTGCCGTTCGGATTCGGCAAAAAATTTTAGGTGCCTTTGTATGTGAAGAAATTAACACACACAGCATACATTGTTAAGAAGTCGGCCCTGGTTCACCTCGAGCTGTTGCGCCACTTTATTATTATAGACGCTTTATTTTGGTCTAAAAAATTCATAAAAATTTAAGTTCACAAAAATTGATTCGCCTTCAAAATTTATTAGGCTCATTTTGTTTCTCACATATTTTGTAATAGCCTTTATAAAATGTTTGTCCTATAAGGTATTTTCTGGCGATATAGAGCTCAGACTTTTCTTCTTAACGATCGAACTTTTGCATTTGCAGGTTACTTGATCTGTACAAATCTGTACAACTAGAAGCAGCGTGCATGCTATGATCGAGACAGATGGAAGGCAGCAGTGTAAAAATAGCAGCAAGACACTATAAATTATGTAAGATCTTAATCCAACCATCACGAAACCTAACATTAAGCCACAGTGACTTAAACGAAAGGTAAAAGCGAAAAGTTCACCCATTCAAAAGTGTGAAAACAATTACAATTAGAAGTAGAAATAGAAATAGAAAATGATTACACCAGTTCTTGCTTAGGGTGCCGAATGCAGAAGGGAAGAATTTATTCTCGGTTCTTTAAAAAAAAATACTCTACGGAAAATTTTTGGCTGGTCCTGTAGTTTTTCAAGCAAAAATGTTACCTCTTAACTATTACAACTCTTAAGATTATTGTGCCTAAAATCTTAAGAGTCATCGGTAACTATACCATTTCATATATTTTTAAAACCTTACTAAATAATGAACAGAGACAGTCGCTTCTATCATTGTGGCCATCCCTTGGTCTGCGTATTAAGTCTTTGATCTGAAAGCCTACATTTTTCTTGCTAGAGCTCTAGTTTTTATGCCATTTGGCACAAAAATTAATCCAAACGTTAAAAACTCTAAAGTGCTGCCAATCGTGGCGCTGTGATAAGTGTCTGGACGAGGTCCCGTGTTAGAGTCTCGACCAGTGAAGGCACGCTCCATGTATGTAAGAACACCTGAAACTCACATAGCGCGCATGGTTCTGAGAGGTCAGGCGGTTGCTCTTCGGCAGCTCAGAGACTAGTTAATTAACTGCCAGTTAATTTTTTTTTGCCAACAGAAGTGACAAGCAACTTCACTTTATGTCTCGAAATTTTTAAAAGTGAAGTGACAGAAAACTTAAAGCTTATGATTATCCTGAAAGGTAGGCATTCTAAAAAGATAGGCATTCTTCGTTTTAAGATCAAGGGAAAACATTTAGCAATTTTTTGCCTGCAAAGGCGAATGATCTAAGTAAAATTTTGACCGAATTAAAATCGTCTACAACTTTGACAATAACGATTTTATTATTCCTACAAATTATAGAGTTGAGGAACACAAAGGAGGTGGGAGGTTGTATCTACTCCCTGTGTCTGGAGGACAATCACATAGATGGTGAGGGGCAACATAGTACCTGTCTGACAGTGCAGAACGGGGAATAAAGTTAAATTGTCATAAATCACTCCAATAAAAATTCAATTCATTTGTGTAAGTACATAATTACCAGGGGTGTAGGCAAAAATGCCTGCGCGAAACAAGGGAAAGAAAAACCTGCTATGAAATAGTAGTTGACCAAGCGATTTCAGTTGGATAAGATGTCCTCCACTATATCAAAATTTATATTCAAGTACTTTCTACTTTCATTTTACTACACAAGTTTGGTACTCGGCTATGCAGTGTTTTCCCTTAACAATGCTCACCACATCATACCAACTTCAAAGCTTGTACGCTGCTACACCTTAGTTTTTTTGGGCCAGAACGCACTTCAATCCATCGGCTTCGTTTTCTACTGCATAGTCATACTTCACCGTGTTTCGAAAACCTTTAGCATTGCAATGCATATTCCAACGTTTCTGTGGTTTGTTGCAGCATCTCTGACAATTCAAAGGCTGTTGTTTATTCAAGCGATGAGGAGCACACAGCTCTGTTCAACATTTCGTCGATTTCAGCAACTTTATCTCAAGGTCGAAAAATTAGCTCCCCGTCGGATGTTTCAAAGAAAGCATTTTATCCTTATATCATATCTTCTCGCTGATCGGATATTCATTGCGGGTGTTTCCATCTATTCTGCAGTGGAAAGTATTGGAGTAACCTTCACGGCACACACCCTTTACCTGGCTTCAATACATAATGGCTCAGTGCGTATTTTTGAGATTGGGTCGATAATAAGTTTTGTGCTTTTGGATGTCATCTGTGAGAGAATCTGCCAAGTCTTAATCGGCAGGAATCAGGATCACTTGCAACCGGACCAATATCAAATAGTTCTCGACTGCAAAAAGTATTTGATTCTGGTGTACAGGCTTAAAACTTCATTCAGTCAGTTCTTTGGTCACTGCACATTTTTCTACTACATGCTGACGTTTCTGGATCTTCTTATAAACTTTTATATATATTACACGAGGATGTTCGCGGCATCGTTTCCAACATCTGGATTAGTTATATTCGTTTTATTTCTCATAAGAGCGCACATTTTTGCCTACACTGCCGAAATGACCGTTAAAAGTTATGACCGGGCAACGGATATTGTCTTTGGTATTGGAAACAAACGACGAAATCAAATGAAGGTAAGGAAGTCCTTTGCTAACAAAAAAAAAAAACATACAGAGAGCACAAAGTTTTTCTTACCCTACAGAGTGACGAATTTTTGTTGCACTTCTTTAGCAAGGATATGGACTACAAGGATTCTTTTGGGTTTTTGACAATTAAACGTTCACTATCGTTTTCCATGTTTGCTGTTACGGCCTCTTATATCATAGTGTTAGTGCAATTTAATATGCAGAAAAAATTAAAATCGGGTTAGTTGTTTTCTTTTTTAAGGATATGTGAGTAGTTTTTTCTTGGGATTTTTTATAGTGCAGCTACAACTCGTTGTTTAAAACACTTATTTGAAAATTTTGAACAAAAGTCCAACAGTAAAGAAACAAGAAACAACTTTATTAAGTGGGTAGGTTACAATCTGCCTAGCCAAATAGTTGGAAACCACATTTTCATTGACACCTATTTTAAGCTCCCAATCGCGTTTTATAGCTTTAATATTATGCATTTAGTTATAATAATTTAATTGCATTCAGAATATAAAACCTATTGAAAATCTGCCTAGAATGTAGCTTAATTGTGGGCAAAAAAGTAGATTTGCAAAACCGTTTTCCTCAATATTGCATAAGGATCGGATAAAAATAAGAGGTCGCTTCCAAATATGACAGAAAGCTCCAATAATAAATTTTTCGGAAAACAATTTATTATAATAGAATAACAATAAATTAAGTTAAACTGGATTTCATTTATTCAGAAACATAAAAATTTAAGTATATTAATAAGCAGGAAAACCTAACCTTATAACATTCCTTCAATACAGCAATGCTGATTCTTTCCTATAAGGATATTTATTTCTGTAGTGTTTGACTACCAATAATGGAAACTGAGTCTTTTCTTCAATGTTAGTGTGTAGCTTTTTGTACTAAAGCTTAAGCTTTACTTCTACCGGTGGGCGTTGATACTGGTTGACCCCGCCTGTTGCTTACTCTATGTTTCATTTCGTTGTAGACCTTGCCTCGGGGTTACTGACATACATCTTAGTGAAGAACATAAAGCCTGACAAAAATCCTGTAATATTCAGGAATAAAATTTGCAAGTTAAAACACCCGTCGGTTCCTGATTTTTTTTTTTTTTTTTTTTTTCATGGGACCGGCCGCGCATGCTCATAGTAGTGTGAGATTCTTACTCACCAAAAAATGTGAGGTTTTTTAGTGAGTAAGAATCTCCCACTACTATGAGCACGCGCGGCCGGTCCTCGTAGTGCCTATGAAAGTTTTTCCTATCCATGAAAAAAAAAAAAATTCAGGAACCGACGGGTGTTTTAACTTGCAAATTTTATTCGCTCTTTCCTTAAGAATCCCTTAATTCTCCACTCGATCAGTTTCGTAGGCACAAAGCATTTTCTTTTATGTTTCATTGAAAACTTTTATTGAAATTATCATCATAAAATCCAAACGCCACAAGTTCTTGCGACATTTAGCAAAGATGTCCCAGGAATCGTTT
The DNA here is from genome assembly GCA_947623515.1 of Neoascia interrupta. Classification (NCBI taxonomy): domain Eukaryota; kingdom Metazoa; phylum Arthropoda; class Insecta; order Diptera; family Syrphidae; genus Neoascia; species Neoascia interrupta. The sequence goes on along the minus strand of OX392462.1, from coordinate 172,495,781 downwards.
GAAAAAAAAAACCTTTGAACTTGTTTTATTTATTTTCTTGTGCAGTCTTAAGTACAGACTGTGCAGTCTTAACTACAGAGTGTGCAGTCTTAAGTACAGACTGTGCAGTCTTAACTACAGACTGTGCAGTCTTAACTACAGAGTGTGCAGTCTTAAGTACAGACTGTGCAGTCTTAACTACAGACTGTGCAGTCTTAAGTACAGACTGTGCAGTCTTAAGTACAGATTGCGCAAGCTATCCAGCTCAAGATTTTCGTCATGTCTCAAACAAGTAGGCAACGAAATTTAAAGCAGAAACACACAAAATTTTAAAAATATATTTTCAAACGTTTCATTTTACAAATTTCTCTTTCTTACCTTAACTTTTTTAAGACAATTTAATAAATAAATCAATAAATAAATAATAAATAAGAAATTTTTATATTTAACCACTGAATTTAAGAAAATTAGCCATTGATAATCCATCTGTAGGAATATTAAATAAAAATCACCATGGAATTCGCAAAAAATTAGAAACAGTCGTTTTATGGATTTTAATCTTTGAAAATTGCAAAAAAAAAATTAACAAAAAATCATTTCCATTCCTTTATCGACGAAGTACTGGTCTACAAAAAAAATAATATTTTGATTTCAAATTTGACCGCTATTGATTTATTTAATTTATATAATTATACCCTGAACCCTGCCCCGAAGTATATAAAGTTTAATATATAGTTTGTATCGCAGTGAAATAGTCTCCGTAGACCCCTAAGACCTCTTTAAAAATTTGATTGACACAGGAGTATTGCAGAAGAACTGATTAAGCCATGTCTTTTCGTTCGTCCGTGCATTAACAACTTTTAGTCCTTAAATTTTTAGATAAACTAATTGGCACGCACATTTTAGGAGAGCCCTCGCCCGACCTCTCACAACCATGTATTCTGTGTGCGTTTAAGATCTTCTTACACACAATGAGGGAACCTACAATCTTTTGCCGATTCCCAGTGCGTATTATGACAAATTGATACTCTGGGAGGGTTTGTTAGATCCTCGCGGAGGTGGGCTCCGGTCAGGAATCGAACCCAGGAATCGCACAAGGAAGCCCTACATGCTAATCACTACACCACGGCATGCACCCGCATAAACTTGGCCTGTCCTTTTTTTACGCTTTATTCTGTTATTATAGTGTTATTATAGTGCTTCCTAATACTAATTTCCTATACTAATTTTTGGTATGTTACACTGCTTTTTAGTTTTCTTCAAGACAAAAAAAAAGTAGACGTGATCCTTGCATTGATCACGTCTACTTCTAAAGAAGTTTTAGTTCAAAATGACGGTTATTCAATAAATATTATTATGAATTTATAAATAAATGTGGCAGATATTAGCATATTCGTTTTTTTGTATATTGTATATGGCTCCGCCCACTTTTGTAGGCGTAGCTTTAGAAAAAGTAATTTTTTTCGTTAAAAACGGTTTTAGTTAGTGTCAGGAAAGCACTTTCTGAGGCTGCAGTATTTCCTTCCCTTAAACGGTCAAGCCCAAGACGCTAGCTGAAAAACTGCAGATTACGTTGTAAAAAGTGTTGGGGAGGCGATGTTGGGGTAGTGCCATTACATTTAAAATATAATTAAAGTGAAAGCGCTTGGTAAATATTTGCAGTGGAGATATTCGTGTTTCCAGGTGGATTATATGTGTAGGAATGTTTCCTGTCAGTCTGAAGATTTTTATTATAAAGTATCTTAATAATTCTTCCGCTTCTTCAAACTGGAAGATTTCTCAAACCTAGGCTGCCTCACACGGATTAGTTTATTGAAGTTTTTGCAAATGCACTGTTGCGCTTTCGCTAGTTTTTCAACCGCTTCTTTATCACCTTCCTGGCACTCTTTAGATTAAAGAAAGATGTCAAGCCAGCAAGAATATTCTTCATGTTCACAAGCTTCAAAAGCATATAGACTGCACGTTTACGTTTGATGTTTTACTTCTAAGGCTCACAAATACTTTCTAAGGTGATGATTGAATATGACGAATACATTCTCAAATGCTATTCTGCCTTGTCCCGTCTGCATAGACGGAGAGTGGAGGAGGAGATATAACATCGAACTGTACGGGCTGTACAGCGATACCGACCTAGCCAAAAGAGTCAAAACACAACGTCTACGATGGCTGGGTCATCTAGAGCGGATGGGCACCAACGCCCCGGCCCGAAAAATCTTCGAATCCACACCGCAGGGACGACGCGGTAGAGGAGCACCGAGACTCAGGTGGCGCACGCAAGTGGAAGGGGACCTCAGCTAACTTCGCGTGCGAAACTGGAGACGGCTAGCTAGAGACAGAGCTGGCTGGCGAAGCTTGTTGGCTGAGGCCCAGGTCCACCCCGGACTGTAGCGCCACCTTAAGTAAGTAAGTATTCCGCCTTGTCAAATGGCTGCGTACTGAGACGCAACCTATCTAAAAATTAAAAAATTTGTGCGTTAAATAATTAACATGCGAAAACTATTTTTTATTTAAATACAATCTTTTTTATTAAACTAAATTTTAAAGGGCTTAGTAATATAGTAAAATTAAGCCCATAGCTAATTTTAGTGAATTTATCGCTTATGAGAATTTATTAAGTCATAGGGGAACGGTCCATATTGTCCGTTGTTGAAGGTTAAGCTCGTCTTAACGGCGCAGTTTGTTGTTTATTAAACTTCTGGATATATTTTACATTCTTTCACAAGCCAAATTTCAGCTTTCTTGAAGAAAACTTAGGGCTTAAAAATTGGCGACATATGGACAGACGGACGGAGAGACGATCATGGCTCATTCGACTCAGAATTCGGTCTCGATCATATGCCCTTGGTCCTGGGGTGTCTATCGTTATTATTTCTCTATGTTGAATTTTAGCCTGTATCAAACTTTATAAACTCCGTTCCCGCTCCAGGAAACAAGGCCAAAAAAATAAAGCCACAAACTCAAATATGAAAAAATGCCCAAAAAAAAATTGTATGAGAGCAAAAACAATTTGGAATTGTTATATCGAGGCCTTATTTCATTTGTTTTGGGCTTATTTTCATTTTTTTACGAAAATAACGGGTTCGAGGTTATGTTTCGAATATGTAGGGGGGTCGTGCTGCCCCGTGCTACCCCTTGCCTGCTTTTTCTTTAAGCTTCCTTATATTAGACAATATTGGCGCCTTATATTATTTTGATTTTGGGATCACATTTCGTTATGAAATAAAGCCTCATTTTTGAGGCTTTCACTTCATTGGTTCTTTATTTCATTGGGGACATTTTCATTGAAGCTTTATTTCCTTGCGCCCTATTCCTGTGGAAAAGTGGATAAAAAGGCAATTGCATACGACCCAAATAGATTTTTCTTTCTTAAGTGTCGAAAAGAAACAAGTTTTTTTGTAATTGTTGTAATTTTTCACTTTTCAGTATTAAATTTAATTTTGGATGGCTTTGTCATAGGGGCCGCTCCCCAATATAAGCAATGATGCGTTTGGTTAGCTTTTTAATCAATGAAACAAGCTTTTTTTCTTTGGGGATATGAAATGCTTTACCGTTTAAGCCTGACCTTCCACGAGCGACAAAATAGTTTTTTATACCCCATCCCATAGGATGGGAAGTATATTAAGTTTATCACATATGTTTTAACACGGTAAAATAACAATGGTAGATCGTAGACCGGATTCTGAATCGAATAAGCCATGTCCGTCCGTCTGTATATCACATGAAATTTCGTACATAAGGTCCACGTCATGCGAAGCAGTACAAGTGTCAAAATGTTTGAAATCTGCCCAAAGACACGCCCAATCGGTTTAAATGTGCAACTACCTCCAGAGATTTCAAAACTGTAAGACGTTCTAAAAGGCTGAAATTTGACACTTCATCTCCTTATGAATGCAAGACACAAAAAAGAAAAATTTAATTGGTACACCTCTTCCAGTGGGCGTGGCATCTATTTTAAGGGTAAATTTTCAAATGCAGTTCACTCAATATTTTTGCTTGAAATTTAGTTCTACATTGTTCATGTGAGACTTTGGGCCACGCCCACATTTGGAGACCGAATTGAAGAAAAACCTGAAATTTTCCAGAAAAACGTAATTTCGACTGGCCTTGAGCCTAATTTAGGAAAGCATGAAACCAAAACAGTAGGAGGTTAGGTAAACGAGACTTCAGTCCAGGTTTCATTCATGTAAAGCTTTTAGCCACGCCCCCTTTTAGGGGTCAGTTTTTCAAAAATATTGAATTTGAACCAAAAAAATGCATTTTTACGCGTAAGCGTAACTTTAAGCGTAATTTTTAGGCGTAACTTGGAAATATCTGTGGAAATATCTTTTAATTGATAGTTTGTAATTAGGGGCGGTTGGCCCACGCCCCTCCCTTTTTCGAAGTTTGCATTACTTACAAAATGTCAAAAAATAATAATGCCATCAGCATTTTACAATGTGGGATAGGATGGGGTATTCAACGGTCCGTTTTACGGACTGTAACTTCTACGTACACTACGAACTTGTAAGTACAGTAGACCTCACTTAACACGGGGGTTACCGGTTACGTTCCTGTGAAATGCTGTGTCAAACGAAACCGTGCTAAGCGATACAAGAAACTAATGCAAAGAGAGTGGTTACGTTCCATGATTTCAGAAAACCCTCAGAATGTTTGTTTTAACCTTTTTAAATACCTTTAGAAACCTTTAAAATTCGAAGTTGAATTATTATTAAAGATGAAAAAAATTAACAAAAAACAACAAAACATCACTTTCAAGCTTCGCGAACACTTGACGGGAACTGAGTATAAATTGGACTGAAACCTGTTTCCTTCCCGCTTTCTACATGTAAAATGGTGAAGTCCCTTTTTAGACGTATGTTCCTGTCAAAACAGCTGGCATACGTGTCTCTTGGGCAGAAAAATACAAAAATACTAGGAAGGAGGTATGTGAGTGAGATATGTGAGCAAACCAGACAGCATGCTAAAAAAATTGTGTCCCGTGCAACGTGTTACACACGTGTTACACACGTTGTGTCCCGTGCAAGGCTTTTTTCGTGTTACACAAAAATGTGCCACAAAATGTAACGAGACCATGCTGTAAGAAGTACAAGTTAAGTGCGGTCTACCCTTTGAATCTTATCAAAAGCCTTCCACGACAACCATCCTATGTCTAACCCATAAGACACAACGTTTTCCGAACTAATCTCAACTTCGACGGCGACTGCTCCGTAGCTCATGGAAGTAGACACATAGCCTGACCTTCCTAGCGAGGAAACAGTTACTGGGTACATTGAATCTTATCTCGGAGTCAATCCTTCGAAAAATTCCAGAAAAAACTGCCGGTCTAGAGGCGCACGCCGGCCGGTACTGGACTATGCTCTAATACACACATCTTTATAATAATTATTTTACACAAATCAAATCGTCAGTCGGGCTTTACTGTGATTAAATTCACTAACTTACTACCCAGAGTAGCCTGAAAAATATTGTTCTTTCTTTTATTCGGTACATAGAGTGGAAGTGACCTGAAGGGTCTTAGCTCTTCCAATCTTATACTGCATCTAGGTTGGGCGGGCTGTCGAAATCGTCACTAAAAAAACCAATATAACAAAAGTATCTAAGTGAAAACAATGTTTTTTCTCGAACATTCACGTACCTAATACATCATACCCACAGTAAATGTGGGTAAATTATCTTATACATGCTGGACCATCTTTTTTTCTATCTGAGATTTACTAATTTTCTTTTTGGAGATATGCTCGTTATTGCCATGATATAAAAAAAAATTAACACTAATCAAAGGTGGAGAAAATTCAATAATAAATACATTAGACTATTTGGACAGGTGCCAGATTTTTCAAAGGCAGAATAATTTATTAGTGTTTGAAGTCAGATTACGAGGCCATGCTCTCTCTCACAAAAATCTGCCACCCAATAAGTTTAATAATTACCCAATTAGTTCAGAATTTGAGAATTTCCATGAGCTAAGCTCATATTTTGAGTTTGACCGCCTTAGAGCAACCATTTATGCAGCAAGATGTTGTGTCAACTTCGAAATTTTAACTTAGTTCAAACCACTTAATAATAATATTCACGAGCAACTAAATCAAAAGCAGACTTAAAGCGCAATCAATCTATTTGCGAAAGAATTCAATATCCAATCAAAAGATAACCATCTGTAGATTGGTCAAAAATAATGAATGGACACATTGAAAAAGCTATATTAAATATTATGCTCATGGTCATTAGCACTTCAAAGCATATTGTTTAAGGTGACAGAAAGTTGAAGCAATTTTTTTCTGACAACTCACTGAAATATTTTTTTTTCGCAAGAACAAATGATAACCTAAGTTTATCAAATACTTATAAACGTACCTTTGCAGATAAATTTTATTTGTGTTGGTTTATTAAACAGCAGATTTGCCAAACGTTACAATTATCAAAAAAGTAAAGAGATAATATTTTTATCAAATGTACCCTTATCTGGTTCTAATAATAGAATTCAGGAAATAGATCTGCAAAGCCACAACGAAACGCTTTATTCACCTCGGTGCTTTTATAGTACTTATTAAGTAATGACGTATGCAGGTACATAATAGTACTCGTAACTGTGTAATGCTTTTTTGATAGGCTGCGGTATTAAAATGAAATCAGTGATGTCAATATGTGGAAGTTTGTTGAAACCTTTTTGCACAAAAAGATAAGGACTGAGAGAATTTAGATAGCAATGTGAAAGCACCATTATTGAAATTGAAAAGACTGATTATACAACCCAACTGGCACGTCAGATAACCAAATAAAAATTTAATGAATTTATTTATTTAAAAGTCAAACCGAACGTATCGTTGCTTTTGTATAGGCAAAGCAAAAATGACAATAATTTGAAATTTAATAACATTGTTTACAATAATAATAACTATTATCGCGGTCGCCAGATGTCCATTCTTAGGGTCCTTTCAATTATACTTTTTCATGCTATATGACATTTCGCCCTACGGTTTATCAAAAGAGAGCAAGTATTTCAATCAATTAAAAGCGAACAAATACCATCAAAACATACAAATGTGGCTACCAAAGTTGTAAGCTGGCCACTGCAAACTTAAGAAACAAGCATTTTATAAGGAAAAATAATGCTGCAGCAGATTCCTGGTCATTGATCTATTCCTCTCTCCTTTTGGAAACCAAGTGGGAGTTTATTGACTGCAAAAATACCCCGACTTGGGTTTCAAAGAAAGAGAATTGGTTCAAACACCGAGAGCAGCAGTATTATAATTTTTATAAATGCTTTCATCATTATCTGCCTTGTTTTTTTAAGTTTAAGAGAATTCAAGCCCCTTTATTTATTTTATAATATAAAATCTTCCGCCGCAATTATTAGTCAACATTGAAGTGCTTTAAATGTCAAATTAGGGCAAAAGCATTAAAATACGAATTTTAAGACGCTTTCTACATGTAGCGTTTTGCAATTTAAATTTTATGTGTATTTGGCAGAATCGCTTCACTTTTAGAGTGAAGTGCTCTCAAGTGCTCTTATGCTCTTTCAAAAGAGTTTGAGAGCACTTTAGAACTGTTTTTAAGAGGAAAATAAATCGGGCGATTAAAAAAAGAAAATGTAAAACCCAAAATCTTCTTCATTTGACAACAACGCGTCTGCAGGTAATTTTGAATCTACCCGGGTGGCAAGGCGAAGAAGAAGAAGCCCGAAACTGCGGATGGGCGTGCACATGAAAAAGAGACCTTAACACACTTCAACTTTCAAGGTATAGAACTGACTAGAGAAGTTTTTTTGCTTAAAGATGCCTAGATCTACCCTGAACTTTAGTGCCACCTTAAAAAGGTTATGTAAGTTGAGTGGACTGCTGAAGCCCCACGGGGAAATATCGTGTAGAGCTTCTTAAATTTTTTAATTTTTGGTTTTTAGTGGATTTCTTTTCTGTAGGATTACAGGACACATGTCATTGCAATTTAAGGAGAATTGAAAGGTTGAAAGGAGGAAATTAGCTTCTCAGTTCGCGGAGCGAGGGCGGCAAATGGTTTTTTCATAGTTCCCGATACTCCGCCACCAACTCAAAAGACACGGGCGCGATCCCCAGTCGGGTCTCAGAGATGTTCTTCACATCTCTCCCATCAACTGTTTCTTGGCTCACCAGGCAGGCGAAGCGCTCGCATCTCGGCTTACACAGCCCGTCTAGGAAATCTGTCGGGGAGCATGCGAACAACGTGTCCAAGCCATCGAAGCATTAATCATTCTACTCGGAGAAGTAGCTGCTCAACTTTAAGATTTGTACAAATACTGACGTTTTTCACTCTATCCCTAATGTTAGAACCAGCAAAGCACCTCAGAAATCTCATTTCGGCATCTTGTGCCCGCGATCTAATTTTTTCGGTCAATATCCAAATTTCATGACCAGAGATGAGGGTTGGAACGAACTAAAAACAATTGAACTAATTTCAAAATTGAACTAAATTGAACTAAAAACGAAGATCTTTGTTTCACTCCAAGCTCAGCTTTCCTGATGACTGGCTGGCGCAGTACCTTTACTATTTCTCCAGCTTGGCCAAACCAAAGTACTTGAACTTCTCTACCCGTGTCAATGTGGCTCTATTTATGTTCAGGGTACACTGTACAGGAGTTCGGGCAACAACCATTACTTCGGATTTGCTCACGTTTACCCTCATCCCAGCCTCACCACATATGGGCGCAAGCACATCCAGTGCTCGCTGAAGTTCCTCTTTGGACGATGCCAGGATAGCTAAATCATCTGCGAAAAGCAGATACCTGGTCCAGACGCAGCTCCGAAAAGTACTCGCTCCATCTGCGTAAGACATAGTTTTCATTTGAAGGAAATGTACCGTCTTTGGATTTAACCCCTTGATACGATATTCAACCTCCTTTCTCCATGCCTGTCCATTGGCTGTTCTGACCGTCGTATTGGAAGTTCAACGCGCCTCAGTGTGCCGGGCTTGAGAAATAGAGTTCCTACATTGATTCCTCACAAAGGGTCTGTTCTTCTCTCTGATGGCTTCATGAACTCCAGGAATCTTAAGCCACGCAGCTCTTTTCTCACCACCAGCCGCCACCCCAAGCCGCTTCATTCCACAAACATTTCCTGTAGAGGCAATGACTGCTGATGAAAACAGCTGCCATTCTTCCTTTACATTTAAAATTAGCTTAGCTTCCCTTAATATAAAATAAATAAATAAATAGAGTGGCGCAACAGCTCGAGGTGAACCAGGGCCAACTTCTCAACAATGTATGCTGGTGTGTTAATTTCTTTTACATACAAAGAAATTCAACAATTATTACTTCCCTTAATATATTCTGATAAAATTGCAAGTTCAGCCACAGAGTATGCTGCTGCCCAGGTTGGCCCCTGCGTAGAAATCACAAACTGGCATGTGATTTCCCATAAGAAGTCTAGCATTCCCCTTCATATAAGATTGCGTCCAGGAGCAGTAAGAGGCTTCTAGGTAGCCTACAAATGCCGGATTTGTAGAGAGGGTTTTTGTTAGACTAACTCTGACTCTATGCGATTCATCATCAAACGTCGAACTAATTTTTTTTACTCGAAACTTGTGACAAATACGACTGTCTAATTGTATTTTTCCTCTGAGTCTATGGCTTGACGCCCAGCCCTTGCAAAAAATCCTGCGGGTGTCTATGGTTTGAATCTTTGTTCCCTTGCTCCTTTTAAGAATATGTAACCTTAAGTGATAAACTTAATTCGGGATCTAAACGATAAAGCTGGACTTTAAAAAGACTTCTTTCTTACCATGCTGGGGAAATTTTCCAAAGTGAACGGGGACACAGTGGGGTTGCCAGGTGGTATTTATTGGTCTCTAAGAGGAAGGCTTGTTGTTCGTTTAACCGATTTTTGCAGGAATGACAGAAACCTGAAAGAATCCCTCTTTAACCTGGAAGGTTCACAATTATTATTTTCTGTAGAACTCAAGCGGGATTCACAAAGTAGCTTTGGCTCCTCCTCGCAATGATGTTTCGATTTCAGCCACACGATTTTAGTTTCCAAACAAAATTTAGCCTTGGCTTCAACGTTTCGCTATACAATGGTAAAAAGACAACGTATTGTAACGTAATGCAGTTGCGCAGCTAGAGGGAGCGGAGGGGTGCTGTTCGCCCTGGGTGTCACCCGTTTGGGGGTGACACCGTACACTTCGATATAATAATTGCTCAAAGTTTTTGTTTCACAATGATCGATGACACAATTATCAAAAATGAAATTCCCAATATCCCCTTTATGTTTAAAGCAGAAGGATAAATTAGGTGAATGCCTATCAACTTAGCATTCGAACATCGTTTATGGTTTCGAACGTTTTTTATGGTGCACCCTGCGATAGAGTTGCCTTGCTGGAAAATAAATGTGAATATCTACGATTTAGAGTTGCTTAAGTTTAAATACAGCTTTAATGCAGTCAAGGCTATTACCTTCAACCCTTACTGTCCAATCTGGTATCGTATTCGTTGAAAAACAAACTAAGTGCGAGATAAGATAACCTGGTTTCGTTAAAGTGCTTTTTTGTTTTATTCCACTTGGGTTCACTTCATTGACTAGATTCCACCCACATAAGCCCGAAAAAAACCACACAATCCATAAAGTGATTCACAATATTTTTGTGTATCGATAAGAAGCCAACCTACCTTGGAAAATCGGCCGCCCTTTTGTTGCACTGTGTTTGACTAGGTGCGATATCCGTGCTTGCAACATTGGCTACCCCACCGGAATTGTCGTTCAGCATATCTGCATCGCCATCTTCAGTACCCTCAGCAGCAGCATCCGTAAAGGCACTGATGACGACAGCATTTTTTGCTCCCAGCTCATCTTCTTTACTCCGCTGTCGAGATAGCGGCGGCGTTGATCCAGGCGGAGAAGATGACGGCGGCGGAGGCGGCACTTCCGGTTGATCACTACAAGGCTCAAACGCCTCCTCGCTATCACTGAAGTCGTCCACTTCATCTTCGGAAGCGGCCTCGTGTATGCTGGGATTCATATCCATTTGTGACTGTTGTAGACGCCACCCACTGAGGCTGGCATTTGTGCCCTTCAATCGAGGCGTCTTGAAGATAATCTGTTCCTCTCCGTCAAGGTTTTCGAACTTTTGCCTCAATTGTCTGACTGATGCCCGTTCGATCTCCTCTAAGGACAATCGTTGTTGGAGTTTGACTAACGATGGCTCACTGTGTGAGTTCAATTGGAGTTGACGAATACGCACTCGTTGGATCTCCTCGTGTTGTTGTTCCATTTTGGCAAATGCTCGTTCTTTGATCGCTAACGACTCACTCTGGGAATTGACCGAATACGAGAACTGTAGAGATGACGAGGATGTAGATGATCGCAGGCTGAGGCTGTCGGCACTGCTGTTACTCTCGGTACTGACACGGCGACCTTTAGAATAACGATGGCTCTTATTACGCTCGCGAATAAAGGGGATTGGTTGATCGTCATCCATTATGAGAATCGAAAAGAAGAACGTTAGTACGAGAAAATCGATAGATTTTTTTTACACAGATGTTTCAAACGATCAATTTTATTTTTCACTTTCAATTCACAAATATTTTTACTTAAATTTAAGCACTTTGTGTAAAATAGAAACACTAAGAAGCGTATTCCCCTCTAAAATAGCACCGTGACCTCGAAAAATTATCGCGGATCAGAGATCTTAACTAATCATACCGCCGACACTTTCTGTGAGAAAATACAAAAAATATTCGAATCATCCAAAATATATCAGAAACCGAATAAATTATTCCTATGTCGCCGTTCAGTTTTTGATAAATATTTTATTTTTGAAACAACACACGTCACAGAACAGCTGAGCACACAAAAAACAAACTTTTCCGGTAAGCACTTATTGGCTTGGCACCCCACTATGAGCGGGGAGACACGCGAGATCAGTATAGGCGATGGCTATACGTCACCGGCACTTAACTGCTTCACAACAGGTCGCTGGATGATCACCTCACCTGGTACTAAACTGTCGCGATCGCGAATGTTTCTCTGTCTGTACAAGCTTTTGCCACACCGAACTGACGCGAAATCTTTCTCGCTCTTGGCGAAAAGATAAAAAAAAAAAGTTATGAAAACTTTTGTGTTTATATTTTTGCAAGACGGAAAAACTAGATAAAACGGAACGTTGAAAAGAGTATCTTCTTGAAGTTTTATCTAGAAAATTTTTATAATTTGCGCAACGAGACGATTGTAGTCATTAGTCATCGCGTTCCACACTCTTTCGCCGTAAGTGCGACAATTGTCAGCGACATTGCTTGTTGCGATAAGAAGCGATAATTAGGCTCAAGTATCTAAGTACTTGCTTGGGTTATTATTGTATCTGGGCCTTTCTAACAATGGGCTAGTTGTTTGCTTTCTAGCGAAACTAAACAAAAATTGCAATCCACCTTCGAATGCGAAACGAAACTAATTGTGAACAGGTGAATTTTACTGGAGCTTACCTGGCCACTCAGATTGCCGTGTAACATTGTGTATGTGTTAAGGCCAATTAACTTATCACGTTATCTTGCATTTGCTGTTACCTTTTTCGAGTGATAGCGTTTTATTGTTTTGGTAACTGGGCCCGGGCTAGTGGATTTGCCAAATTCCTTTCGAAATCGGAATTTAAATGACAATATTTGAAATTCAAGCTTACGGCGAAATCACAATAATTAATAAAACTGTTTATTATGTCATCGTTTTTATAACAACAATAATAATAAGCCACACAAATAATGTGCAACGTTTTCTGGGGAAAATATCTGGTTATCCATCTGGCGGGAAATAGGTGAACTATGTGTACAAATATTATCGTGCACAAGCACCGGTGTTACATGGGCATTCATGTTCTTGAAATGATTTGTGTATAGACTAAAAATGCTACCAAATCCTACATACTAGCTGGGTTTGCACAGTGAAAAGTGCTGCCAAGTCATAGTTTATTGCGCTATTATTCTTCTATTATTCTCTACATAGTTACTCCCAGTTACAATACATACATAAAATTTATTATGTGTATACGATGAACAAGAGGAGTGGTTGTAAAATTATTTAAATAAGTCATGTCATTTAAAGTAAATAAACTAAATATTTCCGTAAGCTTGATTTCCATTTTTCAGGCTTTTTCTTATAACACTTTACACAAAATACCATGTCTCCACCGGGCACTATCCATGATAAATATAAATCTTTATTAAATCCTCTACAAATCAAGCCATTTACCACACAAATTTAAATCCTCTCGGCAAGCGATTCAAAATAAATCCCCTCCTAAATCCCACTCACCTTATTTACAAACATATTTCTGCACCTTTGTAACAGTTTGAGAATCAAAAAAGGAAACTGAAACTGTCCCTCTACGACAGATCTGTTACAGGTACGTTTCCTATTGTGATTTTTACCGCGAAAATCGTTTATTGACCCTGGGAAATGATATCTCTACTCTCTTTTGAGAGCCAAAATGACAAAAACAGAGAGTTCGTGTTCTATATTTGTCCAGTGGAGCCTCATTGGGATTTATTTTTGATCGCCCCTCGCTAATCCCCTTTAAATTTCCGGTGGAGAATACGATGTACTAAGTCTTACATCCTTAACTTCAAAGTTCATGTATAGTTTGTTACATTGCGTTGTTTGTATCTTTGTTCTATTATAGGGTGTTTCCACAGCAAATAAAACTGAAATTAACATGGGAAGATTAAAATATAATCCGATAGTGTTCCAACTGGGAAAAAGGAAATTAACTAGATGTATGCTTACATTTTGAAAAAACATTTCATTTAAATTTGAGTTTGCACATAATCGGTGATTTGTGGGTTGATGTCCGAAAATTTAACTCGCCGACATATTTGTTGATGCAGATATTGCCTACTGCGAAAACTATTAAATTTGATTGCACGATTCAAATGATAATTCGCCATCCACACAATGAAAATTCGTTAGATACAAAAAACAGTTTTTCAGATTCAGAAATAGTTAAATTTATTTTTTATTTGCTTATTTTTTCTACAAAACGAAGCAAATAAAAAATTAAAGGAAAACAAAACTTCGAATAGCCATGTTGATTTTTTCGAACCACGAAGTTTAAAGATAAACTTATTCAACAACAACCAGCAGCATCAGCATCTCAGTGCATTTAACTTTTTATAGATGCCCAACCACATCCAATATCCAGATCAATCATCCTGCAGTCATGAATGAAAGAACATAAAGATTACGCCACTCGTTTGTTATGACATTTGTTTGACAGTCCTAACTGTAAATGGTTAGTCTGGCGCCACTCGATAGAACTATCATTTTGTAAGCGTATAAAAAAAAGCTCGTTTGTTTACACAACAATCTGTGCTGGCCAATCATAGATGAGCAATCTGGTTTGCTTTGTTTGAATCTGATGACGAGCCTGATTTGAAAATGAGTCATGTTTTTTCCCAAGTGGCGTAATCTTATGTTCTCTGATTTGTGCCCTGCAGTCATTAAAATGTTTTTTGACTTGTTTCATCAGAACACGTAGATTGAAGGATTGATTTGAGAATTCATGAATGGGAGAATTTATTTTGAGATTAATTTTTGAACTCTTCATGAAGAGATTAAAATTGGTATGGTAAGTTTTGAGATTTAGGGGGATTTAAGGAAGATTAGTCTGATGGAAACACCCTTTTACCATAAGTTTCGATTAGGCTGTCATCGTGGACCATTTTATTGAGACATTTTAAAATATATTATTGGCAGCCTTGCATGCCTCTATACAAATTCAACTAGACAAGACAACAGCTTTTTAATAATAAGACGACGCGCCATTTGTATCTGAAATGTTGTCTTTTCAGATTTTAGCTTATGACAACCCTCGTAATGTCAAAAAAAGAAAAAAAAAAATAGAGTAGCGTCTAACAGACAAGGTGTTTCACATCAAACGTAGAGTAGTAGAGGCTTCTCTAATTTTTTCTTTGGAAATATTCAAAGACATTTGCCATGCCTCTTAGTAAGTTGGCTGGTAGTATTGCTATTTTTGAAAACTATACCCTTAAAAGGTGTAGCACGTCGCGAGCGGAAAGAATGTGAGGAAAAATGAGAAAGTAGAGAAATTGAGTTATCTTTCCAACAAAGCCGCTGATGAACATAAAAACTCTGCACAGAAACACCAAAGACTTAGTATGGTGTTTTACATACTCACTGTTGCTGTTGCACTTTCCCACTTGTTTCTAGATAAACAAAACTAGGAGAGGAACAACGTGATTCGGCAACTAAGGTTAACCCTCTAGTTCAAACATAGAATAAGAATGTGATAAAACAGTTTTAAATATACTTTTAAGAAAGAAAAAATGCTAGCTATTTCACTTGAACAGTCATTGTAAAAAAAACCATTAAACAAAGAAGGACAATAGACGTTGCGTCGATGCAACAAAGAGTCCCAAACATACCCCAAGTTGTTATATTGTTGAGGTTAGCGTTCAACATAGACAATCATTCCATTACAACGAAACTAGAGCGTTTTCCAGAAAAACGATTATAAGAAGCTCAGAGTCATCGGTAAAGGAATGTATTGGATTGGAAGTAGGCCACAATAGATCGTCAATAAATATTGAAAAGAGTGTTGCTGGTGAAACTGAGCCCTGGTATTAATGTAGTGAATACTAGATTTCTAGTCATCCATAACCACTTGGACTGAGTGGTTCAAAAGAAAATTCCTAGTCCACTGAATGCACTCATTTTAGACAAGAGAGCCTGATGACAAACTCTGTCGAATGCTTTAGAAATGACGAGCGCAATGGCCTTGCTTTCATTGAGAACAGGAATCACTTTTGTTGGCGAAGGGCTGAACATATGTTGTTTTTCTTCTGCTCGGGAAGGTAGAGTAGCTTTGCCAACGAAGCCGAACACCACTTAAGAACTACAAGCGGTATGCCATCTGGACCAGAGGATTTATGTAGGTACATGGAGATTTTCCAGGACTCCTGCAGCGACGCGGTACAAGAAGGAAGCGTAGTGCTAGCAGGAAAATGTCATGCACGCAGATTGGCTTTGTTTAAGGAGCTGAAAACTGGATTGATGTTGCAAATGAGTGTTGGAATCGGGGGTGAAGCACTGCTTTTAATGTTTTTGACAAAAGACCATAAACTTTTCCTGCCTTTGGGACACTACAAAATATTTTGCCTCAATTTTTGATAGAAGAAAACTTGGTTTTTCAACCTCCCTCAACTTGATTGCCTCTTTACAACCCAAACCGCTTAACCAAAGCTGATGAAGCGCTCTGTTAATGACTGATCACTACTTTGTCTTCGCATTTAGCTTGCTCTTGACCTTATCATGGTCGCATTTAGCTCAACTTGACCCTGTGAAGTTCTGCAGCTAGGAACTTCATCAAATTTAAAATATATATTTGATGAAGATGAAGAAGGGGTTTCAATTAGCTCAATGCAAGGCAAGTTATTAGGCGATGAACGACTTTAATAAATGCAAATATATAAGCATTTGTTAGAATCGTCTATCGCCTTAATTTTTGGAAGAACGAATTTGCGTGCGTTGCTTGGCGGGAATGGAGCCCCGACAAATTGCTGCAATCAGCTCATTGAGTAAATGGATACATTTTTCTCAATCACATTTTTGTTGCCGACTTTATAGTGTTCCTTGCTTTGTTGTGTTCTTCACTCCCACGCCGATAAAGTCGAAACCCTTTTACAGAGGCTCCCTTCAAGACGTTGTCGTCATGGTTAAATGAACGTCATTGGAAAGAGTATCGCTCATGTTTATGTTATGCGCCTCTTGTTATACAATCTTAAATTATATCCGCTTGAAGATATACCAGATACAGATGCACTGCTAATTCTTTATTGCGAGCGGCAGTGAATCATCATCAGCGTAGATCCACTCCACTCCCTCCGAGAGCGTCGACGTTGGCATTTTTATTGTACAAACGCCCTCGCAAGGAAGTTCTATTTCCTTCTTTAATTGTATCGTAATTAAAGGTGGTGGGTGGGTTGAAGGAATTCCAAATGGAATCAATGCCTTGAGAATAATGATGACTTTCGCTCTAGATCTGCACTAGACCATGACTGCAAAATCTTTCTCTGATTCTAGACGTTGTTATCGAGTTTCACTATTGCGCCGCATAAGTCAATTGATCTTGTCTGCGCTTAAGTCCCGCTTAAGTACTGATAGAGACAAATGTTGTCGGCGCGGCGTTCGTTTCTTTGACACTTTTGTTATCGGCGAAGATTACAATTACTGTCTCCTATTACATATTGTTTGTGTGAGTCGATTGATGAGTCTTTGGTGGGAAAGTCGTTAAAGGGCCTTCACCCTGGATAACTCTTGGGCTCTGTTATAGTTTTCGAGTTCGAGATCAATCTATATATTGTATAGCTTAAGTAGTTATATTGATTGTACAAAAAGTTAACCAATAGAAGAAGATCTACTTCCCTATCTACTTCTAAAGACCCTACCATTATATGCACACCATTTACCCAGCAACACCAAATCTTAAAGTTTTTTGGACTGAACTTTAATTTGAATTAATTTTTGGCCTGAAAAAAAGTGTTTGTACCAACCACGCCCTAGAAAATGGGACTTCACAAAATCCGTTAAACAAAATCCTTAGAACAAAATCCGTTGAGCTTAAACTAAGACAGAGAGTTTTCTTAAAACACCTCCTAAAGGTGGGTAGTACTCCAAATTTTGTAAGGAACAAACTTAGAGAATGTTAATATCTTTAATTTGTGTAAAAGAATATTTTTTTGATTAAGAGTAAATTTTCAGCAAAACAAAGTTTTTAAAGATATGACAAAGGTAAGTATGGTCCAATTTTCGTCGTGTTAAAGGTTTCTATCCTCAAATTTCACGCGATAGAATTATAGTTCCCGTGCCTTGGCTGTGTGCGGATCTTAGCAAATTTGTTATTGTGTCTGTTTAAAATTATTTCCAATCTACATTTGAAGTTTCAGCTCTTTTGCGCAATTGTGAAGACCTTGAAACATCATATCTACATACCGACAGACGGACATGGCTTAATCAATTCACCTTCGGCCTAGATCATATCTCCGATAGGGGTCCTACGGTCATTATTAAGAGTCTTAAGACACATACGAGGTTTTCTTAAATGATCCATCAGTAAATTTAAATGACCCCCTTGTGGGTGCTTAAGTTGCCAATATCGAGATTAAACTGGTTTTGGCCGGCTGATGGCTTACGAACGAAGTAAAGCAAGAGCCCAAGGCCGAGAAATCGAAGTACAAAGCTGAGTTGGTCGCCATACAAGCAGCCTAACTGGGTTAGGAAAATGCCGCATTTGAAGGAGCACCAATCTACTGCTGCAAAGGCAGGAGTGAAAGCCATGTCAGGCATCTTTCACCTCCTATCCGGTGAAGATAAGGGAAGGATGAAGGTATCTGGTAGGAAGGAAGGGCAGTGGAGCTGAAGTATGCTAATAACATGAAGGCTGGTACAAGGAATACGTTTCATGTGGTAAACTCGCTGTTACCTTGTGGTCGTCTGGCAATCGACCGGTGGAAAAACGTTGAAGATTCTTTCGAAGGACGCCCTGTGAAAGGAATTATGTGCCATAGGAAAAACGGAGGTACAATTTCAACAAGCCTTCGGTGGACTTCTTTCGCTGCTCTATTTTGGAGGTTTATGAAGCTACGGAACCAGGCTGCTGGGATATGTGGACTATTCTTACGAAACAGCCAAGTCGGCAATACGGGCAGCATTTTCTGCCTGTCCCTGAAGAAGGATTGCTTGCCATACCGTTCTGAAAATATCGAATGATTTGGTAAGGAACAGAATGGTTAGGTTGATTGTCAAGCCATCGACAAAGGGTGATGAGTAACAGGTAAACCTGCATCATAGTATGGCAGCGCTTTTCTGTCTGGTAAAACGTCCCAGCCGCAGAAAGGCAGAAGGTTAAAAACTTGTATCCAAATTAATGAACAATTATCCAATTTTCTTTTAAAAAACTAAAGCTCAAGTCGACTGACCATTCGGCGGCAGTAGGGGGAAGGAAGGAAAGGACTCAGTCAGACAAACCACTTTATCTAACTGCGGCCTATTTCCCTAATGACAAGGGTAAGTCTGCAAATCTTACCCCCATCATTCACAATGAGTTGTACGGTATGAACAGTGGCATGATCTCCTCGGTATGAGCATTGACATAATGTCTCCGTGCACCTAACCTATGTCTAAACAAAGATGGCATATATTAACAATGCCATCTAGCGGAACTAATTTCCTGCGAGACTAATGATTGAAGGGTTTGAAGGTTGAAAGGTATGAAGGATTTTAAGATGTTGAAAGATTTCGAGAACAAGTGTAGACCTCTTGATCCGCTTTCCATTTTAGGGCAGGTGCTTCAAAATGTTTATAAACATTAATATTTGGGAATTATTAAGTCTCTTTGGGATTTAATTAAATCTTTCTGTAGCATCTT
The DNA here is from genome assembly GCA_947623515.1 of Neoascia interrupta. Taxonomy (NCBI): domain Eukaryota; kingdom Metazoa; phylum Arthropoda; class Insecta; order Diptera; family Syrphidae; genus Neoascia; species Neoascia interrupta. The sequence goes on along the minus strand of OX392462.1, from coordinate 172,476,404 downwards.
CCTAAATATAACGACAGAGTAAAACTGTTTTGCTTGTGATTGCGATGCTATGTTTTTGATGTGTCGTTAGAGGCAAGAGATACAGAAGTATCGTTAGATCCTCTGACGGATAGATGATCTAAGAACCCAGATAAAGAGTAATCAAAGTCATTTTATGATCGATGTCAACACATTTAAAGATTACCCATTATACACTTAAGCATTGTTCAATTGCTTTTCAAAAGAGACATTGGGCTATAATCTTCACTAACATAGAACTCACTATGCTCCTGCTCTAGAACGCTTAAGTTGAACTTATGATACGATTTCTAGGTAAACATGTTCAGCACGTTTCACCTGAAAGTACTCACGATTGAGTCAGTTTTTTTTGTAGAAAAATCAATATGGGTTAAGAAATAAGTTCTCTAGATCGCATTCTTGTTCTTCATAACTACATTTTGTAATATTCTTTCATATAAAAAAAAAACGCTTTTTCTTCGTTGTTTTAAACATTTGTTTTCACTTGTGTGCACGAGATCAATTTACTTAAGAAATGAACACATATTCCAACTTGCAGTTCATCTTTTTATCTTGAAGTCTAGATTTCATGAGAAATTTAAATTTGAAATCGAAATTTATAGTTCTTTAGGTGTTTAAGTCAATCGGAGCACTTTTGAACACACTCGACTGAGATTATTCTAATTGATAATGGACTTTAAATGTCAAGTCTCTTACAGCCTCTTCAAAATTACTGATGTTATAATTATGCTGTTTGTTGCTGTTGTTTTTTATTTTTTGTTTTATTTGTTGTTTTTTTGTTTTATACACACATAGTTTGTAACACGGTGGAATAATAATAATAGACCCCCAAGACCTTAAGGGCATATGATCGAGACCGAATTCTGAATCGAATGAGCATGTCCGTCCGTCCGTCCGTCTGTATTTCACATGTTTTTAGGCCTTAAATTTTGAGCTAGGGTTCAAAATTTCGCCCAAAGACACGCGCACAATTGGTCTAAATGTGCAACTACCTCCAGAGTTTTCAAAACTGTAAGACATTCTAAAAGGCTGAAATTTGGCATTTAGCGTCTCCTAATTAATATAAGACACAAAAAAGACAAATTTTATTGGTAAACCTCCTCTAGTGGGCGTGGCATCTATTTTAAGGGTAAATTTTCAAATGCAGTTTACTCAATATTTTTGCTCGAAATTTAAAAAAATTTGCTTAATATTTTATGTAGAAAACACATAGTTCCACATTTTGTTTGTACAAGAGTTTGGGCCACGCCCATATTTGGAGGCAGAATTGAAGAAAAACCTAAAATTTTCCCGAAAAACTTAATTTCGACTGGCCTTGAGCCTAATTTAGAAAGCAGGCTCTAAATTAGGCAGGAGCAGGTTAGGTAAACGAGACTTCAGTTCGACTTCAGATTTCGTTCATATAAAGTTTTTAGCCACGCCCCCTTTTAGGGGTTGATTTTTCAAAAATATTGAATATGAACCAAAAAATTGTATTTTTACGTACATTTAAGTGTAACTTCGAAATATCTGTGGAAATACCTTATAATTAATAGTTTGTGATTAGGGGCGGTTGGACCACGCCCCTATTTCATACCTTAGCAACGCAAAAAGCATTCAGAGAATTTAGGTTTCCGTTGCTTATGTATGGGATTCTGTTTCTGTTTCTGATCATGTTCCTTGAGACACTATAAAGGAAACATGAAAATTCCGATCGAAAAGTAGATCTGCTTAGAAATTCGTGTAATTTTTCAGCAGTTCTGGATTCCAAAAAATATTTTTAATATCTTTTTCGCCTGAAAATTAACCTTTCTAATTATTTTTCAAATTCTGTGAAAGGAAAAATATTTGGAAATCATTCATAGGTTAGTCTTAAAAATTGCAATTGAATAAAATTTCACAAAAAGCAAAATGTTTTCATAGAAAACGACGTGGGGTCCATTTGTACCCCATGTCATGATTATGACATTTGATGTAAAGGAGGATTAACAACTGGGAAAGTGCAACAGTACGTATGCAAAGGCTTCAGTCCATCTACGACGGATTGCAAAATACCCGACCATACCAAAAAGGAAACTGCCACACCTCCAAAAAGTGGGCGGGATATAAAAATATAACTGTTGAATGCTTTATACTAGGTGGTTGCATACATATCGGCCTAAAACTTCGCCATTTCAACCATTTTTTTTAACGCCACGCCCACAAAAGTGGGCGGAGGCACATACAATATATACATTAAAGTTAGAAAATATTTTTTTTTAAAGTCATGTAATTTTATTGAAAAACAGACACTTCAAGCGAAAATCCCTTGAAAAGTGGGCGTGGTTAATGAAAAGGCCAAACTTTTTTGGCTACTTTAAAGACAATTACAAGCCAATGTTATATACCAAAAATGAATGCGCAAGCGCCACTGTAACATAGCTAAAATTTGGAAAAATTATTTTTTTTAAATTAGAGATGGTCGCACATACAGGCCTGTAGTAGTGGACGTGTCTGTTGGCGGATTCAGCTAATTTTCAAACTAGATCTGAAGAACTGGACTTCCAGCCAACCCACTAAATTTCAGCTTTCTGACGTACAATTTAAGGCCTAAAAGTTGTTTATATACGGACGGACGGACGGACGGACGGGCGGACGTATATGGCTTAATAAATTCTCCTATCGGTCCCATTCATATGTCTAAAAGGTCTTAGAGGTCTACGGTGATTATTTCACTGCGTTACAAACTATACATCAAACTTAATATACCCTGGGTCGAGTATAAAAGAAGTGTGATAAGGCTGCACGATAAACGGGAAGCTACCAGGGTTCAACAGGAGCAACTTTTTTCAACAGCACTCGTAGAACTGGTTTGTAGGGTAAGGCCCATTTCACACATACCCGGTAGCCGGCTAACCGGCACCGGCTACCCGGTCGTTGGAAATACACGTGCCTATGGGCGCGTTCACACCTGCAAATCCGGTCGCCCATACAAACGACCGGGTAGCCGGTGCCGGTTAGCCGGCTGCCGGGTATGTGTGAAATGGGCCTTATGCTAATGGGCTGGACTTCAATCTTTTCCATTAGGTTCCAGGATACATAGACCCGAAGAACTTGCAGACAAGTTATGTGAGAACTATAGTCGTAGAAACAGTTTGACAAGAAGTATTAATAAGTATCCTTATTACAAGCAAGTATATTTTTCGGAGTCGCAAATCCTTCAAATTACTATAACCCTCCCAAAATCAAGGGCAAATGGAGAAGACAGAAGAATCCCAGTGCATAAAAATAGGCTTGTGGAAAAGGAAACAGTGCGTATACAAGGTGATTTTTAATAGGTCGTATTCCCATTAAGAGGTGATAGTTATGTAACGTTATTTTCAAAACCTGACGGTTTTTGAGTTATTCGAGATTTAATGGTTTTTCAGAAAAATTACCATTTGAAAATACGTAACAAATTCTGATCCGATTCATTTTTTTTTAAATTTTGCAGTTAAGCTTGCGTAAACTAATTTTTTTAACATCTTTAAGAAGACAATTTTCAGTTCAGTAAAAGCATAATCTATTATTGATAACAGCAAAACTCACCTTGTCATTACTTGACGTTATGTTGTAATATTATCTTATCTATGTATTAAAGCCGAAAAGATTAAAATCTTTGTGTCCTTATTTAAAACTGCATGTCTACAGCTACAATGAAAGCGAGAAAAAAATAAATCGGATAGTTTTATTTTCTAAATTTTTTAATACAAACTTTCACTAAGCATTGTTATTGAGTTTAAATGATTGCTACTTGTTTTAGGTAGAGGGTAAGTATATGCCTAGTAGATTGTCAACGAATTTATTCGCAGCACAATTTTAAGTTTAAACTGATAAAAAGATCATTAGTTGGCCTTATCAACGCTCAATCCTCAAAAATTATTACTCTTAGACAAAAATTAGAAAAAAACCGAATTAATTTCCCCTTTTTCTATTATAATTAATTTTAAAAACTACTTAACTCAAGCAGTGACATGCAGAATAGACAGGAGAATATTTCAAACGGGTTCACGATAAGACAGGTTCATTTAAAAGATTACAAGCAACCTAAAGAATCTGTGTGCTCCTAAACAGATTCCCGGTCAATAGAATTAAAAGTGAAGAGTTTAAAGTATTGACTTAAAGCTCAGCAAAATATTGCTTTTGGGTCTATTTACCTTCGAAGGTAATGGAATTGACCGTCATTGCTCTTCCAAGCAAAAATTGAATCCACACACGGCTTATTTGTTCAAAATGTTTAATGATCTATCAATGGATGAAGCAAAAGTCAATAGCAATCTTTGGAATACGTAAATAGATCTACAACATCCATTATTGTATGTTACATACATACATTGTAGCAGGGGAGAAAATGTGAAATATCACATAAATTTATTCACGCACAAGAGAAAGAAAGCTCTTCAGTTTTACGTACATCTAATCAGGCAGAGATTGATAACAATATATCCGAAAGCAGAGTGACCAAGGCTTAGTTTCCAATAGAAATTTTCTAACCAAAAATATGTTATTAATTTTTCTGCATAAATTTTTCACCACAATAAATCTTAAACGCGGCTAACATTTATCAACAAGCTAACCGAACGTATCGTTGCTTATATTGAGGAGGGGCCCCTATAGCAAAGCCATACAAAATTAAATTTAATATTGAAAAGTGAAAACTACAAGAATTTAATATTCTCTAAAGTCTAAACATTATAGGCTTGCTCTATGATCATAGCTATTGATTTTAACCCCCCATTAATTGGGGTTAAAATTGATAGATTTAAATTTCCTTTACGTCATAAAGATTGATATTAAAATGTTTAAGCTGTAATGGAATTTCATAATTTACCTAAATACTTTCGATAAAAAAAAATTCACTATTCAACGTTTCGAAAGTATGAGGGAAAAAGGGGAAAATATAATGATAATGGCAATCGTTGGTCTCTTTTGAGCTTGGATTAACATCGACAGCGGCATCAGCAGGACACAAAAAGTTATAAATGAATCTGAAGAAATCTTAATAGAATTTTTAATCCTCGGCTAATCTTTAGTTAATCAAAAAACATTGTCCTGATATAAGACGAAAAATAGCGATTTTTTGAGAAAAAATTTCTTCTGCAAAGAAATCACTTTAAAGTTTCTACTTTTCGATTCTCATTTTTGTATATGAAATGGGCGCAAAATTATAGTCCTTCAAAAAAAAACCCTTCTAAAAACTTAAGAGGCTTAGAGAGGTGAATTGAGGATATTTGTATTACTACCATTTCAAAAGTGAGAGGGTATAACTGTTATTATAAGACAATTTCACTATTGGCTAAATATGTCAACAACTATTAAAAGGCCGATAAAAAAGCCCTCCAAAAAACTTAAAAACTCCCTGAATCCTGTTGTACGCCGCACCTCATGATCTAAAAATAACTTGCCACCAGAAGTTTTATTCATGTACACATAATATTGGTTTTTCTGAGCCACCAATTTTTGTACGCTAACCAGGGTATATGAGGTTTGATGTATAGTTTGTAACGCAGTGAAATAATCACCACCACCGACAGGAGAATCGATTAAGCCATGTCTGTCCGTCCGTATGTAAACGATTTTTAGGCCGCTAGTGCACAAAGCTAATATGGAACATACGTATAGATAAATCAATTCAAAATTAACGAAGTGCTTGGCTCATATTTTTCAGAAAAAATTTTAATACTTCCGTTTTGACGCATTTTCGAAAAAAAAAATCGTAAAAATGCATGAAAAACTTTTACCTCTGGGGTTTTTAAAAGAAATCATATGAAAAAAATCAGACGTAGCAAAAATTTTGACGACAAAAACATAAAAGCATTTTCAAAAACAATTCAAAAACAAAGCGTACTTAATAAAAAGCATGTTGTGTTAAAAAATGTGTTGCAAAATGTATTTTTTTAAATTAGAGATGGTCGCACATACAGGCATGTAGTGGGCGTGTCTGTGGGCGGATTCAGCTTATTTTCAAATTTGATCTGAAGGACTGGACTTCCAACCAACCCACAAAATTTCAGCTCGCTGCCTTAAAATTTAAGGCCTAAAAGTTGTTTACATACGGACGGATGGACGGACGGACATGGCTTAATCGATTCTCCTGTCGGTCCCATTCATATCTTTAAAAGGTTTTAGTGGTCTACGGTGATTATTTCACTGCGTTACAAACTATACATCAAACTTAATATACCCTGGGTCGAGTATAAAAGAAGTGTGATAAGGCTGCACGATAAACGGGAAGCTACCAGGGTTCAACAGGAGCAACTTTTTTCAACAGCACTCGTAGAACTGGTTTGTAGGGTAAGGCCCATTTCACACATACCCGGTAGCCGGCTAACCGGCACCGGCTACCCGGTCGTTGGAAATACACGTGCCTATGGGCGCGTTCACACCTGCAAATCCGGTCGCCCATACAAACGACCGGGTAGCCGGTGCCGGTTAGCCGGCTGCCGGGTATGTGTGAAATGGGCCTTATGCTAATGGGCTGGACTTCAATCTTTTCCATTAGGTTCCAGGATACATAGACCCGAAGAACTTGCAGACAAGTTATGTGAGAACTATAGTCGTAGAAACAGTTTGACAAGAAGTATTAATAAGTATCCTTATTACAAGCAAGTATATTTTTCGGAGTCGCAAATCCTTCAAATTACTATAACCCTCCCAAAATCAAGGGCAAATGGAGAAGACAGAAGAATCCCAGTGCATAAAAATAGGCTTGTGGAAAAGGAAACAGTGCGTATACAAGGTGATTTTTAATAGGTCGTATTCCCATTAAGAGGTGATAGTTATGTAACGTTATTTTCAAAACCTGACGGTTTTTGAGTTATTCGAGATTTAATGGTTTTTCAGAAAAATTACCATTTGAAAATACGTAACAAATTCTGATCCGATTCATTTTTTTTTAAATTTTGCAGTTAAGCTTGCGTAAACTAATTTTTTTAACATCTTTAAGAAGACAATTTTCAGTTCAGTAAAAGCATAATCTATTATTGATAACAGCAAAACTCACCTTGTCATTACTTGACGTTATGTTGTAATATTATCTTATCTATGTATTAAAGCCGAAAAGATTAAAATCTTTGTGTCCTTATTTAAAACTGCATGTCTACAGCTACAATGAAAGCGAGAAAAAAATAAATCGGATAGTTTTATTTTCTAAATTTTTTAATACAAACTTTCACTAAGCATTGTTATTGAGTTTAAATGATTGCTACTTGTTTTAGGTAGAGGGTAAGTATATGCCTAGTAGATTGTCAACGAATTTATTCGCAGCACAATTTTAAGTTTAAACTGATAAAAAGATCATTAGTTGGCCTTATCAACGCTCAATCCTCAAAAATTATTACTCTTAGACAAAAATTAGAAAAAAACCGAATTAATTTCCCCTTTTTCTATTATAATTAATTTTAAAAACTACTTAACTCAAGCAGTGACATGCAGAATAGACAGGAGAATATTTCAAACGGGTTCACGATAAGACAGGTTCATTTAAAAGATTACAAGCAACCTAAAGAATCTGTGTGCTCCTAAACAGATTCCCGGTCAATAGAATTAAAAGTGAAGAGTTTAAAGTATTGACTTAAAGCTCAGCAAAATATTGCTTTTGGGTCTATTTACCTTCGAAGGTAATGGAATTGACCGTCATTGCTCTTCCAAGCAAAAATTGAATCCACACACGGCTTATTTGTTCAAAATGTTTAATGATCTATCAATGGATGAAGCAAAAGTCAATAGCAATCTTTGGAATACGTAAATAGATCTACAACATCCATTATTGTATGTTACATACATACATTGTAGCAGGGGAGAAAATGTGAAATATCACATAAATTTATTCACGCACAAGAGAAAGAAAGCTCTTCAGTTTTACGTACATCTAATCAGGCAGAGATTGATAACAATATATCCGAAAGCAGAGTGACCAAGGCTTAGTTTCCAATAGAAATTTTCTAACCAAAAATATGTTATTAATTTTTCTGCATAAATTTTTCACCACAATAAATCTTAAACGCGGCTAACATTTATCAACAAGCTAACCGAACGTATCGTTGCTTATATTGAGGAGGGGCCCCTATAGCAAAGCCATACAAAATTAAATTTAATATTGAAAAGTGAAAACTACAAGAATTTAATATTCTCTAAAGTCTAAACATTATAGGCTTGCTCTATGATCATAGCTATTGATTTTAACCCCCCATTAATTGGGGTTAAAATTGATAGATTTAAATTTCCTTTACGTCATAAAGATTGATATTAAAATGTTTAAGCTGTAATGGAATTTCATAATTTACCTAAATACTTTCGATAAAAAAAAATTCACTATTCAACGTTTCGAAAGTATGAGGGAAAAAGGGGAAAATATAATGATAATGGCAATCGTTGGTCTCTTTTGAGCTTGGATTAACATCGACAGCGGCATCAGCAGGACACAAAAAGTTATAAATGAATCTGAAGAAATCTTAATAGAATTTTTAATCCTCGGCTAATCTTTAGTTAATCAAAAAACATTGTCCTGATATAAGACGAAAAATAGCGATTTTTTGAGAAAAAATTTCTTCTGCAAAGAAATCACTTTAAAGTTTCTACTTTTCGATTCTCATTTTTGTATATGAAATGGGCGCAAAATTATAGTCCTTCAAAAAAAAACCCTTCTAAAAACTTAAGAGGCTTAGAGAGGTGAATTGAGGATATTTGTATTACTACCATTTCAAAAGTGAGAGGGTATAACTGTTATTATAAGACAATTTCACTATTGGCTAAATATGTCAACAACTATTAAAAGGCCGATAAAAAAGCCCTCCAAAAAACTTAAAAACTCCCTGAATCCTGTTGTACGCCGCACCTCATGATCTAAAAATAACTTGCCACCAGAAGTTTTATTCATGTACACATAATATTGGTTTTTCTGAGCCACCAATTTTTGTACGCTAACCAGGGTATATGAGGTTTGATGTATAGTTTGTAACGCAGTGAAATAATCACCACCACCGACAGGAGAATCGATTAAGCCATGTCTGTCCGTCCGTATGTAAACGATTTTTAGGCCGCTAGTGCACAAAGCTAATATGGAACATACGTATAGATAAATCAATTCAAAATTAACGAAGTGCTTGGCTCATATTTTTCAGAAAAAATTTTAATACTTCCGTTTTGACGCATTTTCGAAAAAAAAAATCGTAAAAATGCATGAAAAACTTTTACCTCTGGGGTTTTTAAAAGAAATCATATGAAAAAAATCAGACGTAGCAAAAATTTTGACGACAAAAACATAAAAGCATTTTCAAAAACAATTCAAAAACAAAGCGTACTTAATAAAAAGCATGTTGTGTTAAAAAATGTGTTGCAAAATGTATTTTTTTAAATTAGAGATGGTCGCACATACAGGCATGTAGTGGGCGTGTCTGTGGGCGGATTCAGCTTATTTTCAAATTTGATCTGAAGGACTGGACTTCCAACCAACCCACAAAATTTCAGCTCGCTGCCTTAAAATTTAAGGCCTAAAAGTTGTTTACATACGGACGGATGGACGGACGGACATGGCTTAATCGATTCTCCTGTCGGTCCCATTCATATCTTTAAAAGGTTTTAGTGGTCTACGGTGATTATTTCACTGCGTTACAAACTATACATCAAACTTAATATACCCTGTGTCGGGTATAAAAAAGACCGTCAAGAATGAAAACTTACGCGGAGCGGTCCTTCGGATTTGTTGAAGGTTATGCTCATCTATATTGCGCAGTTTGTGTAAATTTATTTATTAAAATAATTTCTGGATGTATTTTAAAGTCTGTAATATCCTTTTTTCGCAGTGCTGTCTACTGTTCTTATATTGGGTGATTCTATATAATCATCATCCAACATATTAATCTATATATTATATTGGCTTATTGGGTAATCTATATATAATATTGATTTTATATTGGGTTTCGTTACTCTAAAAATAGGCTGACAAAAAGCTTTACCGTTTCGAAAATAGAGGAAAGGACATACTCTTTCTTGGCCTTTTTTAGGATTTTTATAATTTAAAACCCATAAAACAGCAATTTCGATTATTTTTAATTACAGTTAGACTTTTTGGTCAATTTTACAACCATCTGTGCTAGCATTTGTCACTTTTCTCAAATTCTGCGGACATGAATTTCTGAGAAAACGGTAAAAATATTCTGTTTTTTATTTCGCTTGTTTGAATGGGCTCAAAAACTTGGGCCGAAAACGGCAATTTGGAAAAGTTTTTAATGCAGTTCGCTCGCCTTTTAAACATTACATAATTCAGCCAAATTTTAACAAGATCGTCATAACCGTTAAGGAACTAGAAATCTTTCAAAAAATAGTTTCCGAAAATGTTTTCACGTTTTTCAGTTAAATCGTCGAAATTTTTCAATATTCGAAGTCTGCTATAGTTTCTGTATAATTTAAGAAGATGGACTATGCCCGGTATTAATTTAAAAATGATACCTTATACCGTTTGTGGGGTGCCGTGTGGCGTGCCGTGGCGTAGTGGTTAGTGTGTGTGCTTACTACGCCGGAGGTCTGGGTTCGAACCCTGCCATCGTCACCTGAAAAAAAAAGACTTCTTCTTTTTTACGGCCCCCACCTCCGCGAGGATCTGACAAGCCCTCAAAGTGCCGTTCGGATTCGGCAAAAAATTGTAGGTCCCTTTGTATGTAAAGAAATTAACACACCAGCATGCATTGTTGAGAAGTTGGCCCTGGTTCACCTCGAGCTGTTGCGCCACTCTATTTATTTTATTTTTTACTTTATACCGTTTGGGAGACAGAGGGGGAGACATGCGTTCTTTTGACCTTTTTTATAATTTTTTAAATTTAAAATCGATAAAACAAATATTTTGATGTTTTTTCCAGTTCCCGTTACACTTTTTTCCAATAGCACAATCACCAGCACTAGCCTTGGATGTTTTATTTAATTCTATGGGCACCGGCTTATGCGTAAACGGTAAAGAAAGCTCCCTTTTTATTTAGTTTTTTAAATAGGCTTCTAAAAACTTAGGTTAAAAACGGCAATTTAAAAAAACTTTAACGCAGCCTTCCTTTTTTTTGTAAGCTTTGTACTTTAGCCGAATCTGAAAAAGATCACTTATACCGAGAAAGCTACAAGAAGACTTAAAAAAATTGATTTTGAAAATGCTTTTATGTTTTTCAGTTAAATCTCAGATGATTTTGAAATTTCAAAATCCGCTAAAATTTTACTTAAAATTTTGAATTATTTCTGATACGTATGATTTTTTTCTTATAGAATTTTACCAAACAGCACCGGAGATAAGGAAGGTGGGGGGCACACGTTTTTTCATGATTTTTGCAATTTTTTTTCGAAAACACTTTAAAACTGCAGTACTCAAACTGTTTTTGTATATATGACCTAAGAACTTGGTTTACTTTGAGTTGCTTTATACGTGTGTTCAATATTGAGTTTGAGCAATAAGCCGTTCAAAAGTTATGGCCTTCAACACTTTGAAAAACGTCATGCTTTTTGACTCTTCATTTCTCAAAAACGTTTTGATATTTTCGAAAAGTTTTATTTTAATTAAAGCTTAGTATTTCTTAAACCTAAGTTTCGTTTTTCTAGTTCTTGCCTAGTAAACTTCTTGAAAAAACACTAAAAACATTAAATCCATTTTCACATGAAATTTCAAACTGTAATTAAACCGTTATTTGTGCTTTAAAAAAAATTGCCCTCTTTGGATTCTCTGACTATCTCTGCACACCAAATTTTGTCTTTCTACAACCTACCGTTCAGAAGTTATAAAGACGGACGGACGGACAACGTGGCGATACCATAAGAGGTAATTTTTCCATTTTTGAACGGACCGCTAAAAACTAAATAAAAATCTTGTTTTAGCGTTTATAAAAAAACCGGTGGCCATAGATTTAAGAAAAATATTCAATGCTAGCGCAGATAGTTGTGCTATTGGAAAAAAGTCTAAGGGGAACTGAAAAAAATTCAGAATAGTTGTTTCATGCATTTTAAATTTAAAAAATTATAGTAAAAGTCAAAAGAAAGTATGTTTCCCCCGATTTCCCAAACGGTTGAAAATATGTAATCTTATACAAGGCTTTAGCGAAATTTTTTAAAACGTTAAAACATAGTTTTACATTTTTTTCAAAAACGTAAAACTATGTTCCAACACGATTTCTTATAGATTTGAAGCCCCTGACTGACTATCTTGATTAAATTTGGTTGAAGTATGTAACTTTCAAAAGGCAAAGTTTCAAAATTGCCGTTTTTAACCTAAAGATTTTAAGCCCATTTTAAACCAAACGATATGAAAAAAAGCATGTTTTACTGTTTTCTGAGAAATCCATGTCCGGAAAATTTAAGAAAATGCGGTTGTAAAGTTAAAAAAGTGTGAAAAAATTTCATAATTGCTGTTTTATGAATTTTAGATTTTAAAAATTGTTAAAAAACAAACCATGAAATGTCCGTCTCTCTATTTCCTTACCGATCATAGGCAAATTTCATTAATATATAACGTCCATCTTTTTTGAAAAAAAAAAGGTTATAAAAGTTATCAAAGGCCGTGTCCAAAGACAGGCCAGCAAGTTATTTATAAAATTTTCAAATTCAATTTTCTTGAATCAAAAAGCTTTTACTAGAAAATAATAAAAAAATAGTGACTTTTTTCAATTCTAATAAAACACTTTTTTGGTATAAAAAAACGTTATTTTTAAACTAATATTTTTCAAATACCAGCACTGGTCACACTGTGCACCTACACAAAGTGATAAAAAAAATTCTTCTATTTCTGCAGTAACTTTAAGGAAATAAACTTAAAAGCACTTAAGAGAGTGCGTAAGCGCTCGCTCACTGAGCAGCATGAGAAATATCTAGTCACTCACTTCACTACATGAGCTTGACCATTATTATGCCGGTCAGTCAGACTAAAATGTAAACGACACGTGCACACTGCACACCATGAGTGAAGAGTCTTTTCTCGAACATATATTTATCTTATAGTTTGCTATACTCTGCCTTACAACTCGCTCTCTTAATCTGTGACGATGAGGATGACCACTCACTAATGATGAAAAAAAAACTAAATAATGAGGATATAAAAGCTGAGCATAGTGTATGTGAACGCAAAAGTGCGACCCCCACATTATCAGCAAGCTGTTCGAGTGCGGACTGCGGAGTATATAAAGTTAAGCAGAGGCATCTGGCAGTGTAGTCTGTTCAAATTCGTTTAAAGGTTCAGAGAGAACGCACTAGGAAAAGGTAAGGTACCGTGGCAGTGTAGAAGTTCCATCGATGGCTCCATTTTTGAAGTGTTTCAAAGTCTGACCTATTTTTCTGTGAATTATAATAAACTTAAATTTTTTTTTTACAATAATTTATTAAAATTTAACAATGTCTGATCCCTCGAAAAAAAACTTCAACCCCCAAAGACTTCAAATCGAACTTTTTTTTTACAAAGTGATGTAACTTAAAAGTGATCGTGCAACGAATTCAAATTGATCGATTCGTTTCGATTAAAGTGTGTGAAATTCGATAGTCGAAAAATAGAATCAATAAAAAAAGAACACTTTTTATTTTGCGGTCATCGGATTAGCGGTGCTCTAGTTGGACGTACCGAGTGTGATAGTGGCCAACATTTTCTAGAGAGAGCCGGCACCCTTTGATTCGGGCAATTGTGGTTTATTTAGTGACTGACTAGTGACTAGTGGTGGTTGCATTCAACTGTGGGTGTCACACTTAAATAATTTCCTTGGTAAATTCTAATTCAATTAAATGAAATTTAATTTAATCAAAAGTGATTTAAAGGTTGAACGACAAATAAGTGGTTACGCACAGTCTGATGGATATAGTCTTGACAGAGAGGGTTGTGTCTATTTTTTTAGTCTTGGTTATTATTTTGAGACGATATGTAATGAGGCTTATTTAACGCTTCACTTGAGTTGCATTGATTTTTTTTTTTTGTAATTTTCTTCGTTGCAATGTGGATGAAGAGGAATGAGGGAGCACTTTTCAAAATTATGTGGTGTAATGTATTGAGTTGGTTTTAATTTAACTTGAGTGTTTGGAGAACCCTCTGAAGTTGATTTCTTTACGACTCTTTCATTTAGTCGATGTTAAGCAGTTTCGTTATTTTGCTCTAACTTTCAGAGTCAGAGTTTAAAAAACTGAGACTCTAATTTTTTATCAGTTATATATTACGTCAGATAAGATGTTGGTTATAATTAAGCTTAATTGGCGACCGCTCAGCCATCGTAAGAGTCTAGTCATGTCCTTTAAAGGAAGATTTTATCTCTTTTTTCGTATCGGACATAAGGGTAAGGATTTTGATAGACTTAAGGAAGGACTCATGGGCAATATTTTATGAGGCATTCACTTCGGTCTTTACGACAGAAACATTGCACAAATTTTTATGTTAAATAAAAACAGCAGCAGGATGCTAGGGCCTATTCTGAGACGTAATTTTATATTAACTCCAAGGCAGGTGAATACCTCAAGATAATTTTTTCTTATTGGCATCAGTCAAATTTATCCTAGCCCTTGAAAAAATGTTTTTTTGCCTGCTGACACCATCGATCTAAGACTTCTTTTACTTACTGGAGGATCAACCATCAAAAATCGGGGGTTATTGGTTATGTATTGAAAAAAAAAAGAAAAAATTAGGACAAATTTCCATAACATAGGTAACTTAGGTATATGTGCACATGTTGTACAATTCGAAAGTACTGAATAATTCGTAGGCAATCCTTTTTGCATTAAAAACTGTTGTTTTTTCGTCATTTCAACTAATATTAAAATACTTTGAAACATGTTTTTACATGAAGGGCAGTCGCAGAGGTTAGCTTGGAAAATAAACGTTAAAGTAATTGAACTTTTTTAAATGCTATAAATCTTACATTTTTCCCAGAGTAGCATCTCAATCATAGGTGGATTCTTAACTTCCCAAAACTACACAATGAAATCTAAAGATTGAATTGATCTTTATATACGACGTCTGAGCCGTATTTATATCATTTTCTTGGTCTAAGGTTTCAAAAATAACAGACAAACGTTCTGGGAAGCGTTGACATTCTGCAAATGTCTTTAAGAAATCACGATGAACAATTTACACCTGTAAGTGTTGATGTCATTATGCATTCCAAAGGAGTTATATTCAAAAGTCTTCGTATTTACAATTTGAAAACGAAGCGATATACTGTATCGAAGATTGCCTGCCCTGATTCTAGTGAAGACGAACCACTTTAAGTGCAAACTACTTGTTTTCCCTTGAAAAGAAAGGATTTTTCGATGGTTTTTAGAACAAGAATATGACCAAGCGTCGAGAAGCCCGGTAATCAATCAGCAAGTTATTTTCTTAATAACAGCCTTATGAAAAGCTGCCTCCGTTGAACTTCAATGTGCGAGCAGTTTGAAGATCGAGTTAAAAAATTAAACGTAACCGAAAATTTGATGGGGAATGGAGGCTTGCTTTTTAAGGAGGCATCGATTTTAATATTATAGCACAGTGAGGACAGCTTGCTTGTCTTGATGGAGGTCTGCACTATCGCCGTAGGTGTCCCAGCTTGTTACAATTCTAGCATGTCATTTCTCCCCGAGTGGTGCAGTTTTTTACCTTTCGATGTCGATGTGATGACAGGAGCACTCTAGCGTAGCCATTTCCCTGTTGCGATAGCTAGCTTGCGAAGCTTGGTATGCTACTCCCATTGTCAGGGCAAATGCTAGTGCTTCATCGAGTGTCTTCTTACCTGACATTCTTACAGCCATTTGTATATTTCCGTCTGCAATGGCATTAATAAACGCATCGATTGCCAACTCGTTTATAATTTCCCTGCTGTTGTTAAGATGAGACTAATTCGCCAATCGCTCGATGTCTCGCTCCTTGTCTGAACTCTTCGAACTCTTCAAACCTCATCTCGATGGCCTTCACCATTGCATCATAATCCTTTTGTTTTTCTTCAGGAATGATCTGCAGCAATACGGCAGCTGTTCTGAGCGCTGCTCTGAGCGCAAGCATAAGAGCAATCGATTTATCTTCGTTGTCCCAGTTGTTGGTCAACGCTGCAGCTTCAAATTTTCTCTTACAAATTGGCCATCATGTTTGTTCATCGAAGACAGGTGGCAACATTTTTTTCTGTCGTGGAATTTTCGTTTGAGCATTCGCGAGCATTTTGCTTCTTATCGTAGTCGAGCTCTCTAACTATTTGTTCTGTTCGTGCTGTTGCTCTACCTTTTCGACTTGCGATTCAACTTTTTGGAATTTTTCGAATTAATCTTTAAACATCGCGCTTTGGGCATTAAGTTTCGTTTCGAGTTTAACGTCCAGACTTTCGAGTTGATTCTCTGGAAAATTATTTTGTTTTCTGGCTGCTCTGTAGCATTCCGAGAGTTCTTTTGTTCTACGAGAGCATTCTTCTAGCCACTTTCCATCTTCTCGAATTTTTCCAAACGCATGCCTACATGAAAGCGGGCATCTCATTGGCAGAGCTTATACTGTGCTTTCTTTTCCCTGATCATCGAACAGCATCGTATCGGGGTTTCCGCCTTCCTCGGTGATGGCATCCTGGAATCGGAGCAATAATTCCTTTTTAAGAGGTTTCTTTTTCCCAATTTTGCTTTCAACTGAGCAGTTGTCGCAATTGCTCAATTTCGCGTCCCATTTTGAATTATCTTTACAGAATTTTCACAACACAATCAGTTTATGTTTAATATGGTTCAGAAAATTCACTTGCCAATAAATTGCCGACGCTTTATCGCACAATCAGTTTAAATACATGCATATGTCTAGAAAATTCCACAATCAAATCTGTCACCGTTGTCCAGAGTCACCGACACGGTTTAAACGCAATATTTCCGGAGAACTCCTCCTCCCCAAAATTGTAGCCCAAGTAACATAGAAATTGACTTTGCGACTAATGCTAAGTCGCATAAGGATTGCAAACAATATTTATGTGATTCCAAAACCGTTTGGCTACAAAACAGTTGCAGAAGAGTTTAACTGAATTTTCTTCCTTGCCACAAAAAAGTCAACTTTAGTTCGACGTCTTCTCCAATTGTGACTTACATATTTTTAAGTTTAATTAACTTCCTTTTTCTCTGTGAGGTTGCAAAGGCAGCAGAAGATCACAATAATTTAGCTAAATAAGCTCTCCCGCATTTTAAAAATCGCAGAAAGCAGCTCTCAACTGTTGTTGTTGTGGAAATAATTTGTTTCAGCTAAATTGTGATCTATAAAAGATTCAATAAAAGATCGATGAACTGAAGATAGAGTCTTAGAAATATGTACAGTCTTCTCATATTTTTCATCCACTTTGACGATGATATTGTTAAGGACGTCTTTTGACAGCCTAGTATTACGTCCTATTAATTAAAACTCATAACCGCTGTAACTTCCTAATTCAACAAACTTATTAAACCAAGGCATATTTCTTTTAATCACCATAGTAGCTATTATATAGCCTCAGTTACACTTTCTTTGTAGGTTGATCAGTGGCATTTTGATAGCTTGCGACTTCCAAGTGACTGCTTCTAAGTCGCAAGTTAGTTGTTCTGCGACTAGTTTGAAATCTTAATATAGTCGCATTGTGGCCATGTCCCTTTCACTTTTTTGATTGCCATCAAGTTAAATCTCAATCACAGTGATGACATAACTAACAGTCAAAAAAACACTCAGCTATAATTCAATGACCACATTTTATTTCCGACATTTGTGTTGTTGCTGCGGAGACATGTGAACAAGTTAAATTTCAACCAGGTCAGTTCATTGAGATTTTATTAATTTTTGTCTTGTAAAAATTTTAAATTTAAATAAATTTAAAAAAAAAAATTTTAAATTTATATATAAATAAATTTTTGTATTTATTTTTGACGATCCTACGTTGAGTTGCACTGTCTTGTAGATCTCTCTGTGGTTAGACAACCTGGCTTGCTCTATATACTTTTTCCTAAAGCATGAATCCAAGTGCGCCATGAAGTGGTACAGTTTACTCTTCCAACTATCCTGTACATTCTAATCTAGGCTCAAGTCATACTCAAACCTCTCCATACTCAAACCTCGTACCACAGACTCCCTGTGGTTACAGCATACTTTGTGATGATCTTTGGCAAACGCTCTTCTCCCATTGTGAATATTCTGAGAATATAGTCAATGGACATCTTAAGCGTTTGCAAAAGCAATGGGGCAAGTCCTGTTTCTATTATGAGCATATAGTTTGGTGTGGCTGCTGGAAACCGAAACATGCGCCGTAGTTAGAACCTTAGTAATTTTTCCACCGTTTCATACCACTTGTGATCCCATGCTTGAGCTCCGTAAAACATAATTGACTTGGAAACTGCTTCAAAAACTCGGTATCTTGCACTGTGAGATATACTGCCGTTTTGAAAACAATTCTTCCACGTTGAGCTTATCGCGATTTTAGATTGCAGCAGCTATTCGCTTAAATGTTGCTCCATACTCAAGTTGCTTGAAATTATGAGTCCAAGGTATTTATACTTCTTTACGACTTCTATAGCCTCGCCATTGTACTCCCACCTTTCTGCCCTTGCCTGTCTACCTCCACCTCCTTTAAAAATCGTCACTTTTGACTTGCTTAAGTTGACTTGCAGATTCCACAATGTACTGTAATAGTAAACTTGGTTAGCATACTTAAGCGTTTTTATACGCGTATCTCCAAACAAAATCTCACCTGGAAGAAAATCGTCTATATTCTCAATGTAGAGAGTGAATAGTGTCGAGCTTGCGTTGCAGCCTTGCCTAACTCCTTCTTCTGTATCAAATCACTCGGACAAAGCCTCTCCATTCCACACCGCTGCCTTTGTGTTGCTTTACAGGCTTTCCATTACTTACTTTGCTTAAGGTGGCGCTACAGTCCGGGGTGGACCTGGGCCTCAGCCAACAAGCTTCGCCAGCCAGCTCTGTCTCTAGCTAGCCGTCTCCAGTTTCGTACGCGAAGTTGGCTGAGGTCCCCTTCCAATGCGTGCGCCACCTGAGTCTCGGTGCTCCTCTACCGCGCCGTCCCTGCGGTGTGGATTCGATGATTTTCCGGGCCGGGGCGTTTGTGTCCATCCGCTCTAGATGATTGTGATCCCAGCCATCGTAGACGTTGTGTTTTGACTCTTTTGGCTAGGTCGGTATCGCTGTACAGCCCGTACAGTTCGATATTTTATCTCCTCCTCCACTCTCTGCCTATGCAGACGGGACCGTAAATCGTGCGAAGAATTTTCCTCTCGAAGCAGCCTAAACTGTTTTTATCCGCCTTTGACAGGGTCCATGCTTCTGCACCGTAAAGCAGGACTGGGATGATGAGAGTCTTATACATGGACACTTTTGTTGCTCGAGAGAGGGCTTTGCTACTCAATTGCCTTCTTAGCCCAAAGAAACAGCGATTGGCAAGAGTTATCCTTCGTTTGATTTCAGCGCTGGTGTCATTGTCTGAATTGATAGCGGAACCCAGGTAGACAAAGTCCCTAACTATCTCAAAATTATAGCTGTATATGGTGATGTTTTATCCAAGACGTCGGTGTTGGGTGTCTTTTCTTGATGACAGCATATACTTGGTTTTGCCCTCATTGGCTGCTAAACCAATACTCGCCGCTTCCGTCCCAATACTCATGAAGGCTTCACTGACATCACGCTTTGTCTGACATCACGCTCTTCCGCTTATGCCAATGTCATCTGCGTATGCGAGTAGTTGAACGGACTTTTGAAAGATTGTACCTCTGGTGTTGGCGCGAGAGTTCTGTACAATGCTCTCAAGAATGATATTAAGGAAGTCGCATGACTTGAGGTGAGGTCTTTGCCGACCTTGACGGAACAGCGTGAGTTTTCCTGCACTCCATCCTGCACAGACTGACGAGTTTGGCAGGGATGCCAAAACTAGACATTGCGCTATATAGCTCGTCTCTATAGATGCTGTCATACGCGGCCTTTAAATCGATGAAGAGATGGTGTGTATCGATTTGGAATTCCTGGGTTTTCTCCAAGATCTGCCGCAGTGTGAATATTGGATCGGTGGTGGACTTTCCTGGCCTAAAGCCACACTGATATGTGCCTATCAGATTGTTGACAAACGACTTCAGGCGTTCACACAGTACAGCAGAAAAGATCTTGTATGCGATGTTAAGAAGACTTATGCCTCTGTAGTTGGCACAACTCAGAGGGTCTCCTTTCTTCAGGATCGGGCAAACAATGCTGAGATTCCAATTCGTCGGGCATGCTTTCTTCCGATCATATCTTGCAGATGAGCTGGTGCATGCTCCTAACCAGCTCATCGCCAGGGGATTTAAAAATTTCGGCAGCTAGGCCGTCTGCTCCGGCTGCTTTGTTGCACTTGATCTTAGACACAGCTACTTTCACCTTCTCCAGGTCGGGTGGGCGGTATCGTTCGTATGCTTCGTCGGTAACGTCTTTGCCAGGGTTGAATGGTTCGTTCTGCCTGACAGCTTGGTTTGGTTGCCTGACATTTGGTTCGTCCTCGCCGTTATACAGTCTGCAGAAGTGGTCTTTGCAAATCCTCAGCACCGACTGCGATTCTACAATGATGTTCCCTTGATGGTCCTTACAGGCTTCAGTTCGAAGTTTATACCCTTGGCAGGACCTTTCGATCCTTTGGTAAAACGTTCCTAATAACTGGAATGAGGTTATTCCTGTTGTAACATCTCTCTATCTCTTCAACCGGGCGCTTCTCGTGCTCTCTCTTTTTCCTTCGGAGAAGCCGGTGTTCCTCTTTCCTCCTCTGCTCGTAGAGCTTGCGAGCAGCTCTAGTCCTTCTGTGCAGCGCCGCTTTGTATGCTTCCTTTTAGCTGCATGTGCTTGCCGGCCTTCATCGTCAAACCAGGGGTTTTGTTGTGGTGGCTGTGTGAAACCCAGCACTTCAGAGGCAGCGTCTCTGATGGCATTTTGGCAATGTTGCCACTGGCCATCAATACTTGATGCTGGCTGCAGGACTTCATAGAAGGCTTTGAGAGACTCGGTTGGAGAAGGACCTGGCGATCTCTTGCGATTGTAGTCGGCCGACGTCAAACTTCCCCCTCCAAATCACCTAGGACAATCTTAATGTCGTAGCTAGGGCACTGCTCATAAGTTTTGTCCAGGAGCTCGTAGAACATATCTTTGGTCTCGTCATCTTTCTCCTCTGTGGGGGCATGTGTGCATATCAGGCTAATGTTGGCGAATTTAGCCTTGATGCGGATCGTCGCTTTCCATTACCTTGCCGAAAAGGTGGGACATTCCACATTGGTACAGTTTAAAAAATAGCTTTCTTCGGTCAACGAAATCAAAGGCTGCTCTGAAGTCTATTAAGATGGCGTATAGCTTCTGTTTTTTTTTTTTTTAAAGGTCTCTGCTATATTGCGCAAAACAAAGAGGTGATCCACAGTGGAATAACCCAGTCTGAAACCTGCTTGGGGTTCTCCAAGCAGAGAATTTTCCTTGACCCAGCGTATTAGGCGGTTTTGAAGAACACTTCTAAGAACTTTCCCAGAAGCATCCAAGATTGAAATACCACGGTAATAAGATGGGTCTGACGGGTCACCTTTCTTGAATATCGGAAATATAATTGCCTGTTTGAAACTCTCCGGTACGTTTCCAGATTCAAGTATATGATAAGACATTCTTCGGTACTATTTTTAAATAAATCTGCCGGAATCCTATCAAATCCAGGGGCCTTATCGTCTTTAAACCGCCTAAGAGCTTCTTTCACTTCTTCATATGTAATCGGGCTATCTAATGTGTCATTAAGAAAGTGTGGCTTTGCATACATAATAAGGTTTCCATCGTTAGCTGGGTTAAGACGTTTTTCAAAATGCCTTTTTAGCACTTGAGTCGTCAATTGGTTGCCGATTTTTGGAGTAATGCCATTCAGTTTGCTCAGTTTCTGCAGTTTGCAAGTTTTCTAGCCTCGTTTTCATAATATTCTGATGTACAGCTGCTTAAAAAGTTCGTCGTCATTTTTTCTAAACAGCCTCAGAAACGAAAAGGTGCGCCCCCTGAATATGCATCGCACCAAGGCTTTTTATTCCTCAGCTCTTGCTTCTTCTTTGCCACTTGCCTCTGAGATGGAATTGATCGCTTTATTTAACAAGTTAAATTCTTGAATGAATAGATACCGAGAGCGCTTTGCTGATGGTATGCTTGACTCCTTAGAATTATTTGTTTTAAAAGCAATTTTCCAATTGGTATACTAATTAAGACCAGAACATAGTTTGGATTTTTCTACATTTTGTCAATAATTTCCATAGCATAACGTGGCTGCAGTCAAAAAGTTCTGTCAAACTACATTGCTTTTTAAACAAACAAGGTACATATTGATTTAATCAAACAAATGAGTTAAGGACATGTTCAGAAGGCAAAGGCGTAGCCGATGCGGAATAAAAATTGAAGCTGCGACTGAGCCTATGACGTTTATCAAACGTTGAGAATTTGTTCAAAGTGACAAATACTTCATAGATTATTGTCCACCTTTACTTCTTGTGTCAGTCACTTGATCTTTTCTCCCAATCAGTAGGCAAAATTGTACCTAGCTGCAACGTCGTATCTGACCCATAAAAGCTACATGCTGCGTACCCGCAAGTTACAACTAAGCACTCTAATCAGGCCTTAAAACATTTTTTTTTTCGTAGCAAAAATCGGAACATTAATGGATTAAAGGATTAGATGTTTACACTACATATAACTAGTTCCCTTCCATCAAAGCATCATTCTTATTAATCCTTTGCTCATCCAACTCATGTAGCTTTTCGTGGCTATCAAAATGTCAAAAAGTATTTCGACTCTCTTTGTAAAAATGGCAATAGAAATAGCACACGAAGCTCAACCCGACTGTCTTGCAAAAATTCCCTAATATACATTCAGGATGTGCCTGCCTATTATACGTACATCTAATTTCCAAACGGTCGATACAAAAAATGTCTAAAATTTGTCTGACATCAAAGAGCCATGCACAACATGATTTTTGTGTTTTTGGTCAAGAGACACTAATTTAGTTCGGATTAGTCAGTTGTTTTTTTAAGGTCTATATAACCCTAAGGTAACATAATAAAAACCCTCAAATACCATCCACGAGACACGAACCGTTATTTACGTGACATCGATAATTTGTTTTATAGAAGCACTTTTAGCCTTGTAAAGCTTAAATGTGCTGCATTTGCCCGCGCAAATGACACTCACACATTTATCCTCTTCTCGAAGCCAAGTTCAAAATCTCGTTCGACCGGTAGTCGGTTTGCCGGCTTGTCAAGATATTTTTTCCTTTCATGGTCTTCTTTTGTAATTTCATCGCCCACACAGCAGCTCTGGGCAACGCCTTTAAAATTGCAATATAAGGACACAAAAACGTGGTTACTGCAGCGCTTCAATTTTATTTTGCAATTAAGTTGCAGAACTTCCGGAATAAATCAAACTGTACACTCCTTATACGAATGCGACGAAAGACTTACATATTCGTCGCTGTCAGATTATTGAGGATTTTATGCATAAATCAAAATTACTATAATTATGCATAATTTGTTGAGAAGCAAATGCGAGCCAATTAGTCTCTCGATGTTGGGCTGTATATTTGATTTCGGTATGAAAAAAAATTTATATGCTATCAATACTTATCCGAAAGCGTCCAGCCATGCGTGATAAGGTTCTAGCATGCGTGGCGCCTAGCCTGCCAACCCTGAATTTGATTACCTAGATTTATGTGATAACAAAATCATTCTTGCGTTATTAACGTAATAAAAATATTTTACCCATGATAGTGACTGCCACCACGAAGCTAACTTTTTGTCCACTTAAGATATAAGAACCAACGCAAGGTGTTTAGATAAGATTTGTAATCAGCGATAAATTGACGCGTGTTAGCCTTGTTTTTCTTCAGTCTTTGTACGAAGATGATATGACATTATTTTTATCTTTTTTAGTGAGTACTCAATGTTATAGTAAGTAAGCACACGAGGTGCCTACAAAACACTTTTTCATTAAACATTTATGGTGTTTTCACTTTCATGATGTTTATCAGTCGTTAACTGAGCTAAATAAATATTTGGCAGTTTATTTAAGTCAGAAGTATACAAAATATAGATATTTTGTTGCTATTTTTAGACCTAATCTTTATGATAAATGACAGTTTGTGTCAGTGTCAAAGAATTATGGTGAAATCAGAATTTTGGCTTTTATCACCGAAAACCCATATTGATAAATATCTTTAACCATAAAATGATAGAGTTTCGAGTGTGTGTCAAATTGTCAATTGTTCACCCTATCAACTTCAATTCAAATGACAGTACCAAGGGAAGTTTTTGTTTTTGTGAAATTCATTCACGTCCAGGACTTAAAAATAATTCATTTCTATGAAAAATTAAACAATCCTAGAAAAAAATTCGATATCTATTTGTCTATCAGGAGTGCATCAAACCTTATTCATAGTTTCCATAATAATCGAATAATTTCAAGGATTTGTCAAATCACGCTTAAAACAAAACCATCAACACGGAAATATCCTTGACCTACATAAGTGTCGTTATCCTTGTTTTGCGTATTTAGAGAATTTATAATGATTCCTTATAACCCGGGTGTGGCTGAGGTCGCTGACACATATGGTACATTCATACCAAAGACTTCTGCATGATCGTTTTAATCTTTTTGATGATCCCTTAAAAACACATTTCACAAATGACGTTTTTATGCCTTTTAGCTTAATAGTAAGATTTCAGACTGAATTTTTTATAGAAAAGCTTTATATTTCCTCATTTGCAGAAATGAGGAAATGATTTCTAATAATAGCTCTCGTTGGCAGTGATTTATTTAGGACGCTAAGCCATGTATTAAAACACATCAAAACTGTTACGGTTTTTCCTCTTCTGGTTATGCTATGGTTCACAACCTGACTAAGAATCTGCATGTTCGTACATTTAACGTACGACCCTCACAGTGCCACATTAAAAGCATATGTATGCAAAGAAAAGTTATAAGGAAAATCCTTAAGAGTAAACCCAAAAGAAATGATCAAATTTGACACGTAAATTGACTAAACTATGTCCGTCCATCTGTAGGTAAACTCGTTAAAACACATATTTGCTGTTCTTAAGCAGTTTTTTAACAATAAAATTGACATTCAGGAGATGATTTCAAATGTCTTGTTGTTTTCACCGCACATAAAACAGACATTAAAGAAGGAATAACACATTCCAAAGTATTTTCTCTGTAAAAATGGAGACTATCTTGACACATATTCTCGTTTTTGACATTTTTCAATGACATCCTGTGGCGACATAAGTCGCCAAATGGCGACTTTTCTACTATCGGGACGCTTGGCGATCACATTTCGAAAAAAAGCGGTTTTTGGACCCTTTTTTTTAAAAAACCGGCGACATTGTGACGCATTTTTAATTTTCAAATCAGTGTTCAACAGCCACCAATTGAAAAAAGTTATCGCATCTGCCTCTTGCTTAACCAATTTCACTAAACGAAATAAATGAGTCGAATAAATTTTCTAGTCAGCAGTAAATCCGTCTAGTGTTTTCTTTGCGTAGCCGAGAGGTAACCCCGACGGGACGACCCCTTCTACCTGTAGGAACAGATCCTTTTTAATTACTTGAGGGTGGAAAGCGGGATAACCCCTCCTTGGGGCCGGTTTTTCAGTTCGAGATCATCAAAGCTTCCGAGTTAAACTGAGACTAACCCCAGAAATGAGTTTTTTCGGCAATTTAGATCTGGGGTTAGTCTCTCCTAAACTCACTAAATTGGGTGATTTGATCCCGGATCAATTTTGGAGAACAGAGCTTCCTTGATTTTTTTTCTGTGTGGAATAGCAGCTGCTTTGCGTGTTTCTATGAAAAATGACATCTGAGAACAACTCGAACTTCTTTTCCTGTATTTTTCTATGTGAAGTGAGATTTGGGAGAGTTAATAATTCCGTGAGTCGAAGATTTTGGCAACTTTACTGACGGAGCTAACTCTGCAATGTTCTCAGTTTTTTCTGCTAAAAAAACTCTCAGTTTTTTCTGCTAATAGCAGATGAGCCGCCTACGTCATGTTATGTTAGGGATGATCATGGCTTGCTCGCTATCAAAAGATTTTGCAACAAGGTTTTATTCCATATTTAACTCTTTGCTCTTTTTCACTATTTAGGGTATTAAGTGAGCGGCGTGATTCGCCACACGATAGAAAAGAAATTTATGCGAGAAACAGATTAACCACTTCGACATCGACAGCGACATTGACAATCACCACCGAAAGTTTTGTAAAACAGATTAAGAACATCGACAGCAACTTTTTGCGTGTTTATTTCTTACGAGAGCTGCATAATTTGGTAGGACTTGCAACGCAACACCGACATTTAGGATTAGGTCTAACGTCGATGTCGGCGTCGAAGTTGCTGTGGTAATCTATTTATACGACAGTATATTCACTGGGCTTAAAAATTTAGCTATCAACGTTGATGTTGATGTCAATGTTGCTGGTGTAATCTGTTTCTCGCATTAAGTAATTTTTTTTCTATCGTGTCACGATTTTTTTTTTTCTTTA
The DNA here is from genome assembly GCA_947623515.1 of Neoascia interrupta. Classification (NCBI taxonomy): domain Eukaryota; kingdom Metazoa; phylum Arthropoda; class Insecta; order Diptera; family Syrphidae; genus Neoascia; species Neoascia interrupta. The sequence continues at coordinate 172,449,922 of OX392462.1, read as the reverse complement.
AAATTTAAGCATTAGTGTATTTTTTTAAGTGGGACGCATTTTTTGGCTCGGGCGACTTTTTTTGGCGACATTTTCAAATTGTCCATCGGTAACGCTGCTGTGGTGTAATGGCAATAAGTGTGATGTCAGTTCGCATTTGCGATTCGACGGAACAAAATATTCCAGAAAAAACAAAACGTCAAATACTTATGTTTATGGGATATCAGCCCCACAAAGTCGATAGTACACCCACTTGATGAACTTGTGCCAATAGCATCAATTTAAAAATCTAGCATTCATTCGAAGCGCGCACACCTAAGTGCATATATTCTTTTTTACACACTTTATAAGAGATTAAAGGATTTAAGGACGATTTGTCTTAGTCCTGGATTAATTTCTGGTAGAAACACTCTATTAAGGAGGCTAAAAAAACACTTTTGCAAATCTTTGCGCCCCGTCCATTTTGTTATTAAATATAACCTTACTAGAAGCTACCATCTGAACCACAGCTCATTTCCAAAGAGCCTATATGTTCACTCTGCATAAATAATGTACAGAAGCTTCTTAAAATAATATTTTTGGTTATAACAAGTGAGTGAGTGCAAGAGTTCGTCTGTGACAAACTTCTTTATACCCGTCCCTATATACCGTGTAACATCAAATCTTAAAGTTCTTTGGTCCGAATACATATATTATTTGTATAGGCCACGCCCCAAAAGTGGGCATGGGCTAAAAATTTAAATCCATTAACTGTAATTTCATTAGAATCATGGGAAAATACGGTAAAAGCGAAAACTATTTCAGAAAAAAACCTTTTTTTCCTTGAAACGCCCCTATCCCAAAACGCCTAAAAGGCAGAACATATTGTCTCGTTGTGTTTGTGTCCGTGACTCGAAGTTCATCATTTCGGAATACGTTTACAGGTGTATCTCGCTGCGTCTCTGATTTCAGCCAGGTTAAAGGTAAGAAACGTGTTGTTAGGAGTGGAGGCTGTTTAAGCTTTCGAAATGGAAGTGGGGCTTTGGGGCACTTGGTAGCACCTCACCTTGGAGAGACAACCTTAAGGTCTTGGTTTCAATCCCAGATCCAAGCGAATATTTTTATACCCCATCCCATAGGATAGGAGTTACATTAAGTTTGATTCATAGTTTGTAACATAGAGAATTAATCACCGTAGACTCCCAAGACCTTGAGGGCAGAATATGATCGAGACTGAATTGTAAGTCGAATCGTTCGTTCGTTCGTTCGTCCATCTGTCGGTAGTTTTTAGGCCTTTAATTTTGAGCCAGGCACTTAAAACTTGATATCTGTTTTTTTTAGGTCCCGAAACAGTAAAGTGTAAACATTTTTGAAACCGCCCACTGACACGCCCACTTTACTTATTAGCATGGAAAAAGCAAAGTTGTCATTGGGAGCTGCAAATTAGGTATGCAATATCCCCGCTGAAGTGTATTGTGATTGGCATTTCAAAAAAACACGAAAACCGCTCCCATGTGGGCGTGGGCATACTACGTTTGATAACCCGTAGATTTTTTCTTATTTTTTGCCAACATGTCTTACTTGCTTACTTAAGGTGGAGCTACAGTTCGGTATAGACCTAGGCCTCAGCTCACATGCTTCGCAAGCTAGCTCTATCTCCAGTTTCGCACGCGAAGTTGGCTGAGGTCCCCTTTTACTCGCGTGCGCCACCTAAGTCTCGGTGCTTCTCTACTGCGCCGTTCCTGCGGGACGGATTCGATGATTTTTCAGGCCGGGGCGTTGGTGTCCATCCGCTCTAGATGACCCAGCCGTCGTAGACGTTGTGTTTTGACTCTTTTGGCTAGGTCGGTATCGCTGTACAGCCCGTAAAGTTCGATATTATATCTCCTCCTCCACTCGTCGTCTATAAAAACGGGACTGTAAATCGTCCGAAGAATTTTCCTCTCGAAGCAACCTAAGGTCTTTTCATCCGCCTTTGTCTCCGTCAACATATCTTGCTATAACAATTATTACAACAATTTTTATGTCATGTTATAACAATTACACAGGCTCCCTATTCTGACGTTTCAGTAGTCGTAGAGTGGAGTTAATATACTAGCGGACACAATATCGAAAGAAAAAACCCTTTGTGGTTCACTAGCTCTCACGCTGCTTAAGTTTATTGGAAGCGTAGCTTCTATAATGCTTTCGAAGCAGACAACGTCGTTCGAAATCGGCATATCTCAGTCTTAAATTATTCTGTCAAATTCTATAATAATATGCCCGTAACTCTTAGTAAAACACTTTATTCAAATTAGCTTGAACCACCTGAGACTGTTTTGATTTAAATAAATCTAAGTAATTTGATCAAAAGCTCAAATAAGGCGTTGCATGATTTTGGTAGGCCCAGACACAGTAATTTTATAAATTATTTCCTCTTTTTGATTGAAAAATTTAAATATTCCCATCTATCTTAAAATAGACAAGTACTTATGTTAAAATCTTTCAACTGAATTAGGCTAACATATGTCTGGGATGACTTCGCTGTTTCGAAGTCTGTCAGAACTTTATCATCAAAGCCCTTACTTTGAAATCAATGTGATCTCTTACACATCTACTACTTCATCTATTGTTGGTTATTACACTAGACCTAGGCAAGCAAAATAAAATTAATATTAAATAAAATGTTTTAATCGTATGCGAACAAGGCATGTGCGACCAAATTAATTTTGGCTTGAACCAATTCGACTCTGCTACCTGTCATATCAAAAAATTGCAAGTTTCGCAAAATAAACTTTTGAAAATTATGCTTTTTCTACCATGGATGTAGTTAACTTTAGATCTCCATGAAAAGCGAATGTTGAACGGATTTTTAATAGGATCCAAAAGCCTTAACATCCCTTTTTAAGAATATGTGATTGCGCTAACATCATTGCTAACCCTAGAAGGGTCATGGAAACATAAATAAACCATGAGCTGACGAAATACCCTGACTCGTGGAAGCTTCTTAATAACCACCAATATGGCTTTCACAACCAGCGATCCACTGGTGATTTGATGGCTTTTTGACGGAAAAATGGAATCACTCTTTGCATTTGCTGGATGAAAGCGAGGCAATGGCACTAGATATTGCCTGGATAAGGAAGTACCTTTCTGAGTGATTTAGTTGTTAACCTGATACCGCCCCCTGGTTTTGTGGGCCTTGCCTGATACCTCCCTAAACCCGGCAGCTAGGTATAAAATGCAACCATGTGGACAAAGAAGAAACCGCCTGGGATATGTGATGATCCTGGTAATCCAGTGGCGCCTTTGGAACTAGGTCTGAGGGTTGTCAGCATTCGAGCGCTTGGTGGTTGGAATGTTCCCCTCGGCATCCGACCGGGCGTAACCCTCGCAAGAAGTCAAGAACATCCCGCCAATGGTGACGCTATCTATTACGTGGGCGAAAGGGGACAGCGCTAAGTCGAAATGAGGGCTTAGCTATAGTCATTCTAAAAATTGACAACGACACCAACTTATAATTGACAAATGGGAAAAAACGATGTGAAAAAACGCTTTCCAATGGACATGTTTAGTATTTCGGAACCTTTTAGACAGAATGTCCATTTCATGTTTCGTTTCATTCAAATTTTTCAAATTTTCAGGATTTTTATACCCGACCGAGGGTATATTAATCACAATGCATAGTTTGTAACACAGAAATATGATCGAGACCGACAGGTGAATCGATTAAGCCATGTCCGTCCGTCAGTCCGTTCGTCCGTCGGTCTGTACGTGTGAAGGTTTCGGGTCTTCAAAATCAAGCTAGAGCTGAAAATTGGTACACGGTTAAGTTCTTCTGTTGCACAGACAAAGTGTGAAAATTGGCTTAATCCGTCAACGGCCACGCCCACTACTGGCTTCAATGTAAGACAGCCCCTATTTGACATTTTCTTTCAAAATGCCTTTGGTTCAAGTTAAACAAGGCATGGGAACTTAAATTTTGGTACTGAGCAATATTGGCCCAAGACCTTTAACGAGGCGAAAATTGGACCACCCACAATATCGACCATGCCCACTTTTAACATGTTGGATCTTGCGTTTTTTAGGTACCTTGTTGCAGCAATTTTTGTTAAGTATTGTTAGGTTCACCAGAAAAAAAACCTTCCGATATGTTTCTAGCATATTTTTTGCAAAAAAGTGACTCAAAAATAAAAAATAAAGGCCAAGTGCAGAGAAAAAGGATCCGACTTAACAGCAAATATCTCAAAAGTTAAAAAAGCCATTAATTTTATTTTCACACAGTTTAAAGACGTACTATTTCTTATAAAATTTAAACCCTAAATTGTAAGTTCTTGTTGTAAGTATTAGCCTAGATATTTGTGTTAGTATGGGTCAAGGTACCTCAAAGTATCAAAGATATCAAAATTAGAGATAGGCCCATAGTGTAGAACGATTTTTTTCTTCAGTTAAACACAAAAATCATATCCCAAAGTATTGGCATCGAATTACGAAAACACCCTGTATAGGTTCATTCGGTGAAACTAGCCCCAGTGAGCCCTGAAAATGTACACGCACTTTTCAGTGCGATCAATTGATTGTCAAAAATTCAGTGCAACCCTGAAAAGGGCACTGTCCTTCGAACGCAAAAGTGCACGCCGGATCCTGTCATTCGGATCCTTGGCCTGTCACCCTGTCATACGATGGTAATTTCTCCATTGTAAAAATGCACCTTAAACTATAGAATTTAGAACAAAATCAAAATAAAAGCAAATAAAACTTTTATTTATCGTCGCACAAATTGTTTTATTCCACTACAAGCTGACAAACAACTGAAATTTCAAATTTTCAAAGCACTGAACTTTCTGCCCCGACAAAATCCTCAGGTCACTTTTGTGCTGAAATTTTGCTGTCTTAGCTTCATCGAACGCAGCACAGGGAAAAAAGTGCGCACTGTGGCGCCATATGGCACACTAGGGCTTTTGTCGAATGAACCTTATTACTATTTGCTAAGTTTGCTCCATACAAAATTTTGAGCACCGCCCACTTTTAAGGGGCGGTTTTAGGAAAAAAATATTTTTTCTGATATAATTTTCGTTTTTACCATATTTTCTCATGATTCTAACAAAATTACAATTAATTGATTTAGCCCAGACCCATTTTTGGGGGCGTGGCCTATACAAATAATATATGAATTCGGACCATGAAACTTTAAGATTAAGGTGTTACACGGTAAATAGCCTCGGGTATAGAAGTTTGTCACAGACGAACTCTTGCACTTACTCACTTGTTCAATCTGTTCTTGATGCCATTAACTTGACAGAGGTTAATTGACAGAATTCATTGAATGGAACTGGATTATGAGGCGCGCAAGATAAAGTACAAAACAATACGGCATATGTCGGCTGTCGTGACTAAAGAAGTCGTTTGTTGATACGCAAGGTGAGGTTAGGTTGGGTGGCTGTCCCCACTGGGCAGGGACACACTTAGACCGGTTGCTTGAGGCCGAGGAGGAGGTGAGGGGGTCAGTGAGGGATAGTTCCTATATGAGAGAAAGCCCGGCAGGGACGACCGATTTCGGTATAAGTCCGAACTTGTTGCTTCTCTGCTAAGGATTTTCCTCGAGGATGGGAAGGTGCGGGGGTAACCGATTTGGTGTGAACCCCTGCAGGGGGGAATAGGTATAGAAGAGGTAGGGGTAACCGAAGCGGTATGAACCCGCTGACATGATACGCAATGAAAACGAGAAACCGCGGCGAATGTTTTGACTGCAAAGTGACATAAAAGATGGTTCATCTAGTGGTAGCTCTTTATTTCATAAGTTATTTTGACACTGACAACTCTCTTGCGCTGTCAGCGTCAAAGTTAAACCTCCGCGAAAAGAAATAAGTGGCTTTCTGCTGCAACATAAGGTAGGGAAAATTAAAAACTAATTTCAAAAATGAATGTTCTTGTGGAGCCCAAAAAGTGTTTTTTTCGTTTCCGGTGAAACCACAGAGAAAGTCAGTTTAATGCGAATTATGAAGTGATGACATCATTGGGGCATTTTATTTGGAAGTCAAGCTGGGAACAATTGTTCGGTCAACGGCATCCTTAATAATGGTTAAGATTTTTCCGCATCCTTGATTGGCCCTAAGTCCGCACAAGTAACAACGACAGGTTTGCGGCAAAGGCAAAAGACAGTTGGACCAAACATGAAACACAAAGTATATTCCAGCCGTCAGCACCGTTTGTTTTTTTTAACAGTAGTCGATAAGGAGGATACTCGGTACTAAATGATCACAAGACGGTAAAGGACAGCACTTGTTTTGCATGAAAGGTCTTTTGGGTCATGATAAATTTGCAGCATAATTTGCAAACGATGAAACCATCAAATTAGTCAAACTGACAGTATAACACGTCAATATAAATATAAGAATTAAATATTTCTAATTATCGATTTCTGGACATTTAAGCTTAAAAATAGAAAAACTCTTTTTTATGTAATGGTATGTTATTGCGTTATACAATTTCGCTCAGTAAAAAGAATTCGCTGTAGTATACTCCTTGTAGATTAAATTGTATTCAAGCGCTGAAAAAGAACTCAGTTTTCAGTAAATAATTTTATGTATATCAAACGACGAAGAGGCAAGTCCTAAAAAAATAAAAATTACTGATAAAAGAAAAACTTCGAATTCGTTATAAAAAATCAAAGCCAATTTAGGAGCTTAAAACGACCAGGGCTGCCCGATTTTTTTTTAAATTATAAATAATTAAGTTAAAAAAAAATGCATAACCTTACGACTAGACATGGGTGTAATAGCTTCTATTATTTCTATTCTTTCAGCTCTAAATAATGGCCGATGAAGCAAAACCCGCAGAAGAAGCACCCCCAGCAGCGCCAGCTGAGGGAGAGGCTGCTCCACCAGCCGAAGGCGAAGCTGCAGCTCCACCAGCCGAACCCGCTGAGCCAATCAAAAACACCTACACACTGTTCTACTTCAATGTGAAAGCGCTCGCTGAACCTTTACGCTACCTCTTCGCCTATGGCGGTATTGAGTACGAGGATATTCGAGTGACGCGTGACGAATGGCCTGCATTGAAGCCAAGTGAGTATAGAAGCTTAAAATAAATCCCTTATTCATTGGCCTGGCCCAGTTAGCAGACTCGATGCCAAAGTTCATTGTCAGTCTTATAGCATAGTCGATATTTTTGGCAACGGCCAACATTGTGTTACCAACTGCAGTTGTCTAAATTTAGTGAAAAATGTTGAATGAATCTATATGGGACATTACTTAATTTAGATTAAAAAAAAATACTCTTATAAATAATCTTATGATCATGTTACAGCAATGCCAATGGGTCAGATGCCCGTATTGGAGGTCAATGGTAAACGTGTACACCAGAGCATTTCGATGGCTAGATTCTTGGCTAAAACAATTGGACTGAGTGGCGCCAATCCATGGGAGGATTTACAAATCGATATTGTCGTTGACACGATCAATGACTTCCGTCTAAGTAGCGAACAATGTGTGATGTTGCATGTTCAGTGTTGTTTGATTAATCTTGTTTTTTAATATATAGAAATTGCAGTCGTATCGTATGAACCGGAGGATGAAATCAAGGAAAAGAAACTGGTCACACTCAATACAGAAGTCATTCCATTCTATTTGGAGAAATTGGAACAGACTGTCAAGGATAATGATGGACATTTGGCACTTGGAAAGGTATGTTCTAAAATCGATGTACCAAGTAAAAAACCATGACAAAAATCAAAAACTTAGTTAGCAGTTTAGTCCTCAAGGAGTAAACAATATAAGAGTTACAAGAGCGTGGTAATTAAGCCGATATAAGGCTACATTAAGATTAAAACAGCTACAGCATTTTCTAACAGTGGCTAAGTTTGAGGGCAAAAATATTCAATCAATTGAAAACCTTTTCAATCATTTAAAATTACTTTATAACAATGCAATCATATGGCAGCTTTGTCGTCCTGGGGCAGCTCAGGATGGAGCTCAGATGGAAGCCTATTTTTGTAGAAAATTTTAGAATTCCTTTTGATTCTGCATGATATGTCACATCGGGAGGGATATGAAATACATATACTAGCGGAAAAAAATGTCGAAAGACGTAACCGTTTTTGACTCATTGGTACACATCTCCTACTTTCACCTACAGTAACTACTGCCCTGACCAGTTAAGCTTTCGTTGACTTATTTAATCTTCATCCAAATCCAACCACCAAGAAAGATCAAGAAGGGTCGCTAGATCAATCAAATCCACCAGCTCGCATAGGCATACGAGGGCCTAGGCGTCACCCTTTAGAGACAACCTGTAAAAGTTGCCAGAATTCCAAGTTAGCTGAATTATTTCCAGTTTTAAAGCAAAATTTGGCCTAGCAAGAGTTCTAGCTGAACTTAACAGTATTCACCACCGGTAAACTTGCAGGCTGGTTCATCTCCTAAAAAAGAACTCTTTGGAAAGTTGAAGCCGTTGTCTTCTGCCACTTGGACACTGGCAGAAGAGGTTATCTTTTCTATTTTAGATTTTACTCTTGGTGTTTCCAGGGCCTTAATGGCTGCTTCCCAATTTACGTAAATGGAAATATGCTCTTGTGATATAAGCGAATTCTCTGACCTCTCTTGCTATAACTTCGGGTTGGAAGATACTGCACAAGTTCAGCAGTCTTCTACCCGTAATGATACAGGTTTTACCTGATTTTAGAATGATACCCTGACCTAAGTCAAGTCTGTAGAGATTGGTCCCTCTGAGATAGATGTAACATTCCCTCGCATTATACGAGCGACAAAAAAATTTTGCCATTGGGTGCCAGTACCGTGAGTCTTGACTCTTTGCGTAAGACTGTCTCCAATCAAGAGACACATACTCAGACTAAAAGATGTCCGTTGTAATACCAATGTGAATGGAAAATTTGAATACCACAGTGCATTATCGTGCTTGAAGATAGCTGACCCTTAAAATGTATCCAGTTATCCGCAATTATCTATCCTTCCAATCTTGTCAATGATACCAGATCAAGTTCGACAATCCTTCGGATCCTTGCCTAAGGCCCTAGAATATATATCTTGGTATTCTGGCAGCTTTTAAAAGACCGTCCTTTTACCGGGGTCCCTTGATATTGGTTCCTGACTTCAGACTTGGTAAAGTTGCCCTTCGATAGAAGTTGACTACTGCGCCACATGCTATGTAAATGCCTAGCCCCATTTAGCTGACTCTTCTTAACAGAAAGGGGATTCCACCCTTAAGGTGGCGAACTCTACAAGCTTGCAATTCCAATCTTATTTGACTACTCTGGACGTGTGTCTTCGGATTACTGGCAGAGTCTCGTTTTCTGTCACTTAAATTAGCATTCTTCTTTTCCAGGAGATGCTGTACGTTAAAGTTCGCAGAGCAGAGCTTTTTTGCTTCCACAGAAAGTCCCGCTTGGGCGAGAAATAGCCATCGAATCTGAGTGGGTATCCATTCGGGAAATGGAGGCAGCATTATGGACGATAATTATGTAGATCCACTTCTTAAGCTTTTTGATAACACTTTCTGTCTCTTGTGGGGTGGTGGGGTTTGTTTTTGAAGTAGTCGTTGTGGCACCCGACAGGCCTAGGAGCAAGTAGCTGTTCTTAAAAATTTGTTCGTCTCAATATTTTTGCACGTTGTTCATATTTGTTATTCGGCTTTGCTTGTATAAATCCATTACGACGAAATTTCTTGCCAAAGCATTGCAGAATTTTGACAAGGGCCTTAAATGAACGAAAAATTGTGTCTGTCTCTTCTGCTCTTATGAAACCCAATGTTATTCGAGATTTTCGATCTTTCCGGCGAGCCAACCGGCGAGACTTCTTAAGTTCGTAGTGCGAGTAGTTCAGGCATATAAGTTCTCTAAGCAGCAAATTTGTCCTATCAAAGCAAGCACTCCTACAGCTGCAGGGAGGAGGAAGATCCCTCTATACTTTAGCTGAAGATTCCCTTCGAATTGATTCCTTAAAGTGCATAGATATTTTGCCATTAATTGCGTTTAAAAAAGACATTTAAGCCCATCGATCAGATATTACCTCTCATTCAGTTTAAAGTGAATATCTTGAGTGACCTGTTCCCGATTTTTGTTTAATGCTTCAGTATTGTTTAGAGTACTTGACCTGGTTGGTTATGTTAAAAGTATCTTTTGAGTCTTAAATGCTGCTATAAGAAACCGGTAAGGAACTTAGAACTTAGGGATACGATGCTTTTTCTGTGGGGGTAATGAATTCTTCGAAATAGTAAAATTAGTAAAATTATTACAATAATTTTGGTTTTTGGTTCCATTAAAGTTGCTTATCTTGCCTCATATAACCCATAAGCCCCTAGCCCTTAACATTCCACAGGCACAATCCCTCTTTTCTACAGAATGATTGAGATTTAATGAAGGGTACTGCTGCTTTTTAGTTCATAGTGGGGAATCAATAAAAAAAACCTACACTAGTAGCCTAATCTTGCTAAATTTATAAATTTTCTTAAATCGTAATGTTCTTTTTTTATTTTTTATTTCCTTAGTTAACATGGGCCGATATTTACCTTGCCGGCATTTTGGATTACATGAACTACATGGTTAAGCGTGATCTCCTTGAAGCATATCCCGGACTAAGAGCTCTGGTCGATTCCATCAATGCAACTGAATCCATCAAGGCCTGGCTAGAGAAGCGACCACAGACCGAGGTCTAAGCTGTATACCGCGCCGAAATAAAAACTTTATTTAAACGCGCTGTAATGGAACACCAAACAGTTCGGCTTAAAATTTAATTTATGTATTACCATTACACCCAAACACACGCCCATACACACATTTACGTAGTTTTGTTCCTTTTTTGTAATAACACTAAATTAACAAGTATTTTCAATATTTTATTTTATTTTTCTGGGAAAACAATACTGATATTAATAATCAAATTGCTGTCGGTCATTTGTTGATCACAAGAATTTGCTGAGTTGAGATTTATTTCATTTATTACCAACACCACCTGAGAGAGAATCAATGCACAGAACATCGGGCATTTTAAGAGAACATTGAGTTTATTGAAAGAACACAAAATAAATCTATCAACAAGAAATAAATATTAATAAAAAAAATAACAACAGAACATTGTCTTTTATGAAACATTTTTACATTTTATTATTTCTAAAATAAATAAAACAACAAAACTTTAAAAAACAAATAAACATAAAGCCTTTGCTTAAATTTATTTTCAATAATTTCTGAATCACGTTTACAATTGAAGGGGCAAGGATTTTGACAGCTTATAATTTTTCTCAACTCTAGGGTCATAAATTCAATATACTTTCTGGTTTATCATTTTCCGATCAATTAAACAAAATTGGTTTTTCTTATAGCGTTTTTCATTGAAGAAAAGATTTGCTTTTTCTGTCAAAAGATTTGATCTTTTTCGATTTTGCATGTTTCATTGAAAATAAAAGATCAATTCTCAGCACGAAGGATGCGATCTTCCGATCTTGGGAGATTTGATCTGAGCTCACTTACACATGGAAACATTTCTACTGTCAAACGCCAAATCGAAGCAATTTTATATGTTTCGAATTAATGTGCGGACGTGTTTGTTGGTTGCCAGCCCGTGTGTGTGATTTATTTTGTCGCCAAACGGGAAAACTTGTTTTATTGAAACGAGCAGTTTTTGATTTTGAAAGCAATTCTTTCAAGTTTCAATGAAAAACGCTATTAATGTCGCGTTCACTGTGGCGTATACGTACTATTTAACATGCCTTGAATTCGGAAACTTGTTCGTTGCAGAAGAATTCCTTTTTTTGTCGTGGAAGGCCTAGGGCACACGTGAGTCAAATAGTTTCACTGGTCGTAAACTCACCAGACGAATAACCATTTCCGGTACTATTTCTGTCAATTGAGGTAAAATCAGTCGTTTTCATCACTGAAAAAATATTTCGAACTTTTTGTTGTGCAATTCGAAATAATATGAATCCCGCGACGAATCGTTGTAATCATATGTTCTCTGCTAATCAAACAAAAGGTTCTTAAAGGGCGACAGTTTGCCGCACGTTTTTTTGTCACTGTGTTTCCCTGGGGAGCCATAACAAAAGAACAAGCGATATAACCATAAATTTTAAATTTCGGGTTAAGGCACATTGAGCTTAAGGACCTTAAAAAAGGTAAAATAATAATCCAGCCAAGATTTATAGGGATGCACTTAAACGTCCATTAAAGTTGGCCTTACCCGCAAAGGTTTAGTGCAACATGCAGTGCTTTCATATAAATGACATTATTAAAGATTGAAGATAAGACTGACAACTGACTAAGACTCTGTTGCAGTGTCCTAAAAACCGATATCGAGGAGTTTTGCATACCAATCGATATCGTAACCTTACCTTATACCAATGCTCTCTCTTTCCTCATTGAAACTTCTTATGAAGCTCCTTTTAGTCAACTTTAAAGATACAATTTCAAAAGATCTAAAAGGCCATCTGACTCTGTTTTGATCCTGTTGAATTCGTGATTCAAACTTGGAGAGTTCATTCTATTCAGGTTAAAGTCAAGGTGAAACTTCATGCTGAGGCATGTTTAAACAGACAGGTCTCAAATATATTTGTTTTAAATAGTTAAGTTAAAAATGTTAAGTTCTTTGAAAGTGGGCGTAGTGGTTAGTGTGTGTGCTTACTACGCTGGAGGTAGGGGTTCGAATATTCGAAGTCATCGAAGCCATCGTCACCTGAAAAAAAAAGATTTGTTCTTTTGCACGGTCCCCACCTCCGCGAGGATCTGACAAGCCCTCCGAGAGTATCACTTGTCTTGAAAAACTTCTCACAGGGCCGTTCGGATTCGGCAAAAAATTGTAGGTCCCTTCGTATGTGACGAAATTATAACACACACAGCACACATTGTTGAGAAGTTGGTCCTGGTTCACCTCGAGCTGTTGCGCCACTCTATTTATTTATTTTAACCTGTGCGTATGATTTCGGTGTGACCATAGTGGCGGTTTCTCCCTTTTGTGGAGCTTTTACGCCTGTTGTCGTCGCCTCCTTTCTCCAATCTCGCACTTTTGATCGGCTTTGGCGTCTTTGGAGTCTTTGGCTTAGGAGTTTCAGCAGTTCTTGGACGTTCTAGGCTTGGATTCTGACCTCGAGTATTTTCCTTAAGAGGATCTCGTTCCTTTTGCAGCTCTATGACTACTTCGCATCCTTGCATAGTTTGCGGGGTGGTTTTCGTTGCAATTGGCGCAAACTGATTTCTTAATGCAAAGTTTTTAGCCACTCCCCCTTTTACGGGTCGATTTTTTTAAAAATATTGAATTCGAACCAAAAAATTTATTTCTCAAAAACTATTCAATATTTTCAAAAAATTGGCTTTATCCGTTAAAGTTCAGTATTTCAGTATAGATCTAATGCCCTTTTCAGTAGACATCCGGAAGCGTCCAGGAGCATTCAGGACTCTCTTGTAACTGTTTTTGCGTTGGGTTCTCTGTCTGACCAAATTTTGTCTTTCTACGACTTACTTACTTACTTAAGGTGGCGCTAGAGTCCGGGTTGGACCTGGGCCTCAGCTAACAAGCTTCGCCAGCCAGCTCTGTCTCTAGCTAGCCATCTCCAGTTTCGTACGCGAAGTTGGCTGAGGTCCCCTTCCACTTGCGTGCGCCACCTGAGTCTCGGTGCTCCTCTACCGCGCCGTCCCTGCGGTGTAGATTCGATGGTTTTCCGGGCCGGGGCGTTTGTGTCCATCCGCTCTAGATGACCCAGCCAAAAAATACCTTTTTCCATAGTAAACGCCAATATATTTCTTAACTCCTATAAGACCTTTTGAGTTTTCTGGATAATAAAACAGACGAAAGTTTTCGCATGGTCTTGGGCATAACTGTCGCGGTCGCCTCTGTCATGTTAGACAGGAGTCTTGTTTCAACTCTCGAAAAGCCTTTTACCATCTAATGGGTCCAATTAGAAGTTTGTTAAACTATAGCGTAAATGGCAGAACCCCCAGACCGGACATACATATGATCGAGACGGAATTGTGAATCGAAAAAGCCATATCCGTGCGTCCGCCTGTTCTTGTGCCTCAGACTTTAAAAGGCCTTAAATTGCGAGGAAGACAGTCTGAAACTAAATTATTATTAGTTTATCTCGACTTTTTAGGTCCCGAAGCGTAAAGCTTAAGAGATCCGCCCACTGACATGCTTCCTTCATTCATGAGGGTGAAATTAATTTGGCAGAAAAGTTGTTCAAAAATCGTCGCAAAAAGCTGAAACTATGTCAATAGATTCCTGCCCCCTGCCGTTGGCGTTGAATTTTGGAATAATGTGAAGAACTATACACGTCAAAGGCTGGTTGTTGTTGTCATCCCATTTGTCAAACGAGTACAAAAATTTACTATTTAAGAACAATATTTTCCTTCCTATTTACTTTTTTGAAATTAAAAACTATTTTATTCACAAATCAGGTTGATAACTCAGACGGAAGAACGTCAATTGGTTCATCGAAGGCAGGTCAACTTTGACATCTGTTTTGACAGCTATAGGTCCCACACATTCCATATTTGACCGACAAGTATCGCATTCTGACTTTTCCAATCGTCAATTAACGATTGAAGGCTTACCGCTGGGCGCTGGCGGTCAATTTTGGAATAATGTGAAGAACTATACACGCAAAGGCTGGTTGTTGTTGTCATCTCATTTGTCAAATGAGTACAAAAATTGATTCTTTAGGAACGATATTTTCCTTCCAATTTCCTTTTTGTGAAAGGAAAAACTATTTTATTTACGAATCAGGTTGATAACTCACACGGAAAAAAGTGAATCGTTCATCGATAGCAGGTCTACTTGTCAACATCGTGATCTGTGTTGACAGTTAAAGGTCTTCACATATTACAATTTGACCACTAGGTGTCGCATTCTGACTTTTCCAATCGTCGATTGAAACAAATCCACAATTTCTCAAGAAACTGAACGAACTTGTCTAGGGCAGTCAAAGTTTTTCTTGTTTTACAAAAAGGAAAAAGAGTTCAAAAACTTATTTTTCGCATATTCGAAACTGCCACGAAATTGCCACGGAAACCGCCCCGCAAACTATCGAGGATGCGAAGTAGCCATAGAGCTGCAAAAGGGACGAGAACCTCTTAAGGAAAATACTCGAGGTCAGAATCCAAGCCTAGGACGTCTAAAAACTGCTGAAACTCCTTAGCCAAAGACTCCAAAGACGCCAAAGCCGATCAAAAGTGCGAGATTGGCAAAGGAGGCGTCGACAAAAGGCGTAAAAGCAGTTCAAAAGGCAGTTCAAGTGCAGTCGAGAAACCACCACTGGTCGGACCGAAATCATACGCACAGGCTGCGGCAAACGAAAACAAGGCAAGATTGCCCACAACAGATGCAGTGTCTCAGATCCTCGCTGTAATCTTGGAGAAACTTGAGGATCAGACTAAAATCAAAAAAGTTATATTTGACAAACTGAGCAAGCTCGAGTTTAAGCCTCGAAAAAATTACAAGAGAACATGAATATGAAACAGTTGTTTAAAATACTTGCATGGAATGCAAACGGCCTTCTGAATAAAATAGACGAACTAGAAGTATTTCTACAGAAAATTAATATTGATATATGCATGATTACGAAAACTCACCTTAAAAACGGGTCTACACCAAAACTTAAAGGTTACAATGACTATCACCCTTCGCAAAATTCGAGAGGAGGATCCTCCCTCTACATTAAGAACTGCATAAAGCACTTCAAGAACACAGAAGTTGAGCTAGACTCTATGCAGATCAGTTCAGTTTCTGTAAAAATTGAATGCTTAGATTATAACATTGCATCTTGTTATTTCCCGCCAGGATATAGACTGGTGGAAGACGATCTTGATCGTATGTATGACTTCATTGGGTCCAATTTTATCATTGGGGGTGACTTTAACGCGAAGCATACTTTTTGGGGCTCACGATGCAATTCAACAAGAGGCAGATTACTGTACAAAAATAGTATGAAGCGTGGGGTGGACTTTTTCTCCACGGGTAAGCCAACATATTGGCCAACCGATAGGAATAAAAAGCCCGACCTTGTCGATTTTTTCATCGCTAAAGGGTACCCCAAATAGCTTACGCGAATTGAAGAGTGTTATGATCTTTGCTCAGACCACTCAGGAGTTATCTTGAAGATGGGTGGAAGACTGGCGAAAATAGAAAGAGCTTCTAGATTAGCTAGCAAAAACATGAACTGGGACGCCTTCAGAAAGGACTGTAAGGAGGGTGTTGGCTTGAATGTGCCATTAAAAACTCCTTTCGAGAACCGCAGTTGACAAATTCATCGAAGCAATTCAGAGCGCTGCTTGGAACAACACTTCGTCCCAAAAGAACGCAGTTAGCACCGACGGGCATGTACGTAAAACATATCCGCTCGAAATCGAAGAATTGATTCGTGAAAAGAGAAGAGCGCGTAGGAGATGGCAAGGCACGAGGGCTCCCCCAGACAAAACCCTCTTGAACCACCTCTCTAACAAACTGAAAGGAATGTTGCAACATCTTAAAAATCGTGAGACCACTGAATACCTTGAAGGCTTGTCGGCGGATAGGAGCTCAAACTACTCGCTGTGGAAAGCAGTTAAGTCTATCAAGAAACCTATAATCCACTCGGCACCAATAAAAAAAGCTAACGGCGAATGGGCAAGAGAAGACAAAGAGAAAGCGAATTTGTTTGCTGAACATTTAGAAGAAACATTTAAGCCTTTCGACGGTCCGCCGTTGGCTGACGTTCTAAATAACAACGGGGAACCTGATAGCTTTAGAATGAAAAAAGTTTCGTTAGTTGAACTCCGACAGACAATTAGCAAACTTAAAAATAATAAGGCCCCGGGTTACGATCTGATCACTGGCGAAATATTGAAAGAGCTACCAAAAAAGGCATTAGTCAAGCTACTTTATCTGATAAACGCTTCTCTTAGACTTCTATACGTTCCAAGACAATGGAAAGTTGCTGAAGTCATTATGGTTCCGAAACCGGGGAAATGCGCAAATGATAAAAAATCTTATAGGCCCATATCGCTTCTGCCGATAATATCGAAAGTATTCGAGAAACTTCTGCTAAAGCGATTACAACCAATAATTGCAGAAAGACGCTTGATCCCGGATCATCAATTCGGTTTCAGACCTACCCATTCCACAACAGATCAAGTCTACAGAATAACGCATTAAATTGAAAAAGCCTTAGAAGGGAAAAAATATATTGAAGTGCTTTCCTCGACGTATCGCAAGCCTTCAACAAGGTATGGCACGAAGGCTTGAAATTTAAGCTACGGCAAAACTTGCCGGAAGACATGTTTAAAATATTGAAAAACTATCTTGAAGGAAGACTCTTTCGTGTTAGGTGTAGTACTGAATACTCGAGTTTCAAGCCAATTCGGGCTGGCGTACCCCAGGGAAGCGTCCTCGGTCCGACGCTGTTCCTGCTCTACACAAGAGACATACCTCTAGATGACGAGGCTGTCGTGGCCACGTTTGCGGTCGATACGGCCATCCTGGCAACAGGTGAATCAGTCGAGTCATGAACGAGAAACCTCTAACGAGCATTGGACAGAATTTGTGTCTGGACGAAGACTTGGCGAATCGCTCTTAACGAGAACAAGTCTACGCATGTGAATTTCACTTACAGAAGGGTTAATAATTTACCTCTGTTTAAATAAATTCTGCACAAATACCTTCTGCTAATGAAGCGAAATATCTAGGGATGACACTGGACGCTAAACTAAGGTGGAAACCACACGTAAAGAAGAAGCGTGAAGAGCTCGAGATTAGGCTCAGGGAAAGTATTGGCTTATCGGAAGATTTTTGAAATTGAGCACATATAACAAACTGCTCTTGTACAGGTAGGTGTTAAAGCCGTCCCTGGACATACGGTATACAACTTTGTGGTTGTACCAAGCCGAGCAACATGTCCATGTTGCAGACTTTCCAAAACAAGACACTAAGAGCAATTATGAATGCTCCATGGTATATTAGGAATAGTGATATTCACAGAAATTAAGGAATAGCTACCGTGAGCGAAGAATTTACAAACTTTGCTCGAAAGCTAAATGCTCCCCTTCATGTTCATTGCAACAATGAAATGATCCGTACTCTCGAGACTAACGAGACTCTTAACGATGTAAACAACGAGCGAACAAATCCCTTCGATCTAGCGACGTACGGTGAAGCCGCATGAATGAACCGCTTAGTAGGTGCATTCACTGGAAAGCAACCTATCCAATGCGATTTACACTTGGAAGCGTAAACTACTTCTTAAGTTAACTTAGTTGTAGTCAAGAAGTATTATGAGAGAGCGAAAATTTACTACTATGAAGTGCGTTCTGGCAGTTTCATAGTGTCTCTCATAAATGGGTGGTTTTTTAGCACGTGGAAATCGGGCATAACCAATATCGGCTACTTCGGTATTATATATCTGCTATAGTTCGCGTATTGGTATCTTTGAAAGATTTTGGAGTTTAAGCCTCCGTCCACCCTAGTATTCAAAAAAAAAAAAAATCGAAACTATCATAGACGAACTATGATCACGGTACCTATAAGTGATTAATTAATACACAGCAAAAACTTAAAACTAAAAGCTCTTAAACTTAAAATCGATTTAAGATTGCTTCGTAAATACCGCCCTTAAATTTCTAGCTTAGTTTTTAAGACCTGAAAACTTCAACCATATGAACTGGTGGGCGGACGGACGAACATGGCTAAGTCAACTCGCCTGTCGGTCTCGATCATACTCGATCATAAAAGGTCTTATGTAAAATAAAATTAAAGTTAAAGGCGAGTCATAAATCGGCTCAGGTCCGCCTACGGGCACCTCAACTACAGATCAGAATGCATGACACTAACAAATTTTTATTTTACTTCATAAGACCTATTCATCAGGTTGCGCAATGCGTAGGAGCTCAGATTTTTACGTATAGGCATTGGAAAAGTGGCTGGAAATTTTTTATGGACGAAAATTGGAACGCCCACATCATTGCTTATGCCCAGCCCACTTTTACGATGTTAGATCTTCCAAGACTTAGCATCTCTAATAATTTGCCCTAAATCCAAAAAAGAAAATTTGAAATGAATGAATCTTTGACAAACAATAAAGATCTTTCCATTCACCTAATTTTTTTTAAACTTGAACAAGTATTTTAAACAGAAATACTCTATAACTTGCTTTGACAGGGCAAATAAGGTAGATATGGATGTAGGTAGGATTTGATAAACTCCGAAGGTCGAGTTTAATAAACCAAAAAAAAAATTTTTGTTTTCTTTCTAGTTTTTTTTATTATTAATTACTCATTTTAATAATAAACATTATACATAACATTTAAGGTAACTTTGTGTTGTTATCAAAATTTTTGGACATGATTTAAAAGCGTACCTCAACTTGTACTTTGCAGATATACATAATAATCAAGATGTGTTTTTTTATTTTTATTCTTAAAAACTAATTGAAATCTTTTACGCGACAGTGATAAATTTCTTTGAGTTTTCTTTGTTCGAAATCACCGAAAAATTGAACAGCACGAATATAAGTCAGCTCAGTTTTAGATGAGTATAGACTTTCATGCTGTCGAATTTTAATGGATTTCAAAGTCATGTGTATATGTTGAATAAATCACATCAAATATTTTAATTATTAAAGTGATAATTTATGCTAAATATTCGTTTTGAAGCGCTTAGATTGAGGATGTGTGAAGTGACCTTACGAAAAACATTCTTTCCTTGTTTTTTAAGCTTTGAGGTAGGGAAATTTGGACTTCAATAATATTGTAACTTGTGTATGGCGGTGTTATCCATATCAAAAAATTTAAATCGAAGAAAAACTTTAAAAACTTGTCACCCTTTTTTGTGTTTTCACGCAACATTGTCCCCTTCTTGGCGCTTCGTTTTTTAAAAAATTCGAATTTAAGCTGATCGATTCAAAAAAATAATTATATTGATTCGTTTGTAAGATTTTACTCTTATACAGATTGCAAATAAAGAACAACTACTTCCGTGCTAGGAACTGGAACAATAAAAAAAAGACAACCAAAAATAATCAATATCCTTACAATCTAGCTAAAAATTCTCCTGCTTTTTCAATGTCTTTCGGTACGCTTGAAATGTTTGTTTGAACAGTCATTTTTGTTGAACTTATACAATATATCTTGATGAACTTATTAAATAATTTATATATGAATTTTTTTTGTTTATAAGCGATTTCATCACGGTAATTCTTCGATCGCATTTTATTATCTAAGACTACTTATTCTCTGTAGTAAAAGCTAGCACTATACAAAAATTAAATAATATGAAACAAAAAGAAACTAAGCCATTGTTAGAGTTCCAGCTCCCATACCGAAACCGACACCTTTTGGTCCAAAGTTTCGGCCGTAACAGCTTCGACAGTAGATATCGCCATCGGGGCCATCATTCAAATTGGTAGAGTCCAGTGATTTACGGCAATCAGCGCAGTGGAAGCATCTCTTGTGCCATATTCTGCTCTTGCTGATCATTCTTTCAGCAGCGAATACGGCATAGCCACAACGTGGACAACCACCAGAGGACTTTGATCCATGCAAGACTCCTCCATCGGGGCTAAAAGAAAATATTCATCAAGTCATTGCAATGGTGTTTAGGGGCTTTAAGACAAAAAAAAAAGCTTACAAGGAAATTGTCGATTCCCCACTGGTTGATACCAAAGTTGGAGCATGACCATAGCCAAAACCTTTGGGTCCAAACAGCTTTCCGTAGCATGCCCTGCAATGAATCTCATGATCGGGTCCATCACAAGCAATCATCGAATCCAATGGCCTGTGGCACTCCGAGCAATTGAAGCATTTCTGATGCCACATCTTTCCCTTGGACAGCTGTTGCTCAGCAGCAAAGACCATGCCACCACAACGTGGACATCCCTCTCCTTCGGGGGCCTTGATTGATGTTGTATCAGGGTTATAGAAGGGCCTTGCGGATGAAATTTGATCCTCACTACAGCAAAAAAAAACAGGTAATTGATAAGATGATACAATAGTAAAAAACAATAAAAACACATACGTTAATCCGTCTGTCTGTAAGAAGCCAGATCCGCAAGCAAAACCATAACCGTGTGGTCCCCACTTCTTTCCGTAGCATGTTTTGCAGTAGACTTCCTTGTCAGGACCATCGCATGCAATGATTGAATCCAAAGTCTTGGTACAATCCCTGCACTTGAAGCACTTCCTGTGCCATTCTCGTCCCTTCGACAAGACTTGCTCAGCAGCAAAAACTACGCCACCGCAACGAGGACAACCCTCACCCGGCTTTGCTTGGATTTTGCTGACATCAATGTCTGCGGTCTTTGGTGCCATGTCGCTAAATTTAAAATAAAAAATCGCAATTTTATTATTGGAAATAGATAAATTTGTGAGAACAACACACAGAATTAGTCTCAAACAGTAGGTAACGACCAAATTAAGCTGCGAAGCAAAGCTGAGGGTAAAATAAGCAGCAGGTAAGTATTGGGAAGCGATTGACACTTTGTTTTAGTTGGACATAACTTCAGCAGGAAATGAAATTTAAATAAATCGAAAGAATAAGAATTTTTAATCTGCTTCGAAAGTAGATTTCGTTGATTTTTTTACTGACCCCGTGTTAGCTGCTGTCCAAACACTCGATCCTTTGGTCGCCGCCAATTTATTAGGATAGTTTGGGAAGTATTCCGTATTGAGGATGAAGAATTATGTCAATTTAAGTTGTCCAACCATAACGCATTTTTGTCCTTAACATAAGACATAAACTAGTTGATATGTACAGACGGATCTGGTAGTGAATTTAAAAAGGGCCTCGAAATGACATCAATATTAGAAATCCGTTGAAATCTTTCTACTTCTTACCAAGCCAAGAGATGTTTATTAGGGGTATGGGTTTATTTATTCCAAGTATTCCGGAAGAAATAACATTTGTGGCTAATCTTACACATTGTAGTGCGGTGACCGAACATGGACAAAGATTAAATCGGGTCAACCGGAGCTCAATTGTTAGAGCAGTACCCGCGAAAGGTAAAGGTCGTAGGATCATGCTCTGCCGGTGACCCATAAACAGTTTTTCCTCTCGGCATTTTATACGCTTATAAAACAATATTTGCCTTACATAATCAACGAGACAAGAAACGGGGTATTTCATATGTTTAAAAAAGTATTACCATGACTTTACGATCAAAAAATTAGCAACAACAATATATTTTTTTTTAATTAAAATCACAAATAAAGGTACTGGGTAATCGACATTGAAGTTTATATAGTCAATCAGTAGGTATACCTCTGCCGTTCCGAATCCATTATATCAGAAGTAAGACCCATAGACGATATTCCGAGATGGCCATAGCCCCGAGCTCCAAATCTTTGTGCATAGCAACCTGTCAATATAATATAAGCCTTGAAGGGACTGATAAAGAGCACACATACATATATTTTCGTAAGACATGCTCAACATTTCCCTTGACAAAACATACACAGAATATTTTTCGACATGTATGAAACCCATACCAACATACAAGTAACAAAATATGAGCACAAACATCTACGTACCACTTTAATTTATGATGACGATGAGCATTTTCTTCATCAAGGAAAAGGATTTACGTTTATTTTTCGGAATAACAAAAAATTTATTTGAATTATCGACAACTTAGGTAAGCAGAGGCTGGAACACACGAGGACAAAAACATATGCGGCAAATAACCGCATGATTTTCTGCCGCAAACATAGTCAGTGTACAATCAACAATAAAATTTCTTAGGCGATTCCTGTCCAATTTCATGAAAACTTTTATCTTCACCGTTTAAAAAAAAGCTTCAAACTTTTTTCTATGAACTTAACAGACGACCAAAATCAGACTTTAGTCGTTGACAAACGGGTTAAAAATTTTTTGTGCGGTCGAAGGTGTTGCCTTCTGGAAAATTTTGATTCCGTGGCCGAAATCGTTTTTTCTTTGTTACACAAACGCTTGAGCTTCTATAATAATCAAAGAAGAATTCGTTGCACAATTTTCTGTGACCGTATGCACCTGATCTTAAAACTTTAACTTAAGCTTCGGGCATTTCAAAGGAATATAGGCGTGAAGTCATATTTAAGCCCTGGGGGCACATGGCAGAATGTGTAACCAAACAAAACCCACAAATTTTACAAATATCTTATGCCCTGTCACTTCAAACCAGTCGAATTAAACATTATAATTTATTCATTTACCAAAAAATAGCGAAAGTGTGACACACGATGTTGGTGACGTGAAAAGAGTCAATCAAAGTCCTGCAACATGTTTTTGTCACCGCCATGAGATTATAAATAAATAAATAGAGAACCAGGGCCAACTTTTCAACAGTGTATGCTGTGTGCGTTAATTTCTTCACATACAAGGGGACCTACAATTTTTTGCCGAATCCGAACGGCTTTTTGAGAAGTTTTTCAGGACAAATGATACTCTCGGAGGGCTTGTCAGACCCTCGCGGAGGTGAGGACCGTGAAAAAGAACAAGTCTTTTTTTTAGGTTACGATGGCAGGATTCGAACCCAGACCTCCGGCGTAGTAAGCACACACACTAACCACTACGCCACGGCACCCCACCGCCATGAGATTCTCTTACCTAAAAATGCGAAATCAGGCACAGTTTCTTGTGTACATTTAAACTGACATTTAACAACTATTACAAATAGTTGTCAAACTTGAGATTTCGAACAAACCTTTTAGCACGGCTGTCAAAATCTGACTGCGAACTATGCGAATTATTAATAAACTATACTCAAGCTAGAGTATTCCGATAAGTAAAAAAATTATTGTGTTTGTTCTGTTCTCTGAATTCACCTAAAAACTATTTCAATATACTCGTAATAAGTTAAAAGCATCGAAAAAAGGTTTCAGAAGATGTGATCTCCTTGAATCCGTGTACAGTACACTATTGTGGTCGTTGCACTGTTCCTACAACACAGTCAACACTTTTCTTAACCTTTCCGTGTTTCATAACTAAAATATTTTCACCAGATTAAGTCTATAATTTTCGAGTTCCTCGAAATACGGGGTTGTATTTTTTGAATAGTTAAAAAAAAAAAAAATAAATAGAGTGGCGCAACAGCTCGAGGTGAACCAGGGCCAACTTCTCAACAATGTATGCTGGTGTGTTGATTTCTTTACATACAAGGAGACCTACAATTTTTTGCCGAATACGAACGGCACTTTGAGAAGTTTTTCAAGACGATTATAATACTCTCGGAGGGCTTGTCAAACCCTCGCGGAGGTGGGGGCCGTGAAAAAGAACAAGTCTTTTTTTTTCAGGTGACGATGACAGGATTTGAATAGTTTATTATGATTTTTGAATAGTTATTTATGTTTATTTGTAACTTTGTTTGGCACCCCCTACTGAAAATACCAGCAGATGTCAAACTGTTAAAAGGTCTTTTGGCATTCTGTCAATTTGACAATAATATTTATGGCCTTTGCGGTTGGTCATCCCGAAGCGTCGGCGAGCATTATCGACTCTCCTGAACCTGTTGTTTTCTTGGCACTCGTTTGACAGTTTTTCTCCTGAAAAGAAGAAAAATTTGCTTCTAGCCGAGAATCGAGAATCAAAACCAGAAGCAGGCATACAATCATACGACGCATGTGTCAAGTTGGATAAATGTCATTTGTCCGTTGTAGAATAAATTTTGCTTCACAAATACAATGCTAGACAAACTTCAACATCAAGAAAAACTTGTTTAGCTGTTCGGATGTAACCGAGAAAAGAACGCTCTGATCCAGGATCACCAACCGAAAAGGCCATTAGTTTCTTTATTTTATGAAAATGAAGTCTTGTCTATATTGATATGACAGTATATGTCAACTAGTATAACATAGATTAAGGAAAAGCGAGCTGGATTCCATTACCTTAACTCTTAAACCAAGAGACTGGTAAAGATAAAGTTAAACTATTAAGTAAAAATTTCGTAGTACACCCTTACGAAAATCCGGCAAACCTTGACAGTCTATTACTATAAGTAAACGATACTGTAAGTAAAGTACTATAAGTAAACGATTTTTGAAGTGAATTTCCCAAATGACAGTTCCGGCTTCCTAAAAGAATTGCTTATAAAAGGTGAGCCCAGAGATGGTGTGCATATTGCATGTAAGCCTGCCCATGTAAGGGTCTAATCATAGCTATCATCGGATTGCATCATTGATAAATTTGTTTTCATGTTCTTAGACGTTTGAGCAAACAATGCTGGCTGTTATTGGTATTAAAATGAAGCTTATGATTTGCAGAACTTTTTACGTAACAAAAATACATAAATTGTGTTAAAACTGTTATACTTTATGTTTTCACTAGAGCTAATGAGATTATTACGCAAGATATTTCGAAATACGACCTCATTTCCTGATACTGATTCACATTATGAAATTACTTCATTGTCCTCACATTAGCATTTAAATCGGTTGCTAATGAGGAAAATTCAAAACAAACAAAACTAAGTTCACCCTTTGAGCGACGTTTTTTGGTTTGACAACTTAAAAAGCCAGTGGCGCTGCTGATAGTTCGCAGGGCCCACGGTTTTGAGTTAGAGGGCCCACTAACCGTTAAAAATAACTAGTGGGAGGGTTACAATCCGCTTAGGCGAATCGTTGGATATCCCATCCCAATGGACCACTGTCAAGCTCCGAATTATGTCATAAATCTTGGTTGTTAAACTTCGGTTTCATTTAACTTCAATTGTATTTAGAATCTCTCAGTTAAGAATCGTCTGCCTAAGAAAGGGGCGTGGCATCCACCCCTTCTCAATAACATCGTATTTTTGTTTATATTTTTTATCAGAAGTGGTATACTCGTGTTGATTGCATTTTCATATTAAAAATTTGATTTACACTTAAAAACGCCTCCAAATAGATAGTTGATAGCTTACGCAAATATCTGAACATTTTATAGTGCAAGTTTTTTGAATTTAAAGCAAATATATCAAATAAAGATCGTTTATTAGAATGCATATTAAGTATGACCACGCCTACAAGGGGGCGGTATTTGCTTTTTTTTATACCAATCACAATACACTTAAGCGAGGATATCGCGTACCAAATTTAGCTTCCTGCGGCAACTTTGATTTTTCAAGCTATTAAGTAAAGTGGGCGTGTCAGTGGGCGGATTTTAAAATCTTTTTACACTTGTACTGCTTCGGGACCTAGAAAGAACAGACATTAAGTTTCAAGTTCCTAGCTCAAAATTTAAGGCCTAAAAACTACCGACAGACAGACGGACGGACGGACGGACATGGCTCCTTTGACTAACAATTCGGTCTCGGTCATATGCCCTTAAGGTCTTGGGGGTCTACGGTGATTATTTCTCTATGTTACAAACTATGAATCAAACTATGAATAATATACCTCATATCCTATGGGATGGGGTATAAAAACACAAAGATGTCTGCAGACTTTTAAAAACAAGTGACACACACGTGTGGCTTTTCATTAAATCCTTTTTTTAATTCTTTAATAAAAAAGCCATTTGCAGAGATGGTTTTTTTCTGTCAAACGAAATTTTTAAGTAAATATATGGACTTTCTAGTTTAAATATAAACGCAATGAAAATTAATTCGCATTGCCCTTACTTTTTGCAAGACACCAGTTGCAGTGCCCTATTAACATAACTAGAAAGAACTTGACGTTTTGGTAACGTCACTGATGCTTAAATGTAAATTTAAAGGTATAAAACAAAAACGCCCATTTTCATCAGTTTTTGAGAATTACTGAAACGGACAAATCACTGATGACGAATGCGTGTCCTTTAAATATAAATGACGTTTGTGGGCTGTAAAAGGACAGTTTTCCAGATTTGGTGTAATTTTATGCTTTGCAATGTGCTGGTTGCAAGATTTTTTTTACAAAAGCGGCTCTGCGATGGGTTTCAAGTTTTATTTTTGTGAATTTACATGGATTTTTACGGTTAATTCATTAATCAATTCCAAATTTTCCCCCTAATCAAAATCCTGCATTAAATAAATAAATCATGCTAATGAAATTAAAATGCGCGCCCGATTGAGTTTTTTTGCAGTGAGAGTTCAGCTCCGCCCCTGGAACAGCTGCCAAAACTAATGCGAAAATTATAAATGAATGAATGAAACATTTGGGCGAAGTTTACTTTTCTATAATATTTTTTACATATTTAAATTGACATGAAACATGAATAATTTCATTCTCCCTTTAAGCCTAGCCCACGTAGCCATTAGTTTTTTTTAAAGGAAAAATACACATCGTGACATCGATCCTAGACAAAATTATGGAATTTTAAATTATTTTAAATGTTGTGGGACTGTCAGCCAAGCCAACCATAAAAAATGATTTATGGCTGCAGCTGAAAAATTGTAATAAATTAATCAGTTCCGCAAGACATTGAGTAATTAAAATCTTGGCATTCCTTTCATCATCTCGCTGTTACAAAAATCTTACAATTATAATTTTCTGGCAAATATCCCAGAAATGATTTCTTTTTTAATTTTCATTCCTGTTTTAGATATCAGCAGTCAGTGTTTTTATTTTAGGCCTCTTTGTAAATTTATTTCAGTGCTTAATTTGGATTAACTTTAAATTTAATTTTATTTATTGTTTTTTGAAAGCAGTTAAAATTGCAAATAATATTATTATGAAATTTGCCAGTCTTGAGTTAAAAAATTAATATGAATTTTTTTCTTATATTATTAGGGACATCAGCTTTAGGCATTAGCAGGTTTGCACACTTTTAGCTAACATGGTTAAAATTTAACTTAAGCAGCATTTTATGAATTAGCTCTCGTTTATTGCGGCACAAAAAGAAAAAATCATATAGAGACGTACCCATTGGCGTAGCATTCGCTTTGAAGTGCACCTCCTCCTTGACCGTAGCCATATCCTTTGGGTCCAAACTTTTTGGCGTAGCATGCTGTTGATAATAATATAAAGGAGTATTTTAAATAAATGGTTTTTTACCATGAAATTGATTAAGTCGGAGCAGAGCATCATAGAGAAAGGATTTCCTTATTGTTACCCAAAATTTTTCAACGATATTAAACTCTACTGTTGACGGACGGAAGTCGTAAAATTCAACCTTGGGACGCCCATAGTCTTGTAAGGCTTACTACACTTAAATTGTATTTATTTAATCTTCACGCGGTAATCCCCGGGTACGGAGTTCGATCCTCCTTGGGCTAGGCTTCAAGGCCTTATCAGTTTCAGTGTTACCCAAGAAGTTGGCAGCACTATGGGTTACTGAAAAAGTGATCGTAGTAGATCAATAGGGGATTCAATGACAGCTTTCGTGTCCCACAAATGACGTAACCCTTCAACAAGCGCCTTGGGCGAAATGCCATAGTCATGAGAATGAATCTAAGTCATGAGAAAGGCACAAGAATCCTCCTCCCCGCCTATGTACATTCTACAAAGGTAGATAAGACTCAGACTTCGAAAAGGTAAATTTGACCGTGATCTCTAAATATGTCGACGGAACGCAAAAGAATTCCACAAACAAGAATGTGCTTAAAAAAGCTTGAGCTTGTAATTATTCGATGTAGAAGGGCAATTATTTGGGTATTAGGATTTATAAGAGAAAATTTATGAGAAAAAAAAAATAAAGTTTGCATATTTTGCAACGCGGATAAATCTTGAGACCGATACTGACGTGTGAAATAGTTGTCTGGTGGACAGCCCAAGATATTCGCGACGAACCGACCAAGATGCGTGGACAGACATTATGAATGAGAAAGTACCTCGCGCCACCTTCTCATGTAATAATTCTCTTAAGTGTGGGCTTAATTTGGTTCCATGTTATATCCCTTAAGTGTGGGCAAAATGTTTAAACCTTTTACTTAGCGAAGCTATTATTTGCCTCACAACTTGTAGTCATACCTTTGCAATAGATGTTCTTATCGGGTCCCTCACAACAGCTGACAGAATCCAGTCCCTTGGTGCAGTGTCCACACTTGAAGCACTCCTTATGCCATTGCTATAAGACACACAAATAGAAAAGACACGGAATACATTAAACATGCTTTACCTGGTTTCTGCAACGACTTACTTCAACAAAAAATTTAACCCAACAAATAACAAAAACTTCTACAATAAAACTTAAATAAATATACGTAAACATAAAAATTCGACTGAGAAGAAAACACAAAAATTGGGAAACATAAGACTTTCAAGACAACAAATTTCTTGCCCCAGTGTATTCTTTTTCAATTTAAATTTCTACCTCTGCAGTAGATATCCTTGTCGGGACCATCGCAATGCATTGTTGAATCCAATGTTCTGTTGCAGAGAAGGCATTTAAAGCATCTTCTGTGATAACCCTGGTTTTATTTTTATAATTATAATAAATTAAATATTTTTAAAAAAAAACACTATTTAGAATGTGTAACATGAGTATGACCTATTTCTTATATACTCGTAAAAAAATGACACCAAACTAGCCAGCTTTACTTAAAATACTGATATCTGTATGATATTTTAGAGACATAAACTTAAAAATAATTTTGATAATAAATTATTGGTTAAGAAATGGAAAACCTATTTTGCAGAAATAATTAAAGTTTTCGATTTTTTTGTTTAGTTTTTAAAATAAGTCTTTAGTTTGCTCTCTAAGTTTAAGGACCTTTAAAATAAACTAGATGTCTTTGCTGTTTCGTTTATTATAAAATTAAATAAGTATTTAGTGTGAATTTTCGGAAAGAAGCTATATGTAAGCCTACCCAAATAATTGTAAAAATTGTCCTGTTTTTAATTTGTTGGATTTAATAATGTCTAAATAAAATAATTACACATTTTTAATACTTAAATTAACTTAAAACATTAAATACACCTAAAAATCAAGCAAAAATTTAAAAAATTGTAATTACCCTTCCGCGTGCCAACATTTGTTCAGCTGCATAGACATAGCCACCGCATCTTGGACATCCTTGTCCTTCTGGAGCTTTAGCAATGACTCGGGGTTCCAATCTTGCTCCATTTCGTACTTCGTCGCTAGAAAAAAATAAAATAAATGGAAAACCTTATTAATGCTGCGTTCACAAACAGGTAGGTATATTTATTCTATTTTAAACCACCAAAAAAGTAGAAATTATTTTTTGTCGTTATGACGGAAGCAACAGATTCGAGGTATTTAATTAGCTATGAGGGACATTTTGCAGTATCCAAGTGTTACAATAATTCTTTTTTGGTTTCATGAGACAGAAATTTGTTAAGATATTTTACCAAGGAAATAAACAACAGTATCTGTGGAATTTCTAAAGCGTGACGTCCTTGAAAAACATAGAAAAAAGCGTAAAAGAATAGTGCAGTTTTCTGGTCGATTTTAAACTTTACTTGTGCTTTCTCTGTTCATACCTCAAGAAAAATCAGATTTCTAATTCGCTCCTATAGATGTACGTAAACCACAAACTTTGTCAGATAACCTTTATCTGATTCCTCAACATTATAGTAGTTTATGCTTAAATTATGTGGCAGCACTCCCTAATGTGTCCCAAAAGAGAGCACTACTTCGGGTTGGATAATGACTCTGAGGACCGAATGATTACAATTAATTTCAATAGAAAATGCATGTAAGACGGCTTAGTACAAGCCGATATTCAAAGCAATTTACATTTTCAAGGAACAGATACAGATATTTAAAAAACTTGAAATACTCATGGTATAATCTGGAAAAGGCTTGAGGAATTGAAGCATTTGATCTCAAAATATTCCCAACTAATAGCTGGGGCACAATGAGTATCTGTGTCTGTGTCTGTGGCTGTGTCTCGTAGTGCAGCTTACGGGAACACGTATATAGCGCCACGATGCGTATCTCACTGTCTCTGATTTTAGGTGAAAAATGTGCCGAGACACAGCGACAGACACAGACACACATTGTGCCAGGCTTGTAAGACTCGTGTATAGCCAAACACATTAAAAAAACCAAATGGTAGAAAGCTGATATGTTCCTATATTTTACCTAGTTGAGCGAAACAATATTTTCATTCTGATGAAAACATGTCCTGGCAGTTTCAGGCCCTTCAAGGACTGTATATAAACCTGTATAGGAAAAAGGTATTAAGTCAATAGGGATTCGGAAGGGTTCCGTAAAGATAGGCCAAATTTATTCCAAAAAACATGCAACCTTTACTTTCTGAGA
Source organism: Neoascia interrupta (assembly GCA_947623515.1). Lineage (NCBI taxonomy): Eukaryota > Metazoa > Arthropoda > Insecta > Diptera > Syrphidae > Neoascia > Neoascia interrupta. The sequence goes on along the minus strand of OX392462.1, from coordinate 172,418,921 downwards.
AGGGAGAATGGATAATAAAATAATTTTCGAAAAAGAAAGGTTTTCCTGTATTATTTTTCGTCGAAACGTAAATGCAAACTACCGCTTATGCTACAGAGAGTGCAGGACTTGACAATACTCAAGCTAGTGTCAATATTCAGAAAAAAAACCAACTGGCACTTACAGCTCAGAAGAGTTCATTACCTGACCCCCCACAACCATGTGAAACTTATGAATAAACTTGTATTTCCCCGGTCGGAATATGAATCCGGTCACACAGTAGTCCGGCACACTAATATTGAGCCACCTACCCTACTCTCGAAGATGCAGTCTATTGATGTTTGTAGCGAAAACAGCTAAATGGAATCACACGTTGTCGATGTGATTCCGTTTAGCTGTTAATATCCTGTATATCAGGATACATATTTAGTATAATATCTGTATCACGCAATATCCGGGAGGGAGTTTTATGGACATGTCAATCATTTTAGAAAAATCATTGCTCTCCAAAAAAATAACACGCTTGTTTTAAGGGGAATTTGAAAGAAATGGCGCCCCATGTGAGGGTACAAATCTTATACACTAGCTAGCTTCCCAGACATAAAAGCTTTTTTCTAAAGTTGACGATTTTCATCCGAATATCTGATCGAGGTAAGTATAGTAAACACCAACACCAAATAGGGATTGAGGAGTGAGACTCCGCGCTCTACGACAAACTGTGGATAGCTTCCAACATTTGAACGCTTTACCCAAAAGCCTACAAGGTCCCATTACAAAAAAGGGAATTTCATCAGTTCGGAGGCCTGTCAGTAAAGCAATCAAGGAGTACTATAAGCGACAGAGATCAATTCGAAAATAAAGGAATGCCCCATGATCATCACTCTTCTTCTTCTTCTTCTTCTGATATGAACAAATTTTTCGTCAGCCTAGACAGGGAATGCTAGGAACGCAAGCATTCCCATTTTTGTATGCCTAGGATGACGAATGGTGATAATTGTTTCAGGGAAGTTTCTCTCCGTGACTTTGGATATCATACCACCTCCTCCTCCCCCTACTTCAATGATATACTATTGGGGTCTCAGTACCATAATGTTCAGCCCAAAACTTCACTGAAAAATATTCAACGAGGAGTAAAGAAGGCATAAGTCTTGCTTTGCTTAGAATATATGTAAGTAAGGACTTAAACCAACGGCTACCAGTGAGCCAGTATGGACATGGCAAGACGGGCTGGTTGGCATAAAAGGGTGCCCTGTATAAAACTTCTGCATATTCTGTTACTTGACATACACATAAAAAATATTGCTCTTGCTGAGTCTTGGAGAATCTGCATGCTAGTCTGACCGTCACTATGGTTGCAGCAACATCCTGTACTTTTTACCGATCGGCAAAGTAATGTCGACACCGACGCGACAGATCAAAGATGCACCTTTAATAAAATAAAATGACTCAATATATCAATATCTCGCCGCTTGTCGTACAATACTAGGGTGTTTCAAGCATAACTAGTAGCATTCTGAGAAGCTTACAAGGTATTCAGGCGTGACATAGTGCATAAATAATATCGTACTACTCCGATAAATAAAGTCATGTACGGTCGTTATCTAAAGCTAGTCGATTCAGCTACCCAACCCTCAAAATTGGTGTAGGAGTTCCGGACCAAGCTCTGCAGACTGGGCAAATGTTTCGAGGACACATTGTTTCTGTTTTTCAATGTCACAGTAACATAAAAAGAAACGACCGTGCTTAGGCAGGGCACAACTCCAATACACGTTACTAAAGCTGCTAAATCCTATATCGTACTAGATAGGCAAATTCTACTTCCACTTTTTACAGAGGGCTAAATACCATCCCATGAAAAGAGTAGGCTGCAAAATTCCAGTCCTAGCACACTACCAAGCTACCAATCCTTCTTTGTTGACATCACGCATAGAGATAGGTATACAAACTCATGTCCGCTTTCGCAACTTCAAAGTCTAGAAGTAGAAGTTGGTGCAACTTCTTGTACACCGAAGAAAACATAGATCATGATTCAGGTGGGATAATGTAGACCTCAGCTTAAACTTTCAAGGTCAACACTGGCACCATGGCAGCTTTGAACGCATTCAAGGTTCAAGTAAATATTAACGTGAGTGAGTTTAACGAATTTAAGTGCATTGCAACTGAGTTTTCATAAGTTGTATCTTAAAAAAAAAAACGTTGCAAAAGTGCAAATGAACAGCGTCTGACATAACTTTGCTGTCGTTTTATCTTAACTATATGGGGACTTAACGCGCTTATAACCTCACTTAAATTTCTTGTTAAGAGACAACACACGATTATCTCGTTTGATTTTGATGTAGGCCCAACACTTTTCCACCAAATTCCTCGTCATGCTAAGGTCTCTTTCCACGAGCGCCCGAGTTTTTCTGTCATGTAAAATTCAGGAGTTTTCGGTCCTATCAAAGCAGTTAGACGAGCTTCAAATTTCAGCATGAATCGCGCCCATAAGGCCCTAATGCAATGAAAATGGTAATTCCTTTTTCTTTAAAGCAGGCATTAGTCTTCAGTTCTTTTTCTCCTCCATCAAGCCTTTGACCATTCCTATTTAACTTGATATGGCTAATAATAAAATAGCCAGCTTCGCAGCCAGGACCAAATTCTCAACCAATTACGCTGTGGGGGTTGTAGAACACAATCCACATACACACCACACAACTAAAATTTTGTTGCCGAAGCCGATTGTCAGTTTTGAGAAGATTTTTTTCAAACAAACTTTGGCCTCGAGCATTTGTCACACGCTGGCGGAGTTGGGGATTGTAAAAAAGCACGAGTTTTTTAGATTACAGAGATGGGAATAGAACCCAGACCTCGGGCGTATTAAGCATCACACTATCCACTACACCACGCTACTACGCTACTATTAAAGAAAAGCATGTGTTACCTACTTTTTCTCTCCTTTCCATACTCACGCAGTAAAATTTTCCACACAAAATCTCTTATGCCCAATCCGAAACGTTGTCTTATATAACTCCCAACGCCTGTAATATCATTTTCATAAATTCTTATAAAAATCTTAACCTAAAAAGTGAAATTGATCGTTGACACTTTGACAGCCTTGACAGAACTTAAGTGCTTGGCTTTTCTCTGATTACCATTCTCCCTTAACCTACTCTATATCAGCACTAAACGTAGACAGTAAGATTTTAGTACTGCCCGGCCGGATGTTATGCCTGAAGCATAAGTTACTGAATAAAAAGATATTCAACTTCGAAGATGTAAAAGCTTTGCCCACAAGCTGAAATTGATGAATTCACCCATGCTCTGACATTTGCTTACGAATGTGAGTAAATTCATGAGTTCGCCATTTCCATGCAATTTCGTTTTGGAACTCTTACATCAGCTGATCGCTTAGGTAAATTGTTGTTGTATCTTCTTACACGTATTCACCGACACGGAAATTTAAAGCTTTATAAGAGCTTTTAAGGCTTTATAAAAAACGTAAACAAATGGGTGTTGGAGGGTAAGACGGACGCAAGTTGAATATCTAGTTATTCAGTAATTTATGGCCTGAAGACAGGACTTATTCAAAAAGAATAAGTTGTCCAATATATGTGTTTACACATTTTATAACTAATCTTCTTAATGGCATATTTTCGTCTATTCTTGAATTTTACGTTAACTGTCCTGTGTAACGTCCAGTGTAAACGTATGTGTACGTTTACTGTCATATGTGACACTGTGATGTGTAACACTGTCATGTTTAACACAAGTTTTGTAGAGGACTATTACTAACAGCTTCTGAATATGATTCAAAAAAACACTTCCTCCAATGCAGCACCATGAATTCCAATGTCCTTACAATTCCAGAATTTAATTAGTTTACGTACAAGTATCCCTGTCAATCCTACAAACATTTCTACCAAAAATTTTCTCCATTTCCCAATTTAAGTCAATGAGCCTGTAACATACGGCGACAGAAAAACGTGCGTTAAAAAATCGCAAGATTTTCTGCACCAAGCATACTCAAACCCACAAATAATAGGTTTTCCTGTGGTTCCTGTCAGTTTTGATGAATTGTGTTGAAATCCATCATTTCACATCGCTGTGAATTGTGACGTAAACTGTAGTTTTTACCGTTAAATATCGCCGTGTGTCCCAGGCTTTATCCAAACAAAAATGGATGTAAACGCTAAATTTAAAGAAAAACTAGAATAAGCCCACAAATATTGCTTATGCTATTTTAAACTAACTTGCATGCGTTTTTAACACTGATGTATTTGTGTGTGGGCGTGGCACATATACATACTTCTTTAAAAACAAGAAGTAAACATTCATATTTTTCTATAGATGAGTGCGACAAACATTAACCTTAAGTCACAAAATTTTAAAATTGTGTTTCGCATATAAACAAACAAGACAACCTTTGAATGTACAAATAAACAAAACAAGAAGCTTAAACTTAAGTGTAAACACAAAGTTAATTTTGATGTTAGCCTATATAGAAGTGCCACTCTATTTTTTTATCCTGTTCCTTGACAATCATATTATTTCCTTTTTTATAAGAAATAAAAAAATACTCTCAAAACTTCGTCTTTCCATCTTGGCAACTATTTTATTTGTTTATTAATTTATTTATTTGAAAGCAAACATTATTTAACAACGGTATATTTACGTCCACATAAATACACATAGAAAAAAAAACATGACAGCTAGTTAGAAAATAATTTTCTTTTTTAACTGGCTATAATTAAAAGTTAAATAAAAAATTGCATGATGCATTACTTGCACTGACATTTAACATTTATTTATGGATTTATTTTTTTTATAAAATATAAATTTAAAGAACTAAAATTGTCACGTAGTTTTTTTTATTATTTTTTTGGAAGAACTAGTTAATCCTCAAATCCAACCGGGACTATCTTAAGGTGTTGAACTAGTTGCTGCGATGGAATAAAAAAATAATATGATTTATTCCAAAGAAACATTTTTTTTGTTTTGTTTTAAAATTATACTTGATTATAGCGACTTAGTTTAAATTAATATTTTGTTAAAAGTTAGTTTAACTAAGCGGTTCGAACTACTTGCTATGAGAACTGAAAATCGTGACCTGATTTTTGTTAGAATATTATTAAGCTGATCGTTGTAGAAAAAAAAGATTTGAATTATTTTTACTCCTAGTTGGCATTTCTGGTTGAAGGCATTTTTCATAAAAATTTCATAAAGCTAAAACTTATCATCTTCCCTAGCTAAAAATGAGTAGATACAACTCAGCACTCAAGGTCATTTGATCATGAGTGGACTAAGGTTGAGTACATACTCAACAAAATATTTTTAACACAATTATTATGACTCAGAACTTTGGAATTCTGCCTATTATTCATGGGCTGGGCGTATAGGTAAACTAAAAAATAAATCCACACACAGTGATATATCGGTGAATATGACGTTAGAAGTCTATGTTTATCAATACAAAAAAAAAAACACACGAGTAATAAAACGACACGTTATTTTGAAAAAACAGCGTACAGTGTGCAAAGAAATAAATTTGAAAAATGGACTTTGAAAATACAATACACGTACAATTTTATGTGTGGGTGTGTTGAGTATTGCAAATCTAAAACAACGAAAAAATCTCGAAATGTGTTAATTTTACATACACAATCTTTATGACATAATGATGACATTTATCGTGTTGAAAAGCACTAAAATATTTGAAAAAGTTTAGTTTTGTTTGTTTACTCCATCCTTGAGCAGATGTCTACGTCTGAGAGGACTTCCCCAAAATGAAAATTGGCAACATTTTAGTGTTTTTCGCCAATTGGATCGAAATTTTCAAAATTTTGATCGTATTTTGACAGATCGGATTTTTAGTTATTGTATAAAAATTTATAGGAATGGTAAACGTTGTTGTAATAAAAATTTGACACATTTTTGACTGAATTTGTTCAAAATTTTGATCGACATTTTAATTTTTGTCTTGCTTTAAGTCAACTACCGGACAGATGTCTGAGGACCTTCCCACTATTCCCACTTCGCGCTATTTTAGTATCAGTGTGCAGTACACAAAATTTGACCAACATTTTTGTATGTTAAGTCTTGCTTTTAGTCTTTTTGTTTTAGTCATCCATCGGACAGATGCCTGAGAACATTTCCACATAAATAAAAGCACTATTTTTGTGTCAGTGCTCAGTATTCAAAATTTTGAGTATCATTTTGCTTTTAGCCGATTTGTTAAGTCAATTATGGGACAGGTGTCTGAGGATTCTCCCACAGAATTAATAGCACAATTTAAGTATCAGTAATATAATTTAGTATCAGTAAAATAGCCGAAATTTGGCCGAATTTAGTCTTTGATATAGAAACAATAGGCCCATTTTAGTGCCAGTGCTTGGGGCAGGTACAAATTTTGACCGAAATTTTTCTAGATTTAGTCTTGCTCTTTAGTCTATTTGTTAACTCAGCCATTGAATATATTCTGACAACTTTCCCGCAGAAAAAATGGCATATTTTGTATCAGTGTACGAAATTTTATCTGAAGTTTGACTGATTTTAGTCCTGCTTTTAGGCGATTTGTTTAGTCAAATATTTTAACATCTTCCCCACAATAATAATGACACTATTTTCGTTTAAGTACTAATGTGACAAAAGTATCAAAAATTTTGACAGGACAAGTTTAGATTTTTCGAGCTCGATGGGAGCGGAAATTACAATTGTAATGTTATGTTGTGTTAATGTTATCATCGTTGTGTTATGTTACGTCATTTGATCCAAATTAAGGAAGTAGCGTTTACATTAATGGGAATGTTCGTAATCAAAATTATACACTCGTGTCAAAGCCAGGTGTGTTCTGAAGTGTCATTCTAAGTTTTCTAAATTTAGCATTACCCTAAAATCATTTTGTTTGCGGACGTCTAAGTTAAGACTTATTATACCAAGGATGGAACTTAAGTTTACTTTTAAGAGTCATGATTTTACCCAGAATTTTGATACCCAAAATTTGGATATTAATATGGTGGAGTTTAAGCTTTCTAGGCGTGGTAGAAATGTTAGAAAAAATATTTAACGCTAAGGTTTAACCGTAAAGCAGAATATAACATGTGGGACCTATGTAGAAATATGACCAAAAAAATGGTTGTTTACACCAAAAAAACCAAGTTTTATCAAAAATGTGTGCTCCTAAGTATTTACAAAATAACATTTTCCACATTTTTTTGTTAAAGCAATCCAATTTTCAGTCAGAATTAAGGAAAACTTGTCCCAAATAGGACCTTCTCAGTTTTATCAAAACTTTAAAAGAAAATTCTCGTTAATGACTAACGCTTTCGAAACTGGAACTTACGATATCAGGATGAGTATAGTTTAACTTTCGGTCAGAATTAAGACAAATTTAGTCCCAAATAAGGGCTTTATACTAAGTTTTCTACTCAGTTTGATAAAAACGTTCTTAGTACGTTGTCGATACTGATCTTATGATACCAAACCGAAACATACGACATTGAGACGAGTTCAATCCAATTTTCGGTCAGAATTAAGACAAATTTTGTACTAAATAAGGGCTTCATACTAAGTTCTCAAATTAATTCGATCAAAACTTCCATAGTAAGTTCATCTCTCCTTACGATATCGAACCAGAATTTACGATGTTGAAACCAGTACAGTCCAATTTTCGGTCAAAATCAAGACAACTTATGATAGTTAAGTTAGCTAAGTTTTCTACTCAGTTTGACCAATGGAATAGAATGTCATTATTTTAACACTGAAATGGTACAAAATGTTGAACAAAACTGAATGTTTTAATGGAATGTTCATGCGAAGCTCACGTTCTGATGTCGAAAATAGAAATCTTAAGATATTGGCCCAAATTGTCCAGATCCTTTGTAGTTTTCTGACTGAACTTAATTTTTGACGTTATTGAAAAGCTATTGATGATGTGGATCTTGGGCACTTTATATGCGAAATGTTCAAATAAACATGCAAGTGGTGTATTTTTACGATTTAAAAAGTTCAAGATTGACCAAAAGATTCATTCGGAAAAATTCTGAACATCTTTTTGAACAACAGTGTCAAAGATAAGACCTCAGACCCAGACGCTTGGAAAATGTTTAACCCTTTCTCTGCATTTTTTTAATTTTACGTTAAGTCGGTTTCCTATGATAATCAGATAGCATCGGGGAAGGTTCGAGTGGAATAAATAAAAGAGAAATTTTTCGGACAGACAATACTCAGGGCATCCTAGGCTCAAGTTCCAGATCAACTACTTATTTTTATTGTGCTCGACTTGCAACAAAAAACCTGACGAAGAAACAGCTGGGTTCTATTCCGTCGCAAACTGAAGCTGTGATGCAAGAAATTCAGCGAATCGAACTAAAGGTTCTTCGATTGGAGCTAAGGACACTACCAACAGATTTTTTTTTTCAATAACAAAATTTAACAAATTCCTTTAAAAATTAAGGAATTGTGCATTACGATCGGTATTTGACTCATTTGTGCCTTTAACGGAAAAACATCCAACATCTTTTTAAAGGAAGAACATGGCAACTCACAGTGCTCCGAAGTGTTCAAAAATAAACATTTCCACATTATTTCGATGTAAACTATAAAAGATGCTTCCACATAGTTTCAAAAATGTAAACTAAAAGATGCTTCCAATCGAATTTGGGTTGCACTCAAAAGTTATTTTTGGTACAACATGCACAGAGTACAAAAAACATAAAAAAAAATCTATTCAGCCCGAAATAATGAAAATATGTAATCAGGAAAATGCATCCAACATCATATTTAAGTCGGCCAAACTGAAGGTGTAATTTTTTTTCACACTCAGAACTATTTTCGTAAGATATTGTCGAATTACGAATTTCTAAATGACAACCTGGAGATAAAAAAAAATTGTCTTCTTTCCAAATCAACCTCTCAACCAATTAAGGAAATGCAACTTGTGTTTGTTTTTGTTTTATAAAATTTGAAATTATAATTCCTTCTTAACAATATAATGATTTTTTGTTTAACATAAAATTTCTGAACACATGGCGCTACAACACAAACACCCACAAACACAAGAGTACAATTTAATATACATGGATTTTTTTTTTATGTGTATGCGTGTGCGGGTGGTGGAAGTATGTTATGTGTGTGTGTATGCGTATGTACTTAATTTAATTGCGAAAGAATCGCCATTCCAATTAATTTTCACTTTAAATTATTATTCCAATTATTTTTTAACTTAATGTACATAATAGAGGTAAGTGTCGAGTTGTTTTTTTGTTGGTTGGTTTTGTTTTTTTAGACGAAAATATGATTTTGAATGCGTGTTCCGTAAATTTGTTGGGATAACTTACTCTCTGTTCAAATGCGCTCCGGTATCCATGGATAAGCAACCAGCACCACCGCCGAAACCGTATCCCTTGGGACCATATTTGCGGGCATGACAGTTTTTGCAGAACAATTCCTTATCGTGCTCGGTACAGTTTGTAGAGTCTAGCGCTTTGTTGCACAGCTCTAATTTTTCCAAAAAAAAAAATAATGTTTTTTTTTAATTAAAAAAATTCACTTGAAGGATGTATGTAGGATATTTGGAATTTACCGCATTTGAAGCAGGTTTTGTGAAATTTGTAGCCTCCTGCTACTCGTTCTTCGGCGGCATATACGGACTTTCCGCACTTGGGGCATTTTGGAACTTCAACGGGTGTGAAAGGCATGTTTATTTATTTATCCTGATTTGAATAGAAATTTAAATATTCCATAAAGAACTGCGTTCCAGTTGAATGATATAGAAAACAACAATATCTTCTTTTTTAAGTACTCATTTGCCAAAGTTTACGTAATTATTTAATTTTTTTTTTATAGAAATAAGTTAAACTTTAACGATTTTATTTAAACAAAACTAAATCCTTGTTGAGATTTGAATTATTCCATTAGATTTGAGTAGTTTTTTGTTTAATTTGCAAACCATGGCATATGTACATTAAAATTTCACACAATTGTGATGTAATATTATTTTTTTTTTCTATTAATTTTCTTCACAATATTTAACGTTACCAAAAGCAAAATTTTCCAACAAAAAATTTAATTTCAAGCACTTCTTCCCAATTAGCACCGATATCGAATGAACTGGAGGGTGGCTGCTCGCAGGTAGTCTATATTCTTGAGTGCACACGGCACACACGTTATACGTACTAATCACGAAAGTATCGTTATAATCGATGCATATATTCGTCTTATACACATAAAACCAAAATGGGCATGTTACCAGTGAAATACTGCAATAATTTTCATAAACAACAAATAAATTATTTAACTTTAGGCACCACTTTGTTATTATATTTATATATATTAACCGAACGTATATTAACTTAGTTTTAAATTGTTCATTAAATTATGTTTGATTTTTTTTTTCTTGTATAAACATTATTGTACGATGAGAAATAAACCAAAAATAACATTCATTCACAATATATGCAACTCCATTTCACTGGCGAGAAAATAGAACACATGTATGTAGGTTTGTTTGTGTATAAAAAAAAACTTATAGGTACATACTGTATTTCAATAAAAAATCAGTCATAACTAGCAAAAAAAAAGCGAAAACTTAAATGGAAAATCAAGAAAACTAGATAGACACTGACGTTCACGATATAGATACACTATTTTCCCCATGTGTGCGTTTTTGAATGCATAAGAACGTGGATGAAAAAGCACATCGAGGCCTCTACTGTGTATAAATAGATATAAACTTACAAATCCGTATAAGCGAAAATACACCGATGACGATTACATTACAAATAGCAGCAGCGCCGATTCCTTATGGACAACAAGTGAAGCAATCACTAGATGAAGCTTTAAATGGCATTAATAAGCGGTACATTTTTAGAATAAGCTCCGACAGAGACTATGATTCAATAACATAAAATAAAAATTTAAAAAAAAAAATCGACCTTAAATAAGAATACACGAAAATAATAATTCAACTATTTGAGAGGGGGAGGCAAATAAACGCCATAAATAAAGTATTAATAGTAATTTATTAGTTTCTTTTTTTTTATGTTGCATTTTAAATTTATATATAAATTTTTCTTATACGTTAATTAACTTTTGGGCCGAAAAAAAAAACAATATTACACGAAACTTATGTGCAGGTGGACATGTGTGTATATTTATTTGTAGTTTTGTTTATTTGTGCAGAGTGCCAAAATACATTGTATGGGTAGAGATTAGAGAAAAAAAGAAAATATTTATAGTGTTTGACACGTTAATTCCTTACTTTAGAAAAATTGACTTGGACCAATTTGTTATCTGTCTTCAAGAGAAGACGACCACTGGCGATACACTGGCGTTACATCGAACTAAAAGAAAGTTTATCGCGCATCATTTGTTATAGGTTTCTTTTGTACTTTTTTGTGACAATTAAGTTGTGTCTACACTTACGAAAAAGATAATGAGAAAAACGATCGTAAAATGTTTCACAAGAACACGTTTTTACAATTGTTCGATTTTAGGTTGTTTGAAACGGGCAACTTATTTTCTTTATAAATTAAAATCATTCCATGTTAAGCGCAATCCTTAGCGCGGATTTCTACAAGAGTTACTTAATCAAAAATAGTATTGTAAAAATTGTATTGTAAACTTCACTATGCAATAGTATAGTGGAAAACTAACTATTTCGAGCACGATAGATGGCAATTTTTTTCTTTTGGTTACAACCATTTGTCAGAGCCTTAGCAAATTGACAGAAAAGACATCTGTCCATTTTTTATTAATAAACATTTTGATGTAAATAAGAACAAATTGGCAATCTAGTTTCTTGTGCATGGCAATACTAAATAAGTCCCCAAATTTACCATTGTGTAGAACGAAAAATCGCAACAAAAAAATTATTATAATGGCTGGAAATTTGTTTATTTGGGACACTGCCAAATGTATCACGTCAGATATTGTGGAGCTTCAATAAACTGTGCATCTGACTTCGTATCTAATGGGGTGATTTTATTTTGGAAAAAGCGATTCGGCAAAAGTGAAATTACGCCAGAAAGTATCTTGGAAAAAAACGTCAAAAAGAAAAAAAAAAGCCAAAAAGGAAAAAAAAAAAAATGCAAAAGGAAAAAAAGGAAAATGAAACTAACGTCACAAAAAAATTTTCCTATCTTGGCCCAATTTCCAAAAATGTGATTTGAAAATACAAACCTTTTATGATTTTCCTTTTATACTCAAAAATCAAAGATTGCTGAGGACCAATTTACATGACCGATGGGTTCTTTTACTTAATGACCAAAGTCAAGGAAAAAGTTGGGAGGGGGGAGGGGATTTGGAAGCGAGACGCCCAGACGTCCGGCGAGTGCATCGCGCCTGACATGCGCGGTCTCGTTCGTCTAAAAACATTATCAGGACAGCTTTACAAGCACCCTTCGTCTTTGTCCCGTTACGATATGCCGGTTTTGAATCAGCTTGAAATGACGGTTTCTGAGTTCTCAAATGATAGTTCTCTAATTTCTGCTTGTAAATATTTTTTATCGAAAAAAGATTGTTATTGTAAAGAATTGTTATTTACTTGCCTTAATGTAATTGTAAAGAATTGTAATTTACCAAATGATTGTATTAATTTTTTGTTTCAATGGTTCGAAATTTTTGGCTTCTCGTTCTACAAATATGGACCCAGAAGTTGATAAAAACAAATTAGATTTGTTACCGAAACGACACAGCAGCACACGACGGTTGTGAAATCGGAATATCAGAAATCAGCATAAAAATGCTTTTGCACCTTTGTAAAAAAAAGTTGTGTGAAAAGCATGACAGCATTTTTACCCAATTTGTTATCTCTTTCAGCATTGTTTCAATAAGTCTTGATGAAATATCCACCAAGATATGGGTTAGGTCTCCAACACTAATTATTTCGAGCACTGACAGATGGGAATTTTTTTCGTTTGTTTACAACAATTTTTAGAACCTTAGCAAATGGACAGATGTCCTTTTCTGTAGTTTTTATTTGAATAAAAATTTTGATGTAATTAAGAACAAATTGAAAATCTAGTTTCTTGTGCATGGCAATACGAAATCCCCAAATTTACCTCTTAGAAGCAATTCAAAATGGTGATTTCCTGATAAGCCTTATCAACTATCCTACTGATTGATCCTTATAAGCCTACAATCATCCTAATTTCGTGTCTGCAATAAGTCACACAAAACAAGCCTCCTTAAAATCTCCTTAAAACATAAGAGATTTTTTCAAAGGCGCTTTCCAATCAGGTAACAATTTGCCAAGAACAATAAATTTTGTTCAAAATAACTTCCCCGCCGATAACTTTGAATCCGCCCACAGACACGCCCACTACAGGCTTGTATGTGTAGTTTATATTATTATCTCTTAGTTTTAAAAATACTTTTTTCAAATTTTAGCTATGTTGTAATGGTGCTAGCGCATTTGTTTTTGGTATGTGACATTGCCTTATTCTTGTAATTGTCTTTGAGGTAGCAGAAAAAGTTTGGGCTTTTCATTGACCACGCCCACTTTTTATGGGATTCTAGCTTAAAAGTACTGTTTTTCAGTAAACGACCAAAGTTGCATGACCAAAGTTGTAGATTTTCACACTTACTAATTTTTTTCTTTACATAGTATATGCCTCCGCCCACAAAAGTGATTTTTTTACTTAAAAAGGCGGAGTTTTAGTCCGAAATGTATGCAATCACCTATTATGCATTCAACAGTTACATTTTTATATCCCGCCTACTTTTTGGAGGCGTAGCAGTTTCTTCTTTTGGCTTTTATTTGATCGTTTTTTAATACCCGACGCAGGGTACCTATATTAATTTAAATGCATAGTTTGTAACACAGTGAGTTTATCATCGTAGACCCCTTAAACCTTTTTGAGATATGATCTAGACCGACAGGTGAATCGATTAAGCTATGTCTGTTCGTCCATCCGTCTGTATGTGTGAAGGTTTTAGGTCTTCAAAATTCAGCTTGAGAGCTGAAACTTGCTATGCGGCTTGAATCTTTCGTTGCACAGACAAAGTGTGAAAATTGGCCAAAATCACCAACGGCCACGCCCACTACTGGTTTCATTGTGAGACAAGCTCTCTTTTACATTTTCTTTTAAAATGCCTTTCTTTCAAAATGCCTTAGACAAGCCGTAGGAACTCAAATTTTGGTACTGAGCAATATTGGTCCGAAATCTTTAGCAAGGCAAAAATTAGACTGCCCACAATATCGAAAATGCCCACCCACTTTTAGCATGTCAGATCTTTTAAAATCCGATTTCTCGGAGAGTTCAATCCAAATTGAAAAAAATTATATGAATAATATTAAAGATATCACTATTACTTATTAAGTAGCTCCATTAGGGGGCGTTGTAAGAAAAATTGTTTTTTTTTTCGAAATAATCTTCGCTGTAACGCATTTTTTTATGACTCTCACGAAATTACAATTAATTTGTTTTAGTTTTTAACCAACACCCATATTTGGGGAGTGGCCAATACAAATAATATATAAATCATTTACGGTCCCGTCATAGACGGAGAGTCGAAGAGGAGATAAAACTTCGAACTGTACGGGCTGTGCGACTTAGCCAAAAGAGTCGAAACACAACGTCTACGATAGCTTGGTCATCTAGAACGGATGGACACCAACGCCCGGCCCGGAAAACCTTCGAATCCACACCGCAGGGACGGCGCAGTAGAGGAGTACCGAGACTCAGGTGGCGCACACAAGTGGAAGGGGACCTCAGCCATCTTCGCGTGCGAACTGGAGACGGCTCGCTAGAGACAGAGCTGGCTGGCGAAGCTTGTTGACTGAGGCTCAGGTCCAACCCGGACTCTAGCGCCACCTTAAGTAAGTAAGCAAGTATTAATTCGGGCCAAAAGGCTTTTAGATTTGCTGTTACACGGTATATAGGCTCGAGTATATAGAAGTTTGTTACAGACGAACTTTTGCACTTACTCACTTGTATATGAAAAAATGTAATATACAAGTGAGTAAGTGCAAAAGTGTTATATGAAAAAAAACTTAAAACAAGTGGGAAAGTGCAACAGTGGGTATGCAAAAGCTTCAATCCATCTACGACGGATTACAAAATACCCGACCATACCAAAAAGAAAAGTGCCACGCCTCCAAAAAGTGGGCGGGATATAAAAATATAACTGTTGAATGCTTTATACTAGGTGGTTGCATACATTTCGGCCTAAAACTCTGCCTTTTTAACTAAAAAAATCACTTTTTTTAACGCCACGCCCACAAAAGTGGGCGGAGCCACATACAATATATACATAAAAGTTAGATGCTAATATCTACAGCTTTTGTCATATAATTTTTTGTCAAATTTCATATATATTTATTGAAAAACAGTCCTTTTAAGCTAAAATAGCTTAAAAAGTGGGCGTGGCCAATAAAAAAGCTAAAATTTTTTTGCTTCCTTAAAGACAATTATAAGGCAATGTTACATACCAAAAATGGTTCGCTAGCACCATTGTAACATAGCTAAAATTTGCAAAAAGTATTTTTTTGAATTAGAGATGTTCACACATACAGGCCTGTAGTGGGCGTGTCTGTGGGCGAATTCAGCGTATTTTCAAACTTGATCTGAAGGACTGGACTTCAAACCAACCCACAAAATTTCAGCTCTCTGCCTTAAAATTTAAGGCCTAAAAGTTGTTTACATACGGACGGACGGACGGACATGGCTTAATCGATTCTCCTGTCGGTCCCATTCATATCTTTAAAAGGTCTTAGAGGTCTACGGTGACTATTTCACTGCGTTACAAACTATACATTAAACTTTATATACCCTGGGTCGGGTATAAAAATGAAGAGGATTGTAAAAAGAAAATATATCAAAAAAACAAATGCTGCAATTGTGTAGTCAAGTCTTACTATCTAAGTCAGGATACCCAAGGCTTTCTGGCCGCGTTTTAACGGGAAAGATCTAAGGAGCTAATGAAATCGAGCAGGGATTGGCTTAGAGCTTTAGTCGAAGTCGGAATCCTGAAAGAGCAGCACTGCCTTGTTCGAAAATATAGAAAAAACCGGTTCTAGCTACTAATTGGCACTTGCAGCTCAGAAGAGTCATCGCCTGACCTCTTTTACAAGCATGCATGCGTACAGGTGTTTTTACACATATGAAAGGGACCTACAGTTTTTGCCGATTCCGAACGGCGAATTGAGAGGTTTCTCATGACAAATGATACCCTCGGAAGGTTTGTCAGGCCCTCGCGGAGGTGGGACGACGCGAAAAAACTTCTATTGCACGGGATGGTCGGGATTCGAACCCGGGACCTCGTGCAGAGTGGTCCAACACACTAACCACTGCACCACGATTCCCGATAACTTAATTGGTTGTACCCGCGATACGCAAAAATCAAAGGTTCTTACCAAGGCCGTAGCCAGACAACTATTTCGGGGCTGAGCTTTGAAATTTTTAATTTTTATTTTTAAGGTTGAAAGCGATGTAACAATCATACACATAAGGCACGTAAACGTAAAGTCTATTTTTCAGCTTTTCCCCTTGTTAGCGCTCCGTCCAAAAATGGAAAAAGGACTTCTTATGGTATCACTACGTTGTCCGTCCGTCCGTCCAATCGCTTTATTACTTCTGAACGGTAAGTCGTAGAAAGACAAAATTTGGTCTGCATATAAATTGCGGAAATAATCGGAGAATTCAATGAGGGCAATTTTTTTTAGGCACCGTTATTTGGTTTAATTACAGTTTGAAATTTCGTGTGAAAATGGACTTAATTTTTTTCAGTGTTTTTTTTTCAAGAAGTTAAGTAGGCAACAACTAGAAAAACGAAACTTAGGTTTAAGAAAAACTAAGCTTTAATCAAAAAATAAAACTTTTCGAAAATGTCAAAACGTTTCCGAGAACTGAAGAGTCGAAAATGCATGACGTTTTTCAAAGTGTTGGAGGCCATAACTTTTGAACGGCTTATCGCTTAAAATCAATATTGAATACACGTATAAAGCAACATAAAGTTAACCAAGTGCTTAGGTCATATTTTTCAAAAACAGTTTGAGTACTGCAGTTTGGACGCGTTTTCGAAAAAAAATCGCAAAAATGCATGAAAAAACGTGTGTGTGTGTGTGTCCCTTATCTCCGGTCCTGTTTGATGGAATTCTATGAGAAAAATCACACGAATTAGAAATAATTCAAAATTTTAAGAAAAATTACAGCGAATTTTAAGATTTCAAAATCTTCTGAGATTTAACTCAAAAACATAAAAGCATTTTCGAAAACAATTTTTTAAAGTCTTCTAGTAACTTAACGATATAGGCGAACTTATTCAGATTCGGTTAAAGTACAAAGCTTACAAAAAGAAGGAAGGCTGCGTTAAAATTGTTTTAAATTGACGTTTTTAACCTAAGTTTTTAGTAGCCTATTTAAAAAACGAAATAAAAAAGGAGCTTGTTTTGCCGTTTACGAATAAAACGGTGGCCATAGAATTAAAAAGAAAAAAACACATCCGAGGCTAGTGCTGGTGGTTGTGCTATTGGAAAAAAGTCTAACGGGAATTGGAAAAAACTTCAAAATATTTGTTTCATAAATTTGAAATTTAAAAAATTATAAAAAAGGTCAAAAGAACGCATTTCTCCCTCTCTATCTCCCAAACGATATAAAGTATAATTTTTAAATTAACACCGGGCATAGTCCATCTTCTTAAATTTAATACAAAACTATAAGAGACTTCGAATATTTAAAAACTTCGAAGATTTAACTGAAAAACATTTTCGAAAACTATTTTTTAAAGATTTCGATAACCGTTTTATGACAACCTTGTTGAAATTTGGCTGAAGCATGTAATATTTAAAAGGCAAGCGAACTGCATCAAAAACGTTTCAAAATTTCCGTTTTCGACCCTTAGTTCTTAAGCCCATTCAAACAAGCGAGATAAAAAACAGCATAATTTTACCGTTTTCTCAGAAATCCATGTCCACAAAATTTGAGAAAAGTGGCAAATGCTAGCACAGGTGGTTGTAAAATTGATCAAAAAGTCTAACGGAAATTAAAAATAATCGAAATTGCTGTTTTATGGGTCTTAAATTATAAAAATCCTAAAAAAAGGCCAAGAAAGAGTATGTCCTTCCCTCTATTTTCGTATAACGGTAAAGCTTTTTGCCAGCCTTTTTTAGAGTAACGAAAATCAATATAAAATCACCCAATATAAGAACAGTAGACAGCACTACGAAAAAAGTACATTACAGACCGTAGAATGTATCCAGAAATAATTTTAATAAATAAATAGAATGTTACACAAACTGCGCAATGTAGATGACCATAACCTTCAACAAAAGCCGACGGACCCTTTATACTTGACGTTCTTTTTTTTTTTTAAGATTCAGTAAGTCAGGCCAATCAGACTTTTTCCTTTGAAAACTGAAGTACTTGACTCCCGGATAGTGCATCGCTGGCAATAAAAGAGCTCCTTATATCCTGCAACATTAAGACAATTGCATAAGCTGCAGATCGGCGGTAAATCATCCACGTGCAGTGTGTCATTCAGTAGAACGAGCTTTTCACGCACCTTTAGCACCCTTGCTATTTCTTCGGTAGTGTGATCTTCTCGGAAAATTAATTCAATTTATGGAATTTTATATTTCGATAATATGTGAAATACGAATTTCAAAACTTCTTCACCGCCATAATATCTAAAACCCGAACCATATTACCCTGTATAACATGGCCATGTGTTCTAAGAGACAGTACGTATTTCGAATTCCGGCCTGGGGGAGTGATAAACGTCTCCCTCCACCATGGTTAATTACGGACAAACCTTCCAAATGAAACTTTTTATGTAAAGTCAAACAAATCCAGCTTTTCTATCATTTTTAATAAAATTCTTCTTTATCTCTTCATCTTACTCTCAGGTGAAGTTTTAATCTGAACTGAATATATTCGTAAGAGGAGAACATTGCCAACTGTGTAAATTATATCTTAACTTTATACCTTCCCTCTTCTCCCAATTTTCTACGCATATCGGGGCGTTTGGGGAAGCATTTTCACTATCACTTGTCCTTACATTTCAATGATCATCATAAATTTAGCCAACTCGCCCTCGCAGCCTCCCATACACATAATAAATCTTTAAAGTGCCACCTGATAACCGTGGTTTATATTTTTAAACTATGAATAGTACTTTTCGTTTTTAGACACATGCAACTGAAGGAGAAATAGAAAATAAAAATTGCTTTTCCTGATTCTTTGCGAGAATTTTTGGATCTTTCGCATTTATTGCTCACCAAACAACACCTTATTCCCTATGATTTTCTCGACAAAAATAGATTTAGATCAAGTGTCAAAACAGTTGCACGCGTTCTTAAACGAAAACTTTTCAAAATTTCGTTTTATGCCTGCGAATGTGTACCTACTAAAGAATAAGGAGTTTAATAGTATTTTTCGATTCTTTAAAAAGCAAGATCTCTCCTGAAATGAATTTTACTTGATCGATCAGTGGCTGGAGCTTTTAGGCATTTTTTTTTTGGTTTTCAAGACGCGTTTTAAACACAATTTTTTTTTTAAGCAAAGAAGCTGATTGCGGGTAGTTTGTTGTCGCCGACTGTTTGAATGCGCTACGCGGAGTTGATTGGGAATTGATACCATCTAGCTCTAAAGTAATTTAATATACTTCACGGTATTGTAGTGGAAAGAGTATTCAACACCCGAATTACCTTAGGTTCCTAGACTATTACTAGTAACCCCTTTTAACACGAACATAATATTATACTAAAGGCATACCTACAACATCTTAGTTTGCAGTGAGATTAGTTTTGGCTTTGACATAATGACATGCAATAGGCTGCCTAAAAATTTGGTATTTGGATGAACTTAAAATCTAGCTTAAGCGCAGAATTTATACTTATTATTTAAAACTTAAAAAAATTTTTACTTTAAACATAAAGCAGATAACATGACTACTGTTAAACTGAACTGTAAGAGTGCCTACGATATTGTCAGTGCCTCTAGGCAAGCAGTGGTAAGGAAAAGCTATTCTAGGCTCAGACCCGGACCCATGACCTTCTACAAAGTAGGTACTAACTCCAGACTTACTTTAACCTACTATGTACCTACTTAAGCTACGTAATTTGAAAACATGTTTCATTAAAGATTTGTCTGCTCCTTTGGATGCTTTCCAATTGTTTCTTTGTTGTTTAATTTTATTTATAATTTTCGGAAAAGATGATAAATGTATATATCTACACAACTACTATAAGGCAATCAACGTGAAACAATACGATTTCTATATTAACTCTGGTGACGGAATTTTTCGCAGATGTAATAAATTTGATTTGATGATGCTGAAAGATGTTTTAATTTTGTTGTTTCTTTTATTTATTACTTATGTTAAGCTTTTTTCAAAATGTTTTATTATTAGAACTTGTTTGATTTTATTGTTTTTATTCCTGTTGCTTTGTTACTATCTTAACTTGAGAATATGGTTATTGAAATATCTACATAATTGTTTGACATGGTCTCTTTTGAAGATTTTTGGGGATTTTTGACTCCGTCCATCCCAGGATTTGAAAAAAAAAATTGCAAACTATCGACAGACACTTAACCCGGTGTGTTATAATATGAGCAAGATAAACATGCCAAATAAGCTATAGCTATAATCAAGACTACTTACCGACAAGAAATATAGTCGCGAAACAAGAAATGGGACTATTCACAAGGTTCAACTTTCTAACCAATACTCTGTTACCAAGAAAGTGCAGTCTTTTGATGGGAAATGCAGTAATTCTTTGGGCACTAAAGTTTAGATTAGACTTTATGCCATTTAAGGCTGGGTTGATAAATGCTCCTGGACAATAGGTTAGGTTAGGTTAGGTTGTAGGATTGATGAAGCGAGATAACCCGCGCCTCATCGCACTTAGGTCTATTGTGATCCATTGTTGTTTAGATCAAGACCGTACCCAGGGGGGTGATCACAGGGGTTTAATCCAAGCACCCCCCCCCCCCCCCCCGAAATTTTTTAGAAGTGAGTTTTTTAAAGAGAACACAGCAATAATGTCGGTTACACGATATTGTTTCCAGAACTTTGTCAGTGATTACTTTTTACGCTTGTGGTGATGCTTTTGAGTCCTGTGTTGCAATGGCAAGTATGTAGGACTACTTTGCACGAGGTCTCAGTCTCTTATCCCGACTGGGGCCTAAAAAGTTTTTTTCACGGCCGCACCTCCGCCAGGGTCGAACGAAAGCTCCGAGAGTCCGTCTGTATGTGTGGAGGTCTTAGGTCTTCAGAATTAGGCTAGAGAGTTGAAACTTGGGCCCAGCATGGTTCTTATGTTGCACAATCGAATCGTTAAAATTGGTTAAATCCGCTTACTACCACGCCTACAATTGACATGAATATCAGACAACCTCAAATTTACATTTTATTTCAAATTGCGTTTGGTCAACTATAACAAAGCGCAGGAATTAAAATTTTGGTGTAAAGCATAAGTGGCTAGAAACCTTTAACTAGGCAAAAATTTAACCGTGCACATCATCGGCCGTAACCACTTTTAACAAGTTAGAAAGATATTTAAAAACCTGATTTCGCGGAAAATTAATTCAAAATCGAAAAACAAATTATGCCAAATATTAAGGATATTACTGTTTGCTCAGTTTATTATATTGAGCCCCACCCACTTCTAGAGGGCGCTTTTAGGAAAAAACTGTTTTAATGAATAAAACAGTTTTTTGCTTTTGGACAAAATCCGTTTTCTCATGATTCTAACGAAATTAGACTTAACTGAGTTTAATTTTTAGCCCACGCCCATTTTCGGAGGCGTGAATACAATTAATTGACATACAGGAAATAAATTCAGGCCAATGTTAGAAAATTAGGTTAAAAAGGCATGGGGCGAAAAGTCACTCAAACACTACACTAGACACCAAAACTGAAACTGAAATTAACATTGAAAAGGCTAAACAACCTAAACATTCTTCCTGGTGAAACAGCCAATTTTACTTCAATAGCCAAGAAGGGCTTTGAAGTTAGTCTACTTTTGCTAAACTTCCGAAATGTTCCCCTAAAAATTTCCTGCGTATACGCGAAATAACCTCGCACTAGCACAGTGTATTAGTGTTATATTCCAAATCGCCTGCAGAAACGACTAATGTGAATTCACGCCAAAAAACTTATGAAATTATATAAAAGTTCATTACAGACGAACGCGTGCACTAAATCACTTGTTTTTAGTTGGAGCGAGTCAAAGTTTGGGCATAGTCGAGTCATCAACGAGAAACCTCCAACGAGCATTGGACAGAATTTGTGTCTGGATTCGCTCTTAATCGCTCTTAATTCTTAGTAAGAATCGCTCTTAACGAGAACAAGTCTACGCATGTGAATTTCACTTACAGAACGGTTAACAATTTGCCTCTGTTTATAAATTCTGCACAAATACCTTATGCAAATGAAGCGAAGTATCTAGGGATGACACTGGACGCTAAGCTAAGGTGGAAACCACACGTAAAGAAGAAGCGTGACGAGCTCGAGATTAGGCTCAGGGAAATGTATTGGCTTATTGGAAGATTTTCGAAATTAAGCACATATAACAAACTGCTCTTGTACAGGCAGGTGTTAAAGCCGTCCTGGACATACGGTATACAACTTTGAGGTTGTACCAAGCCGAGCAACATGTCCATGTTGCAGACTTTCCAAAACAAGACACTAAGAGCAATTGTGAATGCTCCATGGTATATTAGGAATAGCGATATTCACAGAGATTTAGGAATAGCTACCGTGGGCGAAGAAGTAACAAACTTCGCTCGAAAGCTAAATGCTCGCCTTCATGTTCATTGCAACAATGAAATGATCCGTACTCTAAACGAGACTCTTAACGATGTTAACAACGAGCGACGACTACAAAGAACAAGACCCTTCGATCTAGCGACGTAGGGTGAAGCCGCATGAATGAACGGCTTAGTAGGTGCATTCACTGGAAAGCAACCTATCCAATGCGATTAACACTATGGAAGCGTAAACTACTTGTTAAGTTAACTTAGTTGTAGTCTAGAAGTATTATGAGAGAGCGAAAATTTACTACTATGAAGTGCGTTCTGGCAGTTTCATAATGTCTCTCATAAATGGGTGGTTTTTTAGCACGTGGAATTCGGGCATAACCAATATCGGCTACTTCGATATTATATACCTGCTATAGTGGGCGTATTGGTATCTTTGAAAGATTTTGGAGTTTTAGCCTCCGTCCATCCTAGTATTCAAAAAAAAAAAAAAATTCTTTTCAACACTGAATCGTGAAACTGGTGTTGAATACAATAAAAAAATTTTCTTTTCTCATACAACTGAACGGAATCGTTCTCATGTAAATGTTCTTTTGAACTCCGAATTAGTTCGGTGTCGACACCGAAATCGAAATTTCGCCATCGTCGTTTTTGACGGTGGAGAATGGGTGTAGCTTTGATTGTGTATGTGAAGTGATGTTTCGACTAAATTTTCATTAGTGATTATTTACAGAACGACTGAAATTGTATGAAATCGATAAAACTCAAATTTAGAGCTATCAAAATTAATTTTAAGTAAAAAGTACAAAAAACCGACGCCAACAAAATCACGTTACGAAGTGAAAAAAAACTTAACAAAATGAAGTCAAAGCAAGTTGACATTTAAGTGATGATTGCGCGCCGGTGCAGTATTTGTCGTTCTGTACACAATCAAACCGAGTATACACCAGTCCTTCTTGTTTGGATGCTTTTATTTCCTTCTTACGCCGTGATAAGTTCCTTGAGCCACCTTGTTGATATAACATACCAACCTGGAAAGAGACGTAAGCGTGAAAGAAGTAGCTTCCTAAAGTTCTTTTCCTCAACTGACTTAGAGTAGGACAGTGGCACAGAAAGTGAGGTGTGTCTGCGCAGCAATCGGTATCGCTACATCCTCTGCCGATGTCGACATTGTCGAGATTTAGTTTCATAGCAAGATGTCGCAGAAGATTGTGAGCCGTAAGTATACCTACTTGTAACGACAGTCTTCCTGTTGCTCTGGATGAACGCGTTAGTTCGGGACTTATCATATTTAGGCCACATTTGTCCTGAGATTTCAGGTGGACAAGTTTGTCCATCTTGTATTTGCTTTCATCCGCATCTTTTTTTCCACCCGCCATTTAAGGTCACAGAGTGGGGGTTTGATCCATTGAAAGGCTTGTTGAGGTTCTAATGTTGATCCATGTCGTGCAAGCTCATCGGCTTTTTCATTGCCTCTGATGACTTGCAAAACGATCTAAATAAATTTGCAGTTTGGTGTAAAAAAAACTATTTAGACCTTAACGTCAGCAAATGTCAGGCAATAACCTACTCCCGCAAACGTTCCCACCCAACTTATAAGGACCTACTTCATCAATGATGAGCCTGTTCCAACAACTACCGAGATTCGCGATTTAGGAGTAATTTGTGACAAGGAACTGACCTTCCGTCCCCACATTGATAATATCATAAGCCGCGCAAATTCTGCTCTAGGTTTTGTAAAGAGATGGTCTAAAGAATTCTCTGAACCGTATGTAACAAAAGCCCTCTATATCAGTTTCGTTAGACCTCTTCTTGAATATGCCTGTCAAGTTTGGTCTCCATACCAGCAAACTCATATCCATAAAGAATTGAGGCAGTCCAGCGACGGTTTTTCCGTTTCGCTCTTCGTGGTGTCGGTTGGACCGATCCTTTCGTGTTGCCGCCGTATGAACATCGACTAAACTTAGTTGGCATGCAATCACTAAAAAAACGTCGATATGTGGCTGACATCCTTTTCATTCACCAGCTTTTGGAATGGAACAGAAACATCGATAGCCCGCAACTTCTACGATTGATTTCCTTTTCACCTAACCCTCGCAATCTCAGATCTGTACCCTTGTTCCACCTAGCTACTCACCGCACTAATTAAGGTCATTTCGAGCCAATTACCAGAAAGCTACGATAAACTAATAACTACGCCGAAGTTTTTGATCTGAAATGCCCAAAACCAATGCTTAAAAAAATTATCCTACACTCTAGCCATCCTTAAATTCAGCAGCCCCTACTGTCTCATCCTCTGCTTTTCCCCCCTAGCATTAAGTTTAGTGTAAGAATCTGTAACAAGGATTAAGATTGCTTGTCACCTGAAAAAAAAGACTTGTTCTTTTTCACGGTCCCCACCTTCGCGAAGGTTTGACAAGCCCTCCGAGAGTATCAATTGTCTTGAACAACTTCTCAAAGTGCCGTTCGGATTCGGCAAGAAAATTGTAGGTCCCCTTGTATGTGAAGAAATCAACACACACAGCATACATTGTTGAGAAGTTGGCCCTGGTTCACCTCGAGCTGTTGCGCCACTCTATTTTTTTTTTTTTTTTTAAGATTGCTTGAATTAAGCTCAATAAAATTGCCCCTTGAGGAGCACTTAACTAAGAGCCTTACATTGTGCTGTGAGCCAAGAACCTGCAGCTCTTTGCGACAACGCTTAACAAGTTCGGATTTGATTTCAGTGGCAGCTATTGCCTTTGTTGATGTTTGTTGCTGTGGTGTTGCCCTTATTAACAGTAGGCTGGCAGCCTCTTTGACTGCAAGGACCTCCGCTTGGAAGACGCTGAAAGAAGCGGGCAATCTTATGGATTTTTCTATATGTGTGTTCTTAGAGTAGAGGCCCGCACCCGTGCCTATGTTTGTGTTTCACCCATCTGTGTATATGGCTATCGATATAAGTTTCTTAGCGGTTCCCGCAATTCCCACTCATCCACGCTAGGAAACAAACTCCTGGACAATAGTTACGGACAATAGTCACCACATTGCTTAGATCTTTGAGGTCATTGAAGCAGTAGCTACTGAGGGTACATCGCCTAATGATGTTTAGAGCTGTTGCATTCGCTAGCAAGTGACGAATAGATTCAATTTCTTCAACGTTCCTGCAGCTTGTGAAGTAATCATTGTGCAGTTTGCCTAGTCGCGCTGCATGTATGCAGTCCCACAGCGTAATGCGTAAGAATAACGCGTAAGGATTCCCACTCGGATATTTTTGCGAGTTAATCCGATCATAAATAGTGACATCTTTTTGTTTACCGCCAGCATTTGTGTTATGTCTGAACGTTCTGCCCAGCTAGAATTAGCTCTAGGCAATAGTTCAGTTTCTAACTTACGTGCTATTAAGGGCTAAGGATTCATCCCTGTCCAAGATCTCGTCATTTTGAGGATTTGCCTAAACCTTGGCTATACACCCAAATCCTGGAGGAAGGTCAAGGTGGTGTTCATACCAAAAGCTGATAAGTTCTTCCATGCAACTCCTAAATAATTTCGCCCAATCAGGCTGATTCTTCTTTCCTAATAATGACCCTAGAGAGACCGATCCCATATCAGAACCAACATAGACAAAAGTGTTCTCTCGTGCTCCCAACATGCGTATCGGAAGGGAAGATCGGTAGAGACTCCTTAGTTAGCATCATTGAGAAATCCTTTGAGAATAGGGATTTCACTCTAGTATCATTCCTTGACATTGAAGGAGCCTTCAACAATGTCACAAAGGAAGCTTTAACAACTGCACTCCTTAAGCTGAAAGTTGACAACTACCTCTGCAATTGGATCGAGTAAATGCTTAAAAGCAGGCTCGTCCATGCCGAGCTGGGGAGTTGTCTAGCTGACAGGTCCGTTTGCAGAGACACCCCACAGGGCGGGGTATTATCGCCACTACTATGGCTCTTCGTAGTTAATGAACTACTGTCAGTCCTAGAGAAAAACGGCCTTAAAGTTCTAGCTTATGCTGACGATATTTCGATAGCGGTAACAGGCAAGTTCCTCCCCACTATTAGGGAAATAATGCAATCTACCTTAACAAATAAGATAGGTGGGCAGATAGTGTCGGTCTCTGAGTGAACCCGGCAAAGACTGAACTAGTACTGTTCACAAGAAAGTATAAAATGCCTCCCATAACCCCACCAACACTGAAAGGCCTTGAACTGTCACTTGAAGATCACGCTAGATACCTGGGGGTTATATTAGATAAGAAACTCAGTTGGAAACTGAATATACAAGACCGTGCAAGGAAGTCCTCTATTGCCCTGTACTCCTGCAGGAAAATCCTAGGCCCAAACTGGGGCCTCCAACCCAGGCGTTAGGCCTATACTTATGTACGGAGTATAAGTCTGGTGGAGGGCACTAGACAAGAATAGCAAGATTGCTATATTAGAAAATTTAGTATTTACATCACAATCGCTCTTTGAACAACCTCCTCGGCTGCGCCTCCTCCCATACCTCGACTTCAATGTCAAATTCAAGACCAAGTTTCCAAGTCAGCCGACGTCTTAAATGCATCTGCAATAGAAATCTACACTGACGGATCGAAAACTAGGATCAGGAGTCTTTTCCAGTACTCTTGGCCTATGTATCTCCAAGCCCCAGCCAGATCACTGTAATGTGTTTCAAGCAGAAATTACAGCCGTTCGTGAAGCCGCGGCCAGGTTTTCAATTAACTCAATAGACTGCAGCGCTTTTGTTTTTAAAAAAGACAGCCAAGCTGAAATAAAAGCCTTGGAATCGCAGACGATACGATCCAAGCTGGTAAAGCAATGCCGCGAATCTCTCAACGAGATTGCTGTAAGTTGCGACGTATCCCTGTGCTGGGTTCCAGGCCACAGGGATATTCCATGCAACTGCAGAGCCGACGAACTAGCTAGAGAAGGTGCTGATGCTAACCCGACTCATACAACGGAACCGGCAGCACCCATAAACTCGATAAAGTCCCAGCTGAACGTCTAAGCCATCACAATGGCAAACAATAGGTGGAATAACATCAGCACATGTCTCTCCTCCAAACAAATCTGGCCAGAGCTCGATCGTGGGAAAACAAAGAGACTCATTTCCTTCAATAGTCTGAATCTTAGATAATTGGGGCCCTCACAGGCCACTGGTAGGGCGACATGCCAGACAGTGGCGTTCCCTTCAACGTTTTCTACAGAAGTTGCAGGGATGAGGAGGAAGAAGAGACCATGGTTAATCTTCTGTGCAACTGTCCCGCCCTATCGACATTGTGTAGGAAAACTTTAGGTGAATAATTCTTTGATGATCTTAATGATCTAACGCCACTCAATCTAAAAAGGAAAATGAACTTTATCTCCGGGTCAAACTGGCTAAACGCCTAATTGTGTATCACAAAACCCACCCCTCATCCATATGGAAACTAGGGAAATAGGCGAGCAAGCACCTTACAGTGGAGTGCAAAATATTCCCCATCACCCCTCTCCGTTCAAGTCTTCCCAATAGGACCGGCCTGATGGTAAGGGCTCATACCGTTTCGGTTGCCTTTACCTCTCCGCTCTAATGGGAACACCGATTCATATTCCCCCTGGTACGGGTGCATACCGCTTTGGTTACCCCTACCTCTCCTATTCCCCGCCCCGGGGCTAGTTTCTGACTTAAGTCACCTGAGGTACACCGAAACGGTTACCCTACATCACCAGCACATAATTACCACTGGTACGGGTTCATACTGTTTCGGTTACCCTTACCTTCCTGTTCCACGTCCCTCTTCCCCTTCCCTCCCCCAATTCTATCGGGAGTCGCCTGTAGTACGGGTGCATACCGAAGACGGTTACCCTACATCAGCTTCTTGGGCTAGTACTCCCCCCTGCAAGCCTGCAAGGGCTTACACTGAATTCGGTTACCCTTGAACTCTTCCATCCTCGAGGATAATTCTTAGCAGAGAAGCAATTGGAACGGACTTATACTGCTATCGGTTGCCCCTGCCGGGCTTTTCTGCCATGGAAACCATTCCTCATTTACCGCATCAAGTTCGCCCATCCCATCCTCAAGGCAAATTCCCATCTGGAGTTTAGCAGTTATGAGAAAACCCTTTCTTCAGAATTTTCCCACATAGTTTTACATTCCATGACTTCACCACATCTGACTCCATGATTTCAATGGCCACCTAGCTAACAAAATTTATGGTAATCGCCTTGTTTTGGAGCCTATACTTTTGTTTTGGATCATAGCTGAAAGCTCCACCTGAAAAATACTGGAGCCGTCGTTATCCGGAATCCGCTAAATCCGTCGTTTGTTGCTTACGACGACTTCTTTAACTATTCCCATCTCTGGAATAGCTTATCTAGCCTTTACCCTGTTTGGGACTTATGTGTCTCTGACGGATTGCAAAATACCCTTCCCTACCAAAAAAGGAAACTGCCACGCTTCCAAAAAGTGGGCGGGATTTAAAAATATACCTGTTGAATGCTTTATGCTGTGGTTGTACACATTTCGGTTTAAAACTCCGCCTTTATAACTCAGAAAAAACCGCTGCGCCCACAAAATTGGGCGGAGGCATATACTATATATACACAAAATTTATAGAAAATTCTTATATCTACAGCTTTTGTCATCTAATTTTTAGTGGGCGTGTCTATGGGCGGATTCAGCTAATGTTCAAACTTGGTCTGAAGCACTGGAGTTCCAGCCAACAAACCAAATTTCAGCTTCCTAGCTTAAAATTTAAGGCCCAAAAGTTGTTTACATACGGACGGACATGGCCTCCAAAAGGTCTTAGGGGTGATCATTTACGGTGATAGTTTCACTGCGTTACTAACTACACAACAAACTTAATATACCCTATGTAGGGTATAAAAAACAGTGGCATCTTTCCTAGGCCGTCCAGATTTTCTACGGCCCGGTTTTCAAGCTATATCTTTAGCCGAATGGGCTGCCTTATGTGGTAGCCTCATAGCCACCTTGTTCGCTATGGTCTCCCGCCCGAGCCTACTCTTGTGATTAAAGTTTCTTGCGTAAATTGTGTGCGCCACCTGAGTTTTGGTGCTCCTCTACTGGGCTGTCCCTGCAGTGTGGATGAGAGGAACCGAACCTTTGCTGTTGCCAGTCTAGTCTGTATGTTTATAAAATATATTTTATGTTTCATAAAATATTAGCGCATAACAACACAAAAAAGTGCAGTTGGATACAATAGTGAAAATTGGATTTAGATGATAAAAGAAACAAGGGAAAAGGGAAGTGAGATCGCATATGATGCCTTGAGTGTGCGTTATGCATCGGTTATCATCACATTACCTTAAGGCGTTCGTCATTAAATTTGTGTGCCACGTTATTAGCCTAGTGCAGGTGGGAGTTCCCACCCTTTATAAGGAGCTGCTAGCTCAGCCAGTACATCATGAGACTCTTAGTCACAGGGTCGTGCCTCACGTTGGGCGCCATTTTTGCCACAGGTACTGGCTTCTACAGGTGCATCTGGCACCACCGGCTGGGTCGTACTAACTATCGTTCAAAACGACGGCGACGATTCTCACAAAGTATTAAAAACAAAAGATTTACATTACAAAAATTTATTTATTAATTCTCACTTTCAATTGAATTACATTCTTCATAGTTTCCATGTTCACATTGGAGGATATGATGATGCGAATGCTGCCGTCGATCCCGCTCGACGAACTGGCGCATTTTCTTCTGATAGTCCTGTTGAAGCTTAACAAAAGAACTCAAGCGATTTAAAAGAAACTGTTTGTCGTGTCCCTCGAGGACAAGTTGATTCCGCAGAACCTCAACCATGTGTTTGTTGGCATTGGACACAGCATGGTAATAGTACAGAAACAGTACAAGCACTATGAAGCAGGGAATCGCAAAGCCTGCTGTGCCGAGAAAGAATATACAATTCTTAACTACCGAGGGCATTTGAATGAACGCAGTCGTAGCGGCGTCCCAAACCGAATGCAGACCACGAAATGGTCCGCACGATCGCGAAGGAACAATTTCCGCAATCGCATAGACGACGGGTATCAATGCCACCACATAGGACACCAGCAGTATGAGCATAAAAAGCGAATTCGATCCGGACGCTCGATACAATATAGCCGATGGCTTTGAATTGACTAAGCACTGGAATTTTTTTATGTAGAACATAAAAAACGTTAAAATAGTTGCGATAGCTGGCAGGAAGGGAGAGTAAAAACTGCCCAACCAGCAGATTGTCTGCGAGTAGACAATGTCTAGAACGTGCTTGGGAAGCTCGAATTCTTGTTCGCCGATGAGGCGAGCAAATTTGGTCTTGACGTGTCGCGCCATTATGGCGCGTGGGAAGTTCACGAAAAACGTCACGCCAATGTGCGTAACAAAGTCGGTTATGAGAAGCTTGTAGAACTGTTGGCCAATGTACGTCTCCCAGCATTGCGGAGTGTTGAACTTTTCGTCGAAACACTGCTGCGGAGTTTTCGGAATGATCAAGTGATAGAAGCGACTCAGAAGCACCGCCAACGACGCCAGGCGCAAAAAGACCGTTCGAAAGAGATTAATCTTCACCACAAACATCGGTGAGTAGTGCTCGAATTCACAGAGATAATTGAAGAGAATCGGCACCAGCAGATTTAGGCACACTATTGCAATGTACGGCAAGAATTCGAAAAACAAAATCGGCAGCTGTTTCTTAGGATTGCTGGGCCTTGCCCGAGATTCACTTTGGTAGCTCGACAACGTCGAGGAGAAATACTGCTCTTCGGCAGAGAACGATGTGTGATCGAACAGTCCTATGGGATGGCCTGTCTTAAAACTTGGCTCTAAATACTTAAGGCTGACGTTGAAGAGGAAATAAATAAATAACGCCGAGATAAGCAAGATAATCGCTACGGCAAAGTTTACCAAAAATCTAATTAGAACTAATTTGTACATGTGATCTCGCGAGCGATTACTTCGTTCGTAATCGATGCGCTTCGAGTAGAGGAGACCCTTGATTTCATTGTGCAGGGCTTTGTGCTTGATGTCGGCAGACTTACCATTGTGTATGCAGAAATCCCAGCCACCGAACACCAGATTGCAATACTGATAGAATTGGCCCTCGCCGTCAACCAATCGGTCTTTGAATTCACGTGACGCACCCTTGACGATTGCCGCTAGCGAGATTAGAAAGTATAGTGCTGTGATGCTCACGTAAGCCAGAGGTAGGTTGTAGCTATGCCCATCACCTTGCTCGTAAGTACTTAGAGTAGATAAACTTTGGTTTGTTTTGCTTGGATCTTCAATCACTGGATCTGGGTCGGGCGGACCGAATAACTTATTTGTATAGACGCCATAGAACAGCAGGGTGTTCTCCATGAAGCCGGTGCCTTGGATTATATCCAAAATGTAAAACTCACTCGATGTGTTGTTGAGATAGAGCTCTCGACAGCACTGAGTCGAGTCGTTGGCGTTGGCCTGATCACAAGGTTCTTCAACTGGTCGAACGAGCAGTGTGTGCGGTATGATGATAAAAAATAATATTAAAAGAAATATAACTAAATTGAGAAACATAAGCCATCGGAGAAGATGAAAGTACGCAACAACGCCCGTTCCGAAGTTGCCTTCGATTTTCTTTAACGAATTACACCATAATTCCATTTTGGTGAGGACCTCGGTCCATTTGGATTGGAGTTGTTGCCATGCTTTGCGACGTTGCCATTTAAATTGGTCAAACCCCTGCAGGCGAAGCTTGGTTGCGTTCTAGAATAAATACAGTAAAGTGGTTTTTGTTTAGTGGAAAAGATACACAACATTATTTGCATAATACTTGGAGTTTGGCTTTTAAATCTTTCTTTTGTGTCATCGACACTGGCATGGACTTTATTTCTTGAATTTCTTCCCATATTCGCTCTTCGTCGGTGAGGTCTTGTGACAGATCCGGCAGCATGGCACCTTGTACATCTTGGTATTGGATTTCGCGCCTCGCAATCGATGTTGGCTTTGTGGTAATCTGTTGGTGACGTCTTTTGACTTGTGTGTCATGCTGATTGTGTCGGATTCGTCTTGATGTAGCTGGAAGAATACGAAAACAAGTTTAAAATTTAAGTTAATTCGATTAATTAAATTTTAAAGTTAATCAGTAGGAAGTCTTAGCACGACGTTGCTTGGGTTCAATCCCTACCAAGTTTTTTAATCATTATTTGATTTAAATTCTCTGCACCACTGGTCTGACGAGCGATTTTAAATTTTGCATGAAAATTAAAGGTACTTTCACAGCCGGCAAACTTGCGCCCTGCGAACTGGCGGTTTATTGGACATTGCGCTAAAGAATTGGTTAAAAAAAAATTTTTAAAATTAAATTTGTCAAATAGGAAACTAACAAAAATCCTCAATTCTATAATTTGACAACTCCAAATCTAACATTTCCAAAGTCTGCGAAGATATTTATAATTCGCTTAGTAGGTAGTTCGTTTTGAAATCAACGAACTGCGAATATCTTGGGTTAATAGCTTGGGTAAATTGAGTATGTAGTAGTGTCAAGTTAAAGATTATTTAATTCTTAAAAGATTTCCGTGCTGCGATTTTAATTTTAAAACAGTATTTTGGAGTAAAGTAATTTGGTGGTCGCCAGTTCGCTGGTTGTAAGCTCGCCGGCTGTGAAAGTACCTTAACACAGCGGTTGGTTAAACGCCTTAAACCTAATCTGCAAACGGGAGGCCAGCTCTAGCTTATCGACCTTTGGTCAATACAGCAGAGGGATGTGAGTTGTCAGTTGCGAGCCAAGATCGTAAATCTGCGGTTCTTAAACCCTCAGCTAAGAGGCTAGAAGGAAAAAGCAATACTGCCCACCATGCCCTTCTCCAGGCCAACCCGGCGGCTTGGATGACTCTGCGTAAGGCGCTCAGCGATGCTGGTATTTATCAGGTTTGTGAACGATTGAGTCCGCAAAAAGTAGGCGAATACTTTGGGTGCATCGGAGGAAGCATTGAGAAAATTTAAAGATACGAGGAACCTGTCGTATTTCCGAACGAAGAGGTTTAAAAACGCTAGGCACGGCAGTGTTTATATCTTTTATTGCGCAGGGACAAAGTACCAGGATGGGGAAAAATTAATTTTTAGCCGTACGTCCAAAAATGGAAAAAGGACATCATATAGTACCGCTACGTTGTCCGTCCGTCCAATCGCGTTATAACTTCTAGACAGTAAGTCGTAGAAAGACAAAATTTTGTGTGCAAAATACACTACCCTACGAAAAAAGGAAACTGCCACGCCTACAAAATGTGGGCGTGATATAAAAATATAGCTGTTGAATGTTTTATACTTGGTGGTTGCATACATTTCGGCTTTTTTACACGTCACACCCACGAAAGTGGGCGGTGGCATATACTATATATACAAAAATGTTAGAAAATGCTAATACCTACAACTTTTGTCATATAAATTTTAGTCAAATTTCATATATACTCATTGAGAAACAGTCATTTTAAGCTAAAATCCCTTAAAAAAGTGGGCATGGTCAATGAAAATGACAAACTTTTTCTGCTACTATTAGATGACATTTTTCAAGGTGTTTGACGCCATAATTTTTGAACCGCTTAGTGCACAAACCAAATATTGAACACACTTATAAAACAACTCAAACGGAATAAGTCGAACTTATTTTCCTGTCTTTATCGATGTCAAGCGAGAGTTGGGAGTGTCAATAATTTCGAGAGTCGAAGATGTTGACAACTTTGTTGACAGAGTTAACTCTGAACTGAAACACTGCTCGCTGGTTTTACTTTAGACTCGTTTTGTTACGGGATTAACAGATCTTGGTTTGAGCTGGGCTTGAACCAAAATCGGTGCGCGGTCATCCGAGTTTCCGAGTTAAACTAAAATTAACCCCAGAAATGAATTTTTCAGTGAATAATAATCCGGGATTAATCTCGGCTTAACTCGCCAAATTCGGTGAGTGCATCCTGGATAAACTCTGGTAAACAGTATGAAATTCTTTAGATTTTTTTTCTGTATGAAATAACAATGGCTTTGGGTGTTTTATGTGAAAAATGACATCGATCTTCTTTTCCTGTGTTTTTCTATGTGAAGGGAGAGCTGGGAGAGTGAATAATTTCGAGAGTAGAATAATTTTGACAACTTTACTGACGGAGTTAACTCTGCACTGAAAAACTGCTCGCTGGGTTAAATCCAAATTCATTTCGTTCCGGGAATAACAGATCTTGGTTTAAGCTGTGCTTAACTCATCACTGAAAACCCAGCCCTAAGAGGGTAAGATATAGAAAATCTAAATATAATATCACGTTGTCGATCTAGTAGATAGGATTTGATTCACATCGTAAACCAAAGGAAGAAACCAAGGGCGATGATCTTCAGAACTATTTTTAGATGCGATATTTTGTCAGAGGCCTTACTGAATTCGGGGATAACAACTTCTAGTTCTTTGCCCTCTTCAAGCGCGCACACGGATGGAGAAACGAACTCAGCTGGGGCGATGATTGTTTCATCCGTTTTTGTGAACTGGTGTGATGTAAGCATTTTTCCAAAGTTTAGGGGAGATTTTCTGTAAAATGAAACGTTGAAATGAGGCGCTGGAGCGTTGACTTAAATGGAGACCGCATTCCTTCAAAACAATAACCGACAGGCTATCGGGACCATAACCGTAATCATCTTTTAACTCGTTTTGAAGTTAGATCGGGTGTGCTGCAGGTGTGAGAGGCGATAAGAACTGACATGGGCAGCCTACGAGAAGCCGCATCTGGAGTGATTTAGGCCATGGTTGGCAGAAAATGAAACGATGCCATAACGATAGTTTTTGTCCTATTTTTAATTCTTTTATCTCTAGAACGTGACATGAATGCAGGGGTGGAATCCTCTAAGTGAAAACTGATAGTTGATCATCACATTTTTAAATTTGGGATTCCGTAAGGTGATGATCACAGTGATCATCACCATTTTGTGATGAATTTCAGCTGACAGCTATTTTAGTGTCACTTTCCATTAAAGCTAGTCGTGTTTTTGCAATAATTGGGTTCTTTTTGTGTTTTTTCTGAGCTCCGTCAGTTTTAGTGTTACTTATGTGTTACCTGCGATATGTGTAACTCAGTGAGTTGGTTTTTCAGTCAAAAAACCCATAAGAACGGTAGTGGATAACTCGAAGTCTAAGGACTGCTTCACGCAATATTCTAAGTTTTTATTTTCCGTTCTGGGATTTTTTTTTTTTTTTTTTGAGGACCATTTTGACTTACAATTAACAAAAATGTTTCCGTTTTATTATTTAGTGGTTTTTCCAACACATGAAAGTCGTAGGTTGTAAGTCGTGAATCACTGTGATCATCACCTTACGGGATCCCAAATTTAAAAATGTGATGATCAACTATCAGTTTTCACCTTAGAGGATTCCACCCCAGTTTTCGACGTTGACAGCGAACCCTTGGTGAAAGAAACTGAATATCCAGGGTTCATCGGCATCACGCAGTGCCGATGAACGCTGGATATATATAGGAAATGGAGTCGAGGATGTCATCAAGATTTGAGACAGTTCTGGGGTGTTATGACGTATTACAGTTTTAAGTCCATCCAGAGTGTGATACACTGCATTGAACCCCTCAAAATTGCATTTGATAGCATGCGTATATGCGCAGGCGATATACACGTGTTTTCTGCACAGAAGAACAAAAAGATCCCAACAAATTCATGGAGATAGGTCTCAGCATTTCTACCCTTTGCAAGCAATCATCTCGGTTTAAGAATGGTACTCAACCGAACACTTAACAGACTTACAGACAGGCATTTTAACTTTGTTATTGGGTAAACAAAGTTTAAAAAACATCACAACCCAAGAACGAAAACAAAAAAACAAGATAATTAAATTGCAATATGGGAAAATGGCAAAAACACGCCTGAAGGCTGAACTAAGACTGAAAGGAATTGAGAAGAAGGGTTGAGAGGGTGGAAGTATCAAAAGTAAGAATAATTGCGATTTGAATAATGCTTAAGTCGGCTGGCAGTAGGTTTATTGGGAACATGAGTTGGGGTGGGCTGTAAGATGGGCGAATGATCAAAGAATACACGATTATGCTGAATTGGGTATGCTTGGGTGCGTTCATGGTTTGGTGCCGCAATTTTCATTATTGGTGAAATAGAAAGGAGAGTTGTTAATCGAGAACAATAAGGTAACATTCTTGCCTTTATCTGAGTTACAAGGGAGTTGAGATTGAGGCTTGGAGGCTGTGGATGTGCTTTATTCGGATGCTCACTCTCTAGTAGCGGAAAGCCACTCTTAGCATCGGAAAGCCATTGATATTTCGAAGGGATCCTGACCTTAAAGTCGTGGCGCATATCCGATTTGGCTGGTATTAATATCGTGCACTTTTCAATATCGATAAAAAAATCTTCGGAGGAAGAGGTTGTGCATCCAACAGTCGTCGTCATAACGAGGGCATTCTAAAGGGTATAGGTAGAATTTGTGCTTTCGGCCTTCAGTTTTAGTTTGTTTATTCTGTGCTTGCAATCTGATAAGGATGCATATAGCTTCAAACCGTTTAATGAATATCCAGGATCGTTTCTGATGCAGTTGTGGTTGTACAGCGAGGGCAGCAGCAGGCGGAGAGGATTTTGTTGGGCCATCATGATGAGCTGTCTTGTGGACCTGGGTTGAGTCAGCTGCGGTCGTAGATTATGGTTTTGGGCCATCTAGCGCCACATCGACGGGATCTTTTTCTTTTAAGCCATTTTCTGCAGCACCCTCAAATGCGAAATTCGGGGCGGCATTGACTTCTGTTGGTGGAAAGGAAGCTAAGAGGAATTTGTCTAAGCATAAGGAGTAAGTTCAATACAATTTAAACTAAGACTTTTTGTTTAGCTGAACCATAACCTAGGGCATTAACGTCAAACTGCCTTAGGCTATAGTTCATTCCGTATCCTATAAACTTATGGAGTATCTGCGGAAAGTGGGCATTGCTGAGGAAGATCTTCTCTAGAAATCCCCTTACTAGAGTTTTCTTTCATATTTAGATTCTTAGTTCTTACAATAAACTGAATGAAAAAAGTGCTTTTAACATAGTTCTTCTACTAGGGTGAACACACCGCTCTTAAAACAATTCCGCAAACTCTATGATGGCATGCTTCTATAAGGTGATAGCTGGGGCACATTCTCTTTATTTAAAAAATTTGATGAAAAAGATTTGTTTGTTAGACAAAAAGGTTGCGGTGAACGCCTTCTAATTATAATAAAAATTGTACCAAGATGACGACACCTTAAAAATAATAAATAGAGTGGCGCAACAGCTCGAGGTGAACCAGGGCCAACTTCTCAACAATGTATGCTGGTGTGTTAATTTCTTTTCATACAAAGGGACCTACAATTTTTTGCCGAATCCGAACGGCACTTTTGAGAAGTTTTTCAAGACAAATGATACTCTCGGAGGGCTTGTCAGACCCTCGCGGAGGTGGGGACCGTGAAAAAGAACAAGTCTTTTTTTTTCAGGTGACGATGGCAGGATTCGAACCCAGGCCTCCGGCGTAGTAAGCACACACACTAACCACTACGCCACGGCACCCCCTTGATGACGACACCTTACTATTTTCAATTTAACTGGTGTTTCGCTTTTCGCAAAAAGATCGCAAGCAGCTCTTCAGTAGTGAAGACCTTAGATGTTCGACACTTACCACATTAAATGATTTTGCAAGGACTGTTTTTTTTAAGGATTCTACATAAACTCCGAAGTCTTCGGTTCTAAACAACAAGCATTTGCGAGGTTGTCTTTCATAGAACTGTTCCATTCGCAATACCCCTCACACTGTCCCTACGTGAAAATTTCACTGTAGGCGTGGCAGAGCCGAGTATTTCTTAGAGACAATCAAGCTACTGTTTTTATTCAATTAACAATTTTGATTCACTTCTTGGAGCACGTAGGCACTCTGAACTTCAATTTTGCGAGGCGTATAAAATAGGGGCTAGGCCCCAACCACATCAAATCAATCTCCTTGAGAGAAAAAAAAACAAAAACACACTTGAGCCAACAACAAAACAAACGATATCCACCACATAGCTATACACCAAAACGCAGTTTCGCTGTTTGCAAAACCCAGGAGCACCTTGGGAGCTCCTCAAAAGCACAAGCCCGAAAAACCGTCAAAAAGGTCAGCTCTTCCACGTATACACCCCGTGGAGGTGTTAATTATTAAAACAATTGCAAATAAGTTTCTTAATTTCAATGGAGCCAACGAGAAAATCAGCTTACCGACGCGGTTTTGTTTTGAGGGTAGGAGTGTTGCAATTGCTGCTGGATCCCGTTGGAAGCCTTCCCATTCGGCCGGATAACTTTCTTGATAAAATTCACCGCCAGCTTCCTCCCAGCCAAGGTTGCTTTTTCGATTTTTAGCACTAGACATTATGCTTATTTAAAAAATTATTATTAACTTTCAAACCACTTTACACTGATAAAATTGCCAATCAAAAAACATAATACTTCATGTTCACATAATAGACATGCGCCATCATAACAAATTCAGGCAAAGATCTTTGTCACAAGATGTCAATGAAAATATTTGTGTCGCTTATTCCAGTCTCACTTTTTTCCAGTTCCTTGTATCACATTTCCAATGCACAGGGTGTTTAAACTGTCAATTGGAAATTGATATGAAAACTCGAGGCCGATCATATTTAGATTCGAGTAATACCATGTCTCCACCGAGCACTAATCGTCGATTTATATAAATCTTTATTAAATCCTCTACAAATCACCCAATTTACCATACAAATTTAAATCCTATCGGCAAGCGATTAAAAATAAATTCTCTCATAAATCTTATTCACCCTATTCACAAACCTATTTTCTGCACCTTTGTAACAGTTTGAGAATCAAAAAAGGAAACTGAAACTGTGCCTGTACGAAAAATCTGTCACAAGTACGTTTTCTATTCGTACGTCTTCTTTCTTAGGAAATAGTTTTCGCTCATTCATGAGAGTCATTTTTGAGAGCCAAAATGACAAAAACAGAGTTCCCGTGTCAAATTAATCTTATTTTTGTCCGATGGAGCCACTTTGGGATTTATTTTAATCATCTCCCGCTAATCTTCTTTTAATTATCGGTGGAGACATAGTATAAATTTCGTTAGGGAATCTATAAGGTTGTTACAGGGAGCAAATTACTAATTAACTAAATATCCAACTTGCGTCCCTCTTGCCCCCCAACACCCATTGGTTAAGGTTTTTTATTAAGCCTTTAAGGCTTTAATTACCCTGTTTATCCGATTATTTAAATCGCTTTAAACAATATCGAATTCATGAAAACCGATAGCATATACACTTTTTGAAACCGATTTAAGTACTCAGATCGCTTTACACAAAACCGAATTTCAAATCGGTATTATTAAATTCAAATCGACTTCAAAACGCGCATAGACGGTTGAATCGGTTTGAATCGATTGACTTTTGAATTTTTGTCACAAATTGTTCGAGTTTGACATAAAAGTAAAACTAATTTTCAAACCGGTTAATTTGAAACGACTTGATTAGGTTGCGCATAAACATGGCAGTGGAATCGGTGTGAGTCAAAACGGTAACAATTCAATTCGATTCATTTTGTCGGATAAACAAGGTAAATAAAGCTTAAAATTTCCGTTTCGGTGAATACGTGTGAGAAAACGCAACAATAATTTACCTACGAGGTCAGCTGATGTAAAAGCTCCAAAACGGAATTGCATTGAACTGATGAAATGAGGAATTTACTCACATTTATAAACAAATGTCAGAGTTTGGGTAAATTCGTCATTTGCAGCTTGTGGGCAAAGCTTTAACGTGTCCGAAGTTGAATATTTAGTTACTCAATAATTTTTTCGTGACATACGTCAATGAATAAAACTAAACGGAATTTGGCATCACAAAATCCGTGAATGAATCAAAGATGGCTGTTCTTAATCGAAATATCATCCGTTCGATAAGAAGCAGACGCAAAGCTCAATAACCAGAATTTCCTGGTAAAAACAATCTTCGTTTTAGTTTTGTTTTAACCAGGAATTTCTGTGGAATTCCGCGAATGGTCAATTCGTGATCTTAAAATCTGCAAGAATAAAATGCATAATGATCTAGTCTACAGGTCGTACAAAAGTTAATTTTACGCAGGAAAACCTTATGGCTAGCTTTACGAAAGAGCATTGCAAATTACAAATTGTAGCCAAGCAAGAGTGCTTTGGCAGAAAAAGCCAAAAGTTCAATATGCTCCGCCATAAAACATTTGATTTAAGCCGTCCAAGGAAAGCAATAAATTCATGCCCAAGAATGAAATTGATTTGAACTGCAGGAATGACAATGAAAACAAGCAAAAACAGAGCAAATCCAATCTCAACGCTTGCGGAGCCAACGAAATTTTTTTATTTTTCTCCCTCAAACTTCGTGCCTTTGTTTTACCTCTTTCACTTTCGTCTAGCTATCACTTTCACCTCTTTCACTAGGAGCTAATAAATCTAATAAAACATAAGTTTATATCAGTTTTTCCTGATTTTTGTCAAGTTTTATTTTTTTATTTTCACTTTTTAGGATGACATTCGCTTGGCAAAAACTATTACATTCTTCTGCTAAATAAGCAGTTCGGAATGAACAATTCCATTTTGATAGGCTTCCTATCTCATGATTCCGATTCTTTGACGGAACGGAATTATTGTTCGTACGAAGACCGATACGTTAACGGATTCCGTGATTTGTCCCCAGTTTAATTCGCACTACCACAAATGAAATTGAGAGAAATGAAATTGTTTGAAAACTGTTCTTAAATGTCCGCGGAATACGAGTGATATGAAATTAAAAAAAAAAAAAAATCGGTGGATTTCGGTCAACAAACGATCTACAAAAGAGAATTTTTGCATACTGCACTACAATATGGCGGCAAACTTTCTAGACGATTTTCCGAGCCGGGCGTTGGTGTCCATCCGCTTTAGATAACCCAGCCATCGTAGCCTTAGGTTGGTGTCGCTGTACAGCCCGTATAGTTCGATGTTATATCTCCTCCTCCACTCTCCGTCACAGATCAAATTAATGAATATTATATCACAACGCGCAATAGACTTATACGCCATTCACATTAAATCATTAACTACGTTTTTAGCAAAAAGGTTACACAAAACCGTTTAGCCGCTCACACATCTGAACGGGAACTGGGTTTTGTTTTTGTTTGTCTGTAGTACACCAATCGTCATAATTTAAGCCCATATTTATTTTCGAAAGGGCTTTTAAAGATCCTTAAAAGAAGGGATATATCGAAAATTGTATCCTAGACTCAAATATGCAAGCAATTTTTAGATAGAGCCTTCGGTTTCGTAGATATTTGTATCCAAATTTAAGGCAAAACTGACATTCTCTACAATTCACAAAAAGTTTAATTTGCAACGACAACGTGATTCTCGTGACGTTCATAGTGGTCTTACGCAAAAACTAACATTAACTAGGGGGTAACAAAAACAGAAAACTATAAAAATATGTGGGAAACCTCATGCTTTTGATGAAGGTTATGCTAGTTTACGCAAAAACTTTGCTTACGTTCCAGTGCGACAAGGCTATTATTTTCATTAGAGCAATAACGAGCTAATGGATTTTGGTCGTCTTAAAGTTTGCCGCCATAATGTTGTGCAGTAGGTATGGAAAATATATTTTTTTAAGACCGTTTTTCGACGAATTTCTCGAAAATTTTATATTTCTCGTATTCCGTGGATATTTAATACTTTTGCAACACAAATGAGGCTTATTCTTGAGTGCATTATTGTGTTTAACTGCGATCTGTATCGGTAATGATACTCGAGATTTTAAGCATTGTGAAAAATAAAAGATTATGTCAAAATCTTTCTTGTCTTTACAACAATAATTGCTGGGCAAACCTTAACCACGAAGATGTTCACTGATTCCTTTTGAAACTAAATTAGGACAACGGAAACAGTCCAAAATAATCTGTTTAAATTTTTTTAACATTGTTTGACAACAAACATGTTCGAAAAAGATTTCGAAAACCTCTTTCGCATAATTCGAATTAATCATAGACAGGAACCTATTAGCGTTTGGTGAATACGGAGCAAAAATTTAAAAATAACAGCTCCAAAACTTAAAATCGATTTTAAGATTGCTCGTGAATACCGCCCTAAATCGCACAAATAAATAAGCAAATATTGTAAAGAAACCGCACCATTCGCATATAGTCGCCATCCCTACAAAGTGCCTGATGTTTAGAAACAGAAGAAAAAATCCCCTCTCTTGGCAAACAGACACTGTCAGGATAAACACTGTTGCAATTTTCACACGAAGCTTAGGAGCGACTGTCCACCCAAGCGTGTTGGTATTGGTAAATCTGAAAAATAAAATTCGCTTAAAATCACGATTTTATGTTGTTATTGCCGGATTCGAGTCTGTCAGATTTGACACTAGCAATTAGCACACTGCATGAATGAAAGAATTAAATATTACCTTATACGCATGTTGTGACATTTGTTGGCCAGGCCAGACCTAACTGTAAATATGACGTATTGAGAGTTCACTGTCAATTCGTATGCGTGTAAAAAAAGTCGCTTGTTTACAAAACAAGCTGTGCTGGCCAATCACAGCTCATGAATCTGTTTTCCATTGACTCCGATGAAGAGGCTGCGTTGTATATGCACTTTTTTCTCAAAATTGTGTAATCTTATGTTCTGTGATTTGTGAGCACACTATTTTCAAATAAATACGACCTGGTTGCTTCCAGTGGTTTTTCTTCGCCTTTTTGAACACACCCCAATATACATTTAACATTCCATTAAATTTTCTGGAAGTGTTTTCCAACCTATTTAGCCACACTTTCATGGAACATCCAAACAGTGTCGCTTAGTTTTCTGTGTGATATTTTATATTTTGTCCGCCGGTTTGCATATTCTTCTCTGGCAAATCGCCTGTAAACACAAGAAAAAAAATTTTAATTCGCACATTTTTCTCAAGTTTTAAATGTTCAAAACGTGTTCAACATTAAACTCGGTAAACAATGGGAACACATGAACTAGATCAAATCGAAATGAATACCTTTCGGAGTTATGTTACGATGCTGGGCGATTCGTCTGCCAAAGACGAAATCAAGCTGAAAGCAGCCCAAGAATTGAGCGAACATTTCGAAGTGATTGTCCAAACAACGATGTTTCCAGCGTTTTTGGAACACTCGTTGAAAATATTTGTGAAAATCCTGCAGGATGGTGAACCACAATTCATATCGGAGAATACAGTTCAACACGTAAGTTCTTGTTAAATTTTAGGGGCTTGTTCTATTTTGTCTGCATAGAAAGTTGTTCCCCATTGTGGCTGTGGAATTTCGCAAAACATTGCAAGATTTCTTCTGTATTTATTCTTTTTCTAATTAAAATTTGTTTGTAAATCAGAAACGGCGATTGATTTAAGGAGAAGGATTTAGAAATAAACTAATTGTTACACATACAGATGCTTTGCTTTGTTCCGGGATTCTTCAAAGGAGAAACTTTTTGGTTCAAAAGGTGTTCTTTAGTCAGGGGAGGGATTACCTACTGCTTTTAAGAATGTTAAGGTGTTTTTTTTTTTAAACTTTT
Source organism: Neoascia interrupta (assembly GCA_947623515.1). Taxonomy (NCBI): domain Eukaryota; kingdom Metazoa; phylum Arthropoda; class Insecta; order Diptera; family Syrphidae; genus Neoascia; species Neoascia interrupta. Next base: position 172,374,759 of record OX392462.1, on the reverse strand, counting down.
GTTGAGAAATATTTCTAAAGTTTGTTGGTTTTAGCGACGTACGAAGCTGAATATCTTTGCCTATCAATCCCTACAATAAAGACCCCTATCTTACTGCCTTCGTTGGTAGCGCGACAAAACTCTAGAATCTATATTGCCCTGCCGATTAACCTCACTGGCTTTATTCGGGTATCTGTTTTTATGTTGTGGGCCATTCCTCTATTACGCGACATGTTGGTGTTTTATGTGCATTATTTATGCAAAGAGAACAAGTAGGCTGTTTTGGCACCCGAGATAAAATCTTTGAATAGTTAGTCATGGTCCCTAAATCACAGCGACTACCATGTCCCTCCAATTTAAGAGGTATGAAAGGCTGATGCTGCCCCTCTCGCTATGCAAGGTTTGTTTCCACCAACTTTCTGTACATTTGATCGCGTTACCTTCTAGCTAACCAGCACTTTCTACACTGTAGGTGGGTTTTAAGAATCTTGCTTACTTACTTAAGGTGGCTATACAGTCCGAGGTGGACCTGGGCCTCAGCCAACAAGCTTTGCCAGCCAGCTCTGTCTCTAGGTAGCCGTCTCCAGTTTCGCACGCGAAGCATGCGCCACCTGAGTCTCGGTGCTCCTCTGCCGCGCCGTCCCTGCGGTGTGGATTCGAAGATTTTCCGGGCTGGGGCATTGGTGTCCATCCGCTCTAGATGACCCAGCCATCGTCGACGTTGTGTTTTGACTCTTTTGGCTAGCTCGGTATCGCTGTACAGCCCCGTTCGATACACAATTCGATGTTATATCTCCTCCTCCACTCTCCATCTATGTAGACGGGACCGTAAATCCCGATGACAGCATATACTTGGTTTTGCCCTCTTTGACTGCTAAACCCATATTCGCCGCTTCCGTCCTCACGAAGGTTTTGACGGTTTTGGTTTTATTTTTGTCAAACGATATATTCGTGTCGAAGCTGCTTGTCTTTTGGGCTTCTGAGCACTGGGTTGTTTGTGCTTTCACTCGGTTGTTTGCAACATCAATGGACTGCAAAAGAATTTTTTCGCAGAATCTGTCTATGCTATCACGTTTAAAGCAGCTGTTTTGGCCCTCACCGAAACTCAGGTAGGTGAGAATCCAGATGATCTGACAAGCTTTGATCTTCATCTGGCTCTGCCTGATTATTGGTAAGTTCTTTGGGAGCAGTGATTTCGCCTACATTGTTTCATAACTGGAACAACAGTAGCGACCAATCGTTTGATTTCGTTTCGAACCTTAGGCAGCTAATGAATTACTGCTTCATATATCTAAGTCGCAGCCCGAGCTTACACGGCGAGTTATCCTGCAACAAATTTGATGAGTTGTCTGAATCATTAGAGAGTGTGTCCAGACCACTCTTCAGAGTGCCGAGAATGCAATTGCCCAAAGCCAGCAAAAATTGCTTGTCTTTTGTAAGGAACATTAAAAAATCTGCGTCATCTGCTATCCTAACATTCTCCTGCAGCAACACTTCGGCTGTTAGCTCCTTCGATAAAGCCAATCTGCTTGAAGCTCACTTCGCTTCCAGCTCCACGCTGCCGAATTGTGACATTTCTCCACCTGTACTTGAGCGCACTTTATGGGTCAAGTACACTTTCGCACTCGTACAGTGAGTTCTTAAAAATCTCACTGTACACGGTCCTGATGGCAATAGCCGCCGTTATTCGGAAGAGTAGTTTATCCACCCTAGCTAAACCTCCGGCTAAACTTGTGTCGGAGGAGCTTTGTCCCTCTTCTGGTGTCTTCCCAAGAAGATGGAAAACAGCGGTTTTTTACTCTTCGAAAAAAGGCGAACTTCCTAGGCACCTTTCCTACGCTAGGTGCATATATGCAATACCTCAAACAAAATTAATGCATTCACCCTTGAGATCGACTTTGGACATTATACTGCAATTCATTTTTTAGCCGAATCATGGATGTTCAACGAGCTTCCACGCGTGGTTTTTCCTTTTAGTTTTAGTCCGCAAAAATCTAGTGTAGTAGTAGCTAAAAATCAAAGTGCACCTTCTATTTCTCCATTGATTGTTATTTATGACTACTTTTCTAATGAGAACTCATTGAAAGGATAGTTATAACCCCTTAAATGCGAGTAAATTATAAAAAAAAAGTTATCAGGATTTGTTTTCGGTTTACTTGTTACAGTTTTTATTTTCCAGATGACCAGAGTTAAATGAACACTAGACCTAGCGTCTCAAGTTATGAACACATTTTTACTACGGACAAAATTATATTTTTACTAAATTTTTTCACATATTTATTCACTTTCTAGATACGAAAGCTCATCTTGGAAATGATGCATCGACTGCCAATCAGTGAGAACCTCCGACCTCACGTGAAGCTTATTATTTCACTAATGCTTAAACTCCTTCGAGTCGACAACGAGGAAAATGTTCTAGTGTGCTTGAGAGTCATCATCGAACTGCATAAAAACTTCAGACCATCTTTTAACGTAGAGGTAATATGCTCGGCGAAAAACTGTTAAAACATTTATTTAAAACTATTTCCTTTCCTATAGATCCAGCAATTCCTAGCTTTCGTAAAGGAGGTTTACACAGACCTGCCAATGCACGTGACAAAAATATTCGAATCTACGCCACAAATAAGAGTAAAAGATCTTAAAGAGCTTGACTTTGAGAAACTCCTCTCCGAAACATATGCTGTAAAGACAATATATGTAGAGAAGCTCACAGAAGCGGGCACAGTAACACAAGCTGTAAGAATTAAGTTTTTAAAAAAAGCGATATGCCAATAATACTATTCTGATGAAATTTTTATTGCCACTTTCAGTACAGCTTTTTGCCAAAGGGTTTTATGTCCCTCAGAGTCCTGCAAGAGCTTCCCATAATAGTGGTTTTAATATATCAAATTTACAAAAATGCAGTGTATCAAGATGTTGCTGATTTTGTGCCACTCATCATGACAACAATTACTCTACAACCGTCGCTGGTTCAGAGGTTAGTTTCATGGATTTTTTGTTGTGAATTTTTTTTTTTAATCTTTAAAATGTTGCCCTTTTCCAGGACATCACAGTATTTCAATAAAGAAATTTTTGTGGACTTCATGGGCGCCCAGATAAAAACTCTTTCTTTCCTAGCTTATATCGTCCGGTTGTTTCAAGTAAGTTTTGTGCACTTGTAATACATTTTATTATAACTAACACACGCTGTTTCCAAAGGACGCGGTTGTTGCCCACGCTCCATCAGTTGTCAAGGGTATGCTCGGGCTTATGGAGCTCTGCCCCAGGGAGGCAGCGAACCTAAGAAAAGAACTTCTTATTGCCGCAAGACACATTTTTGCTACCGATCTTCGACTAAGTAAGATTTACATTTCTTAATGTTTTTAATGTGACTTTCAACCCATGTTTCCTTCTTCTTACAGAGTTCATTCCATATATTGACCGAATGTTCGATGAAGATCTGCTTATTGGGAAAGGAGTCACTTTGGATTCCATCCGTCCACTTGCGTACTCAACACTAGCCGATTTAGCTCATCATGTGAGGGAGAACCTCAGTCTTAAAGCCCTTTCAAAAGCGGCAAATCTATTTTCGAAAAACGTTCACGATGAATCCCTGGCCACTGGCATTCAGACAATGTCGTGTAAACTTTTATTGAATCTAGTTGATTGCATACGACATCACAGTGAATCTGAGCCAGTTAAAGCGAGAGAGCTACTCATAACCCTGCTGAAGGTCTTCACTTCGAAATTCCAAAGTATCGCAAAAATTCAGCTGCCTTTGATTATGCAGAAGTGGTAAAGTTTTAACTGCTTCCTTTTTTATTTGATATCGAAACGTTTTCTTCTAAAGGAAAACCATAAAGGATCAACAAACGCCTACAGCTCCTGGCAGTGCAGCACAACCGACTGAGACTGCGAATACCTCTAGCACAGAAGCAAAAGAAGGGGCAACATTGGTGAGTAAACTTGTTTTGTTTTTACAAATACAAAAATACAATTTTAGTTCGCATAAGTACTTAGTGCAGAAAAAAGATCATGTTAAATGTCTTTAAATTTTAGTGGCTAAAATTAATCTTTTTTTAAACTTGTCTATTTAAGGAAATACCACCTTTTGATCAAGCTTCTAAAGTAAACAGCTTTGGGATCTCCGGTGTGAACAGTTTGAATGTTGGCGAGTACAGAAGTCTGGTAAAGACACTTGTCGGTGGCGTTAAAACGATCACCTGGGGATGTGTAAGCTGCAAGGTAAGAGCGATCATCAACATTGCAACCAGCTCTTAATCCCACTTCATTTAGCCCGTTTTGATTGAAAACAAACTATTCCTGCCCCACGAGCTGAGCATTTACATCGACCTTATATACTGGGCATTGGAAACACTTGACATATACACAGTTGTGCCAAACACAGCGATGAATTCCAACCAGATTCCAAAACAATCTGGACATATGCCTCGTACCAAAGAGGAAAAGGAAGTTCTAGAACACTTTAGTGGAATCGTAAGACGTTTACAGCGAATTACTGAAAATTTTTCTCTAACTAATTTTATATTTTCAGTTCCTAATGATGCATTGTCAAAATTTCCAAGAGGTCTTTGCCACCACAATCGAATACATGGTAGAGAGAATATACAAAAATAATTCAATTCAAGTCGTGGCCAATTCGTTTCTGGCAAATCCATCCACATCGCCCCTGTTTGCAACTGTGTTGGTCGAGTACCTCCTGGAGCGAATGGAAGAAATGGGATCCAATGTTGAACGATCGAATTTGTATCTTCGCCTTTTCAAGCTAGTTTTTGGCAGTGTAAGCCTCTTTCCAGTTGAAAATGAACAAATGCTTCGGCCACACTTGCACAACATCGTAAATCGTTCAATGGAACTTGCAATGACGGCAAAGGAACCTTACAATTATTTCCTCTTGCTGCGGGCTCTATTCCGATCGATTGGTGGCGGAAGCCACGATCTACTCTATCAAGAGTTTTTGCCTCTCCTTCCGAATTTGCTGGAAGGACTCAACCGCTTGCAGAGCGGTTTCCATAAGCAGCACATGAAAATCCTATTCGTCGAGCTGTGTTTGACCGTACCGGTGAGGCTTTCATCATTGCTGCCATACTTGCCGATGCTAATGGACCCACTTGTATCGGCCCTTAATGGCCCGCAGTCTCTGATCAGTCAGGTAAGGCCATTTGAATTTTTTTTAGATTAGTTGCCCTTCTACATTCTAATCTCTCAAAACAGGGCTTGCGCACTTTGGAATTGTGTGTAGATAACCTGCAACCAGATTTCCTATACGATCACATTCAGCCAGTTCGGGCTGATCTCATGCAGGCACTTTGGCGTACCTTGCGCAATCAAGACAGTGCAGCACTTGTCGCTTTTCGTGTGCTAGGCAAGTTTGGTGGAGGCAACCGAAAGATGATGATTGAAGCCCAAAAGCTGGAATTCAATGACAAAGACACGCCTACCTCAGCGATTGTTGCCTATTTCCAAGACCATCGAAAACCAATCGATTTCCCTGTTGATAAGGTTATTGAAATCGCCTTCAGTGCTCTGAATCTAAACGCAACAGACTCATTTTATCGACGACAAAGTTGGGTAGTCATCCGGTGCTTCCTTGGTTTGTATTCTTTTGCTTTTGGGGAAACTCTTTTACTTACTATAATTTTACTTTCAGCTGCTTCAATATGCCTTGATGACGACAAGCACACGCTGCAAAAGCTATTTATGCACCCGAGCTTTGTTGAAAGCAACATAAATCTGTTGCCGTCCTATTACAAATCAAACGAAGCTCAGGCGCGTCAAACCCACCAGACAGCCCTAACAGGAATGCTTGTAGCCGCAGCTACAAAAGAGCTCAGAGAATCGGTTCTGCCATTTATGGTATCGGTGGTTCGACACTACACAATGGTAGCCATTGCTCAACAATCTGGCCCCTTCCCATTCAAACATCATTTCAACAATACCGGCTTGGATCCGTTGGTGTTGATAGATGCATTAGCCGTGTGCATGGGACACGAAGAAAAAGAGCTGTGCAAGCCAGGCCAGTTGTGCATAAGTCTGATACTTAAGACAACAACAAACATATTGGGTAACAAGGAAAGAGCATGCCGCTTACCACTGATGCAATACCTGGCTGAGCGTATGGTTGCGTTATGCTATGAGCGACCTTGGTATGCCAAAATGGGCGGATGCATGGCCATTGAATGCCTTTACCAGCATATGTCACTCTCGTGGTTGTATCAAAATTTATTCGCTTTCCTACGAGCCTTTATATTTGTAATCATGGACTTGGGCGGAGAAGTGTCCAGTGGAACCATAGACATGGCTAAGACTTATTTGGAGAACATGCTTCGCATAAGTATGGTACCCTTGGATAAGGACTTGAAGAACAAAGAGCTCTTGGCCCTTCAAACCAAGACTATGTACGAAGTCATACACGAATTGGTTCGTCAAGTAACGAGTCCCAATACGCTGGTTCGCGAACAAGCTATGTCGTCTTTGAGACTTATTGCTGAGTTACAGAAAAAGACTGTCACTGACGTTATGGATCCTCACCGGGAGGTGCTGGTAGATATTATTCCACCACAGAAGCATTTTCTAAGACATCAACCTGCTAGTGCCCAAATAGGACTCATGGATGGAAACACTTTCTGTACGACACTGGAGCCGCGACTGTTTACAATAAGTGAGTTTTGGTTATTTTATTGATTTAGCTTTAGGCGTAGGAATTTTTTACTGATTTTTTGAAAGTTTTTCTTGAACTTTTTATTGATAAACTCTTAAAGTCCTCTTCCTTCAACGTTTCGTCGAATACTTGTCGACTTTTTCAGGGTTATTGTTTTATTGATTTGACATTTTGAAAATTCGCATTAAAAAAATATCGACCCATTCCATTTAATATTAAGCTCGAAACACTGATCCAAGCAAACAGTTATTGACATTTTCGTTATTAGATCTATCAAACACGTACCATAAACTCTTCTTCGAAGAACTCCTCATCCTGAGCGAAGCTGAGGATGCAATTTTAATAAAACTTGATTGCTACAAGAACGTAACAAACTTGACTCCGCTAAGGAAGAGTGCTTTGCGCGCACTAGCTGCTTGCCACTACATAACAGAAAGTACCTTTAGAGAAAAAATAATCGACATTTTGTTCAATGTTATGGAAAGCAACAACAAGGAACTGCAAGAAGTGGCTTTCGAGTGCATGCAGAAGTTCTTATTAGTTTTCCAAATCGAAAAGGAAAAGGTTCGCTGACTGAGATAACATTTAAAATTGTTTGACTTATTTTTTTATTTCTTCAAAGGTTCGTGAAGGAATGCGGCCATTGCTACTTACTCTTGGTGACCATCGCAACTTGAATCTGACTGCAACTAAGAGACTATCATATTTCACCCAGCTTTTCCCATCAATGTTCAATGAAAAACTCAGCGAACAAATCCTACAGCATTGTCAAGAAATGATAAAGATCTCAGTGAATGCAAACAAAACAACGAAACAGGGTGGCAACTTCCTTGCGGCTGCAAAGGCTGAAGAATATGAGCAAAAGATTGCCATTCTTATCGGAATGTTCCATCAAATATCAGCAGCTACGCCAAAGTATATAGAGAGTCTGTGCCAGTTAGTGCTTAAGACTGAAAACAATTTAATGATGGAATCGTGTCCATATCGAAAGCCGCTGTTGAAATTCTTGCTCAGGTATCCCAACGACTCTGTCAATCTGTTCCTCACAGACAATAACGTTGTTAGTCATCAATGGAATCGTTTCCTCATATACATGCTCAAGCACAAGGATGGTTTGCCGTTCCGCACAGCCATACAGAACACAAAATCCCACCGACTAATGCAAATGATAAATTGCAATTGTCCCTCGTTTGCACATCTTAACGAGCAACAAAAGTACGAAGTTTGCCACCAAGGCGTTTTGATTGTTTACACACTAATGGAGCAAGACGATCAATGGCTGCTTACACAGTCCGATATCGTTGCAGTGTTAAAAAATCTTTGGCAGACAAGTCTATACAAGACATGCGAGACAAATGTGGCCTGCGATCTGTGGCATCTTGTCGGAAAGATTCTGTTGTTTTACTTCTCCCACAATACCAACGACATTGACTTGCTGTTTCAACTGCTGCGAGCGTTATGTTTGCATTTTATTCCGGACTTTCACTTCCTGCGAGATTTCCTGCAGAACACTGTAGCCCAAAGCTATACTGTGTCCTGGAAGAGGAATGCATTCTTCCATTTCGTGGAGAACTTCAACAGCGCACTCTTGTCCGAGGATCTGAAAGCGAAAATTCTTACCGCTATTTTGATACCATGCTTTGCAGTGAGCTTTGAAAAAGGTGAAGGCAACAAGTTGATTGGTGCTCCCCCTACACCATATCAAGAAGATGATAACAACATTGTGTCGGTGTTTATAAGCAAGGTGTTCGATCCTGATAAGCCATTTGCTAATGACGATGCAGTTCGTATTGCATTGTTACAATTCGCGTGTCTGTTGGTGGAGAAAGCTTCACCACACATACACGACGGTGACGCCAACAATAAACGTCAAGGCAATAAGCTCAGGCGGCTGATGACATTCGCGTGGCCTTGTCTGCTAAGTAAAAATTGTGTTGACCCGACTGCACGCTACCACGGACACTTGTTATTGGCCCACATAATAGCTCGCTTGGCGATACATAAAAAAATCGTTCTTCAAGTGTTCCACTCTCTGTTGAAGGGACATGCTCTCGAAGCTCGTCCAGTCGTGCGACAAGCACTAGAAGTATTAACTCCAGCAATGCCCTTGCGAATGGAGGACGGTAACACTATGCTGACGCACTGGACAAAAAAGATAATCGTCGAAGAGGGACATTCAATGCAGCAATTGTTCCATATTCTTCAACTCATCGTTCGTCATTACAAGGTAACTATGGAAGCAAATAGCCTGCAAAGATTTGAAATAACATTTTGATTTAATTTAAAGGTGTATTATCCAGTAAGACATCACCTTGTCCAGCACATGATCAACTACATGCAACGCTTGGGCTTTCCCCCTAACGCATCTTATGAAAATCGGAAACTGTCTGTAGAACTAGCCGAGACAATAATCAGATGGGAACTTCAGCGCATCAAAGAGGGTTCGACCACTGAAACTGATGCAACCATGGATGAAGAGCAATCTTCGAATTCGGGTGTCAAGAGACCATCAACAGATGATCCAAATGAACCACGCAAAAAATTCGCGGCTGGCGAGACTGCTCCAGTACAGCAACCGGCTCCATGTAAGTTTTTGCAACTCATCTCCTTAGGCCCATTTCACACATACCCGGCAGCCGGTTACCCGGTCGTTGGGAATGCGTTCTTGTGGGCTCGTTCACACATGCAAACCCGGTTGCCCATACAAAAAACCGGGTAGCCGGTGCCGCTTAGCCGGCTGCCGGGTATGTGTGAAATGGGCCTTACTCTCTTTTGTCTCTTAGCATTACGCTCTTTAACAAATCAAAACTATTCGATTTTGTTTTTAAATTCGAAAATTAAAAGTTGCGTATAAGGAATCCCTGGTTTTCTTATAAAATATTCAATATTCGAACCGGTCCATCCAAGTTTGTTTAAAAGGCCGGTTTCCCCAAGCATCTTCATAAATCATTTTTACTGTCACTTCTTATTGGCGTGAGTGATAAAGTATTAATCAAATCTCTTGTCGGTTATTCGGTAGTTGTCGGTTAGAATAACCTAGGCAAGGCAAGCCTGTCAAAGAAGGGAATAAAATGGAAACCCCAGGTGGCAATCCAGAAGGTACGCTCGTCGGATTCTGGGTAGTAATTTGTTGCTTTCGAAACCTTTTTGAAACGATCAATGTTGCTTTCATCCCCAACATCTGGAGCGCACGTTTCCGGGAAAGGAAGTCCGCCGGCTAATCAGGACTCAGCAAAAATTAAATGCTTTGAACCGGAGAACAACTAAATCCGCGCTAAACTTAAAGAAGTAGAATTTCTTACGGAATTGAAACGATGCCTTAAAGAACCCCCGTGATGTATTAAATTCGAAGTACGGCTTTATAATCCAGTCAAATTAAGATTTTACCTGGAAAGTTTTGGGCTAGTTCAGATTCATTACAATTGACCTATCGAGATGCACCTAACGTTAAGCCTCGAAAGTAGATATTATCAGTGAAAGAAAAGAAAAACATAAAGTCGCAAAAATACTAAACAAAATTTTACTCTGTACGCTGAGCTTTGAACAAAAGCCGACTGACAACCCCGTGTATGAGTTCATACTTGACGGTCTTCTTTTTAATGTGTTGGACTTGGTGGTGAATTTTAGGTATTAGCATCGACTGATACTGCGGACACATATTTCTCAAACAACCTTATAAGTCGTCCCTTATTTGCGCTGCTACTGATACTTTTGTGCCTTTTTAATTATAGCAACTTCAACAGCATCGCAGCAACAAAAAGTTGATGAAATCGAACGCCCGATTGATAAGGTACAATGCGATAATGTTCTGAATTTCTTGATTCGTTTGGCGTGTCAGGTAAACGATGCACAATCAACTCCAGGTGTGCTTTCGCCAGGAGAAAATCTATCGCGTCGGTAAGTGTATAAAAATATTTTATTTGTGTACCTAGCAAAAAAAAAAACATAATCAACAAAATTTTAGATGTGTTATGCTGCTAAAGTCAGCTATACGACCAGAGGTTTGGCTTCAACCCTTCGACTTGAAGCTGACTTGGTTGGATAAAGTGTTTGCATCTGTAGAAACACCACAAGCAAATTTGGGAAACATATCGACAGCACTGGAACTCTTAACATTTTTCATGACAGTATTACGAAAAGAGCACGTACTGGCCATTATAAGACCCATTCAACGTGGTCTCTCAGCTTGTGTGACGAACCAAAACACTCGCGTAATACGATTGATGCATGCTTTGATATCCCGCCTGATGTCGTTGTTCCCCGCTGATTCTCATCACAAGCACGAAGAGCTTGATATTCTCTACGCAACCGTTAGCAAAATGATCACAGACTCTTTCACCAACTATGAAAAAAGTCCACAACCCACTTCTGCCTCACTCTTTGGGGCTCTCATGATTTTGAAGGCATGTTGCAATAACAACGCCAGCTACATTGACCGAATCATGCTGCAATTTATGCGTGTGCTAAACCGACTAACCAAAGACCACATGACTGTGCCAAATGCAGGTGCAAATGCACCTCCTCCAGTAGAAACCAGCACCCTGTCGGTGGAGCTGTTGATATTGTCACTTGATTTGATCAAAAACAGAACCGTTGTCATGGGCCTTGAAATAAGAAAACTCTTTATTGGAGGGATCCTAGTCGGATTGATAGAGAAGAGTAGCGACGCCAAGATACTGAAGTGCATCATAAAGATGATTGAGGACTGGATGAAAACGAAAAATCAAACTCTTCCTGTGAATCACACTCCATCTATTCGGGAGAAGTCTATTCTTTTAGTTAAGCTCATGCAGTATGTCGAAAAAAGATTCCCTGACGATATGGAACTGAATGCACAGTTCCTGGAGCTAATTAATTACATGTACCGCGATGACTATCTGAAGCAAACGGAACTCACAAGCAAACTAGAAGTCGCCTTCCTTTCCGGTCTAAGGTGCACGCAGCCGAGTATTCGTGCGAAGTTTTTCGAAATCTTCGATGGATCAATGAGACGTCGCCTGCACGATCGTCTTCTGTACATAATCTGTTCACAAGCTTGGGACTCGATTGGACCGCATTACTGGATCAAACAATGTATTGAACTTTTGATTCTCACAGCAAACACTCAGACTCAAATACAGAACGCAAACGAGCATCACTTGATTCCGAGCATCTCGTCGGTAATCAATTTTGCCGACTCTGAGGAGAAGAAGCACTTTGTCATTTACACGCCGCTGCAGATAGACCCGGTGGAGAAAACCTCAACGTTTGACGAAAAAGATGACTTCTTTGACATTGATTTGGGTGCGGAATCGAATATCTTCCGACCTGAAGATTCTGATCGCTCTGTGCCGAACAGACAAGCTTCGCTAGTTGAACTTATTGGCAAGCAAGCCGAATTTCTTGAAGTCAATCGCAAAGTTCGCACCGAACATTTGTTGGCAGCTACTTCGCAAATGTGCCATATGGACACACAACTCGCCGAGAAGATGTGGCTGTCCGTGTTCCCAAGGCTGTGGTCGATGCTTGACGAAGATCAGCAACAGGCTATAATGAGGGAGCTAATACCATTTTTGTCGTCGGGCTCTCACGTGATTCAAAAAGACTGCCACCCCAGTGCATTGAACACATTTGTAGAAGCGGTCATCCAGTGTAAACCTCCGATTTACGTGCCTCCTAGCCTGATTGCTTACTTGGGGAAGGCGCATAATCTCTGGCATCGCATGACTTTGATCCTCGAGGACATGGCCACCGATTGGCAGACTAAAAAGGACAAGTACCAAGAAAACTCAGACATAGACCTGAGTGAATACGATCTGACAGAAAATAGCCAAACAAACATTTGTGACTCGTTGTCGCAAATGTACTCGGCTCTCCACGAAGAAGATCTCTGGGCAGGGCTTTGGCTCAAGTATGCCAAATATCCCGAAACGAACACCGCGATAGCATACGAACAAATGGGTTTCTTCGAGGAGGCTCAAGCTGCATACGATTTGGCCATGTCCAAGTTCAAGCAAGAGGCACCAAATGGGCCGTCTATTCTAGAGATGAACAGCGAGCTGGTGTTGTGGGAGAACCATTGGATTCGATGTGCTAAGGAGCTGAACCAGTGGGACATTTTGCTGGACTATGCTCAGTCGAACAAAGACAAAAAGCCTCTGCTGATCATGGAAAGCGCTTGGCGTGTACCCAACTGGGCGCTCATGAAGCAAGCCCTCATTAAGGTTGAGCAGATCAATCCGAAGCAGTACGGCTACAAGGTGAACTTGTACAAAGGCTTCTTGGCAATTTTAAATCAAGAGGAGCAGCAATTGTCAAACGTGGAACGTCATGTCGAAATCGCCTCGGGTATGTGCATGAGAGAATGGAGACGTCTGCCACAAATTGTGTCGCACATTCACTTGCAGTACCTACAAACGGCGCAACAAATTATGGAACTACAGGAAGCTTGCCAAATCCACCAGGGTCTCATACAGGGTCGTAACTCCTCGTTACATGACATGAAAGCGATTGTTAAGACTTGGCGTAACCGTGTTCCGGTGATTGCCGATGATCTCTCCCATTGGAGTGACATATTTACGTGGCGACAGCACCACTATCAAATTATCACACAGCACCTAGAGCAACAGACTGACCAAGGACACTTAATGTTGGGGGTGCATGCATCGGCGCAGGCCATAATACACTTTGGAAAAATCGCCCGAAAACACAACCTGACTGGAGTGTGCCAGGAGTCGCTGTCGCGGATCTACACTATTCCCGAAGTGCCAATTGTTGATTGCTTCCAGGTAACACAACCATGTCCGATTTTTTTTGTAAGCTTCACCTAACCATTTTAAATTCTTTCAGAAAATTCGACAGCAAGTCAAGTGCTACTTACAGATGTCTTCAGTGAGTGGACGTGCAGAGCTGAATGAAGCTTTAGAAGTAATTGAATCCACAAATCTCAAATACTTCACCGGCGAAATGAATGCTGAATTTTATGCACTAAAGGGTTTACTATTGGCGCAAATAGGACGCTCTGAAGAGGCAAACAAAGCGTTTAGTGCCGCATGTAAACTCCACGATGGACTGACCAAGGCTTGGGCTCTGTGGGGTGATTACTTGGAGCAAATCTTCACCGGAAAACCCAGACAAATGTTGATCGGTGTAAATGCAATAACCTGCTTCTTACATGCCTGCCGACACCAAAATGAAAATAAAACGAGAAAATATCTAGCAAAAGTACTGTGGCTGTTGTCGTATGATGACCCAAAGGCGTCTTTAATGGAGGCTCTTGAAAAGTACGTCGTTGGAGTGCCTCCACTTCATTGGCTGCCCTGGATTCCACAATTGTTGTGTTGCCTCGTTCAGTATGAGGGAAATGTTATACTTAACCTTTTGAGCCATGTAGGTTTAGTTTTTAAGATTTGAGCAAAAGCGCGGTTATTGAATTCCTTTTCTTTTTTGAAGGTTGGCCGCATGTACCCGCAAGCCGTGTACTTCCCCATAAGGACGCTCTTCCTCACACTTAAGCTGGAACAAAGAGAACAACATAAGGCTACCGAGCAGGCGAATTTAGCCAACAAGATGCAAAATTATGTAAGTAGAAATAATTTGCTTATTTTATAAAATTATTTTCCATCACTTAAAGCCCACACTCATGTACGCGCATTCGATATTTTTATCATCGCATACGTATAGGAGTGAATTTATCGTGTGCTTGAGAGATTTAAAAAAAAAACAAGGAAGTGCTCGGCGACTGTTCTGATATTAGCTTATGCGCATTTTTAGCAGGAGTTTGTCGTGCAAAGTTGTGGACTTTGGAAATGAAGCTGTAGGTACTCTCTGGCATTCGATGAAGGTGAAAAATTATGGCACATATTCATTATTTAAGCAAGTCGTTAAATAGAAACCTGGGAAGCCATCCAAGCTTGGAGAAAGAATGTTTAGCGGTTCTGCGGGCTATTGAATAGTTAAAACCTTACATCGATGACTCAAGGTTGTCTCAGACCCAGCTTGTAGACAAGCTCATACGGGTACCTGACATTGCTGATCATACCACCAAAACACTGGACTTGTTTTTAACCTCCCATCCCGGCAAATAGACGGTCAATGTCTGACCTCCTCTAGGCTCGTCAGACCATTGTGTCATATCGACTTAATTTTTGTAAGACTAAAAGTTGAGGCAGAAAATACTATATTGTCCCAAAGGTAGTACAATTTTTTTTCGTCAAAAATGTGAAAAATTGTGTCTCATCCCAACACTAGTCTCCAACTAGTCTTCCTTGTTCGCGGTTGTATTATAAAAAAAAAAAACTAGCACAACGGTGGAACGTTTCTGCCTTAAGTTTTCTATTTTCCTTTCAGGATTATATTTTAAAACGAGAAGAAACCATTTTATATAGTAAAATAAACTTCAAAAAGGTATTTAGATTTTTGTTGTAACAAGTTTTGGGAAATGTAATTTGTAGTTTTGTCAATGAAATTGTCTCCCTGAAGAAGTCGAAAATTATCGACGAAACGTCGAAAGGAAAAATAAATCAGAACTTTTTTCGTATTTAAAAATAACGACCAAAAGCTCATTCTAAATAAGAAAACAAGATTGTTAAGCATTAAAAACGTCAAATATTTTCCGCCTTCTATTTACGCACTTATTTTTTATGCTGACTTGATCTCTATTTTTTGCAGCAGCAACAATCGGACGAACAGTCTACCGAAAAGACAAATACTTCCCATAACTCTATCAAAGCCACACCCTCAATGTGGCGGTGTTCAAAGGTAATGCACGTTCAGCGAGAAATCCATCCCACAATTTTAAGCTCACTCGAAGGCATTGTTGACCAAATGGTGTGGTTCCGCGAGCGATGGACTGAAGAGGTGCTGAGACAACTACGACAGGGTCTTATCAAATGCTATGCAATTGCATTCGAGAACAAAAGCGCCGTGAATAAAGCCACCATTACACCGCACACATTGCATTTCGTGAAAAAGCTTGTATCCACATTTGGTATTGGCATTGAAAACACATCGGGCTCCGTAGCTTCATCATCGACTAACTCGGCTGCTTCGGAATCGTTTGCGAGGAGAACGCAAATAACATTCCAAGATCCCGTATTTCAAATAATGAAAGGCCAGTTTACCAATGACTTTGATTTCTCACAACCTGGAGCAAATAAATTGCACTATCTGATAACAAAACTCAGGAAATGGATTAAGATTCTGGAAACAAAGGTCAAAAAACTACCCACGTCATTCTTGATCGAAGACAAGTGCAGATTTCTTTCGAACTTTAGCCAGAAAACGGCAGAAGTTGAATTGCCGGGTGAATTGCTACTGCCCGGACCATCTCATTATCACATAAGAATAGCTAGATTCATGCCCAGAGTGGATATTGTACAAAAAAATAACACAGCTGCCCGACGACTGTACATAAGAGGAACGAATGGAAAAATCTACCCATACTTGGTTGTCATAGATTCGGGATTGGGCGACGCTCGTAGGGAGGAACGTGTCCTGCAGTTGCTGCGAATGCTCAATCAATATCTGGACAAGCAAAAGGAAACGTCGAGACGTTTTCTGCATATTACAGTTCCACGAGTTGTACCGATCTCGCCACAAATGCGATTGGCACAGGACAATCCCACCAGTATTTCATTGCGTGATATTTACAAGAACGGTTGTAGCAAACTGGACATTGAGCATGAAACTCCCATTGTGCGGTACTACGAAAGACTGGCTGAGGTTCAAGCACGAGGAACACAGACGACACACCCCGTGCTCAGAGATATCTTGCGTGAAGTCCAAACGACCATGGTTCCGAAGACAATGCTCACAAACTGGGCTGTGCGCAATTTCCAATCAGCGACGCACTACTGGCAGTTTAGAAAAATGGTAAGTTTGTTCGGTTGAGAAAATTGGTAAAACTTGGTTTGTGCTAAACATTACATCCAACATATATCGGTATCGGTCCGATGTCTTGTCTACTAGACGGAAACCTTCACATAAAACATTTGTAGGGTTTCAGGTGTGATTCTTTAATAACATTGTTGTGTGTGGTTCGATACTTTGCTTAAAAGCGTTTGAGTGTCTTGCTTTTATAGTGGCAGTGGCATGTAGCAATTAAAGAACTAGTAATTCTTACTGTGTCAATATTGTTTGGGTCTGCAATTTGGGCCCAATTGCAACCCAATTCGGGCCTGCACACAAAATCAAACTGTGTTTTTGAATTGAATAAATTATTGTCTTCAACGTTTTCAGTAGAACCCACCATTCGATTGATGAAAAATGATAATGTTACTTTGAACACATCTATTTCCTGAAACCTAGTACACTGCATGCAGCCTTTACCCTATATTTGATGCCTTTCGTCCTTTTCCACAGCTTTCTGAGCAGCCAATAACACCATATTTTTTCTCCTTAGTTTACTCTGCAACTATCTCTCGCTTTTATAAGTGAATACGCCTTCCATTTGACGCGCCTCAATGCCGATATGATGTACCTGCACCAAGACTCTGGACTGATGAACATTTCCTACTACAAATTCGACGTGGACGACGAAACTGGTGACTTGGACGCAAAGCGACCAGTGCCATTCCGCCTCACACCAAATATTTCGGAATTCCTAACGAAAATCGGAGTTTCCGGACCACTCTCAGCATCGATTGTAGCAACTGCCCGTTGCTTTGTTCAGCCCAACTTTAAGCTAACATCGATATTGCAAGCAATTTTACGTGATGAAATTATTGCCGTACAAAAGAAACGCATCAAAGACGAAAGGACCATCTTTGATCCCAGTGGAGGAATCTCACTTGATTCTGTGCAAAAAATCGACATGGAGAACACAACACGAGTTGTCAACAAGGCAGTGAATGCAATTATGTTGCGCCTCAATAATGTTGCATACTTTGAAAAGGTCGACTCCAGCCAAATCAGTTCACTTGTGCAATCGGCCTCAAATCCTGACAACCTTTGCCGCATGGATCCGGCATGGCATCCTTGGTTGTAAATTTGAATATATAAGAAAGAAAAACAAAAAACTTCATTCTATATTTATCATAGAAACTACAATATAAGTTATAGTTTGTCCCGTAAAATCTAAATCTTTCAACACTACGCATTAGTTTAAGTTTTAGGTTTTAATTTCATTTTTTTTTATGTAACATAAATGCACTATTATTTTTTTAAGAAATTTAGACATAAATGTTGGAGCAAAACTTCATGTATGTATTTGGAATTGTTTCCTTAATATTTTTGAATTTGTGAATTCTACAAAATAAAAATAAAATAATATCAAGAATATTAAAAACAATTTTTTATTCGAGTCGCATGGTAAAATCGCAATGAATAAAATTTTGTTGCATATTTTACGGCCTTTCGGTTGGTCGTCAGGGAGTGCCCGGGAGAATTATGGACTCAACTGAAACCTTTCGTAGACTCGTTTGACAGTTCCTCTTCTGGGTAGAAGAGATACTTGCTTCTGGTTTTAATTCTGGATTCTCACACAATCATACAACGCATGTATCAAGTTGGATAAAAGTAATTTTTCCTCTGCAGAATAACTTGTGCTTCACAAAAATGCAAAGCCAGACAAACAATTCAAGAAAAACGTATTCGGCTGTTCGAATATACAGCCCCAATCTGGGAGAAGAACGCCCTGAGCCGGGATCCCCAACCGAAAAGGTTGCTCAATGCTTTTATTTGTCTTAGAGATGAGGTATAAATAGAAATCGATAACAGAAACTTAAAAATCGATAGAAAATCGAAAGCAAATGTGTTATTGACGATATCAATTTAAGTTAAAATTAATAACTAAAGCTACAGAGCTTATGTTAAAAACATTTTGGTTCAACGATTTGTTTAAATTAAAAACCAAAATCAAATCGAAATTTTTTATCAAATTTATCGATTAAAATTATTCGAAACTCTCATCAGTCTTGTTTATCCATCAAATGTTTGCTTCGCTTTCAAAGATTTATTTTTTGACGACGGAAATAATAACATCTCTTGGAAGAACTTTGAGAAACCCTGAACGTAAATGGACCTCCCATGAAGAACATTTGATTTGGCACTGTAAGGGCCGGTTTTTCAGTTCTGAGTTAATCCCAGCTTAACCCAAGATCTGTTAATCCCTTAGCAAAACGAATCCAAAGTTAACCCAGCGAGCAGTTTTTCTGTGCAGAGTTAACCCCGTCAACAAAGTTGCCAAAATCTTTGGCTCTCAAAATTTTTGACTTCCAACTCTCACTTTACATAATAAACAAAGGAAAAGAAGTGCAATTTATTCTCAGATGTCATTTTTCACAGAAACACTGCGATTCAACATAGAAAAAACATTCAAAGAACTTCATATTGTTCTCCAGAGTTGATCCGAGATTGGCTCACCAAATTCGGTGAGTTAAGCCGAGATTAATCCCAGAAATAAGTTCACTGAAAACTCATTTCTAGGGTTAATCTCAGTGTAACTTGGAAACTCGAGTGATCTCGCACTGAAAAACCGGCCCAAGTCGGTTCAGAATAGTCTCTGAGATTTCTCCTTACGTTCCTCAGGTTAAATGTAAAGCCAATCCGTTGGCGTTTAAGAATGAATGATGAGAGTCGAATTAAAACCATCAGCGAAAAATTAATTTTTAGCTGGTACAACTGGTTTAACTGATAAATAACTGCTTATTTCTACTCAAAATTATACAAAATTCTTATAAATATAACAGTACACAAACTAAATGCTTTTATTGTTTAAAACAAATCGAATATTTACATAAAATCATCAGAATCGTTGCCATCATCATAGTTAGTGGTCATTTTCTCAGTCGTCATGTAACTTTTATAGTTTCTTAGCTCGGCTTCTTCCTGTTTCTTTTTTTCCTCCTCTTTAAGCTTTTCTTTTTGCTTTCTTACCAGATGCTTCTTCTCTTCTCGTTCGGCAGCATCACGAGCTTCTCGTTGCTGGCGAAAGTCTGGATTCTGTTCGGTTTTGGTTTTATTGAGCCGATTGACGATCTCGTTTATTCGCTTCTCTACGCGAATTTTACGCACAAGGTTGTCCTTGTGGTAGGCTACTTGGCCAACTTCCATTCCTTGTGTTTTCTTTAAGTTCTCCCACATGGTGTACACCACGTCGATGTTGTTGATTTTGTTTCCCTGAATGCTGTTGGCTTTGACCAGTTGTGCGGCATCTTCTATCACGGCTAATGGTATGTCATCTATTGTTTGGCCCTAGGCAAATGGGTTTTAGTCTGACCTACTGGTTCTTTATAGGGGAGGTAAAAAATTTAAGACAAACTTACCGGTTTGAGGCGTAGGTATACGTGAGCTGAGGAATAGTTTTGTACATGGAACCAAACGTCCTCGGGCCATCCCCATTTGATGAGCTCTTCGTCTGTAAACGAGGCAGGAGTTTTGTAAAACACGGCAACGAACTACATGTATTTTCTTACTTTCATATTTGTCAATGCCCATAAATAATTCAAATCCTGGAGCGACAACATTACTGTTGAAGAAAAATACCATTTTGCTTAAAACAAATTCAACTATTTCTTTGAAAAATACTGCAAAATACAACACCGACACACCACAGGACTTAATTTTGTGCGGTTTTTTGACAACTCCATTCAGATCCCAGGGTTGCCGTCTATTCTTTTTGGGCTGTCATCGGTAGCAACGATACCATGTTGGCATACAGAGCTGAGTAGCCGAGTCGAAAAAGAATATCAGGCCCGACCCGGGTCATAAATTACTGAATAACTAGATATTCAACTTGCGTTCCTCTTGCTCTCCAACACCCAATTGTTTACGATGTTTTATAAAGCTTCAAATTTCCCTGTCGGTGAATACGTATAAGAAGATACAATAACAATTTACCTTACCCGATCAGCTGATGTAAAAGCTCCAAAATGAAATTGCATGGAAATGACGAATTGATGAATTTACTCACATTTGTAAGGAAATGTCGGCGGGTGGGTGAATTCCTCAACTTCAGCTTGTGGACAAAGCTTTTACATGTCCGAAGTTTAATATCTAGTTATTCAGTAATTTATGCTAAATATTCAACTTCGGACATGTAAAAGCCTTGCAGCTGGTCGCATAACGTAAATTAAAAGCTATGCCCTATATTGTTAGGAGATGTGGGTGAATTCGTCAATTCGTCAGTTCCCTCTAAGCACGGTGAACCGAATGCGAAACGAAAAATTGATCATCTGCCCATACAACTCTTCGCTAGCGTATCGCCTTGGCGAATTAGAATCTCAACGCTTTCCTTTCTTTCGCCATATGAAAATTAGAATCACCAGCGGAACACAAATGCGAGCCGTTTTTTTCAACGCCAAAGCGAAATGAATTCTTAACGCTCAAGCGAAACGAATTCTTTACGCCAAAGCAGAGCGCTTTCTTAACGTGAAAGCGTAAGGAATGCGTAAAGTGTGAAGGAAATGTTTTCGAAGTACCAAAGCGAAATATATTCTTAACAACAGTGCGGAATCTTTTCGTAACACCCAGTTGTTTTTGTAATTCCCATATAAAATGCTTTCAGCATATATTCAAAAAACAGAAAATTTATTTCTTGGAGTATTTTCACAACATCATAGAAAATATGGCAGTTGAAAAAAAAACTTGGAACAAAATAAATAATTCTTTTTAAAAATATTTTAAGTAGATTGTGAACAGGAAGTACGCAATTAATGTTTTTTTTTGCACTTTCACAAATAAGATTTATTTATCTTCGAATATTGTAAAAGTCTTTCTTGTCCATTCTTGCAACTTAAATTTCTTGTTCTAAAACTTACGTAAATCAACTTAGAAAAAAACAAAAAATTACCTACCTTATCGAAGAACGCCTTTTGCTTTAACCAAAAAAATAGCACACACTATCAGACCAGCCAACAGACTAACCGTGGGACCACAATGCCCGTAGCGGTGGTATGTAGCAGTAGTACGTAGTACAGCCGCGGAGCCATGTGGCGTAGTGCGGAAAAAAATTGAACACAATGGTGTAGCGCGGCTATGCCGAACAAAAACCTCGTTTATAAACAATGGCCGATACTCTGAGTTAATTTGAGCTAGATTTAATATTTTTGTACAACGGATGACACAAATTCCATAAAATTTCTTTAGATTTAACCATCTCAATAAACTTTTCGACGTCCTATTCCTCCATTGTTTACTTAACTTGTATTGAACTGTCCACCGTGTAGCGCTGTCAACCGTGTAGCGCTACGAAAGTTAAAAGTTGGCCAACTCTTACTACCGCCACAGCTGCGCGCTACCGGCACAGACACACATTGTGTGCGCAATACACTGAATACATGTGTTTTAACTTTTGGCAGCTCTTACTACCGCTACTACTACCGCCACAGCTACATCACTGTTGTTCTACGGTTATGCGTTTACACTTGAGATTGTATTTGTTTACTGAAACCACACCATAATTTTTGAGTTCTAATACCTTGTGCTGATATTTGAGCGCAACAAAAGCGTAAAGTTTGCGTAAAGAATATAGCGATTCGCTTTTTTGCTTGGAGGGTTTTAGTGCTTTTACAATTCGGCAATTTTGTTTTAGTGTTTTTACATCAGCTGATCGCGCAAGATAAATTGTTGTTGGATCTTCTCAAACGATCGTTTCAACCGCTTAAAGCCGCGTTGTCACAAGCAACGTAAAACAGGAACAGAAACAGAATCCCATACATTAGCAACTGAAACATAAATTAGCTGAATGCTTTTTGCGTTGCTAATGTATGAAATTCTGTTTCTGTTTTTGTTCCTTGTGACACCGCGACTTTACCCTCCAACACCCATTTGTTTACGTTTTTTTATAAAGCCTTTAAAAATCGTTTATGCTAACTGGAGTTCGTGAGTTCAATATCATTCAAAGCGATGTCTTCACCGGCAATTAAAAGAGGATTAGCGGGAGGCGATTAAAAAAGATCCCAAAGTGGCTCCACCGGACAAATATAGGATTAGTTTGACACGAATACTCTGTTTCTGTCATTTTGGCTCTCAAAAGAGAGTTGCGATGCCATTTCCCAGAAACGATTTGCGCTGGAGAAGTCCCAATAGAAAACGTACTTGTGACAGACCTGTCGTACAGGGACAGTTTCAGTTTCCTTTTTGGATTCTCAAACTGTTATAAAGGTGCAGAAAATAGGTATCTGAATAGGGTGAATAGGATTTATGATAGAGTTTATTTTTAACCGCATGCCGAGGGGATTTAAATTTGTACGGTAAATAGCCTAATTCGAAGAGGATTTAATAGAGATTTATAGTAATCGCGGATTAGTGACCGGTGGAGACATTGTATAAGAGTGACGATGAAATTTCCCAATAGCGAAAAAACAATTTCGTTGTCCCCAATTTCCAATAGAAAACGTACTAGACACCTGGACAGTTACAATTTTCTTTTTCGAGTCTCGAACGGTTATAACGGTGTGCGAAAAGGATTTAAAGTTGCACAAAATAGGTTTTGTGGAAAGAATAAATAAGATTTACGATAAATTTGCATACTATGTCTCCACCGGCCACTTGATTTGATGGGGTGAGAATCGGCCAAATAAAAGATTAGTTGGACACAATCACTCTATTGTTGTCATTTTGGCTCGCAAAAGAGAGTTACAACGTTTTCCAGAGGCGAAAAAATAATGTTGTTGTGAAAGTCCCAATAGATAACATAACATTGTGGCAGATCTGTCATACAAAGACAGTCTCCGTCCCCTTTTGCAAGTCACAAACTGTTAGAAATGTGTTTGAAAACATCAAGTGACTTAAAAGAGGTTTGTGCAAATGGTAAAAGAGATTTATGCGCAGATTTATTTTTAATAAATTGCCGAGAGGTTTTGTTAATTATTCAAATTTATGTCGAATGGAGACATGGTCCGATGAAAAAGTGCGGGTCCGATGGAGACAGAAGCCTTAATACGTGAATACAAAACGTATTTGTGACAAAATGATTCACGACGTAAAGTTTACACAAAAGCACAAACGACAAGTCGGAATAAAATGAACAATTACTTGCGGTCGCGTTAAATTCTATAAGAAATGAGTGAAGCACCTTTATTACCGACAACAGAGAAAAACGAAATAAAATAAATAACACGAAACGATTTAATTTGTCAACGTTTTTTTTATTAATTAAGATGCATTTCGGGTCTATTGTAGCCCATCATCAGCAATACACTAAATGATGGAAAAGGAAAAGGGAGAGGAAAAGCTTTTTAACTTCACAACAAAGAAAGGGAATTGAAAAACGTTGACAAATTAAATCATTTCGTGTTATTTATTTTGTTTCGTTTTTCTGTTGTCGGTCATAAAGGTGCTTCACTCATTTCGTATATTATTTGTGACAGATCTGTCATATGGTACATGGACAGTTTCTGTTTACTTTTTCAAATCTCAAACGGTTATAAGATTGCGCGAAAAGAGGTTTATGAACAAGGAAATTTATTTTTAAACACTTGACGAGCGGATTTAAATTTGTATGGTAAATCTCAAGATTTGTAAGAGATTACAGTTTAAGATTTATGTTAATAGCGGCTAAGTGTTCGGTGGAGACAGAGTACAAAAATCCTTCGTTTAATCTGTTATAAAGATATACGATAAGGGTTTCAAAAGGCATAAGGGCAGAAGAATATGGTGCATAAGAATTATTTTCAATTACTTGCCGTGAGGATTTTAATCTCGTTCTGTGGAGTTCATGGTTTTTGTTCTTGGGACGAAAATCTCACAAGCATGTTTAACTAGTGTTGAACTCAGAAAAAAGTTAAAATACCAAAAGAAATTGTGCATGATTGATTTTTTCACTCTTGCTTTCGTTTATGTAACTTGGTCCTAGTCTTCCAAAGACATTTCTCCTCGCTACAAGCTGTGATAAGATTAGATTTGAAAATCGCACTTAGGCTTTCACAAGTCGATATTCTAGATTTCGTTTACGATTCGACAACTTAGGGCCAGTTTTTAAGTGCGAGATCATCCGAGTTTCCAAGTAAAACTGAGACTAACCCCAGAAGCAAATATTTGAGTAAATATTGATCGTGAGTTAATGCCGGCTCAATTCTGGTGAACACTATGAACTTTTTTGAATGTTTTTTTTTTCTGTGTTAAATGGCAGTGGCTTTGACTGTTTCTGTGAAGAATAACATCTGAAATGACCCGAACTTCTATTTCTTAGGACTAGCCATTATTATAATGTTGTGGAGTTGTAAATTGTTGTAATTTTTCTTTTTAATATTACGTTTAATTTTGTATGGCTTTGCTCCCCAATATAAGCAACAATACGTTCGGCTAGCTTTTTAATTAATGTTCTTTTTTTTATGTGAGGTGAGAGCTGGGAGAGTTAAGAATTTCGAAAGTGGAAGATTTTGACAACTTTACTGACGGAGTTAACTCTGCACTGAAAAATTGTTCGCTGGGTTAAGTCTAGATTCGTTTTAATTAAAAAGCTAACCGAACGTATCGTTGCCTATATTGGGGAGCGGTCCCTATGGTTAAGCCATACAAAATTAAATTTAATATTGAAAAGTGAAAAATTACAACAATTTTTCTAGATTTTTTTTGTTATGGGATTAACAGATATTGGTTTAAGATTGGGTTAACTTAGCACTGAAAAACTGGCCGATAAATTAATCAAAAGGAAAATGGTTTCCCTATTTTTTGTCAACAAACCATGTCAGTTGTTTGAGAATCCAGATTCTGAAATCTACAAATGACAAATCTATAGTACTTACGTGTTTTTTCTAAATCTAGACTTATCCTGTAAAATGAAATAGGATTGAAGATTAAGTTAAAATAAAATAAATCATTAACATTTTATTTGTGCTTCACTCTTTATAAAAGTCAAAAATTATTTATTTATTCAATATTTTACAAATTTTTTTTTGTTTTATAAAATAGGCATATCATAAAAGTATTGTTTATTCTATTGTGTTATTTATTTTCTTGTTTTCCTAGGCGTAAAATTATTAATTAAATCTGAAATTCATTGGCTATTTTGTTGATATTTATACAAAGCCATTTTTTAACAAAATTTTTTGTTTTCCAAAATAAAGGTAAAATTTTTTTAACTAAAAAAACTATACCTACATTTTTAGTACATATTAAAAAAAAACTAAAAGAATGATATTGAATTTTAAAAGCGCGTTTTGTTGTATGCAAGCTTGCAATGATTCAACCAATGGATTCAACGAGGATTAATTGATTTTTGATTGATTGAAAATTCCTCACATGAAAGATTGCAACGATTCACCGAGAATCGACTCTAGCTCATGAACGGATTTCTTCAAATTTTTCACTACTTCTGGATTTTCATCTTCGAAGAGTTCCGCCACAAATGGAATTGTGTCAGGAAGAAGTGATGTGAAGTCATCGCCCAGGTGTTTAGCAAGCTCAATACAGCAGTTGAAAGCATTAATTCGTACCTGAGATAAATTGGTGCGGGTTTTCAATAATATCTGATGATTAAGGTTTTTGCATAGAACATCACTGGACGCGACTACAGCCAGTTGAGCGATGCAACTTGAAAGAATACCTTGCAGATCCTCACAGTTTTCAATTAATTTATTGTCAAACTGATCGACAAGTGGTTGGACAAGAAAATCAAAACGTTCTTGGTAGCCACTCGATGGTGCTTTGCTGTGTAAAAATATACTTTTTAGAGTGCAAAGAATGTTTTCAATCAGTTTCTTATTCAGGTGGTCATTGTTTTCAAAAAATAATGTGTCGTTTTTGGAAGTGTTGCAAGCATTAAGCAGTTCAGCAGCGTCCTTAACAGTATCGGATGCGAATGGAATGAACAGGGACTTCAGGGATTTCGAAATGCATTTATTGAGAATGAAAAATGTGAGAACTCTTTCTTTAGACACCTGCGCACAAGAACCCCAGTCGTAGACCTTTTTGTACAAGGGTCCAAATGAAATTTCCGAAAGCTTTAGTACCCAAGCAATGAAAGCGTTTATAATTTCCATTTCGACTTGGCAAATTTCATCTAAACTGGTCGAGTCGCCAACAGAGCTACTCACTATCGAACGATACTCCAATGCGTTCAAAAAGAACTCGCAAAGCTCGGTTTGAACTACTTTTAAGCTTGCACTGTTTGAAACAGTTATGCATTCCATGAAAAGGGTCATAACAAAACTAATGCTTGCGGAAGGCGTGTCTTGCATTAAGGCGTTGTAAGCCTTTTCACAATTCGGAACCAGTACGCGGGGTGGAATCTCAGCAGCAATCTTAGACCAAATAGATTGCAGCTTTTCAACGCTTATAGTGTTTCGATTTTCTGGGTTGGCTGCATTCGTTTTCAACTGAGACCAGATTTTACTCAGTGTAGTAATAATACCAACTAAATATGGCCCTAAAAACAGGGGCATGGTTTCGAAGAGTTTTTGAACTCCAGTTATTAAGGCCACGCACACGTTGTCTGGTGGTTGAGTTTTCAATATAGTCGCTTGATCCTTCAAAGTGTCTACTAAATACGGCATGAACTTTGGCAGATACGATATTGAGTGTGCTTTACGGACAGCGATTATTTGAACCAGTGCTAAAATAGCAGTCGCCAGGATAACCTTAGATATGCGTCCGCGTTTTTTCAATAACTCAGTTAGGCTGATTGTTATATTTTTAAATTGTTCAGATTGCTGTAGAGCAAATGGTTTTGAAAGTAATTTTACTGAAATAAGCACCGCTTGGTGAAAATAAATCGCATCGTTCGACTGATCTTGTTGAGTACTGTTCGAAATATTACTTATTATTTCACTGAGCGATCGCAATAGGTTTACAATATTTTCTTCACTAGAATTTTTAAAGTAATCATTTTCACCTCGCAACTTACTGATTAACAATTCAATAACCTTTTTACGAATGGTTAACAAACGATGTTGCATAAGACCATGAACCACAGACAAAAACATGTCAGGAGATAGAAGTGAAATTATGTTATCTAAGATATCATGGCAATGATGCAGGATCACTCTCCAAAATTTGGTTTGATTTCCATCTGCCTCTTTGTCTGTTTCAGAAATAACAAGCGGTATGTAGCCCAGAGTGTTAATGATACATTTCTGGAAGAGTGTCTTAATGGATTTCTTTTCAGTCTCGTCGATTGATGCAACGGTTCGCAGGAAGTGCTCTGACCTAGTGAAATTGGAAATTAATTGCAGAATCAGGTATTTGAAGTGTCGTAGTTGCTTTGCAGTTCTTGCCTCAACGTCGAACAACTCAGAATGCAAAGATTTCTCAGATGTCTTCATTGACTTGTAATTGGAACCAGCTTCCAATTTACTCATAGGCAGGCTTTTCAGATACACTAAGAGCAAGACGCATGTTTCAATCGATGTACTTGCATCGACTTCATTTAGCAATTGAAAAATAGTTTCAATCCTCTTTGGGAGCTCTTCGGCGACTGCAGCTTGGTTGTGTCTGGAATTTTTCGTTTTTGGTTTGATAGTTTCATTGGAAACAACTTGCGATTCAAGCACGATGCAAATAAACATCCAGAAACACTGTTCGGTTCCGAGTGTGGTCAAAAGTTTGACGTACAATGGCACACGACGATGTTCCGGCACATCCATTAGGATGTCGGAAAACATTTTCAAAACAGTGATAACAAGTGCTTGTTTCTCTGCGGCAGGTAAAGATGTCCCTTCTTTTACTAGTATCGGAATAAGCGATTCCACAACATTTGATATAAATTGAAAATTAAAGGCATCGTCGCGTCGTGCTATGGATGATCCCATGAAAGTGAAAATATTCACCAAATTATGCAGGACTTGTTGAGGAAATAGTGCAGCACAACACGAGAGTAATAGTAGGGCATTGTTATGGGTTTGTGGATTTTGTGTAACTCGAATACACTGTACAATCAAATCGATTCGAATGATGTTTTCCGATATTTCAGCGACTTTTTTCTCTGCGGTCGCTTCTTTAAGGCCTTGTAACAGAAGGGAAAGAATTAATTGCTTTGTATACTCGAGAGGCGACTGATCTTCCATGCATAAGCATTTTTTCAAAATCTCAAACAGGCTTGGAATGAGAACATACGCATTCTTTAGTCTCTTTTTGTTTTCCATCAGTTCTAATAAAATGACCCCTCTTTCCCAGTCGGTCTTAGTGGTGTGAATCGTACTTTCATTAACAGGTACCCTATTGTTTTCAGATTTTACTGCACTCATCTTTTCAAGCAAAGGTAACAGATGCACACAGTCTATTGAACATCGTTTTAACGCTTTGCTTATATCTAAAAACAAAGAATCGTCGTTTGAAAGCGAAATTGTTTCGATAACTAATTTTAAAAAGTCTACTTGATAAGTAGTGGGCAAACGGCTATAGGTTTCATCTTTAAAAATCTGCAAGGTGATGCAGGGAACAGCAGTGAGCCTGTCTCGTAAGATTTTCGTGAAAACTTTGGGCATTTGCAATGAAGTTTCTATAAGTTTCCATGCGTTTACGTCACTAGTTAATATTTCCTTAATGAAGGCGTCGTCAAACATTAAAATGACGGCCTTGAAAAAGTTAGCCGCTGTTGGATCAAGTATGTCCAAAAGTCCTTCCTTGTTGACGAGTTGTAATGCGTGTATGGCAACAGGTATGACAGCTCTCATGACAGTCAAACTCTTTACGTGTTTGATCATTTCAAGAACCTTTCCTTTAAAGACCAGATTTTCACTTGGATCTGCGATTGCACTAAGAAATACGTTGAGCAATGACTTGTCTTTTTTGCTTTCATTATCTAGAAGAGTGTATAAGATCAATGGCAGTTGTTCAGCGTCCAGTAAAATCTCTTCACTCTTTTCAACAATGCACTCTATCAGCGATCTTGAAGTTGGTGCTTCTACTTTTTTATACACGACTCGAACTAAGGAGAGGGCACATTCACGTACAGTCGACGACGGACTGCTTAGCGCAGCAAAAGTTTTTAGTACAAATCGATCGTCTGTGTTCAACAAGGCATTTTGTTGGCTTATAATGTTTTCTAAAAGTCGTATTGCTCGTAAACGCATCTCGGTAAACTTATTAACACACGGCAAATGTTCATAAACAAGAAAATGCGATAGAAAGAGAAGCTTATGCGTTTCGGTTTTAAACAAGTTATTCAGAAGGAATTTCAAACATTCACACCATTCGAGTCTTTCAACTGCTTCTAGCTGCGCGCAAAACACCTTTGAAATGAGTAGTTGAAAAATTTCTAATAAAAGCTCCAATGACTTGGTTGGTGCTTCCCAGTTTGTTAGATTACCAAAATTTGTACAAGCAACCATTCGGCGTAGAAAATCGGTAAATACTTCGAGTGTGATTGTGTTTGGCTCAAGACTTTGTTTGGATATAGAATTCATTTTAAAACGAAAGAATTCCTTAAAAGTGAATTTAAAAATTTCTAAATTTGTTTCTGGGTCGTTACTTAAACCGGCGATTGCTAATATTCCGAAATGCAAAACATGAACCGATGTTTTAAGATACTTAAATTCACTGCTACTTATTGATTTGATTAAATCAATCACTGAAAAGTTGCTGTTAGTCATAGATTGGATTAAATGCTTTTTAAAATCGTTCCAATTGAACGTTTTCATAAATTTAAAATTTGCGAGGGCTCTGACAAATGGCATTTTCTCTACAAACCTGCTTTGCAAAATTATCTTGAGACATTTGTTAGAATCTTGGGAAGTAGAAATTGGAACCAAATATCCCATCAAACAGAAAAGTATTAAATTGTTGTCAAATTTTTGAGCAACAATATCCGAGGTGATGTGAGAAATTGTAATGCATTCTACACGGCTCCAGTTTTCTGCATCTGATTTCACTTTCTCAAGTATTTCAATAATATTCTCGATGTAGGTTTTAGAGCCCAAAATTTCGTTCAAGACCTTAGATGGTAATTTAAGGACTTCTGCGACAACTAGTTGACTGTCGTCTTTTATGCAATCTGTTAAAATATTTTTTAAAAGATCGTACATGCTGTCGTCTTTGTTGGCGCGTATAATAGCTTTTACAACTTCTTTCACAGTGTTTGATCGAATTTCGGGGTTGGCGTGATATGCGTTTTTGAAGATAAGCAAGTTTTCCACGTTAAACTTGTTTCGGAAACCTGGAAAAAAAGAAGAAATATAATCGTTAGGCACATTCAATTACCTACATTTTTCTAATCCTAGTAATATGGTATTCACACTGAGTCATAAACTGAGCTTTTGGCAAAAAGTTTATGCAAATTCGTTTATCCTTTCACACTCGTTGAACGCCTACAAATTTATTGTTTTATTTGGCTTAGTTCATCGATTGTCATTAAAGCCCATATTTGTCTGTGAAAGTGCTTTAAACATGCGATGCAGGGCAATAGAATTGGTAAAAGTGATATTCTTTGATAATTTGATTTAAAATTCTCTCATTTACCAGGGGTGGAATCGGCTAGGGTGATCTATGATTGATAAGTGATGTCACGAATCATAAAAGTTTGTCTGCGTACACTGTAATAATCACAATTTTCTTGTGACAGCTCTCGATCAATCACCGTCAAAATCGGCGGTCCCCAGTTTTCAAACTTTCTGGTAAGTTTTTTTTTTGGCTACTCCTAGGCTGACTATCTGCATGCATAAATAAAAAAGAAATGTTATTACATCGCAAGCCTAAATAAAGCAACGATTTGGAACAATATTGTTGTTATCACCTTACGCAGATGGATTATTTTGTTTGATCAGACTGACTGTCACAGCATGTGAAAACGACAGATTTCCTCGCTGCGTCTCTGATTTAAGGTGAACTAGTGGGGAGGGTTATAATCCGCTTAGGCGAATCGTTGGCTACCCGATCCCAATTGGAAACTGTCAAGCTGCAAATCGCGTCATAAATCTTGGTTGTAAAATTCCAGTTTCTATTAACTTTATCTATCGCACCCGCTTTGCAGGGTGAAAAGTAACTTATACAAAATATTGGATTTACATGTGTACGTATTGAATTTAGAGCTTGAATTTTAACTCCACAGGTCAAGAATGTATCCATTGAAACCAGCGGGAAAAACCATTGCAATTTCGTGACTCAGTGACTAAGACCACGAATGTGTGCCTAACCCTACAAACCCTACAAACCCTAAGTGAGAGCAACATTCCACAGCCAATGAAAGAATTGGAGCCAAGACAGCATACACATTCCCGAGATATGAGAGACTAACTTCGCCGCACTTCAACGGGAAAATCCATAGGACGACATCAGCCAAGGGACTCAAACTCGTAAGGACCTGTTAGAGAGCACCTTTCTTAACACGCACGTTCCAATATTTCTGGCTCCGAACATAGATGGTATAACCAGAAGTCTACTGAATTAAAACATAAACCCACCATATCTGGTAAGCCTTTCCCTATTTGCGACCTGTGGAGACATCCCATTTCAAAATTGACCTGAAAGTTATTTTTAACTTAAGAACGGCTTTCGTATTTCGAAGCATATCTTTTTTTAACTTCGTGTATGTTTATAGATTTTCCCCAACTTTACGGGACTTCCCCGAGAACTGAACAGCTGCGTTGAACTGTCAAAAATACAAACGTCAAAATGATGCCATTCGATATTAATTTTTTGGTACTTTCCCGAGTTGCATTATGTTTATACACGAATGCAGCACCAATCAGTAAAGTTTCTTACTGGGACAGAGACAACACAACGCCATAAATTACTGAATAACTAGATATTCAACTTGCGTCCCTCTTACCCTCCAACACCCATTTGTTTACGTTTTTTATAAAGCCATTAAAACTTTTTTAAAGCTTTGAATTTCCGTGTCGGTGAATACGTGTAAGAAGATACAACAACAATTTACCTTACGCGATCAGCTGATGTAAAAGCTGCAAAACGAAATCGCATGGAAATGATGAATTCATGAATTTACTCACATTTGTAAACAAATGTCGGAGAATGGGTAAATTCATAAATTTCAGCTTGTGGGCAAAGCTTTTTTACATGTCCGAAGTTGAATATCTAGTTATTCATTAATTTATGACTACGCCCTTGAGACGTTGATAAAATTTTTCTAACGTGTCACTTATAACGAACTTCGTCTAATACTACGTCTCCACCGACAGTTATAAGAAGATTAGTGTGAGACCATTAAAAATAAATCCTAAAGTGGCTCCATCGGACTACGATTAATATACGATTAATAAAATATACGATTAATTTGACACGAAAACTCTGTTTCTGTCATTTTGTCTCTTTTTTCTCAAAAGAGAGTGGCGATGTCATTTCCCAGGAGCGAAAATCGATTTCCTCAGTAAAATTCACAATAGAAAACGAACTTGTGTCAGATCTGTCGAACAGAGACAGCCTCAGTTTTCTTTTTTGATTCTCAAACCATTACAAAGGTGCAGAAAATAGGTTTGTGAATAGGGTGAATATGTTTTTAATCGCTTGCCGAGAGGATTAAAATTTGTATAGTTCATCACGTGATTTGTAGAGGATTTAATAACGATTTATTTTAATCTAGGATTAGTGCTCGGTAGAGACATGGTATACAGCGCGCCGATTTGGTCGGTCCCTTCAAGTTCGTTAAAAGCAGACTCTACTGTATTTTATTATTTGACAACAACGCTGAACTATTTTTTTGTTTTTAATAAACAAAAGCAGGTATTCAGTTAAGCAGGTATTTTTTTATGCCCAACATGTATCGGTCTGTTTTCTTTTGTTTTATGTATATATAAACATGCACATGGTCGAATGCAATGATGTGTCAAAATATGAAAGCAATCGGTGAAGGACTTTTCGAGATTAGCGGTAAGGAACAAGCATAACATTTACATTTTTATTTATATAGATTGTGTTAAAAGTTTGACAGTTAAGAATCTTCTTTCTTAAAAAAGGGGCGTGGCATCAACCCCTTTTCAATAGCAGAATTTTTTTGTTAATATTTTTTATCAGATGTGGTATACAAGTGTTGATTGCAGTTCTATATTAATTCGGTTTTTTACTTAAAATCGCCCCAAAAGTTGGCGTGGCAAAAATGTATTCATTCGAGTTTATGGCTTACGCACATATCTGAACATTTTATGGTGCAAGTTTTTGGATTTAAAGCAAATATATCGAATAAATAGCGTTTATTAGAATGCAAATTAAGTATGACCACGCTCAAATGGAGGCGGCTTTCTGAAATGCCAAACACAATACACTTAAGCGAGGATATCGAGGATATCGCATACTAAATTGCAGCTTTCTACGACAACTTTGACTTTCCATGCTAATAAGTAAAGCGGGCGTGTCAGTGGGCGGATTTAAAAAATGTTTACACTTGTACTGCTTTGGGACCTTTAAAGAACAGATATCAAGTTTCAAGTTCCTAGCTCAAAATTGAAGGCCTTAAAACTACCAACAGACGGACGGACATGGCTCATTCGTCTAAAAATTCAGTCTCGATCATATGCCATTAAGGTCTTGGGGGTCTACGGTGACTATTTCTCTATTTTACAAACTATGAATAGAACTTAATATTCCTCCTGTCCTATGAGATGTGGTATAAAAAGAATTCATATTCAGGCGATTTGTTTAACATTTTCATTCGTTTCGTTCGTTTGGACGGGAAAAAATATAGATATTGGAAACGATTAGTTTGACCAACCGAGATTATAACCACAAATACTTTCAGTGGAACGGGTCCAAGGGGTCTTCTAATCAACCACGATGGACACAGCTCTAGTGCACAACAAGATGTGCTCTGCATAAGACAAGGCGTGGGGTCTATGTCAGATGCTACTACAAATTCACTGGCGGGTAAACACTTCTTAGGGTGCGTCTCCACAGGTCAGCTTCCAGGACAGAAAAATCCAGGGTAGGTAGACAGAAATATTTTTGTCATGTCTATGCTGAACGAAACGGATGTGCGCTGCATCATTGCGCTAGGAGCACTTTAAAAAATTTAAAACAATTCATAGTGAAGTTAAAAGAAAACACCGTTTTTGGGTGAATCCTTTCTTAGAAAAGACGACTCTTCACGTTATGGCGGGTTTCTTTGAAATTAGTATGGTGCAAGAATATGACACTTTGGCATTATTATTTTAGCCCAGGACGAGCAGCTTTTTTGCCGCCAAATAACAAGTACTGAGGTCAAAAAGGTCTACTTTAGGAATTGACGAGATGCTCCACTTTTTCTGCCCAGTTCCTCCAGAATTCCTTGGGTTCATTTGAGTTCCTCGTCTGGTGGTACCGAAAAATGATACGCTTCAACTTTATAGATGATTCCAGTTCCTGCTTAACTCCTCTAGAATTCCTTGGGTTCATTGGAGTTCCTCGTCTAGTAGTACAGAGGATTCCTCTAGCTCCTGCCCAGTTTCTTCAGAATTTCTTGGAGTTCCTCGCCTGGTAGTACCGAAAAATTACATGTTTCACCTTAATAGTGGATTGCTCCAGCTCATGCCCAGTTCTTCCAGACTACCTTTGGTCGGCCCCTCTTCCCTGTTTCTTAAGTTGGGAAGGCGGTTATCTACTCCAAAAAGCAAAAAGCTTGGGCCGGATCGAATACCCTTAGAGTTCTGGAAGAAAATAGGTGACAGCGAGTCCAGATGGCTCACGACATTCATCTCCAAACTAATAAAAGTGGATCCAATGCCTAACCAGTGAAGGGAAAGATATCTCCTTCCTTTGTTTAAAGAAAAAGTTGATACACGAAGCTGTGACAATTACAGTTCTATCAAGGTGATGTCTCACATAATGAAGATCATCGAGCGGGTACTTGATAGTAGACTGCGGAAGATAATAAGGCTATCTGAGGACCAATGTGTTTGTCGCGGGGCAAATCAACCACTGATGCAATCCAAAGTATAAGGATCATAATGGAAAAACATCGTGATGCCCTTCAAAATCTGCGTTCTCAATTAAAGTCGGTGTACACCAGGGAAGCGTCCTTAGTTCTTTTCTTTTCATTGTAGTCCTTGATTATCTGCTTGAAGGAAAACTAACGGCCCCGAAAGTACATCAGTTATTCTTCGCTGACGATGGGGCCGTCATAAGTGAAGATCATACATCCCTGCAGCCGTTACTTGATATATGGGTGAATTTTTTAGAAGGGAATGTGTATCGTATAAGCCAAAAGAAGGCAGAGTACCTGCGCTGCCCATTCTCTGACCCACCCGAGCCGATTCCCGACATTAAATTAAATGGAAATGTGCTTCCCAAGTGTGAAAAGTTCAAGTACCTGGGGTCTATGATCAATAGCAAAGCAAACTGTGATGACGATATCAATCACCGCGTAAGCGTGGGGTGGATGAAGTGGCGAGAAAACTCCGCCATCTTCTGTGACCGAAAAATGCCCCCTAAGCTGAAAGGAAGGCTCAACACCGCAGTTGTGCGCCCGGCGCTCACATATGGTTCACAATGTTGGACAGCGTATAAAAATATGAGAGCAAATTAACGGGATGAGATAAAGATGCTTCGCATGACAGCAGGAGTAACAAAGCGAAATAGAATAAGAAGTACGAAGATCCAAGGAAGCCTCCATGTAAAAGAACCTATCCCCGGAAAATTGGTGCACGACCGGCTCAGTTGGTATTGCCACGTTCAAGAGATCCTACGAACCCCGTCAAAAAGGCAATGTCAATCAACATTCCAGCGCAATCGCGAGGGAGAGGAAGGCCTAAACATTCATGGATCATACAACTGCAACGACAACAGCATTTATTTGGCCTCAGTGGCGAAGAGATCCAAAACCGGGTGGCCTGCCGGTATATTCTGAAGTCAAAATTGCGTACCCCACAAGCGGACCATAAGTAATGCAGTAGGGTGGGAGGGTTATGATCCATCACTTGAGATCAAAAACAACAACAACAAAACTTTTCGAATTTTACTTTACTCTGAAAATTAATCCTGGAGTTTTTTATTTTATAGTTTGCCATTGTTCGGCGGAGTTTAGCGAATGATACGTTTTTATGCTAAAGCTATCAGATTCCGCGATGTCAATTTGAACTTCACTGTCGAGACAGTGTGTATTGAAATCTTAGTGAACACCCACTGAAGATTCTCAGTGACTGATTTCTTTGCGAAACACACGACCAAAAAACGGAGGTTAAGACCAATTTTAATCTTTTTTGTGAAAAACTAAGCTGCTCACTTTGGCAGGTACACTCAGACTTACTTCCACTCACGTGAAACAGGAGTGGAGAAAGTGGTATAGGGTGAGTTCTCTCAACCTAGGCCTTACATGCCCTCGCTATTATTTAGTAATCATTTATAATGCCGCGGAAGCTCTTTCGAGGGAACAAACCTTAGGGACGCAATCAATCCTTAGGTCACAATGCAATACCCATTTAAAAATTTTATTAATGACGGGTACCTAGACTACAACTAGCAACAGTAAGAGTACAGAGGCTAAAAGGTTCCTATTCAGGTAAATCGGGTTTCAGAGCTTAAGAGTAACAGACCGGGAAATTACTAAATTAACTAAATTCGTGATGTACTTACAGAGCTTCGCTTGTACCGCCGGGTGAAAAACGTTGCCTTTTTTACTTTCCATTGCGTTGTTTATAACCTCTTCAAGTTCATTTGGGTACTGCAACTCCAAGATGTTTAAGACTTTTGAGTACCACGTCACGTCCTCGTCTTCATTATCAATATCTATATTGATGACATCGCTAGTCTCAATATTATTTGGTGTATTCTCCTGCGAAAATGTATCCAGCACCAAACTAAAATAGGAAAACTTTAAAGCAAGATCCACAGACAATTGCCTTTTTATTACATACCCAATGACAATTTTCGCCGAATAACTTGATAGCCGAGTGTCTTGCAACAGGTTTTCAATAAATTTCTTCGAATCCTCTGCGTTACTCTTGTCGTTTTTAATATTTTCAATAGACGTTTTTAAAATTGGGATGACAATGTAATGCATTGAGACACCATCCTTAGATAATCGCTTAATCGTAGTTAACAGCCAAGTTTTAGAAGTAACATTTTTTAATAGTTTGTGTGGAAAATATATGAATTTTTCCTTCTGTGTTTTCGAAATCCAACATAATAGTAGAACCGAGGATTCGTTCAAACTCTCGAAATTTACTTTGCATATTTGCGACACCAGTACATGAACGAGTTTTTGGGTAATTTGAGTCTTGTTCACAAGCTGTGATGTGACCATGTAACTCGACGAAATGAAGTCTGTTACTCCAGATTTTAATCCCTTGATTATAGCCGGCAAAATGGCAGATATATGCCAATCCTTGACCGGGTTGCAAATTTCCAATGCGCCAATTACCACGGAGCAGTGAAAATTGAAAAGACACTGCAAGGTAGATGCTCTCCAGCCCAATTCCTCGACTGCAGCTACAACATTCTGGCTTATGAAACCCAAGAAGTACGGGTCGCTGGATGCTCTATTTACAATAGCGCTCTTCGGAAGTGTTACTCCAGGTTTTTGAATTGGCTGAAGCCAGTGCCAGGGGTCTGTATCGTTTCTAAGCTTTAAAATTTGAATGCACTTGACGAACATATTGGTTTCGTGGTAAGGTAAGACTAGTCCGATAAAACACTCCTTGTTGTAGCGATGAATCTGGTATCTTCTTATCAGCCATTCCAAACACATGTGTGAAGATCGTAGCATAAAATACGGCGACAAATGGAAGAGAAACTTTTGTACATTATTATCAATTTCAGTGTTGAAGGTCGAGTCCTCGGTGGAACGATCGACGTTAAGTGTTGTACTCAGAAAAAGAGTATCCTGGAACTGCGCAAATTCATGATTGTGTGCAATCAGCTCTGTGAGACCTTGAAAACCCAAATCGAAGATCATCTTTCGGTCCATGGAAGCGGCTTCTTTTGGATCGAAGAGAATTGAAGCGCGCGTCTTTGAGTCTACAAGAGCACCCGTCTGGGCGGTCGCCAGACGCTTGAGTTGTTCACTGAGGGACGTCATTTTTTTTATTAATTTATAAAATAACTAACTTTTTAATATTTTCACGCGCGCGGCACAATAGTTTATTGTTATAAATATTAACTGGCCATGCGGCTCAGCAACCATGTGGATAGGACAATCACAATTCACAAAGAATAAAAACGCAACGAAGTGGTATATTCCCGGGAAAAATGACAACCAGCTGATTTTATCGTTCGCCCAGGGATGATTGTAGTTTGGCTGTAAATATATTTTGTGCTTTTTCGTCTTATACCGTTTACACTCCGAGTCAGAATTTAGATTCAAAGTTAAAAAAAAAACCTATATCTTGTCAAAATCAATTAGATTTCCTTTACATTTGTGTTAATCTAGAATCTAGACCAGAACCTAGATTCCCGCAGAATCGAATACAACATGTCTTCTTAAGGTGACGCTACAGTCCGAGTGGACCTGGGCCTCAGCCAACAAGCTTCGCCAGCCAGCTCTGTCTCTAGCTAGCCATCTCCAGCTTTGCACGCGAACTTGGCTGAGGTCCCCTTCCACTTGCGTGCGCCACCTGAGTCTCGGTGCTCCTCTACCGTGCCGTCCCTGCGGTGTGGATTCGAAAATTTTCCGGGCCAGGGCGTTGGTGCCATCCGCTCTAGATGACCCAGCCATCGTAGAACGTCTACATGTTTTGACTCTTTTGGCTAGGTCGGTATCGCTGTACAGTTCGATGTTATATCTCCTTCTCCATACAACATGTACTAGATGAGTATTCAAAATTGAGGGAATCATACATTTAGAATTAATTACCGATGACAAAACAGCTGATGAAGTTTGTTTACAAATAATACAAAAAATATCTTCTTTTTCTTTAATTTTTTAATTTTAAAATTTTTTTCAGCACTTATTACGCGGATTAGCAGAAAGCGATTAATAATAAGCCCAAAAGTGGTTCCACCAGACAAAAGATTTATTTGACATGAGCACTCTTTTTCTGTAATTTTGGCTTTCAAAAGAGGGTGGAGATGTCATTTTCCAGGGGTGAAAAAAGATTTCCGTTGTAAACATGCCAATAGAATTCGTGATAATTCTGTCAGATCTATCATGCGAGGACGGTTTCAGTGTCTTTTTTGATTGTCAAACTGTTACAAAGGTAAATAGGTTGAATGGGATTTATGAAAGGATTTAATTTTGTTCGCTTGCCGAGAGGATTTTAATTTGAATGGTAAATCGCTAGATTTGTAGAGGGTTTAATAAAGATTTATATTATTCGCTGATGAGATGCCGCTCAAGACATGGTAGAAAGGTGTTTAAAAAGTATTCAAAGTTGCATAGAAGACGTGCATGAATGGATTTTAGAGATTTGCTGGAGATTAGTTCAAGATTTATGTAAACCGCGGATTTGTGTCCAGTGTAGTCATAACAGATGTGGCTTCAACAATATGGCCGCAATCATCTGTAAAGGCCCAACCATAATAGACTTTGATGAGCTTAAGTCGGCTTTCCGAAATGTAGCATTACACGTGATTCGTATGGCACGACCAAAAATAGTTTTGCTCGATTCCGAAGAGTTTTCGTTAACTTGTGTTGGCTAAAAGTATTGTTTTTGTTTGTCATTAGTTCATTAATTGGCATATTTAAGCTCTTATTCATCTTTTGACGTACTTCAGAAGATCTGTGAAAGAATAAAATATGTCAAGAATTACACTCTAACCTTAAAAGTTTAAACACATTTAAGATCGGACAATCGGTTCCGGATATATAAACATCCAAAGTTGAGGAAAAAGTGACATCATTTTCAAATCTGGGTGATTGAAAAAAGTCAATGTGAAAACGGAATTTCATCCTGAGTGAGTGAAGTGTCAGAACCGATACTTAAGTTTCGACTGTGAAATCGGCCCTAAGTGTTATATCATAAATTACTGAATAACTTCAACTTCAGCGATGAAAAAGCTTTGCCCACAAACTGAAATTGACGAATATACCCATACTCTGCCATTTGTTTACAAAATGTAAGTAAATTCGTCAATTGATCAGTTTCATGCAATTGCATTTTGGTTTTTTTTTTCTCAGCTGATCGCGTTATGTGAATTGTTGTTGCAACTTCTCACACATATTCACCGACATGGAAAATTAGAACTTTATAAATGCTTTGAAGGCTTTATAAAAAAACGTAAACAATGGGTGTGGAAGGGCAAGAGAGACGCAAGTTTACTATCTAGTTAGGGCTCAGTTAAGCCGCGTAACCACAAGGAACAGAAACAGGAACAGAAACAGAATTTCATACATTGGCAACGCAAAAAGCATTCAGCGAAATAAGTTTTCAGTTGCTGTTAATGTATGAGATTCTGTTTCTGTTCCTGTTTTACGTTGCTTGTGACAACGCGGCTTTATACAGATACGGAAAAAAGATTCGAAAAACGAGAAACAGTCGAAAAATGTGACATTTTTCTGTTAAGCGTTTACAGCAATCAGAAAAAAAACAACCAATAACCAAACAGCCGACTTCAGTTTTTTGGTTAGGGTTGAGCCGATATTTTTTTCTGACACCGGCTGTCAGTAAAAAAAATAAGGAACAATTCAGTGGAATGAATGGGTTTCATTTTCCATCAGCTGTTCAGGAAAAGTGATTCTG
Source organism: Neoascia interrupta (assembly GCA_947623515.1). Taxonomy (NCBI): domain Eukaryota; kingdom Metazoa; phylum Arthropoda; class Insecta; order Diptera; family Syrphidae; genus Neoascia; species Neoascia interrupta. Next base: position 172,333,719 of record OX392462.1, on the reverse strand, counting down.
ATACGAAAAATTATAAAACTACTATCCTGAAAGGGATTACCTTTAATCAATACATATTTTCGTGTGAATTGGTTAAGTAAACCAGTGGCAACATGTTAAATCCAAATTTGGCATAATCGCATAAGTGTGAAAGTACAAATAAAATGAGAAATAAAAATTTTCCGTATCGTTTTTTCGTTTCGCTATAACTGAGCCCTTTTCAGGAAAAGTGTTTCTGATACGAAAAATAATAAAACTAGTTTGCTGAGAAAAAACAACTTTAATCAATACACGTTTTCGGTGAATTAAGTTAATTCGGGTATGGGTTCCGACACATTGTGAACTAATCTGGATTTCGGACAGTCTACCAGAATCACAAATTACTTTATGAATTAGATATTCAACTAGACTGGAAAGCCGAGGGGCCTACAAGCTGTTGCCATGGATATACCTGGAAAACTACGCATACTCTCACATTTAGTCAATGTATTCCACACTTGAAGAGATTCACCACGAAGTTCAAGTGATTCACCACGAAAACATGGCGGAATCAGCTTTTTGCTTCGTCTACCGGACAAAAATTGTAACGAATTCCAATATCTGGAAGTCGCTACATAATGGGTCGTGTTACATTAATGTTGTTTTGCTAGAGCCCTTAAAAATCATTTTTATCTTAATTGTATTCCAGTTATACATTATGTATTTCAAATGCCTTCTAAATATTTTCATATATAGTTAAAAACAAAACACAAAAAGCGCAAATGAAACTAATTCTTTACTGCCTAAATGCCTGTGCCTCTGATAAGTTTGTGTTTTATGTTACCGGATTAAAGCTTTAAAAAGCAAAATTTACGGTTAAGTACCAATAAAATGTTTTCTACATGTTTTGACGAAATCAATCGTTAGTATATTAAAAAGTAAAAGTCATTAGAAAGGTTCAAAGGCACTTTTATTATTTTTATTATAGCTATATTTTGAATTCATTATTCGAACAAATCAATATCATGATATAATTGTCATCCTTATCCTTCCAAGTCGATATTATTGCATGCATTTGAGATTAGAGTTGAACATTAAAAGTCAAATTGGCAACTGAGAACAGAAGAATAATGCACTTTTGAGTGAACCCATTTCGTAAAAAAAATCAGTAGCACATTGAAATTGATATCTGTCAGTGAAATAGCAAAGTAGTCGAAAGAAAAATGTTTATGTATATTTTTGTAAGTAACAATAGAGATTGACACCAAAAGAAGCATTCATTAAACAAACGAATTTAATCACAAGTAAAAAAAGTTTCAGTGATGCAATCCAATGAAAGCTTTATTTAATGCTTCTAAACTTCTTCATTTTTTTTAAATTTGGGAACGCTTAATATTTTACGCAAGTCAAAATCATAGGCCTTTTCCTCAAATGGAAGTTTTCTCGATTGTTTCCTAACTGTTGCTCTTGTTTTGCTGAATAACTAATATTTTCTGCATTCCTGCATAATAAAAAAACTGAACATCAATAACACATGAACGATTCTGGAGAAAAGAAAAGCCCAACCGCGTAATAATAATAATAAGCGTCTCACACGCATTCACCGTCACAAAACCGAAAAGCATAAACAACATATAAACAAATAGGTTTTGGGGGAAAGGGGACGCACGAGTTGAATATTTAGTTATTAAGTAATTTGTGACCCGAACTATATTGAAAAAAAGACCAAATTCGTAAAAATATCCAATTACGTCATAAACATTCCAGTATTTCCAGGCACATTCAAATGAACTAAATTTTACGATTTTGTAGTCTCAATGTAGGCTCACCCCAAGTGTGGGCAAAATTAAAACGGAATTGTCATTTTGACTTTAATGACTTGTGTGTTATCTTTTATGACTTTTTTTAAGATATGTATTTAAATTTTTCAAACGTCAGTGTGAAATTCACCTCGTTATTTTGGCGGGCTCTCAAATTTTTGTTTACTTTTCTCACACGTATTCACCGACACGGAACTCAAAACAACAACAACAAATAAACAAATGGGTTTTGGGGGAAAGGGACGCTTTAGTTGAACATCTAGTTATTAAGTAATTTGTGGTTCCCACATAAAAACAGATAATATATATTTTACCCTTTGCTCTCTAAAATGTCAGTTACTTGGGAGTAACCGAAAAAATCCACGTCGCGCTCAAGCATAGAGATTCCTGCTCAACGAGTACTATCTGAGAACGAACAACTCAAAATCGGTGAGAAAACATAAATGTAAAAGTTGCCCCAAACTGATTTCGTTTCGGTTGCTCATGTGCGGCCATTTCTATACAACCCATAGGACTTAAAAACACTATCAAACTGTTGCGTGACTAAGTGTTGTGTCATAAATTAGTGTATTACTTCAACTTCAGCGATGGAAAAGCATTGCCCACAAACTGAAATTGACGAGTTTACCCATACTCTATCATTTGTTTACAATATGTGAGTAAATTCGTCCATTTTGGCTTTTTTTTCTCTCAGCTGATCGCGTTATGTGAATTGTTGTTGCAACTTCTCACACATATTCACCGACACGGAAAATTAGAGCTTTAAAAATGCTTTGAAGACTTTATGAAAAAAACGTAAGCAATGGGTGTGGAAGGGCAAGAGAGACACAAGTTTTTTATCTAGTTAGGGCTCAGTTATACAGATACGGAAAAAGGATACGAAAAACGAGAAATAGTCGAAAAATGGAACATTTTTCTGTTAAGCGTTTACAGCAATCAAAAAAAAAAAAACAACCGAACAACCAAACAGCCAACTTCTTTGGTTAGGGTTGAACCGATATTTTTTTTCTGAAAGCCGGAACAGTAAAAAAATAAGGAACAATTCAGTGGAATGAATGGGTTTTATTTTCCATCAGCTTTTCAGGAAAAGTGTTTCTGATACGAAAAATAATAAAACTAATTTGCTGAGAAAAAACAACTATAATCAATACATATTTTCGGTGAATTAAGTTAATGCGGGTATGGGTAACGGATTTCGGCATTCATAGAAATCTTCAGGCGATTCTCTATTAAACAGGTGCCTGCATTCTAATAAGGTTTTGCCAACCCGGACTCAGAAGAGCTTAATACTATGTCTCCACCTACAATTAAAAGAAGATTAGCGGAAGAGAATTAAAAATAAATCCTAAAGTGGCTCCATCGGACATATATAGGATTAATTTGACACGAAAACTCTGTTTCTGTCATTTTGGCTCTCAAAAGAGAGTGGCGACGTCATTTCCCAGGAGCAAAAAACGATTTCCTCAGTAAAAGTCACAATAGAAAACGTACTTGTGACAGATCTGTCGCACAGAGACAGTTTCAGTTTCCTTTTTTGATTCTCAAACTGTTAAAAGGTGCAGAAAATTGGTTTGTGAATAGGGTGAATGGGATTTATGAGAGGATTTATTTTTAATCGCTTGCCGAGAGGATTTAAATTTTTATGGTAAGTCGCGCGATTTGTTGAAGATTTAATAAAGATTTATATAAATCGAGGATTAGTACTCTGTGGAGACATGGTAAAAAAAAATCTTCCCGCGTGAATTTAGTAATTTATGTGTCATTGTGTGCGACATGCCTAGGATTAGGTATTATGTCTCTTTGCACCTGAACGCCTTATTCATGTTTCCAATGCAAAAAAAAAACACTCCATGGAATATATCATCTGATTTTCATTTTCTTTCCTTGGATAATAATCTATGACTTTTGTTTTTTTTTTCTTATTATTTTGAATGATGTGATGTGAATGTGTGACAGGAAAAGTGCTGAAAATTTGTTAATCATTTTGAGTTTTCTCAAAAAGTTTTTCGGGAAATTAAAGGCGAGTCATTTCGAAAATGACTGGAAGAATGCGGAACACTGTTAAAGTCGAAGCTTTAATCGAAAATTGCCGAAGTGAAGGAAAATGGCAAAAAGTTATCGAATTGACTGAAGAGCTGAAGGCTGGATCCCCTGTCAATGGTAGGTCTATGGAAATCGGTAAAAGCAAAATTATAATCGGATGACTACTTCTACTAGCAAAAGAAGCGCTTTTAATTATATTATTAATATCAACTATTTCTGAAATCCAGTGTTTGAAATTTAACTTTGAATTGGAGGTGATAAACCAACAATTAATAAAGAAGCAATATTTGCACTGACAATTTCTAAGCTTACGACGGTTCCTAACTCCTAAGCTAATTAGTAGTAAGCTGAAAGTACAGCTAATTGCTGTAGCCCGTAGCTGGTATGCATTTGTCTAACTTCGTTTTCATTTCCTCTCTTACTTATTTTGGGTATTTAGACAACTCAGGTTGTATTGTTAACTTTGTGAAAAATCAATTTGAAATTTGTACAGAAGGCTAAAGGGTCAGTGAAAGGGTTCGCTTACTATCAATACCAAAACATACACGTGTCAACGTTTTATTTTGAAAGCGATTCAATAAATGTAAACAAAATAGGTGTAAATTCATGGCTTTCAATTTCAACCCTTATTTTGCTTTCTCCTCTTTTTCAGAATACCTAGCGAATTTCTTAATAGGCGAAGCCCACCTAGAGATCTATCTTGAAGAGACAAGTCCCACTGAAAGTAATTTTGCCAAAGCAAGAACTGGACTGCAAGATGCCAAAAAGTACCTCTGCCTCGTTACTGGTGAGAATGGTCAAAAAGCTGGCATCGCCCTTGACGCCTACCTTTTGTTGGCAAAGCTGTGCTATGCCTGCGGCGAATATGAGAAGAGCCTGCAAAACTTTGTTAAAGCCGAATTGAACACTCTCGCAGAAAAAGAGCTCACATTGTAAGTAACCGGCGAGAAATATCCAACAGTTTAAATTAGAATCTTAATTTTTCTAGACGAAGCCTTAAAATTCTTGCTGAATCTTATGCCATCAAAGGTCTTTGCTTGGAAAATCAAATTAGCAAGCCATCTTCAAAGTTTAAGAAATCAGAACGTGAGTCCGAAATGGTAAGCTTTTTGGTTTTGCTTTTAAGCCAGAATCGCAATGCTGCGTTGCTGTGTGCGTTCGTTAATGTGCTTTGCCATGTTTTTTAAAAACTTAACGATAAATTACGTCAAATTAGGCACGTAGAAAATTTTTAAAACGAAATGCCGCTTTGCGTTTTGGGGTAGGAAATTGGAAAGTATCTGCCCACTCAAGCACACTCCATTTATTTATTTAAAGTTATTTTTAAAAGAAAGAGCAGAATAGATGCTTTTTAAAAACGATCCGGGTGCCTAGCAATGAAAATAAAATTATTTCTGTTGTTTCGACCTCAAATGTATCCTAGTTGGTCTTGAACGTGTGTCTTTGTGCATGCTAAGAACCACATTGCGAGCTGTCGCGAAGAACAGAAATTATATCGGCAAAACGACACTATATCTACTCAAACCTCTCTACTCTACGTAAACCTGTTTATTTTCTGACGATAAACAGAAATTACCCTTTTTTGTGCCCAAAAAGACAAGAGAACTAATCTCACTCACAACACAATGAATGAGCATGAGGCTGTTCAACGCAGGCAAAAGTAGAAAGTAAATCTACTTTTGCGTTGTATATGCGTCCACGATATAACGCGGAGTGATGTTTTGAAGTAACATTTCGTTTTGCCCCATATGCACCCGTTGTTTCTACTCTAACTAGAACATAACTGAATTTGAACGAATGAAATAAGTGTGTATGTCTGAAAGTTGACGACAGAAATATCTAGACACAAAACTTAAAATAACAAAATATACAAGGTACATTAAGAAGGCTTTTCCTGAGGTGGTTATATATATCAAAAGAAAGAGGCCATTTAACCAATGAAGGAGAAGATGGGATAACGGCTGAAATGATCAAACGTTGCGGAGAAACAGCAACCAGGAAAGTTCACGCGCTCATAAAATGCGTGTGGGCTCAAGAAGTTCTTCCAAAAACGTGGCTCACAGGTGTGATTGTCCCTTTGCACAAAAAAAGCGACAAGCTGAATTGCGGAAACTACAGAGACATTACACTGCTCAGCGTTTGTTACAAAGTTTTTGCATCAATTCTGAACAAGAGGCTTCGAGAGGCAGCAGAAAGCATTCTGGGTGAATACCAAGGAGGCTTCAGGGCAAGCAGGTCCACAACGGACCAAGCGTTTCTGCTGAAGCAAAATTTCGAAAAATGCTATGAATTTAACGTTATGGCGCATGTCCTTTTTGTAGACTTCGAGCAAGCATTTGACACTACAGTATTAAAAGGCGAAAAATCAGCGAAACACTACAAACCCTTGGAATATGTCCAAAAACTATTAGGCTAGTTATGGTGACGTTAAAAGACACGTGTGGAAGAGTGCTTGTGCAGCAGTGTGGAGCAAGGCGATTCCCTTTCAACCACCATTTTTAATTTGGTGCTGCACTACGCAATACAGCAAACAGCAGCTACAGGAAACATTTTCTCCAAAGCAGCCATCATAATTGCCTATGCGGACGATATTGTAATCAGAAGCAGATCAAAGAAAGGGATAGAAGAGACCTTCGTGCAGCTGAAGCAGATTGCGGCAATAATGGGACTGGTGGTCAACGAAGAGAAAACAAAATACATGAAGATAGGAAGAGATGAACAGAAAAGAAAAGCGGAAACCATACGAATAGCTGGTTGCACATTCGGCGGAGTTGAGCACTTTAAATACCTGGCAATAAGTATCAGCAGCAGCAACGAAACCAACGACTTCATTCAGGAAAGAATCATGGCTGCAAACAGATGTTTCTACGGATATACTAAGATTTTTAAATCCAACATCGTGTCCCGAAGACAGACGTGTATAAAGCAATTGTAAGACCCGTGGTATGTAATCTTACGATTTTTGTTTGCTTGTATATATTTACTTATACTTTATTAAGCCATTTAACTGTCTTAAATTAGACTTATACAATTAATAAACGTGGCCAACCTACACAGTGTGAAATTTTGTACCGCCCGTGTGCAAAATTTTTATAAGACCCGTGGTATGCTATGGAGCGGAGACATGAACTTTGTCATCAACAGAGGAGAACCAGCTTAGAGTCTTTGAGCGGAAAATATTGCGAAAAATGTATGGGCCTATACACTTGGCAAACGGAGAGCTCAGATGGAGCTCTCAAACATGCGACGTGTAAGATGTGGTCAAATTCGCAAAGGCACAGCGGCTCAGATGGGCCGGGCATGTTATCCGCATGTCCGAAAGCAGGCCGCAAACGCTGTACTCACCTACACACCGTGCATAACTAGAGCTACAGGGAGGCCGCGCCTAAGATGGCTTGACGACGTTATTGCCGACATAAGGATGCTGGGAATCAGGAACTGGATGGAGACGGCAAAGAACAAAGTGGAGTGGAGAAAACTGGTTGATGCAGCTGAAGCTCACCCCGAGTTGTAACGCTAATGATGACGATGATGAAAAAGCCTTTTCACAATGACATACATGAACGATGTCCTCCATGCGCAAGGATAGGCCATTACATATTGGTAGAAGAATTTTGTCAAGACATTCTAAATGAAAAAGAAAACACCGAAAGAAAGTACCGTTAAAATCCCAAATAAAATTATTGTCAAGCTCAAGTTAATATCACAGCAAACAACCTTAAAAAAAATCAGAAAGGAAAATTTGAAAAGAATTGCCTAGAACCGCATTTATAACTCTTCCAAAAAAAAGTTATACTAAACGAGTATAGAACACAGTAAGTTTGATGAGCAACATGCCAACTTGGACACATCTAAAAAACGGGAAAAACCACCCTCTACAGACTATTCTTCAGACTATATTCAGAAGGCGAGAAAACTTTGGCATTATACGAACAACTCGGATAAAGAACCTTTTTGGATGGGACAAAGTGCCGATAATTGACCCATTTAGGGACGGCAAACCAAGAGAAACAACAAAAAAGAATCTAACCTCCTGACAGGAAAGGCACCACAAGAAGAATAATAATGGTGAGACTCATAATGGTGACGCTCGCGGCCATCGCCGGCCATCGTTAGGTGGTCGAAAGTTCTTCAATGTAACGAAGCAAGGAAACGCATGAACAAACATAAGCCTTATATGCGAGCAATGAAAAAAGCCCTACCTAATACCATGATCTTTCTGGGCAATTGTAATGCCAAGCTTGGAAGGGAAGATGTTTTGGGTTGCACGGCCTGCACGATGATCTCCAATAACAAATTTAGTCTGATTGACTTCGCTATATTGCGAAGAGAGGGAGGAGAGAGAAACATCGGCTTTTCAGAAGTAAAAGCAGAAAGCACGAAAAGCGCCCGGTTTTAAGACATAGAGAGATGCTACAAGAAGAATGAACTTCAAAAGCTCTGCCAATCATTTAAGAGGTCCTGGCAAGAGTATAAAGTTCGAACTGAAAGACAATCAAGGGAGCATTGTAGTGGAATCCCAGTTTGTGCTGAGGATTTGGAAAAAACATTTTTGCAGACTGTATAAATGCGAATACAAGCTGAATCCCGTTGTAAGGCAGAATGGACCCTTCAATGTAGGTGAAGAAGAAACAGACGAAGCATGGATGTACTCAAACTGGATGTTAGTGAATCGAAGCTCAAGTGCAACAAAACAACTTTCAAATTAAAGCCTTCAGCCAAATAAATCTGTTGTTTCTGTCATTTCGAAGTACAAAACTGGCACACGTTTTTATCGTGTTATTTTATCACTTCTTTTAAGAACGTCCATGTCTGTAACAGGTTAACCCGATCCGGATTTTTAATTCCCTGGTTATCGCTTAGAGCCATTTATTTTTCCACGTCAAGGCCTCGCCATTTATATTCGTGATGATGTAGTCTACTATACTCTCCCAGAATTTAACACCTATTTTAACCCGGATTTTATGTTTAAGTGAATAGTTTTCACCCTACGTAGAGAAACTATTCATTACTGTTTTGCATACAGAAGCCTAAATTTGGGGACTGTATAAGTTTGAAACGAGTATGATGCTCTGTCCGACTCCAAATTAAAAATTATTTCTTGGAATCCCATTAATGAAATAGTGATTACGTGCGATTTAAATATTCCCAATTCTAAGTGGTTTCGACATTCTGGACAGACAATACCCAATGAAAGGTATTCGAAGATCTTAACTACATGAAATTATCTAACGCAACCTGTAAACGGACCTAACAATCATTCCGCCAACATAGTGGACTTGTATCTAAGACTCCATCTTGATAAAATTACATTGTACTGTTTCTAGGTGCGTCATATCAGCAAAGTTCTTATTGGGTGCCAACCCCAATAAGGAAGTAACTCTTAAAAGACAGTCTGGCGGTACGAGAAAGGCAACTGGGACGGTCTTAATAGCTTCTTTAGCTGTTTTGACCGATCTTTATAAAATACTGTGCCTCATCTTCCATCTCTATTAATCAGCTTGTGAAATATCTTGAATTACGGAAACTCCTTAATGGCCGTCAATACGGTTTTCTTAGCAAAAGGTGCACCGTTGTATCGGGTACCCTTAAAACTTAAATAATGTTCCGGAACTAGATAGTTTAGTCCACGAATCGAACCATGTATATTAGAGATAATCTGTCTTCCATTCTTCTCTCGGGCTGGTGTCTTTAAGCCCAACACGAAGGTCTCGATACCTTTGGCAATTACATAAAGTCCAAGCCATTTAGATCTGCACCGAATTGATATATCAAAAATGTACCTAAGGATCCAGAATGCATTTCTTTTCAGATATTACCTTAGCTAAAGCGTCAAACATTCGTTAGTGCTCAAGAAAATTAATATCTAGTAACTAGAATTAAAGTCCTTAGACAGGCTTTTTGCGAAATTGGAAATTTATTAGGCTTACAGGCGCAATAAATAAACAATTAACCACAGATTAAACCTAACCCACCATTTTCTGATCAGTTAAATGTTAAACTATCCATACAAAGTCCGTTATCCGATACATAACAAAACGCTCTCTCTTATTTTGTTGTCTTGCTTTTTTCATGATTGCCAGATTGGGTGTTTTGAACGAGCCACCGATTTGGGACTTCTTTACCTGCAAGAACAAGACATCGCCTCATTATCATCTGCTGTCAATTTAGCAACCAACTTGAATGCGGGAGCTGCATCAGGCGGAGAAACTACCCGCCGAATGGGAGCCATTCTCGAAATGGCGCTGCAACGTGCTCCAATTGTACTTATTAAATCTGGAAAACTACAAGAAGCAATCGAACGATATCGAGTAATGTTAAACGCTATCGAAACAAGGACGACCCAATCGTTACGCCTAACACTAGCACGTCAATTGGCTGAAGTTCTTTTACGCGGTGTCTCAGGGACAATCTATACGCCTCCTTTCAATACCCGAAGGCAAAGATCTGCCAACTCAACGAAAAACATGTGGAAGCCGCGCATGTATTCGGGCCGTATTCAATTCTCCCCGCGAAATCAACACGAAGAGACGATTCTTTTGCTTCTGGTGGCAGAAGCATTGGCTGTGCGTGATACGGTGTTGTCGCAGAGTCCAGAGTTTCGTGAGGCTCGCGCACACGCCATGGGCAATGCGACAGCAGTATACGATCTGCTTACTCTAGCAGCGGTGCGATGGGGAATCGTTTATCTTCTTAACGAGTCATTCGAAAAAGCCCTAAAATTTTCATTTGGAGAACCTCACGTGTGGAGGCAATACGGCATGAGCCTCATGTCAGCCGGAAAGTATTTACATGCTCTGCGTGTTTTACAAGAATCTTCCAAAATATCTCCATTGGATCCGTTGTCCTGTTTGATGACAGCACGATTATGTTACGAATCCCTTGGGCTGATCCACGAAGGATTAGAATTTTCCAAGCAAGCGCTGCAAAAGGAACAGAAAGGCCTAAGGTCTTCCCGGGCACAGTTGTACATCGGAATAGGATATCAGCAAATCGCCATGGTGTCCAACATGAAATCCGATCGCGACAACTATGAAAAACTGGCAACTGAAGCCCTGGAAAAAGCGGTTCAGCTTGATTGCAATGATCACTTATCCGAGTACTATCTGGCTCTGCAATACGCCATAGTCAATAACATTTCGGAGGCTTTGATTCATGTTCGCTCTGCTCTCTCCTTGCGCACGGAACATGCGCCCAGTCTGCATTTATTCGCCCTTCTCCTGACCGCTAGTAGGCGTCCGAGGGAAGCCCTTGATGTCGTGGAAAATGCACTTAACGAATTTCCAGATAACCTCAACCTCTTACACGTGAAAGCCCACCTACAGTTGTACTTACACGACGCAGAGATATCCCTGGTGACTGTGCAAAAAATGCTGAACATCTGGCGGGAACTGTACGAGACTCAGAATAGTGGAAGTGAAAACAACGATTTGGAGAGACATTCGGACACCAGAAGTGTCGTACACGTGCATATCTCGCAAATGTCGGACAAGGACTCAAGTAAGAAGCCCATAAATTGCTTTCTTTAATTTTTTTTTTATTGGATTTTTATTTTAGACTCTGTGTATGCGACATCACTGATTCCAGTCTCACGTGTGGAACAAGCTCTTAGCGAAGCAGCTAGTTCTCTTAGTTCATTCACACCTCGTCTGGGGCCACAGCGATCGGGAGTCATACAATTGAAGGTGAGCAAATAGTTAAGTCGACAGGCCAATAGTCTACCGCAAGCTCATTACAGATGTGGCTTCTTCTGGCCGATGTCTACTTGTCAATCGACCAACCGACCGAAGCACTAAACTGCATCCAGGAAGCCGCCCAGCTAAACCCGCAGTACCATCATATAATGTTTATGGTAATGACGAAGTACTTAAGTTTTGCACAAGTGTCTCAAAGAATCTATTTAGCGTGGTCAAGTGTGCATCTACCTCCAGCAGTGGGTGGAAGCGAAGCAATGTCTTCTCAATGCAGTTGCAGCGAATCCCAACCACACCGAAGCACTGCGTGTACTTGGAGAAATACACCATGTTTTGGGTGAACCGCGTCTGGCTGAAAAAGTTCTCAAAGATGCAACTAAGCTTGATCCCAACTGTCCAAAAATATGGTAAAACCCATACCTGGGCCTAGCCTAGATTTGAATTAAAACGTTGTTTTTCCTACAGGTACAGTTTAGGCAAGGTAATGGAGACTCTTGGTGACTATCCTGTTTCAGCGGATTGCATGGCAACAGCATTACAATTAGAACCATCGTGTCCAGTTATTCCATTTACCTCAATGACTCTGGCATTTGATTAAAGTCAGTAACGTGTTTTATTGTTGTTCTGTTAATTTATTACTTAAGTAAAAGTCTATTGTTGTTATTTAATAATGTTTAAACAATATATTGGTCCTGATTTGTCCATTCCTTATACAGATATGTTTTATGTATACAAAAAAATGTGCGAGCACCATTTCTTACCAGTGTCTATAGAGAAAAATGTGCATCGACCTTAGTCAAGGCCTTCAACCTCTAAACTAAGTTTGAATCAGAACCTACGTACGTACCTACTTTCGGCTCAATGAGCGTCTGATCAGAAAGGACTTCCTGACCAGTTGTCTAAAGCAGTAATTAAAAATCCAAGCCTGCTGAATTTCTAATATCCCCACGCAGGAACTGACGCAATGATTTTAGCCAGGACCGTGAGGGACAGAAATCTGTCTCGAGCGCGTATAGAGAGTTGGTACGTGATGTTCTGACGATCCCAAGGAGGGATGCCTTGGGTAATCCTCGAAGGTAGGGCGTAGAACCCCGCTTCGTGTTGTCCAAAAATGTCCCTACTCGCAGAACACTTTATTCAAGAAACGCGCTGAAATGGGCTGAAAAACTGCAATAACTACGGCCAGCGACTGCCGTCGCTACCCGCAAGTGCCGACGCGACTGCTGACTACCGGCAACCAAAGCAACGCTTATTTGGATGTGGTATCGTTCGCTCGTTGGATGCAGACCTAGGGAAAAAATTTTGAGCTTTCATTATGTGGAGCAGGGCCTCGCTATAATCCGCATCAAGGCTAGATTCACCAACAATAGCCTCATATGTTTGCATGCTCCTACTAAGCGAAAAATGACGACGCCAAAGATGTGTTCAAAGAGCCCCTGGATAAAATGTATGATCATTGCACTAGCTACGATATTAAGATTGTCCCACAACATTTTAATGCCAATCAAGGTAGATAGGGCATTTTTGGTCAAACGGTCGGAAAGTACAGCCTGCACGATCAAGAAGTCAAAGTGATCGACTTTGCTGAGGCGCGACACATTGTGGTTATTAGCACGTGGTACACAGTTCCCGCATCTCAGCATCCACAAAGGGATATGCAGATCTTGCGATCAATAAACCGTCAACTAGATTGACTGCATTGCAACCTCGTTGAGGCCAAAGTAGAGCTGCGGATATCCCGACTAAGAAATGACGAGGTGTGAGGAAGTTTGACTTTGGCAGGCTACAATGGCAAGAGACCACCCAGGTCCTTCCCTAATGGCGGTATGACACTACATTTTTTCTTCAATATTTCCTCATTTAGCAACACAAATTCAACATACAAGTAAGTAGATATAGATACGTAAAAAAATGAGCAACATGACGTAACGTAATAAAAAATTAAGAAAAAATTAGTGCGAGCTCTCCTATTCTTTGACATTTCCTAATTTTTTTAATTTTTCAAATATGTATTGCACACACACATGAGGAATAGTTAGATTTCCACACGATGTTTACAATTTTGGCGGCTTTTCCCATTAGGGGGGTTCACACGATACAACATGATTTACAACATGTTGGACAACATCCGATGTTGTATCGTGTGAACAAAAGAAACAATCGCTTGACAAGCCGCTTCTTTTAAAAAAATTTTGATTTTTCTGCTGGCTTGTCAAGCTGGTTGTCAAAAGCTGGCTTGTCTGCTGGCTTGTAAAACCCGTGTGAACAGATGTTGCTCAGACTTCCTTTGCGTTTGCCATTCGTAAAAATTTTTCGTGTGGTAAAAATGGCGGCAATATCAAATAAAACGTTTCGGGGGGAATTTTTTGAGGGAAAAAACATTAAGAAACCAGTGAGTAAGTGCTACAGTGTGTACGCAGAAGTAACAGTCCGTAAAACGGACCGTTGAATACCCCATCCTATCCCACATTATAAAATGCTGATGACATGGCTATTTTTTGACATTTTATAAGTAATGCAAACTTAGAAAAGGGGCGTGGTCCAACCGTCCCTAATGAGAAACCACATATATATCCAAGTTACACTTAAATATACGTAAAAATGCAAATTTTTGGTCCAAATTCATTATTTTTGAAAAGTCGACCCTTAAAAAGGGGGCGTGGCTAAAAACTTTTCATGAGCGATTTCTGGACTGAAGTCTCGTTTACCTAACCTGCTACTTTTTTTGTTTCATGCTCTCCTAAATTAGGCTCAAGGCTAGTCGAAATAAAGTTTTTCAGGCAAATTTTAGGTTTTTCTTCAATTCTTCCCCCAACTATGGGTGTGGCCAAAGTCTTGTATGAACAAAATGTAGAACTAAGCGTTTTCTACATAAAATATTAAGCAAATTTTTTTTAATTTTGAGCAAAGATATTGAGTAAACTGCATTTGAAAATTTACTATTAAAATAGATGCCATGCCCACTAGAGGAGGTTTACCGATTAAATTTTTCTTTTTTATGTCTTAAGTGGGGTGCCGTGGCGCAGTGGTTAGTGTGTGTGCTTACTACGCCGGAGGTCTGGGTTCGAGTCCTGCCATCGTCACCTAAAAAAAAAAGACTTCTTCTTTTTCTCGGTCGGTCCCCACCTCCGCGAGGGTTTGACAAGCCCTATGAGAGTATTAATTGTCTTGAAAAACTTCTCAAAGTGCCGTTCGGACTCGGCAAAAAATTGTAGGTCCCCTTGTATGTAAAGAAATTAACACACCAGCATACATTGTTGAGAAGTTGGCCCTGGTTCACCTCGAGCTGTTGCGCCACTCTATTTATTTATTTATTTTTTATGTCTTACATTTATTAGGAGATGCTCAATGTTAAATTTCAGCATTTTAGAACGTCTTACAGTTTTGAAAATTTTGGAGGTAGTTGAACATTTAGACCGATTGTGGGCGTGTCTTTAGGCGGATTTCAAAAATTTTTACACTTGTACTTCGCATGACGCGGACCTTACGTACGAAGTTTCAGTACCCCAGCTCAAAACTTAAGGCCAAAAAACATGTGACATACAGACGGACGGACGGACATGGCTCATTCGATTCAGAATTCGGTCTCGATCATATGCCCTTAAGGTCTTGGGTTTCTACCATTATTATTTCACCGTGTTACAAACTATGTGACAAACTTAATATACCTCCTTTCCTATGGGATGGGGTATAAAAACTGAAGTTGTACAACATGCTTGATGAATGTGAACGCAAGGCTCCTCTATCTGTAAATTTTTCATCAAGCCATGTTGTACAACATGTTGTACCGTGTGAACCCCCCTTTTGCTTGCACGTTTTTTGTAGTTGTCCTTATCACTGAATATCTATTTGTTTTCTTTACGTATCGATGATTTTTATCATTTTTAATGAGTGAAGTTCTACGAAGTCATATGCAGCCAGCATCAAGTAGTGATTGTCCATGGCAACACTGTCGAAATGCCACAAGAGATTCCGCCTTTGATGAGCTGGGCTTCACCCGGCCACCACAACGAAACTCCTGGTTTGACGATAAATGCCGGCAGGCACATGGAGATACACAGGAAGCATACAAAGCGGCTCTGCACAGAAGGACAAGAGCTACTCGTGAGCTTTACATACAGATGAGCAGAGAGGAATACCGGTTTCTCCGAATTAAAAAGAGCACGAAAGGCGCGTGGTCGAAGATGATAATAGTATGCCACAACGGGAATGAGTTTCGAAAGTCTTGCGAAAGGATTTAAAAGATCCTGACAAGCGTATAAAGCTCGAACTGAAATACTGTAAGGTTGATGCAGAGGAATAAGGGGAACCGATTCCCGCTGTCAGGCAGAATAAATCATTCAACCCGGGAGAAGAAGTATACGAACGATACAGCCCGCCAGAACTGGATGTAGCGAAGGTACCTGTATCTAGCTTAAAAACAAAACTAACTGACACTTGCAGACTGACTAACTGACTCTTACAAACAATCATGCTTGCTGTGTGCTTTACAGGTGTTTTTACACGCATTAAAGGTATAATTTTTCACCGATTCCGAACGACAAATTGAGAGGTCTCTCATGGCAAACTATGCTCTTTGAGGTTTGTCAGACCCTCGCAGAGGTGGGACACCGTGAAAAACTTTTATTGTCCCGGTCGGGACTCGAACCCGGCACCTCGTGCGCGGTGGTCCTACACACTAACCACTGCAACACGGCACACCCAAGTGTCTAAGCTTAAGTACAACATAGCAGCCGGAGCTAACGGCTTAGCTGCCGAACTTCTAAAATGCGCTAGCGATAATCAAGGAGCATGCACCAGCGACCAGCCCATCTACAAGATGTGGTCGGATGAGAGCAGGTCCGATGAATGAACCTTAGCATCGTTTGCTCGATCTTCCAGAAAGAAGACTCTCTGCATTGTGCCAACTACAGAGGCATCAGTCTTCTTACCGTCCCATACAAGAATTTTTCTGTTGTACTTTGTGAACGCCTAAAGCCGTTTGTCAGCAATATGGTTGGTCCATATCAGTGAGACTGAACCCTGATTTAGAAAAAGCTTAATTTATATAATTTTATTAGTATTATTTAGTATAATTGTAAATATACTAGTCAAGTTTGTTCTTCTCTCCATACCAACAGACTCTCAAACAAAGAATTGAAGCCGCCCAGGAAATGTTCCTCCGCTTCGCTACTTGTGGTGTCGGCTGGAGTGATCCTTCCGTATTGCCGCCCTGTAAACATTGAATAATACCGATAAGTCGACTTGCAATTCCCAAAAAAAAAAACATTAGAGTCGCGGACATCTTTTTTGTTCTTCAGCTTCTGAGTGGAGCTTCTGAGTGGAGCTTCTGAATTGGTACCCCATAACTTCTCCAATTGATCTATCAACTTCTCCATCGCTGAAAACCGCACACTACGCACGGCTGGCAGACATGGTTAAATCCCTATGGTTTATGGATGTATTTATGTATTAAAATGTATACCTTCATTATGCTGCCAAAAACATCTTGCTCAACAAACAAATGAAGAAAAAAAGTGAGCCTTTTACGAAAGTTTAACGAGTTTTGTTTATCCAACTATTTCTAACCAAAGGGATTGTTATTTTCGTTGACGAACCTAGGCATATCCAAGATACTACGATACAGCTGGCTCGTTGTCTTGCACTATGCAATTCAAGTTTCGTGTTTATACCTACGACTACGACACATATTCGTAGTCGCAAATATTTCTGAATATTTGCTTTATTATGTTGTTTTCAGTATTTGGTGGTAACAGCTCACTGCGGACACAAATGATGTTTTAAATTGTCTTAATGGCATATCCACAATTTGTGGTTTCGTGACAAAAACAATTTACGAATCAAAATTAGCAGTTAAACATATCTGCATAGATTACTCAGGCAATCTATGTATTTATTTGCGTGCACAAAGTAAGGTCCTGGAACGATTTGTACTCTTCTGCAAAAAAAAAAAAAATATCCTGCAACAACGGAATGAATAAGCACTAAACAAAGTCAAGAATCGGGGTTACGGTTAATAAGTTATAACATGCTTTCAGCAGACTAAACAACTAGGATCATGGTTCCACATGCAATATTAATTTGACACATAAAAATAATTAATATCGTTATGGTTAACTATGTCTACCCTAAAATTAGCTCAGCGGGATTTTCGATAGCGTGTATTGCTGTTGATAAGCATGAGGAATGTTAAAGAATTAATATTTTGATTATAAATTTCTGGAGTTTCCCCTTTCAATGAAGAAGATATTGTTTCTGTTTTTTACCACCTGTAAACAGCAAAGATGGTTTCTAGTAGGTTCTTTACTAAATAATGCCAGAGGAAGGGTGGTGGAATCGCAATGTCCTTGAACGATAAATAAATACCTTAACGTAAGCCATTAAAAGAAACAGTTTTAATTTGCATTTTAGTTCAGACTTTGGTGGTCAAATGATAGACATGTGCACTCAAGAGGATACAAGCATCCACAGATTTTCTAAACCAACCTCTGTCTATCAACTCCTACTCTCACCTCCCCGTGGTGAACACCGGGTGCCTAGTACCTCAACTGGAGATTGGGTTCCAACCCCTTTGGAAGGTTGTTGGGGGTAGCAGACGAGAGAGGGGGGAGGAGTGTTCCCACTAAGGCACTTCTCCTTGCATCTGGACGGCAGCGGAGGAATTCCCCAGATGGAATCAACGGTGGCGTCCATTAGTTCCAGTCAGGCCGAACTACTTAGTGAACACCTTATATGGGCTACTACGACGTATTCGGAGCTCAGGCCTAATGAGCGGGCTATCCGGCTCTCCGTCCTTAGAGCTAAACAAAGGATCTGGTCCTCCAGGTTGGGGGTCGTGCCGTCGGGGTGACTTCCCGGCCACGTAAAGAAACACCAGTCACGAAGCAGAAACAAGCCTCTGATTCGGACGGATTTACTTTTGAACACCAATGCAAACGAGAAAAGGACAACGAGCTCCGGATCTGCACGTGGAATGTAAGGTCCCTTAACAGAACACGTGCAGCCGAGCAACTAGCGGAGGCCCTTAACGACTGCAAGGCAGACATTACTGCCATCCAAGAAATGCGGTGGGACGGGCGGGCAAAAGAAGGAAGAAAAGTTGCGACCTCTACTACGGCGACTGTTATCGGCATCAAAGCCAGCGCCTATTTGGATGTGGTTTCGTTGTTGGAGGCAGACTTAGGCAAAAAGTCTTGAGCTTCAGCCCTGTAAGCGAGCGCCTCGCGACGACCCGCATCAAGGCTAAATTCGCCAACATTAGCCTCATATGCGCGCATGCCCCCACAGAGGAGAAAGATGACAAGACCAAAGATATGTTCTACAAGCTCCTGGACAAAACTTATGAGCAGTGCCCTTGCTAAGACATTAAGATTATCCTAGGCGATTTTAATGCCAAGCTAGGAAGGGAAGGCATCTTTGGTCGTACAGTCGGAAAGCATAGCCTGCACGACACGACCTCCGATAACGGATTTAGACTGATCGACTTTGCTGCGGGGCGACACGTTGTGGTAGCTAGTACACAGTTCCCGCATCTCAATATCCACAAAGGGACTTGGAGATCTCCCGATCGATCAACCGTCAACCAAAATTAACCACATTGCGATCGACGCAAGGCATTCCTCCAGTATCATGGATGTCCGAACTTTCCGAGGGGCCAACATTGACTCGGATCACTACCTTGTTGTAGCCAAGGTACGGCTGCGGATATCCCGACCAGCGCCAAGTAATGGAAATACTGTGAGGAAGTTTGACGTCGGCCGACTACAATCGCAAGAGATCACCAAGTCCTTCTCCAACCGAGTCTCTCAAAACCTTCTACGAAGTCCTATGCAGCCAGCATCAAGTATTGATAGCCAGTGGCAACATTGCCAAAATGCCATCAGAGACGCCGCTTTTGAAGTGCTGGGTTTCACTACACCACCACTAGGAAACCCCTGGTTTGACGATGAATGCCGGCAAGCACATGCAGCTAAACAGGAAGCATACAAAGCGGCGCTGCACAGAAGGACTAGAGCTGCTCGCGAGTTCTATGAGCAAAGGAGGAGAGAGGAACACCGGCTTCCGCGAAGAAAAAAGAGAGAGCACGAGAAGCACGCGGTTGAAGAGATAGAGAGATGTTACAACAGGAATGAGGTTAGAAAGTTTTACCAAAGGATCAAAATAACCTGCCAAGGGTATAAACTTCGAAGTGAAGCCTGTAAGGACCCATCAAGGGAACATCGTTGTAGAATCGCAGTCGGTGCTGGAATTTGGAAAGACCACTTCTGCAGACTGTATAACGGCGAAGACGAACGAAATACCGCTGTCTGGCAGAACGAACCATTCAACCCGGGCGAAGACGTTACCAACGAAGCATACGAACGATACCGCCCACCCAACCTGGAGGAGGTGAAAGTAGCTGTGTCTAAGCTCAAGTGCAACAAAGCAGCCGGAGCAGACGGCCTAGCTGCCGAACTTTTTAAATCCGCTGGCGATGAGCTGGTTAGGAGCATGCACCAGCTCATCTGCAAGATATGATCGGAAGAAAGCATGCCCGACGAATTGGAATCTCAGCATTGTTTGCCCGATCCTGAAGAAAGGAGAGAGTTGTACCAACTACAGAGGCACCAGTCTTCTTAACATCGCATACCAGATCCTTTCTGCTGTACTTTGTGAACGCCTGAAGCCGTTTGTCAACAATCTTATAAGCACATATCAGTGTCGCTTTAGGCCAGGAAAGTTCACCATCGATCAAGTATTTACACTGCGACAGATCTTGGAGAAAACCCACGAATTCCAAATCGATACACACCACCTCTTCATCGATTTCAAGGCCGCGTATGAGGTAGCGCAATGTCTAGTTTTGGCATCCCTGCCTAACTCGTCAGTCTGTGCAGGATGACGATGGAAAACTCACGCTGTTCCGTGAAGGTCGGCAAAGACCTCACCGACCCCTTTGATGTCAAAAAAGGATAAAGACAAGGCGACGCACTGTCATGCGACTTCTTTAACATCATTCTTGAGAGAATTGTGCAGAGCTCTCGCGCCAACACCAGAGGTACAATCTTTCAAAAGTCCGTTCAACTACTCGCATACGCAGACGACATTGACATAGTCGGTAGAACAAAGCGTGATGTCAGTGAAGCCTTCGTGAGTATTGGGACGGAAGCGGCGAATATGGGTTTAGCAGTCAATGAGGGCAAAACCAAGTATATGCTGTCATCAAGAAAAGACACCCAACACCGACGTCTTGGACAAAACATCACCATCGACAGCTATAACTTTGAGGTAGTTAGGGACTTTGTCTACCTGGGTTCCGCTATCAATTGAGACAATGACACCAGCGCTGAAATCAAACGAAGGATAACTCTTGCCAATCGCTGTCTCTTTGGGCTAAGAAGGCAATTGAGTACCAAAGCCCTCTCTCGAGCAACGAAAGTGTCCATGTATAAGACCCTCATCATCCCAGTCAAAAGGCGGATGAAAGCACTTTAAGCTGCTTCGAGAGGAAAATTCTTTTCGATTTACGGTCCCGTCTGCATAGACGGAGAGTGGAGGAGGAGATATGGGTTGAGCCTGGGTGGGGCCCAGGTACAACCCGGACTGTAGCGCCACCTTAAGTAAATAAGTAAGTAAATTCAGACTTTAATCAGGATACAATCCTGAGCTTAGTAAAATGATAGTGCTAAGACACGCCACTCCACTGCTTGTCAAAAAAACGCATAAAACGTACAGCAAAAAAATGTACAGCAGAGGCACTTGAGATTTTCATCCAGATCGCCAAAAGCAAAGAGGTCTAAAAGACCAGGCGGGTAGAGTTAAATACCAGGCAGCCATCGACGAATACAACAATCACCAGTATTTCATCGGCCAGCGTTGTGCAAAGAAGCTCTTATCCACGATCAGAGATAAGAATTAAAGAACTACTTCCCCACAGATTTTGCTTGTGGGGAAGTTTTCCACAATCGAGAAACCCATAGTCGAAACATGTGGATTGGTAAGGCACTATGACCAAGCTTACTGGCGTGCTGAGGAATCACCTTCCTAGACTATTAGGTCTAGATAGAAGACAAGAAACTCAGGCTAATTCCAATTAAAATGACATGTCAAAGTAGCTTATTTTAAAGATAGACGGAGAAGACTCCTTATCCTTAGATGCCTTTAACTCCATAGCCCAGTGGTTTCTATAGATTGACTGGAGGTAATATCATTCCTGCTTTAAGAAAAAAAAAAAAAAACAACAGCAACAAAAAACGAGTTCTAGAAAAGGAGCTTAACTTAAAAATAACTAGAAAAGGAGCTTTGTAGATTGTACGGGGGAGGTGGTACAGTAAATCCTAGATCACTGCGGCCACCAGCGGGCCTATTGTGATGTCCTACATTTATTGCTCATCCATGATGCCGCAGTTTGTTATAAAGGCGGCTAGCTCTTTAGGTGTGCTGGCAGCTGTGTCCGCTGCTTCGAGGTAGAACTTACCTAGAAAACGTTGACGTTTTTTTATTAAGCAGTTACAGTCACATAATACGTGCTCTGCTGCTTCTGTGTCCTCGTTGCATAGTCTGCATGTGTTGTCTTGCCCTATCCCCACGGTCATCAGGTGTCTTCTAACTCGACAGTGCCCTGTGAGTAAACCTGTGACCAATCGAATCTGACTTCTACTTAATTGCAGTAGCTGTTTCATTATTTGGTGGGAGCTGTTTGGCATGAAAGCTTTGGCTTGCCTGTTTCCTTCGGTTACCCTACAGAAATGAAGCATCGATCAGTCAGGTTTTCACACAACTTTTTATGGTGTGAATTGGTAGCCCGCAGAATGGTCTTGGCATCAATCCTTTTCTAACTAGTTCGTCTGCTTTTTCGTTGCCTTCAAATCCGTTGTGCCCTGGCACCCAGCTCAGGTGAACCTTGTTCGTGCTGGCCAGTATTTGTAGTATTTGAAGACAGTCCCAGACCAGTTTTGATGTTATCTCAAAGGCGGTAATTGCGAGTAGAGCTGCCCTGCTATAAGAGAGAATCTAAATGTTCTTATTTGTTATAGCTCTATCTAGATTCTCGTAATAGGTATAAGTACACGTTAGTTAGGTGGCGCTATAGTCAAACAAACACCCTGCGCCTCAACCAACAAGTTCCACCAGCCGGCCCTGTTTTTAGCTAGCCATCTCCAGTTTTGCACGCAAAGTTGGCTGAGGTCCCTTTCCAATTGCATGTGCCATGGCCACCCCTGAGTTTCTGTGCTTCTCTACGGCTCTCGCTGCCTCTACATGTAAGTAAGTGCAATGAGTTCGTCTAAATCGAACTTCTTAATACCCGACCCTTTTTACCCTGCAACACTGAATTTAGAAGTTTTTTACAGCTTATGCCAAATGCTGCAAATAGAATGAAATAATTCTTTCTTCGTTAGAATCATGAGAAAATTCGTTAATAGTGAAATTCGTTCTCGCGCTGAGTCAAGGCGTTGGCATATCGATACTCGCGAAAAAACGAGTGGTCCCTACTTTTTAAGATAAAAAGTTAAGTTGAAAATAGCCCGACTTTATAAATACTTGACGACTAAAAACCTTAGCAACTCGAAATAAAAAAAAAACTTAAAAATACTGCCGACTTTTGAATCTTAACCGACGCTTTTCACCGCAGGGCTTGCTGCCTCGAGATTTTCCCCCTGACTGCCCTGATGAGCCAGCTTTGCCAACAGCTTAGTTTGGCTGTCCTTGAAATCTGGGTTTTTCTTAAAAATCGTGATATATTCTAAAGCTTTCCACTTGGTCTTACGGTGCAAGTACTCTTTTTTTCTTGTTTTTGGTAACCATGGTCAGCATATCTTAAGCCATGCCTTACAGGGGAAGTTGTAGCCTAGTACGACAGCAACAGAGAAGGTGTTGTACACTTTCTTCCTCTTCCTCATCTAGGCAGCTTCTACAGAAGTCATTTGAGAATAGACCTAGTCTTTTTGCGTAAAGACCTATTAGGCAGTGTCCGGTGATAATTCCCACTACAGTGCTAATTTTGGATCTCTTTAAGGAGATCCAGCTATCTGATCTTTTTGGATCGAAGCAAGGCCAGATTTGCTTGGAGGTTAACCAAGTGGTGCCTGTCCTCCATCTGGCGTTAGTTTCTTGTATGCTGTGATTTTTGAGCTGTAATTTGAAGGTAGCTAGGAATACCTATACTACAGGAGATTTCATCTTCAGGCAATCTAGTGGCGTACTTAGCGAGTTTATCAGCCTCACAGTTTCCCATGATGTCTCTATGACCTGGCACCCAGCACAGGCAGATGTGAAACTGCTCGGATATCTCATCAAGAGATGTGCGACAGTTAATAACTAATTTAGAGTTTATAGAGATCGATGTCAGGGATTTGATGGCAGCCTGGCTATCCGTAAAGATACAGATATCACTTCCACTTTAGCCAGGACAGGGCTTCACTAATTGCCATTATTTCTGCTTGAAAGACGCTGCATTGGTTGGGTAGGCGAAGGGATTTATTTAAGTTAAGGCACTCAGAGAAAACGCCACTTCCTACAGCGTCTTCCGTCTTGGATCCGTCTGTGTAAAAGTGTATGGCGTTACCAAAAGGTATATTACCGCCGTACCACAGGTCTCTGTTCGAAGTCCGGGTTTCGAAGTTTTTCTCTGGGAAATATGAAGGTGAAGTGTAATCCAGGTTCGTGGAGGTGAGATGCTGTTCGTTTAGAATATTGGCATGTCCGTAAACGTAATCACGCCATTAAAAGCTTGCTTTAAGTCGAATTGCGCAGTTGGTAGCTGTTTGCTTACCAAAAATGTCTAAGGGGGTAAGGTTCAATAGGATTTCGAGCGCATCCGTAGGAGTGGTTCTCAGGGCACCACTAATACAGATACATGCTTGCCTTTGTACCTTTCTTAAAACATTGAGATGTGTGCCGACGTTGAGTATGGGCCACCATACTGCTACGCCGTATAGAAGGATTGGTCTAATCACAGCTGTGAAGAGCCAATGCGTCATGTGAGGTTGTAGTCCCCATTTGTGCCCAATGGTTTTTTTGCTTTTATAAAGGGCCGTGATGGCTTTCCTTGCTTTTTCGGCTGTATTGAGCTCCCAGCTTAGTCCATTAAGTCTATTAAGTCCAAAATAAGGCCAAGGTACTTTGCCTTATTTGAAAACGATAGACTGGGGCCATTCAAGGTGGGAAGAGCAATGCGGGGGATTTTGTATTTTTTAGTGAAGAGGACAATTTCGGTCTTTTGTGCATTAACACTCAGACCATTGTCAGTCGTCCATTTGTGGAGGAGAGTAAGGGCATGTTGCATTAAGTCTCTGAGTACATAGGGATATTTCTCCGAGAAGGCAATGCCTACATCATCCGCGTAGGCAATCGTTTTGCAGCCCGCTCTTTCTAGTATAAGTAGCAGCTTATTCACCGCTACGTTCCAGAGAAGAGGGGATAGTACTCCTTCTTGAGGTGTACCTCTTCTGGTCGAGCTTTTCAAGGCAGCGTGACCTAGAGTGGCATTAATTTCTCTACTAGTAAGTGGTTGTTTTATTAATGCTACTAGTCCCGCCTCTTTGTTTAACTCTTCCAGTGCTTGTGTGATTGCGCTCGGATGGATGTAGTTGAAAGCGCCTGCTATGTCTAGAAAAGCAACCATCGTATATTCTTTTTGGTTGGATGATTTCTCAATGAATCGCACTAGTGTGTGGAGAGCCGTTTCAACAGATCTTCCTTTGCTGTACGCATGTTGAGACAGAAAAAGTTTAGACGGGTCTATAGTTGATTTTAGATGTAGATCAATGAGCCTTTCTAATGTTTTAAGTAGAAATGATGATAAGCTGATAGGTCTCAGATCATTGGGGTAAACGTGGGAACTTTTACCCCCCTTGGGGATAAAGACCACTTTGATTTGCTTTCATCTAATGGGGATATGGCACAAAGAAAGACAGCTCTTAAAAATGGTCTCCAACCAGGGGGCAATCAAGTCGGACGTTTGTTGAAGCTCGGCTGGTATTATGCCGTCAAGTCCTGGTGACTTGTAGGGACTGAAGCTATTTATAGCCCACATGATCTTATGACGCGTTATCAGAGAGTTCGGATTTCTAAAAGGCGTAACCCTTGCTTGGCTTGGACTTGGGCAGTCTGGTGAGTGTGGGCACTTCAAGGATTCAAGGATTCAAGGAAGGGTTTCAAGGATTCTTAATTGGATAATGTCCACGTATCATCTGCCTTTTTGAGAAAGCTAGAGACATTGGGACAGGTTGAGAGAACTTTTCGGAGCCTGGATGCTTCCGCGGATTCTTTAATCTTTTCGCAGAATTTCTTCCACGTGAACCTTTTTGCTTTCCTAAGTTCAGTTTTAAAAGATTTGAGAGATTCTTTATCATTCTTTAGGAGTCCCAGTCTTGAGTCTCTCCTGTATTCCTTGCCTTATTGAACTTCCTTTTGCAAGTTTTTCTAAGGTTGTTTAAGTCCGCATTCCACCAGTGTGTAGTGAGAGAAACCCCTTTACTTCTCTGTTAATACAATTAAATTTTTTGATCTCTTAATAGCAGAACCAGCAGCTGAGTTTATATTTTGTTGGGAATATATAAACTCCCATGCTTTTACTGTTTTATCTGGAAGACCGTCAAACCCGAATTCTCATACCTATCTCGCCTCACAACCTAAGCATCCTGTTTTCAGGAGTTATCTTTAAAATAAAGCCTTTTTATCTAAATATGCCTGTTCGGTTTTTTCCATGTGCCATGAAACCAACTTTTAAGTTCTTATTAAAAAAAAATTCCCAATTATAGGAGAAATCACAGTCATAGTAGCCATATTCAGTAACAAAAAACCAACTGCTTTGCAAAAACAAAACTGTCAGTTAGACGACTTCAAACCGGCAATTTGATTACGTTTCACTATTCCGATTACTTGCAACAAAATAATACTTTACCTCGTTCTCTTAAGCACACTCCACAAGTAATCAATTCAGTTAGCAAAATCTCTTAGTCCCCCTGCATTCTACAATCTAACAGTTAATTTAAGGTATTCCTCTCCGTCACTCCATCGCGCATGACACAGGTAAGATACAAAAGAAACAAATTGGTCGGACGGTTTTTCAAGATACTTTTCAAAATCAGTCGCAACCCTACCCGATCCGTGACGATACACGTTTTCCTACAATGAACGTCCTTACGCATGTGTTATGATTAAAAATGATGAGTCGTTAATGTTTTTCAATCAAAAAATAAACAAAAAATTTTACTCAATAGGCAAAAAAAAAACTCAGAATTAATAAAGTTAACTCGGAATTATCAACTTCAACTTATCAACATTTTAATGCTTAAAGAATCCAGTTCTTCCAAAAAAAGAACCCATCCAGTTCTTCCAAATATTTAAAAAGAATAAAGTTAAAGGATAAAATACTGTTATAATGCTTATAAATCCCAGTCAGTTCTTCTAAATTTTATAAAAATTAATAAGTTTAAAGAATAAAATTGTGATCTCGACAGTCAGTGCTTCTTAAAGCGTCTCTTTTATTTAAAAAAAAAAATAAAAAATTGTAGTAATTTTTTATGTACAAAACTAGTTAAAAAAAAGTGATTTTTACTGCAAATTGTTTAACTTAATCTTTCAGCTTAAAAGGCAGAACTATCTATTTCCTATTAATAATTTATTGTGACTCCTTGGAACTTAAATATTTCATGCGAAAGAAGTTTAAGAAGTAAGAAGTTTAAGTTTAAGAAATATTAAAATTGAATTTAATAAATTTTGCAACAAATTTATTTCACATTTTTTTACATGGATATCAGTGCTCGCATTAATTTATGTATATTCGCTGCAAAGTTTTTGTATTTAGAATAACATATGTTTTAGTTTTTATGAAAATATGGTAAAAACTTGTTTGGTTTAAAAGAAAAACGGTCAAAATCAACGGTCATTATCAATGAGCAACAACTCATTAATTTAGAAAAGTTTTGAAGAAATAAACCATAGAAAAAAAATACTTAATGCCCCTCTGCAAAGTGTCATAACTTCTGTGTTTCTTCACACAATAGCCGTTATTAGTGAATTTAATACTTTGGTGGTTAGATAAATCTAAAAAAATAACACATGCGCTATAAGTGATATTTTTTTCACATTTAAAAGACATAATAAAGTTTCTGTCGTGCTGTTTTATTCTTTTGCTCGCTCCTGGTGGACTCACAATCAGTACATCTGATGTTTTAATAAATTCTTAAAAAAGACGTCAACAACTTTTTAAAAGATTGACATTTTTTTGTCGCTGGCATTTTAGATAATTTCCGTCAGCTGATATAAATTGTTTTTTACTTCAAATTTAAGAGTTTGATGCATATAAGAACAACTTATTTACATAAATTCAACTTTAACTTATTATAAGTAACTTATCCATCGACCAACTCTGCTTGTCACGCAACATAAAAAATAATATTTCTTAGTTATGGCGTATTCTTTTGAACACGGAACTGCCCCACCGAGCTGTCAAAAAAAAACTCGGCATTTTTGATAGCTTCGAAAGTGAAATATTTAGTTAGGTAATTTTGATCGATTTCATACAATTTCAGTCGTGTTGTAAAAAATCACGAATGAAATTTGAGTCGAAACGTAGCTTCACATACACAATTAAATCTACACCGAGCCTCCACCGACATATACGACGGTGGCGAAATTTCGAGTTCGGTGTCGACACCAAACTAATTCGGAGTTAAAAAAAAAATTAACACGATCACGATTCCGTTCAAGTGTACGTCTAAGGAACAATTTTTTTTCTGCATTCCACATCAGTTTCACGATTCGTTTAATCTGTGAATAAAGCTTTTCTTTGAAAATCTCTGAAAAAACAGCAACCCTTGGCACTGACACGACGGTATCCTAAATGCACTTAAATTGAAGCATAGTGTTCAACTAACGCAAAATAACAACATTAATTGCGTTGAGATTGTAATAATGATTAATTGTTTTTTTTTATAGGTTTCGTTAAGCCATTTTCCATTGTATTACACGCATTTTGGAGCGAACTAAAAATCCGGAACAATCGTCATAATGCCTCGAAAAAAGTTTTCATCTATTGAGGAAGTTGAAACGAACATGAAGCTATTTTGTGACCAATCTAACAACCACATGAAGGTTCGAAAATATGATAAGGCGCTAATAGGATACACGGCGGTATGTAGGTACTTGCATTTTTTTTACCCTACTTTAAAAAAAATATGTATATAAAAATATATTAAAAATATCAAAAATGTATATTAATTTTAAATTATAATTTGTAACCTTATTGAATTAATGACCGTATACCGGTGAATTGATTGAGCCATGCCAAAAAGCAAGGTAAACTCCAGCTCGAGAAATGTCTACAAGTCTTGCCTAAGACTGTGCTTGTTTTCCAGAGCTTGGAGGGAAGTCCGAATGAAAATCATTCCCAAAGCAGGACAGGCTAGCCACACAACTGCAAAGGACTGTAGACCCATAAGCCTATGTCCTCGCTCATGCTCAAGATGATCAAGATGAGCAGCTTATCGACGTGTATGTCAGAGAGGTGATTGCAGATAACTATCTGCAACGCTCTTAATCAGTGTTTTATTTCGGGACTAATTATAGTTGGACCACATTTCAGGAATTAAGAAATTTCACAGGTGGACAAGGGTTTATTTTCTAGGAATTTGCTTCTTTCCGACGCTTATATTCCATCCACCTCATGAGCTCACAGAAGAGGTGCTTTGATGGTTGATCTATAGAAGGCCTTGAGGTTCTAATGCTTCAGCTTTGTGGTCACGCTCCTGTGGAGCCTTTGGAACCGACGAGAGTCCTACATTATGCTTTGAGCCAAGAATCCTATGTTCTGTTCAAATAAGCTTGGAATCCATTCAGGTGACTGTCTCAGCCCGAGCACACTTTGGGTAGCAGATTCTTGCGTATATCGCAAAAGTTATAGGTATTAGCATTTTCTAACTTTTTTGTAAACATAGTAAAGGGTCCGCCATCTTACGTTTTTTTTTCCAACTGGTGCTTATTTCGTGAATGATAACACTTAGCTCATGTCTGATTTGACAGATAATTAGTTTTATCCTTCCGCTGCACGAATATGGTTGTATACGCTTGAACAACGCTGGGAAATGTTGCGACATTACTTTGAAAATCATGGTAATGTTGCAGAATGTGTGTACGGATTTTGGAAGAAGAGAAGCACCGTCAGCTCCTTATGTTCGTTATCTTGTGAAAAAAGTGAAAGAAACTGGCATCCTCATCGATAAACGAAAGCGTGAAAAGCCAAAAACAGTGCGTATACCCGAGAAAATTGCTGCTGTGGCAGAAAGTGTGCGTGATTAACATCAATTCACCTTCGTTTTCAACAATTGAACATTTCGGAGACATCATTGAGACGAATTTTGCATAAAGACCTTGGTATGACGCCATAGTTCAATTGGTTCAGGAGTTGAAGCCAACTGACCATCCAATGCGTTTTCGCTTCGCTGAGTGGGCCTGCGATCGACTTATAGCGTTTTCTAACTTGAAAGAATTGCTCTCAAAATCGAGAACTGCTCGTTTCAATAAAATATGCTTCCTCGTTTGGTGGCAAAATAAATCACACACACGGGCTGCCAACCAACAAACACGTCCGCACATTGATTCGAAACAAATAAAATTGCTTCGATTTGGCGTCAGTAGAAATATTTCCATGTGTAGGTTAATTCAGATCAAATCTACCAAGATCGGGAGATCGCATCTTTCGTGTTGAGAATTGATCTAGAATTGCTCTTTTATTTTCAATGAAACATGCAAAATCAAAGATGAGGCTCATTTTGATCTTGGCAGGAATGCAAACAAGCAAAATTGTCGCATTTGGGGCACAGAAAACCCGCACGCATACATTGAAAAGCCGATACACTCAAAAAGAGTCACTGTTCGGTGCGGATTTTGGTCCGGAGGCATAATTGGGCCATTTTTTTTTTCGAAAATGAACAAGGAGTGGTCGTTACAGTCAATGGCGATCTTTATCGGGCCATGTTGAACGAATTTTTGTTCACCAAAATTGAAGAGGAGGATATTGGCAATATTTGGTTTCAACAGGATGGCGCTACTTTCCACACAGCCGAAGCTACACTTGATGTTTTGCGCCCCGTTTTTGAAGATCGCATTATCAGCCGCAGAGCTGATGTCGTTTGGCCACCTCGGAGCTGCGATTCGACACCGTTGGACTATTATTTGTGGGGTGCCGTAAATTATAAGTGTTACACCGACAAGCCAGAGACAATTGACGATTTAAAGGACAATATTCGTGAAGCCATTGGAGGAATACAGCTGCATACAATCGATAATGTGCAAAAAAAATTAGACCGCATGGCCAACCGAGGCAGCCATTTGAATGAAATTATTTTCCATAATTAACCGGAAGGATTGTACTTTCAAATAAAAAAAGAAATTTGAGCAAATCTTCAGTAGTTTTTCTTAATAGCATTTTCAAAAAAATGGCGGCCCCTTTATATGTCTCCGCCCACTTTTATGGGTGCGGCTTAAAAAAAAGTGTTTTTTTTGTAGTTAAAAAGGTGGAGTTTTAATCCAACCACTTAGCATTCAACAGTTCTATTTTTATATCCCGGCCACTTTTTGGAGGCGTGGCAGTTTCCTCCTTTGGTAGGGTAGGGTATTTTGCAATGCATCGCGGAATGAAGTTTTTCATACGCACTGTTACACTTTCCCACTTGTTTTAATTGACAATGTCACAGCAGCGTCTTCTAAAGCCGCGTTTTCACAAGTAACGCAAAACAGAAAAAGAATCCCATACATTAGCAACTGAAGTCTTAATTCGCTTAATGCGATTTGCGTTGCCAATTATGCTCAGAAGACCCATCGCCTGACCCCTCCTACAATCATGCATGCTGTGTGCGTTACAAGTGCTTTTACGCACATGAAAAGGGACCTACAATTTTTCGCCTATTTCGAACGGCGAATTGGGAGGTCTCTCATGACAAATGATACACACGGAGGGTTTGGCAGACCCTCGCAGAGGTGGGACACCTTGAATTAAACTTTTATTGCCCCAGTCGGGACTCGAACCCGGGACGTGCACACTGGTCCTACACACTAATAACCGCACCACAGCGCCCATTATTATTTTATTATTTACATTTTTAAGTTTTAGAGATTTATCACATTTGATAAAGTTATGAAATTATCAAAAATATTTTCAAAGCTTTTTAGTTTAGCCTGTTCAAGCATATCTTTTCTTGGCAAAACTTTGTTGTATATTAAGTATGCTTTTAGTGCACTACATCTGGTGGGTTAAAAAAACTACTTTTAAGCCACGAAACATCATTTTCTGGGCATTTTTCAATGGGGACATTACTGAATTACCCAAATCCTATACTGTTATAAAATCGCAGCTCTAATCGCTAGCCTTTGGCATAAGCTAAAGCTAAGAGTAAAAAACTGTTATTCAAAAGTTCAAGCGAAATCCTTTTATCTGGTAACAATACACTAACGTTAAACACCACAAAAATCGATCTGAAATCAGCTAAAGAAAGTTTCCAAAGCAACGTCGATGTGTTATTTTCTAACGACACCTCGCAGTATTGACCTTAACTGTATTACTTTTTCCAAATTTTCTGCAAAAACTAGAAAGTGAAATTTAAGAAAGATGCCCTTCTCGTTGAAAAATCTGCTAGAATCAGATAAGGAGCAGGAGTTAATGCAAAGTTTTGTGCGTGTTGAAATCGGTTCGGATCAACAGGATGTCGAACAAAGACCCAAACAAAGCGTTTTCGATTCTAATCCAAAAGGTAGAAAAAAATCCATAGCTTTCGCAGACATGGAAAAATCCGATAGGAGAGACTCTCGAAAGAAGAGTGAATCCGAAACTCCAAAAAAGCGGAAGTCACGAGAGATTTTCAACGATTACTACACCGACAAGGACCGTGCGGCAGCGGTCAGTGCTGGTTCATACGACATAAAGCAAAGTCTTCAGTTGAAAAAACAACAAGACCGCAGTGAAGTTCTGCTTATAGCCGATGAGGCTGACATAAGTTCCTTGATTTCACTTGGGTTGAAAGAGATGAAAAATGCAAACACCGAAAATGCAATATTATGTTTTACCAAGGTTTTCTTTTTGATATTTCGTCCCTTATCGTGGATTATTACACAAAATTTGATTGAATAAAAAAACCGTTCTTCTTTCAGGCTTTGGAGCTAAACAAAACAGATGTCAATGCATTGGTGGCACGAAGCAAATGCTACCTCTTACTGGGAGAAGCATCAAAAGCTCTTCAAGATGCTGAAATGGCACTGAGTGAAGAGGCCAACAACATGAGAGCAATTTACCAAAAAGCCGAATCCCTTTATTACTTGGGTCAGTTCGAGCAAAGTCTGATGTTCTTCCATCGTGGTCTCAGAGCTCGACCGGAGCTAGCGTCTATCCGCTTAGGGGTGCAGAAGACACAAGAGGCTATACAGAGTACGATTGGATCTTCACGACCACCGAAAGCGTCAAAAAAGCCCACAGAAAGCACATCAAAAGTAAAACCCAGCTCAAGTGCTACCCGACCGAAACCTGTTTCCAATGAAAAGGACAAGAATATCGGGAGGAAACTCTTAGGAGAACTTCGTGTTGACAAGGAATATCTACAGAATCTTCTGAAAAATCCCGACTTGAAAAAGGGAAACAAGCTGAGTGAAAGTGTATGTAATTATGCTAATGAGGCTGTCAGCTTTTTAAATAAACGTGAAGAATTTTGGCGCCAGCAAAGACCGTGCACGGTTCTTATTAGTCACAAAAATTTACCACAGGATGCTGTGCCTTATTGGTTTTAATTTATGTATGAAAATATTTGTAATATTAACTAAGCCTTTTATTAATATTACAAATTAACATAAAATATCTTTGTTTAACCGTAAATAAATCAAATATGCACACATATTTTGTAGGTAATCTTATGTTATACGCTTTATATTTATAGCGATGAAGCTAAAGTTAAATGTTATAAGCTTGATGTAGTCGAATAAAAATTGTTAAAGCTTAAAATAGAAAAAAAAATGTTTTATGGCAAAGAAATGGATATAAAAGTTTCTAATGTTAAATCTTGGTGCAATAAGTTGCCTTTTCACGTCATATGTTGGGGGCGAAAGATATTCAATTCTAAATCTAGAAACCATTCCAGATCATGCCTAACCGAAGAACTTAGCTTAGTTTTAAACTTTAAATTCCCCGAAAAAAAGTGAAAGAGCTAATGATGAACAACGTCTAGTACCAAGATAGTCTTGCTCTTGCACATAAGGTTACTGAAGAGTGTATATGAAGCATGGGTATCCCCTAATCATTTCACATTTACACATATTGTAGAAGTCAATAGCTTGGCTGGCAGGACTGGGACGATGAGGGTCTTATAAATGGTCTTATAATTTGACTAATCGCCTTCTTAGGCGAAAGAAGCAGCGATTGGCAAGCGCTAGCCTTCGTTTTATTTCAGCGTTGTCTGAATTTCGCCAATGTCGTTGTCTGAACTACCGCAAAGTTATATTATACCTGTCGATGCTGAAATCAAAGACGATGGATTTGAATGTCTCTTCTTAATCACAGCAAATACTTTGCTTAGCTCTCATTGAAAGTTAAGTCCTTAATAGCCGCTTTGGGCCCAACATTCACGAACATCACGCCGTGCTCTTTCTATGTATTATGTCAATGCCATCTGCAAATGCGAATAATTGTACGGACTTTTAAAAATTGTGCCTCTGGTGTTGGTGCGTGAGATCTGTGCAATTTTCTAAAGTGTGATGTGAAATAAGTCACATGATAGCGCGTCACCTCTTGTTAATCATTTTTTGACATCAAATGGCAAGGTATCGGTGAAGTCTTTACCGGTTTTGATGGAACAGCGTTAAGTTTTGTTGAGTTGCAGAGTAGCGAAAGCCAGACATTGCTCCTCATAGCTTGTGTCTATAGATGCCATCATACACGGCCTTAAGCCTTCACCCCAATGAATCCGTTGCGTCCGTCAAGTTGAAGTACACAACTGACAACTGCGTTAAATATACACGTTCTTATGGGAAGCGGTCCATAGAAGAACTTCGTGACGTACGCGTCCCGCTTCCCATAAGAACTTGTGTATTTCACTGAGTTGTCAGTTATGCACTTAGAAGTAACGGATGCAACGGTTTTGTTGGGCTGAAGGCTTTAAAATCTACGAAAAAGTGTTGTATATTGATTTGGAATTCCTGTTTTTTTTTTTTCATGATATGCAGCAGTGTAAATGTTTGATCGTTGATGGATTTTCGTAGTCTTAAACCACACTATTGTATCAGATTGTTGGCATCCGGCCTTAGTCATTCATAGATGTTGCAAGTGGGTTGATAATACTGTAGTAGTTGGCACAACTCAGAGTGTCTCCATTTTCGGGGATCGGGAAAACAATTTTGAAGGACCAGCTTCTTGTGGATGACGACAAAATTCTTCACAGGTGGCGGCAGTATTGTAAAGGTCTTTTCAACGAACAGTTTCCAGTCTTCCAGGCAATACTCTCCAGTAGAAACTACTTTTTACGGGGAAGAAGTAGCAGGCATCACAGCCTAAGAGGTTGGGAAAGGTTGGGCCGAAAGATTTAAAATGGTTGGGCCGGATCAGAAACCCTCAGAGTCCTGGAAAAAAGATGGGAGACAGCGCCAGCGGGTCCAAATGACTCACGACCTTCATTACCAAACTAAAAAGAGGTGATCTTATGCCTAATCAGTGGAGGGATAGTTATCTTCTCCCTTTGTACAAAGGAAAAGGTAATACACGAAGCTGTGACAACTACCGTTCCATCAAGCTGATGTCACACACAATGAAGATCGTCGAGCAGGAACTAGTTAGTAGAGTACAAAAAAAAGCCTATCTGAGATTGCACGCCTATCTGAGAGTGCAATCTAAAATATAAGGATCCTAATGGAAAAACATCATGAAGCCCTTAAAGATCTGCATATGGTGATCGTTGATTTTGAAAAAGCTTTCGATAGACTACAACGAGATCTGATATGGTCAGAGGCCTACGTATTGATGATCATGGACATGTAAGATGGAGTTAAGACAAGAGTAAGATGCCATACATCAGTTGTTTTTCGCTGGCAATGGGGCCATCCTAAGGAATGATCATGCCTGGAAAATCTTTGAGGCCACCCCGCAGGGACGCCGTAGGTAAAGGAACACCGAGACTCAGATGGCGCACGCAAGTGGAGGGGGACTGGCTCGCTGCAGACAGTCCTGGCTGGCCAAGCTTAATTGCTGAGGCCCAGGTCCACCCCGGATTATAGCGCCACCTTAAGTAAGTAAGTCGTAGGGAAAAGCTGGAATTTATTATTAAGATAATGTAAGACTTAAAAAAGGCATCGATTTAAAGTGCGATCTTACAAATGCGTTTTGTTCAATATTTTTGTTGCAAATTGAAAAATTTATGCTCAACATATTATGTAGAAAACGCTCAGTAATACATTTTTTCATACAAATTTAAATTTTGAACAACGTTTACATTTTGGAGGCAGAATTTAAAAAAAAACCTTTAATTTGCCAAAAACATGGCTTCAACAGCTTTTCAGTTCATATTCATACAAGGTTTATGGTTACGCGCATCTTTAGTGCGTGACCATAAGCTTCGATTTTACAAAATTACTGAATTTCACAAAAAAAAATCAAATATTTGCGTATTTTTTAGCCGCAAATTTGGACATTTCAATGCTAATATTGATTTTTGGTTACCTATAGCTGGATATGCCATGCCCCTTTAAACAAATAAATTAAAAAACCTTAAAAAGGAATTAAATATTCTTTAGTTATATGTAATTTATTATTCATGAATGGTAACGAGAAGGGGAATGAAAGCAAAAAAAAAAAAAATAGAAGTGGGAAGGACAATAGGAAAACGATATATAGAAGCTATTAAATACGCAAAAACTATACCTAGAATGACTACTTCATGTCACCAAAATGGTGGAAAAAAATAAAATTAAAAATAAAATAGCAATGTCTTACCTTGCCTAGAATTGATTTTCAATAAAGCATATGCATACGCAAGCATGCATAACTCGTATGTCTAAGCTGGTGCTCCGAAAACCATGGAATACCTTTTGAAGGACTATAACCAGTGAGTAAGTGCAACAGTCTATCCTATCCCACCTATCCTATGCTGATGTTATTGTTATTTTGTGACATTTTATAAGTAGTGCAAACTTCGAAAAAGAGCATGGTCCAACCACCCCTAATTACAAACTATCAATACTAACACAGATTTTTCCAAGTTACGCTTAAATGTATGTAAAAATGCGATTTTTTGGTTCAAATTCAATATTTTTGAAAAATTGACCCCTAAAAGGGGGCGTGGCTAAAAACTTTGTGTGTATGAAGCCTTGAATGAAATCTCGATTACCTTTCCTGCTATTTTTTTTTTGCTTTAATCTTTCTTTTATTAGGCTTAAGGCCAGTCGAAATTACGTTTTTCTGGAAAATTTTAGGGTTTTCTTTAATCCGGCCTCCAAATGTGGGCGTGGCCCAAAGTCTTGCTTAAACAAAATGAAGAACTAAGTGTTCTGTAAATGAAATAAGAAAAAATTTTCGATTTGAAGCAAAAATATGTAGTAAAATGCATTTTTTTTACAAATTTACACTTAAAATAGATGCCACGACTTGAGGAGGTTTACATTTATAAGCAGATGCTAATAGTCAAATTTCAGCCTTTTAAGACGTCTTATAGTTTTAAAAGTTCTGGAGGTAGTTGCACATTTAGTCCGATTGTGAGTGTGTCTGTGGTCGGATTTCAAAAAGTTTTATACTTGTACTGTTTCGCTTGACGTGGAGCTTACGTACGAAATTTCAACTCCCTAGCTCAAAATTTACGGCCTTAAAACATGTGACATACAGACGGACGGATGGACTGACGGACATGGATTATTCATTTCCGAATTCGGTCTCGATCATTGAAGGTCTTGGGGGTCTACCATTGTTATTTCACCGTATTACAAACTATGTGACATATGACATATGACTTAATACATATACCTCCTATCCTATGGGACGGGATATAAAAAAAGGGGCGTTACATCTTAATTTAGCAGAATTCATTTACAGGAAAACTAGTGAACTGACTCTAAGAGTCTAAGTATACTCGTGTACAGTTATTAAAATCTACCACACATCCTTTTAATTCTATACAGCCTTGAACAATGAAATTTCCTAGATACCCTTTTTAAATAAATTTAAACTAGCCCATATTTAAATATTTTTAGTGAAAATAATATTTTGATAAATATAATAACGGGTGATTTCTTAAGAGGTTGAGAACTTTTTTTTAAAAAAAAAAAAACACAAAAAATTCGAAAAACTTAATGAAATATTTATTTGAATCGATAGTTTGAACCTTGCAATTTAATGTTTAAAGATAATTTCATGCAAATGTTGACCGCGGCTGCGTCTCAGGTAGCCCATCCGCTGAGTCCAATTTTGGCATATTCTTTCACACATATCGGCCGGTATCTCACGAATGAATGCATGGATGTTGGCTTCCAGTGCGTCAATCGAAGCGGGCTTGTCCCTTTAGACATAAGCCTTGACATACCCCCACAAAAAATAATCTAATGGTGTCAAATCGCACGATCTAGGCGGCCAATTGACCGGCCAGAAACGTGAAATTAACTGTTCACCAAACTCGCCTCGCAATTGCGCCATTGTTTCGCGATGAACATTTCGAACCGAGCACGAATTTTGATAGTAAAATTCAATAATTTGCAAGCGTTGTTCATTTGTAAGACGATTCATGGTTAAATTGCAAACCAAACTGAAGCTGTTTGACAGTAGCACAAGGTACTAAACACACGTCAGCTGTCAAAACCAGTGTTGCCAAAACCAAACCAGCTAAAAAATCACCCTTCATATGATAATAATATGTTCAGCTCGCAAACAAAGGAGACTTTCTACTGACAAGGAGACTTTTCTTTGAATGCGTAAGCTTAACAGGAGCGGAGGAACTAGACAATGGAGCAATAGATGC
Organism: Neoascia interrupta; assembly: GCA_947623515.1. Taxonomy (NCBI): domain Eukaryota; kingdom Metazoa; phylum Arthropoda; class Insecta; order Diptera; family Syrphidae; genus Neoascia; species Neoascia interrupta. The sequence goes on along the minus strand of OX392462.1, from coordinate 172,295,247 downwards.
CGTTCCTCAATAAGAGACAGAAGCTCCTGAACTTATTTTTCTTGTTTCTGGTTTTGATCTAATATTAATTATTTCCTCGATTTTTCAGTCTAAATTTTCTATTGCTTACCTACTTTTATGACGCCTTTAAAAACAAATTTAGTTTTTCTTTTATTTTCATTGATTTTCCGTAATAACCATCATTTATCAGCAACTTGAAATTTGCACTTTTTATACCCGACCCAAATGCGTAGTTTGTAACACAGTGAAATAATCACCGTAAGACTTTAAGACCGAGATATGATCGAGACCAAGGTCCGTCTGTCCGTCTGTCCGTCTGTCCGTCTGTCCGTCTGTCCGTCTGTCCGTCTGTCCGTCTGTCCGTCTGCCTGTGTGTGTGAAAATTTTAGGTCTTTAAAATTGAGCTGGGATGCTCAAACTGGGAGTGTATTTTGGTTCTTTATTTGTACAGACAAAGTGTGAAATTGGTTTAATCCGCCAACGGCCACGCCCCCTACTGGCTTCAAAGTAAGACAACCTCTATTTCACATTTTCTTTCAAAATGCCTTTTGCTAAAGTTAGACTAAGGGTAGGAAGTCAAATTTTAGTACAGAGCAGAACTGACTCAAAACCTTAAAGGAGGCGAAAATTGGTCCGCAATGTCGACCATGCCCACTTTTAACATGTTAGATCTTTAAAAACCCGATTTCTCAGAAATTTCCCTCCAAATCAAAAAAAAAAATTATATGACAAAAGTTAAAGATATTACTATTTGCTAAGTGTGCTTTATACAAAGTTTTGAGCTCCGCCCTTTTTTAGGGGGCGTTTTTAGGAAAAAAGGGTTTTATTTCGAAATAATTTTCGCTTTAAAAGCATTTTCTCCTGATTATAATGAAATTACAATTAATTGATTTTAATTTATATCCCAGGCCCACTTTTGGGGGCGTGGCCTATACAAACAATATATTCGGGACAAAACCTTCAAGGTTCGGTGTCACACGGTATAAAGGTGGTTCTTCGATGGTTTGGGCACGTTGTTCCCATGCCCCCTGACAGACTTCCTAGACAGGTCATGCTAGCCGAGATGCGAGCGTGTCGCCCCCCTCGTAGGCCAAGAAACAGGTGGTGGGATCAGGTTAAGAACCTCTCTGAGTCCCGCCTGGGGATTGCGCCGGAGTCTCTTGAGTTGGTGGCGGAGGATCGAGAAAGATGGAAGGACCATTTAGCCACCCTCGCTCCGTGACCCTTTAAAAGGATAAGCGGCATTTCGAAAAAGATAATGATGATGATGATGACGGTATATAGGGTCAGGTATACAGAAGTTTGTCACAAATGAACTCTTGCTTTGCACTCACTTGTTTTACCTGCTATAAAAACCATGATAAACCAGCCTTCTTAATTCATTTTTCAAAACAAAAAAGCAAGAAAATTTATACGATACTGTAACATATCCAGTTTGTTGCATTTGCGTCCATTACAAAATTACTTCTCAACTACTTATGTAAATGCTCAGAACAGTGAACGGACTCCTCGCTTCATGTTTTTATGTAAGACGGTAGTATGATTTTTTTTTTTATTTCTAGCAATGAAATCGCAATCGCCCAACAGATCTACTTGATTTTTTGCTTAAGTCGATGTGTGCGGTTGAAACATGACCCTGCAATCAGTTTATAATACCGAAGTGCATGCGTTTTTACATGCACTCATGTACGCATAATTTTAATTACAGACCTTGTTGCACGCTGCATATATTCATGCAAGTGCATGTGTGTATGTAAGTACTTTGATTGTAACTTTATGACAAATTTACATTCCAGATTGCCTGTTGTCGTTGATTTGCAGTCGTTAAATTGATAAGATCAGACGAAAGAAAACTCACAGATAAGAATGGTTGCATCTCGAATCGCTTCGGTGTTGTTATCTTCGCAATGTGACTTCAGTTGACTGTGCCTTTTGAAGAGAACCTTAAAGTGTTTCATTTCAAAAATAACATTTAGTTAGGCTACAAGCCATAGTAGAAAATAGTAAAATTTAAAAATGCGTGTGTGCATTGTGGGTGCTGGAACTGCAGGTCTTTGTTCTGCAAGGCACGCACTATCAAACGGCATTAAGCCAACAATCTTCGAACAATCGGAGAATATCGGTGGAACCTGGCAATATACAGACGAAATCGGGATAAATAAATATGGCATTGAAGTGCATTCCAGTATGTACAAACGACTACGGTAAGATTAGGACTATTACAAGGATACCAAAAAGTCTAATAAACACTTTCTTTCGTTAGAACTAACATTCCCAAGGAAATTATGGGCTTTCCTGATTTTCCTATTCCGGAAGAAAGAGATTCTTACATCGCGTCGGAGAAAATATTGGAATTTTTAAATTTATATGCAGACACCTTTTGTCTAAGGGAACACATAAGGCTGTTGCATCATATTTTGCGTATCCGACCGATTAATAATGAATGGGAGGTGATTAATTTTATTCCTTTATTGAAAAATGGTGTTTTTGTTATTGTGAGTCTGATTGTCGCAGGTCACAGTAAAAAATCTTAGTACCGGGGTGATAACAACTGAGCTGTACCAATTTGTTATGGTGTGCAATGGACATTACCACACGCCCTCGATACCCAATGTCGAAGGGATAAATGATTTCAAGGGAAAAGTTACACACAGTCATGATTACCGATGTCCTGAAAAGTTTAAGGGTAAGTTTTTTTTCTAATTTTTCTTTATTATCATAAACATTATGTACCGTACGGAGAAAAAGAGCAAACATTCCTATCAACAGCAATAATATTGCTTTATTTCTAGTAACGGACCGGTTTTTTCTTTTGGACTGTACATTCTCTGTGTACTGCTGTATGTTATTTTTAATAAAACAATTAGCCCTGTTGTTTGTGAAAAATACCATCATTTCTCGAGATCTGAATCCAATAAGAAATTTCATTCCGTTCGTCCGGCTGTATGTCACATGTTTTTAGGCCTTAAATTTTGAGCTAGGGACGGGAGCTGAAATTTCGTTTGTAAGCTTCATGTCATGATAAGTCAATGATTTCAAATCCATGTTTTCAAATTCGCAGACACGCCCACAATTGGGCAGGTACCTCCAAAACTTTCAAAACTGTAGATGTCTAGACGTCTTAAAAGGCTGAAATTCGACATTTGGCATCTCCTAATGATTGTAAATGATTTCTTCTCTAGTGGGCATGGCATTGATTTCAAGGGTCAATTTTCAAATGTATTTTTATACCCGAACGAGGGTATACTTATTTTAATGCATAGTTTGTATCGCTGTCAAGTAATCATCGTAGACCCTTAAGACCTTTTAGAGATATGATCGAGACCGACAGGTGAATCGATTAAGCCATGTCCGTCCGTCTGCATGTGTGAAGGTTTTAGGTCTCCAAATCAAGCTAGAGAGCTAAAACTTGGTACACGGCTTCATTCTTGTCTGTTGCACAGACAAAGTGTGAAAATTGGCTTAATCCGTCGACGGCCACGCCCACTGTGCTGGCTTCAATGTAAGACAACCTCTATTTCACATTTTCATTCAAAATGCTTTTTGGTCAAGTTAGACAAGGCATAGGAACTTCAATTTGAGCAATATTGGCGAAAGACCTTTAACATGGTATAAATTGTACCGCCCACAATATCGACCTTGACCACTTTTAACATGTTAGATCCTTAAAAGCCCGATAACTCGGAAAGTTCACTGCAAATCGAAAAAAAAATTCTAAGACAAATATTAAAGATATTTGGCCCATATTCATAGTCGTTCTTTAAGCCTAAGTCTTAGGGCCACTTTCACAGTGGCAACTTAAGTAAAACTTGAGTTGAGAACGCTTCAATACTCAGCCTCCGTTTCGATTCCGCAGACGGTTTTGCATATTAGCCGGAAGCTCCTAGAAAATTCTGTCAAAAAGATTCTTTCAAAAGATTTTTGAAACATTCAATAAAAATTTTCAGTGCATCGTGTTGTTTTCAAGCCTTTTCCATTCCTAATTGTTGCATTGATGTGCTTTTCATCAAAATTAAAACAATTTGCATTGTTTTTTGGTGAAAAACTTAAGTCGCCAATGTTGGTGAAGTCCATGTTAAAACGAAATTTCATCCTGAGTGAGTGAAGTGTCAGAACCTATGCTTAAGTTTCGGCTGTAAAATCGGCCCTAAAGTTATTAGGTCTAAGGTTGTCATCTAGCTTAGACACAGCTCATAGTTATAGACGATTTTCTTGCTGTGTTTATTTAGACCCAAGTTTAAGCCAAAGTTTGTGGAAGCTCTGTACATAGAAATAATCTTATACTATGTCTCCACCGATAACTAAAAGAAGATTAGCGGGAGACGATTAAAATAAATCCCAAAGTGGCTCCATTGGACAAAAATAAGATTAATTTGACACGAAAACTCTGTTTCTGTCATTTTGGCTCTCAAAAGAGAGTGGCGATGTCATTTCCAAGGAGCGAAAACGATTTTCAGTAAAAGTCAAAATAGAAAACGTACTTGTGACAGATTTTTCGTACAGGGACAGTTTCAGTTTCCTTTTTTGATTCTCAAGCTGTTACAAAGATGCAGAAAATAGGTTTATGAATAGGGTGAACGGGATTTATGAGAGGATTTATTTTTAATCGCTTGCCGAGAGGATTTAAATTTGTATGGTAAATCGCGTGATTTAGAGGATTTAATAAAGATTTATATTAATTGACGATTAGTGCTCGGTGTAGACATGGTATTAAATGAGTCTCAGGCAAAAAAATTGTCTCAAAAGTGACATTTTAATCAAATTTTCACATGCCCGCCTCCTTTTTTCAGTCAAAAGGCTGAGTGACTTAAAAAAAAAACATATAAATATTTTTGGTATGTCCATGTTGCGTTTTCTTGATATTTCTTTGTGCTTATGTTACAAGCATTTGCGCACACTTTTGCATCCGAGAATATTTGTCAATGTTTATTATTTTCTTGGTATTTCGCAGAGCAAAACACAGCTTAAACCTAACTCTTGCCGTGACTAATGTTAGACCCGAGTTTTTCATTTAGGAACGAGTTTAATACATCCATGAATTAAGTTTTGAGCTCCACCGTCTTTTAAGGGGCGTTTATAGGAAAAAACTGTTTATTTTTTTGAAAAATTTTTTCGCTTTTACCGTATTTTCTCATGATTCTAACGAAATTACAATTAATTGACTTTAATTTTTAGCCCATGCCCCCTACGGAACTTGGCCTTTACAAATAATATATGAATTCGGGCAAAGAAAACAAATCTAATTCAAATCTATTAGATTTCCCATACATTTGTAGAATTCAGAATCTATATCAGAATCTAGATTCCCACAAAATCGAATACAAATGTAATAGATTGTATTCGATTTTGTGGGAATCATAAGAAAATAAAAGGAAACATCATGGAACATCAGGAAACTTCATGACAGCCGATGAAGTTTGTTTATAAAATAAAAAGAAGAAAAAATTTCGTTTTTTTTCATACTATTTAATTGTGCGGTGATTTTCATGTATTCTCCAGTGCTTCTTTAGTTATCCACAATTGTTTTTTGCTTATTTGAAGCTGTTAAACTTGTGACAATAGTGAGAATTCGGATTGTTGATGTTCAATTGATCGAAAAGTCAACAAAATCTAGATTATTTTCGCAGTGTGAAAAGGTCAATTCGATTTTGAAATCGAATTGCTCAGAATCTAGATTCTGGCTTCGGTGTGAAAACGGTATTACTCACTTGTTTGCAATATTTTTGTTCTAAATCAAAAAAAAAATATTATTATTAATATTATATGAATGTATTATGTAGGAAACACTTAGTTCTTCATTTTGATTGGAGAAGATTTTGGGTCACGCCCACATTTAGATCTAGAATTAAAGGAAAACCCTGAATTTTCCAGAAAAACGTAATTTCGACTGACCTTAAGACTAATAAATTAAAGAAATAAGAAATAAAAATTAGCACATAAGTTAAACGAAACTCCATTCTAAATTTTGGTTTTACTAAGTTTTTAGCTGTGCCTCCTTTTAGGGGTCGTGTTTACAAAAATTTAGAATATGAACCAAAAAATTGCATTTTTGTGTACATTTCAAAGTAAATTTGAGATATCTATGCTCATGTTGATAGTTTTTTTGTGGTTGTTGTACCACGCCCCTTTACAAAGTTCACAGCTACCACAAATTTCCAAAAAAAATAATAGTAATAGCAGTAATTTACAATGTGGGATAGGATGGGGTATTCAACGGTCCGTTTAACAGACTGTAACTTCTACGTACACACTGTAGCACTTACTCACTGATTTTTATTTATGGTTTTATTTATTTACTGTTTTTATTTACTTGTCTTACTATATTAGCTACATTGTTTTACTCGACTTAAGCTCAAGCCTTGCTTTTCTCCTCCCTATCCTGAATGGCGACGATGGAATGATTCCTTTAGCGCTTCTTCATTACATTTTTATATAATCTTACGATTTTTGTTTGCTTGTATATAATTTTGTTTGTGTTTTATTAAGTAATTAAACTGGCTTAAATAAGATTTATCCTTCACTGTGTGTTTAGAAAAAATATCTAATTCCTGCAGCAATCAAAAAAAAAATTAAATTCAACTGGGGCCCAATATGTTTTTGTGCATCACACTGGATCCTAAAAGCAACTTAAAAATTAACTGGCACTTGTAACTCCAATGAGAGATTTGAGAGGTCTCTCATTGCAAATGACTCTCGGAGGGCTTTGCCCAGGTCGTGATTCGGACCCAAGTCCACGTGCACAGTAGTGCTACAGTCCACCACGTCACCCACGAGCTTCAAATGTAAGAACTGTTTTATTTCGTACTGGTTGTGAAATAGTGCGTCGAAGTTTTAGCATGCCGATCGAAGCTGCTCTAAAGTCGAAAAAACGCGTTATTATCTTTAATTTTTGCTAGAAAGGATACCGCAGAAGTTCTTAGAATTAAGTGATCGACTGTGGAGTAACCTTGTTAGAAACCAACGGAAACTCTTAAAGTTGTTGCTACCTATCCATGCAGTGAGCCTTTTTTTGCCAGCCAAGCCGCACTAAAAACGTTGCTCAACCCTTTTACTTCGATCAAGATAGTGCTCAAACTCAAGCTTTTGCTGAACTTGGTGATATGGGGCTAAGCACAGTGGACGAGGGTCCCAGGTCACACTGCGATATCCAGAGAAATTAGATATCTGATGAGCTTGCTAGGCAAGACTTAAAATGAGTTTTCTCTAGACCCGTAAATGTGCTGGGTCTGCCTGCATCTGTTGTCACGTCCACCATAGATACCTGGATTTCTTGTGAAGACCCCTCGATAATTCGCTTTCGGTCCGAATACCAAGTTTTTTGTGAAGTGCCTTATTTTCCTCGTCTTGGATGGTAATTTGTCTATAGAGTATAGCATTCTCAAATCCTGGTTTGGCATATTATGAATACTCATTTAAATTTGATTTATATTTGAACTTATCTCAAATTATGTTTAAAGCCCAGCTATTTCTTAAAAAAAATGGCAAAACATTTATTGCATGGTTTAAAATAACAAAATTTCAACAGGCCTTCAAAGTATTTAAAAAGATTGACCTTAAATAATCCTCCCTTATTACTAATTAGTCCAAAAATAACTCAGTAGTCGAAAGACTTTTTGTTCATCATAAAAAGTTACGTATACGCCACAGTGACCATCGTAAAAATTTAGTCAAAACAAATAAATTCGCAAACCATTTTATTCAATTTTTAAGTATTGCATACGTACAAATATTTACACGTATTAAAGCTCTTACGATGCTTAAAACTACATAATTTCACTTTTTTTTACATTTCAATTCACATTCTTTACACGTTTGTTCTCTTTCTAGACGAAAGCGTTTTGGTTATCGGCGCCGGTCCCAGTGGAATGGACCTGGCCCTTTCAATTTCAAAATACGCCAAATTTGTAATATTAAGCCATCACTTGACGGAAACCCCAAAAACTAAGTTCGACTCGAATGTTGTGCAGAAGCCCGACGTTTCGTACTTTACCGAGAGTGGAGCTGTATTTGCAGACAACACGACAAGCTCGTTTGGCACCATCCTGTTTTGTACTGGCTATAAATATTCGTTTCCATTTCTGAGCTCCGATTGCGGGATCTATGTTGAGGACAACTGGGTTAGACCACTCTATAAGCATTGCCTAAATATTCAATTTCCCACCATGGCTTTCATCGGAATACCCTTTTATGTGTGCGCCGCTCAAATGATGGACATCCAGGCCAGATTTGCAATGACGTTTTTTTGCAATAAGAAACAGCTGCCAAGTGTAAAAGAAATGGAAGAAGATACCGAAAAAGAGATGCAAATGCGATGGGGACAAGGGTTGAGAAAACGACAGGCACATATTTTGGGACCGTTGCAGGTAAAATCTAAGGAGATACTTGTGAAATGGGCTTAAATTGTTTCTTTCTGTAGAATGCATACTTTCTGGATTTGGCTAACACTGCTGGAATAAAGAATATTCCTCCGGTTATGACCAAAATTCATAACTACAGCAGTCAGAGGTTTGTGGATGATTTGGTCAACTTTAGAAACGATATCTTTAAGATTATCGATGATACAACATTTATTAGAATAAATTAATAGAATAATGGACAAATAATATATAAAAAGGATGCCATGCAGAAAAATGGTTGAAGAAATGTAGTGGACTTTCTTGTCGTAACCTTATGGAAGAAATGAGTAAATAATTTTTTTTTCTTTACTGAAGAGTTTTGAAGAAAGAAAATAAATTTTAAACGTCGAGTTAGTTTAAACTTGATGTACTTAAAGTTGATTGGACTCAACACAGAAAGACACAAAGTTTCTCCAGAGCTGATTTTAAACAGGAGGAATTCACACGTGGTTAATTAATTGGTGATTAATTGCTCTTACCCAGGAGCTCCATTTGCAATGGGCAAAGCAATCAATTGATTGAATTATTTCCATTGACTGTTTCGTGACTAGTGTAGACGCGTTGGAAATTAGCTTTGCAATATTGAAATTTAAATGGCCATCAATGATTGATTTCCATTTGAAGAGCAATAATTGCCATAAATCTACGTGGCAATGAGTTTGAAAATGATATTTGAAACTTAAATTTAATATTTCCGGCTTCAAAGGCTTCTATACAATTAAAAATATAAATTTCAAACCCAAAAGCAACGTAGACACAGAAAATTTTAAAATTTTTATGATTTTCTTTTTCGTTCTAAATTTGTATTTGTAGGCAATGAAATGCCCACATTGAAAATGATTGAAAATCTAATTGCCAGTTTTTTTTCATTGCAATTGCCATGTTCATTTCCATTGCATTGGGCATTGACAGTGGAGCCACAGCGTTAGAACGTCAAGGGAATAACCTGGGAAGAAGTAACCTTGAATCAACCATCATACGGCTTTTTTATATTCATTTAGCATTGCAGCGTTTCCACATCCTTGGAGAGGATTGGTTAGTTGATAGTTGGACAAGAAGAACAAATTTTTTTTGAAACGTACTAAACAAATCCGGTCCTTCAAGAGAAAGCTGGATCAATTTCGATGCCAGAAATGACAATTTTGTGATACTGAAATAGCCCTACCAATTATCAATACTTAAATAAATAATTTATCTTAAATGTTTAAAGCTAATAGCTAGATATATACTGTACATTTAGGGTCTAATCATAGCTATTATCGGATTACATCATTGACAAATTTGTTTTCATGTTTTTAGACGTTTGAGCAAACTGTTGGCTGTTATTGGTATCAATATGAAGCTTATGCTAAGTTTCCACTTGTCGATTTTTAATTGACAAACGACGTATTTTTAGGTTATATTGAGAAATTGGCAAGTAGAAATAGAGTGTCTTGAATTGACATATTAATTGGCTTAGGCTTTGCCAATTGTGTCTTTGACTGACAAAGAGGACAACTCCTGTCAAAGTTTGTCAATAAATCGACAAATGGAAACTTAGTATTATGAGGTGCAGAATTTTTTCCGTAACAAAAATTTATTAATTGTGTTAAAACTTTTATGCAACAAAAATTTATTAATTGTGTTAAAACTTTTATGTAAACTTGCTTTTACTATTTCACTGACAGAAATCGATTTCAAGAAACAGCTGATTTTGATTTGGGTTTTTGCGACAAAATCATTCCACTGAAAAGCATTCCATTCTCTTTCTATTCTCAACTGTCAGTTTTCCTTTCACTGATCAACTCCAACCTCAAACGCCTGTAGCTGTTTGTTGACACTGACAGAAATTTTCAATGATTGCTATGTATGACTTGTCAGAAAACCGAAGACATTGTTCCCATCATTTGTTCCAATGATGCTATCCGATGATAGCTATGATTAGACCCTTAAGAGAATATAAATGGCAGACGATAGTGGAAGAAATTCCCAAGATTCAAGGTCACAACATTCGGTCACTTCCCGGTAACAAATCCTACACAGAAACTGTATAGGTATATGGACCTAGCCTGGGAAGTTGAAATTCAACCACTTTAATTGCGGTAATAGATTCGATGGCTGGGGTCTAAAAACAAGTTCATTTCACCCCGGTTAAAGCGACAAGTAAAGGCGGATAAAAAAGGGCTTAGGCTGCTTCAAGAGGACAAACATTCAGTTCATTCTTTCCCGTCTGCATAACCGGAGAGTGGAGGAGGAGATATAACATTGAACTACATGGTGACACTACTTTAGCCAGAAGAGTCAGCATAAAATGGACGCGATGACTAAGTCATCTAGAATCGATGGATACCAATGTAGAATCGATCATCTAGAATCGAGCTTCACTGTCGTGAAAGAGAAATATAAGCAAAGATTAAAGCCCTGGATAAACGATGGTATATTGAAAAAAATTTAAAAGAAGAATAAAGTACGTAAATTTTGCTACAAGCATCCGCTCAGCTATAGCCTAAAAAAACGTTTTAAAAAGATGAGCAAAAAGCTAAATAAGGAAATCTCTGTTTGTCGTGATAACTATTATCGTTCTAAATTTCAGGATGCTCACGGAAACCCATAAAAGGAATGGAATGTTATGAATAGCATTATTAATCGAAGTCCCCGCCATCAAAATGTCCTAATTGTTCTAAGAAGAGAAGAAGCTGACATCGTAGACGCCGTTGAGGTAGCCAACGAATTTAATCATTTTTTCGCCTCAATCGCAGATACGTCCTCTACTTCTGGCTGTTCGTCGCAGGAAGAGGACAGGCCAACAATGCACAGTTTCTTTTTCGAAAACATCACTGGACTAGAGGTCCTTAAGACAATATACTCATTAAATAACTCGGGCTCTTGCGGAAACGATGGCATTTGTAATGCAACACTTAAGAAAAGTGCATCCTTTTTAATTGATGTCCTATCATATGTCTTCAATTTAAGCGTTTTTAGTGGAGTTTTTCCAGATGAATTGAAATCCGCAGTCGTATTACCACTTTTTAAAGAAGGGAATCGTAAAGAAAAAAATAATAACAGACCGATTTCCTTACTTTCATCAATATCGAAAGTTTTTGAAAAACTCATAAAAAAAACGAATGTGTGCACATCTTCAAAAAAAAAAACTTTTTCAATGCGTCGCAATTTGGGTTTAGAGAAGGGTGCTCAACAGAGGACGATCTTTTATATTTTTGTTCTTTTGTTAACAAAGCCTAAGATGATTCTAAGTTCTGTGCTGGGCTTCTTGTTGATATCACGAAGGCTTTTGACATGGTTGTTTTTGACATTCTCTTGCCAAAATTATATGATGCCGGATTTCGTGGCTTCTTCTACAACTGGCTCACATCGTATCTGATAGACCGAAAACAAAGAGTAAAAATTGGAGAGTCTCTTAGCAGTCCTAGGGTGCTTAACCTTGGCTACCTCAAGGATCTGTTTTGGGGCCCATTCTCTTCCTCATATTTATAAACTCTTTATTTTCCCTGCATTTTCAAGGTAGAGTAACAGCCTTTGCAGATGACCTTGGAATCGCCTATGGCTCATCAAGTTTTTTAAATTTAGTAGCTGAGTTAAATAATGACAGCCATTTGTTGAGAACTTGGTTTGCCACACACAAGCTAATTATAAGCAGCAAAACTAAACTAATGTTTTTTACCTTAAGTTCTTCCGAGTTCCCTCATGTAGAGATTTATTTTCACTCGTCTGATTGCCTACGCTTCCACCTAACCGAGACCTCCTGTATTTCACCACATGAAGCTTCTTTTAAAAGAGCTTCCGCATGCAATTTAAACTGTTTTCCAATTAAAATAGTAAAAAAATTTAAGTACATTGGTGTATCCATTGACCATAAAATGAGTTGGGTACAACACATAGCAGTTTTGAAAGAGTATTTCTGCTCTTCAATCCGTTGTTTTTACCACCTTAGAAAGTTTTGCTCTAATAAGACTCTGAAGACTGTGTATGATGGCATTTTTCATTCGAAATTGCAACATGGGATTAGTTGTTGGGGAAGTGCATACACGACAAACCTAAAACCGCTTGATCTAGGTTTTTAGAGCTATCTTTACAAAACTGATAGCCTCCCTCGATGGGATGTTTTCATAGTCTTTCCCTGTTTAATTGGGTATCCCAGTAATTCTAAATCTGTGGAGAGCAAGAGCAGGACACTCTATCAAAAGGTGTTCCATAGTTTCTTTTGTTTCTCCACAGTGTCTACAGATTTCAGTGCTGCTGTGGCCTAATTTGGATAGGTGATAGTTACATGCTGCATGTCCAGTGAAACCTCCACATAACAATCTTAGATCAGATCTGTTGAGTTCTAGGGCTTCCTTAGCTCTTTTGGGGTTGTACCTGAGGAATTTTTTGGAGTGTTTGAGGCCTTCCAGATTATTCCACTTTTGTAGACATATACTGATAGTCCAGTTTTTAATTTGATGATAAATGTCTGCCTTAGTGAAACCAAAGAGGGGAAAAGGCGCTATGAAAGCAATCTCAGCTCCCCATTTGGCTTGAATGTCTATGTTTCTTTACCCTCATAGTTTTCGTGTCCCGGCACCCAAATCAGCTTCACACTGTTTTTGGTAGCCAGTTTATTTAGGATCTGGTGACATTCCCAAACAGCCTTGGAGTCATATCTGTCGCTCCTTAGAGCTTTTAGGACTGCCTGGCTGTCCGAAAAAAGTGAGATCTTCACATTTTTGAGATTTCTATTATAAATGCAACATCTTTACAGAAATGTATGTGTTTATGACACCTCGGTCCTACTATACCATCCCCAACTCCACTGCTTGACTTCGACCCGTCCGTGTACCACTTTTGGGCGTCGTCATTTAGATGTGGATTGCTAGTCCATTCCTCTCTTTTTGGGATTAAGATTTTGTAGTTTTTGCTAAAGCTTACAATAGGGTCTATGATATCGCTGAAAAGTGTCAGTTCCCTGACCAGATCCACTTTCTTCAGTATCTCTAGATGCCCTTGTAGATTACCTTCTTTGTATGTATATTTGCGTTGAAGACTTATAACCTGTCTTGCTGCTTCTGCCTGAACAGCTTTATGTCGTCGTGGACGCTTTAGGAGGACTTCCATACCAGCTGTGGGAGTGGTTCGCATAGCTCCAGTGGAGTGGTACAGATGCACGCTAGCCTTTGCAGTTTGTTTAGCTTTTCTATGACTGTCCGCTGCTCACACTTTTTCCACCATAACACAGCGCCGTAGAAAATAATTGGCCATTTGAGTATAGACCCACAGGCTCATTTTGGGATTGAGTCCCCATGTTTTACCAACGAGCTGTTTTAGGGTCTATAAAGCTTTCGTAGCTTTTTTGCATATTGAATTTAAATGTGGATTCCAGGTGAGTTTGTTGTCTAGAGTTATCCCTAGAAACTTAACCTCTTCACTGGTTGTTAGAGGAGTATCTTTAATTTTTAGTTTAAAGCTTGTTCTGTCTCCTTCTTGTAAAGCGAATAATTTTGGTCTTGTTGGGATTAATAGAGAGTCCTTCACCCTCACACCATTTCCAAGTTATTTTCAATGCTTTTTGCATAAGATTACCAATTGTATCCTCATGTTTGTCTCTTAAAAGAATGGCTAGATAATTAGCATATCCAATGGTATAGAAGCCATTGTTGTTTAGTACAGTGAGTAGCTCGTCCACAAGTATTGACCATAAAAGAGGGGAAAGAACTCCTCCCTGAGGACACCCTTTGATGGCTTTTATTACTATTTCCACGTTACCTAAGTTGGCTATTGTGAGCCTTTCTTTGAGCATATTGCTAATCCATTTAATAATGAGAGGATTAATGTTTTTTCTCTTTAGAGCATTGGTCAAGGAGTTGTGATTTGCATTATCGAAGGCTCCTTCTATGTCCATAAAGGCCATAAGGATTTCTCAACCATTTCTGTTAATTTGTGGAGGGCAGTGGTTGTGGATAGCCATTTCTGATAGGCGAATTGTAGTCTTTGCAGTGGCGCTTTTTGAAGAGCATCACTTTTGATCTCTAGCTCAATAAGCTTTTCCGTTACTTTAAGAAGTACAGACGATAAGCTTTTTGGCCTGTATGATTTGGGAAGGTCGGGTGGTTTGTTTCCTCCTTTCGGAATGAATATCACCCTTACTTCCCTCCATTTTTGGGGAATATAGCCTGACAGTAGGCATAATCTAATAATTTTAACTGGACACGCCTTTTGTCTGTTGGGGGAATAAAGGAGAAGGGCTGGAAAAATACCATCCATTCCGGGAGCCTTATATGGCTTAAAGCTCCTGATCGCCCATTCAACCTTAACAAACGTAATATTTTTATATATAGCAGAGCCTCTACCTTTATTGTAGGAAAAGTTGGTTGGGTTCCTTCCAGAATCATTACCATCCTTTAAAGTGCAACCCGGGATAATTTTGCACCCCACAATGTTTAACGCTTTATGTTACAATTTATTATTTAACTTTTACAACGGCATTTAACGCTATTTTCTTAGAAAAACAAAAAATGCCAACACCTGTTCTTTATTATTTACAATGTAATTATATATGTTGAATACCTGTGTTATACTATTTTAAGAAAAGAAGAATAATGAAATAAACAAATGAATAAAATGAAATGTGTAAGCCCTGAAAATCTTCAAATCCACCCCGCAGGTCTGGTGCAGTTGAGGAACACCGAGACTTAGGAGGCACACGAAAGTGAAAGGCGACGTAAGCCAACTTCGTGTGCAAAACTGGAGACAGCTAGAGACAGGCTGGCTAGCTAGAGACAGATCTTGTTGGCGAAATTTGTTGATTAAGGCCCAGGGCTGTAGCGCCACCTAAAATAGGCAAGACCCAAAGCTGCGACTATTCCGTTCGAGCAATGAGTCTCTGAATGCTGTAGGTAGACCATAGCCAAAGGTCTAAGCCCAGTTTTTATCCAGTATCTACAAAAAAAGCATGCTAAATGCGGATTTGCCAATCCGGCTGGTAGTGTGTTTGCCAATCCGGCAATGTAGTGTATTGTTCCACTATCAGACCCTATTCTTCAAAGAAATTCTTCAAAAGAAAATGTGTAATCAGCTTGGTTAAGAAAGTTTTTAGAGTCCATCAAATCACTCCACAGCCGGAGGACAACTTGTTTTATAATAATCCGTAAGTTGTTTATTTTTGTGTCCTCAAGATTGGCTTTCAACTGGACGAAAAGAATTTTCACCACCTTTTATCTATGCATTTTATATAGCACGAGGATGCCCCTACAATTTTTACACTCATATATTTTATAATACATGAATATATGAATAACTTAAGGTCCTATTAGTTAAATGTGCACATGTCGGATCTGTGTATTGGTCACCGCTAACGTCATGAAAGAATCAAATTGGACATCGTTTCATTGAACACCTCAATCGATTTCGAGCATCAGTGAAATAAAAAGCGTCCAACATAATTTGCCTTCTAAGCATTTGAATGACCTTCAAATTTTTCGTCGAAAGATCAGGGTTTCATTATTCTCAATCGCTGTTTCTTGTTTAACAAAAAAGGTTTTTCACTTTTCAAAAGAACTATGTATATGACTTTTTCTTATTCACAAAAAAATTGCAGGTATCAAGTGTATTATATAAACAATATTGTAATTATTTTATATTTAAACATAATATATATTATTTTTCACAGCCCAATTTGTAAGCTGAAAATTTGTTCATCTTTCTGGTTAACAGAACATTTTAATAATCTTATTTGTCCCAGCACTGAGGAGCTTCACGGATCAAATGATCACCTCCGATTGCGTCAATAGCCCGTTGCACTAAATAAAAACATATATAAAATTTAGATTAGAGCTAAATATGACATCGGTATTTATAAGAATTATTATTATTCTTATTAATAACAGAGAATGAGAGCAACATCGAACTGCACGATATAACATAAATAAACCTTTTTTATACCTATTATAACATGACTTAACAAATAAAACAGTAACCTAACAAACAAAAAATAAAATAAAATAATAGAACCATTTTTGTTTTGTTAAAAATTAGCGTAAATTTTAAATCAGAAATGAAACATAATTACCTTGAGGATGTTCAAATACCTTTACGAAAGTCTCATTTAGAAGATTGTCTATCCATTTTCTAACTAGGCCGATAAATCACCTGTTCTCCACCAGAAGAAGTTGTATAACTTCCTGCTAGTATTCAAGGTCGCAATGAATTTTTTGACATCTTCGGGAAAATAAGAAAATTTCACCTATTTTGAAAATATTATGTCAATATAAATAAAGGAAACGGGTTCTTTTTTACATATTCAGTTAATGAAAAGTGTTTATTTTTCCTCGTTTTAAATCTAACAACGTCCCAACAACAAAGAAAATAAGCATTTTGACAAACGAATAAGTAATGCCACCGCTATTGCGTTTAGAAGAATACTGCCGTATAAAATAGTAGCAGGCCTTATATATGAAACGAAGAACATTCTGCGTGCTTTAGCTAACACTAAAAGTAACATATGGGCTCAACTACCAAGTCAACAAATCCTACATGTCTAAATATCAAAAATAACAAAATAAGCCCAGTCGCGCCCGAGTGATTTGATAACAAGGATTTGTAAACAAAGTAAATGGAATCCCAATACAAGAAGCATATGTGTTTGCTCTTATAGGTGGGTGCTACAAATCCTTTTACAAATCTCATTTAATTTGCATGTTGTTTGAGTAGGAAATTCGAAGACGATAAGTCTTTTATTGCCTTTAGGGTTATTTGCTTAGAAGAGTCGTTTGCATTTTAAGCGCTTATTTTTTTTTAGCACTCGGTTAACAGTTATTCTTCTGAATAAAAGATACTTTAGCAAACGCTCTTAATTTATAATTTAGCAAATTTGAACACAATTTTATCATTTTATAGTAACCTTTAAATCATGGTTAATGCATAAAATATAAAAATAATTATATTATCTTTTTGAGGGTAGGCTGTCAAAAAATCCACCATTTTAGGCACGGTATTCTGGTAATATTTTTGCCTGGGGTTCGTCGAATAAAATTCAATTTCACTTTTATAATTATACAATGAAACACTTTATATATTAAACAAAACTTATTTAATTCAACTTCGCTACTTAGAATTCAACACTTAATTTCAATTCAATCACTTTTTATTTTACTATTGGTTTTCACATGTCAATGTTTAAAATATAACTGCCCCTTACGAGCCTGTCACCCTTGTATTTGTACAAATTAAGCACTTTCTAGTACGTTCCATACTTCCTCTTTGGTAATTTTCCATTGGTACTCTTCCGCTGAATTCCATGGACGGGAAATTTTCGATATCAAAATTCGAACTTCGAATATCAGTGTGCTGTCAGCTGAATGGAGTGACAGTTGGATGTGTTCGTTTAGGATATCGAGCGGTTGTGTTCGTAGAGGGAAGCGATGGGTGCATTCAGCGACTCCTGCTTGTCGCTTTATTTCTTGTCGCCACATGGCAACATGAATCGTAAGAACATATTTCATTGGTCGAAGATCCTCAACGCGAAAAATTAAAAAAAAACTACCTGCTAAATTAGGCCAGGCAGTGTATCGAAAAAGCTTTGAGTCGCCTTCGGCGCGTCTTGCTGCTCATTATCACAAGTTTCCTTATACTGAATACTCATAGTTGGTCCTGAGATACAAGATGATCTCCTGATTCTCTTACCGCACTTTCGACTTTATCAATACGCCCTTACTGCAGACATTGTCAAAATTTATAGACAAGTCTTAGTTCATCCATCGTATAGAAGACTGCAGTTCGTCCTAACATACGAAAGATACCAACTGAAAGTCATCACACTCCGGTACAAACATACCAACTGAACACCGTAACATACGGAACGTTATCTGCAACTTTTATGGCGATCAGCTCTCTCAATATCTAGCCGAGAAAAATACAAAGTGCTTAAGCTTAGGTGCGTTGGTTCTAAAATAGAACTTTTTCGTTGATGATATGCTGACAGGAGCAGATGACTTGGACTTACTTACTTACTTAAGGTGGCGCTACAGTCCGAGGTGGACCTGGGCCTCAGCCAACAAGCTTCGCCAGCCAGCTCTGTCTCTAGGTAGCCGTCACCAGTTTCGCACGCGAAGTTGGCTGAGGTCCCCTTCCACCGTCTCGGTGCTCCTTCACCGTGCAGTTCCTGCGGTGTGGATTCGAAGATTTTCCGGGCCGGGGCGTTGGTGTCCATCCGCTCTAGATGACCCAGCCATCGTCGAAGTTGTGTTTTGACTCTTGTGGCTAGGTCGGTATCGCTGTACAGCCCGTACAGTTCGATGTTATATCTCCTCCTCCATTCTCCGTCTACCGTAAATCGTCCGAAGAATTTTCTTCCCGAAGCAGCCTAATGTGTTTTCATCCGCCTTTGACAGGGTCCATGCTTCTGCACCGTAAAGCAGGACTGGGATGATGAGGGTCTTATGCATGGACACTTTAGTTGCTTGAGAGAGGGCTTTGCTACATAATTGCCTTCTTAGCCCAAAGAAACAGCGATTGGCAAGAGTTATCCTTCGTTTGATTTCAGCGCTGGTGTCATTGTCTGAATTGATAGCGGAACCCAGGTAGACAAAGTCCCTTACTACCTCTAAGTTATAGCTGTCGATGGTGATGTTTTGTCCAAGACGTCGGTGTTGGGTGTCTTTTCTTTATGACAGCAAATACTTGGTTTTGCCCTCGTTGACTGCTAAACCCATATTCGCCACTTCCGTCCCAATATCTACTCACGAAGGCTTCACAGACATCACGCTTTGTTCTACCGATTATGTCAATGTCGTCTGCGTATGCGAGTAGTTGAACGGACTCTTGAAAGATTGTGCCTCTGGTGTAAGTCCACTTCTGAAGTATAAAGTCTGCAGAAGTGGTCTTTGTTCCCTGGTCTTTCCAAATCCTCAGCACCGACTGCGATTCTACTACGATGTTCCCTTGATGGGTCCTTACAGGCTTCAGTTCAAAGTTTATACCCTTGGCAGGATATTTTAATCCTTCGGTAAAACTTTCTTACCTCATTCCTGTTGTAACATCTCTCTATCTCTTCAACCGCGCGCTTCTCGTGCTCTCTCTTTTTCATTCGGAGAAGTCGGTGTTTCTCTCTCCTCCTCTGCTCGTAGAACTCGCGAGCAGCTCTAGTCCTTCTGTGCAGCGCCGCTTTGTATGCTTCCTGTTTAGCTGCATGTGCTTGCCGGCATTCATCGTCAAACCAGGGGTTTCCTAGTGGTGGTGTAGTGAAACCCAGCACTTCAAAAGCGGCGTCTCTGATGGCATTTTGGCAATGTTGCCACTGGCTATCAATACTTGATGCTGGCTGCATAGGACTTCGTAGAAGGTTTTGAGAGACTCGGTTTGAGAAGGACCTGGCGATCTCTTGCGATTGTAGTCGGCCGACGTCAAACTTCCTCACAGTATTTCCATTACTTGGCGCTGGTCGGGATATCCGCAGCCGTACCTTGGCTACAACAAGGTAGTGATCCGAGTCAATGTTGGCCCCTCGGAAAGTTCGGACATCCTAATACTGGAGGAGTGCCTTGCGTCGATCGCAACATGTTCAATCTGGTTGATGGTTGATTGGTCGGGAGATTTCCATGTTCCTTTGTGGAAATTGAGATGCGGGAACTGTGTTCTAGCTACCACACATGTCGCCCCGCAGCAATGTCGATCAGCCTGAATCCGTTATTGGAGGCTATGCTTTCCGACTATACGACCAAAGATGCCCTCCCTTCCTAGCTTGGAATTAAAATCGCCTAGGCCAATCTTAATGTCGTAGCTAGGGCACTGCTCATAAGTTTTGTCCAGGAGCTCGTAGAACATATCTTTGGTGTCGTCATCTTTCTCCTCTGTGGGGGCATGCGCGCATATGAGGCCAATGCTGGCAAATTTAGCCTTGATGCGGATCGTCGTGAGGCGCTCGCTCACAGGGTTGAAGCTCAACACTTTTTGCCTCAGACAACGAATCCACATCCAAATAGGCGCTGGCTTTGATGCCGATGGCAGTCGCCGTAGTAGAAGTCACAGTTTTTCATCATTCTTTTGCCCGGCCCGTCACACCGCATTTCTTGGATGATAGTAATGTCTGCCTTGCAGTCGTTAAGGGCCTCCGTCAGTTGCTCGGCTGCTCGTGGTCTGTTAAGGGACCTAACATTCCACGTGCAGATCCGGAGCTCGTTGTCCTTTTCTCGTTTGCATTGGTCGTCAACAGTAAATCCGTCCGAATCCGAGGCTTGTTTCTGCTTCGTAACTGGTGTTTCTTTACCGTAGCCGGGAAGTCACGACCCCCAACCAAATGCATGCCAGACGTTTCTATGAAATATTCTGCAGGTTATACTATTGCTTTTTTCCGTGAAGGCATAACACTTGCGGGGGTAGGCTTTCGTATCTGGTTTGGCTTATTAGCGCTTATGTTGGATCGAGAATTACTTTCTCCTTCTATCTTTTCTATCCCAAAATTCTTTCAGCTTGCGAAAAATTTTTGTGCAACGCATTTTAGGGGTAATTATAACCCCTTGATCACGAGCGTATTATAAAAAAGGAAAAAAAATATGACGAAACAAATTGGCAAAACCTTACCAGCAATTGATAAATTTAATAAAATGTTTGAAAAAAGAAAGCATGATCGATATCGACTTGGGTACTATAGCATTTAGACTGTTTACTGCAGCTCAACATTCATATTGTAAAGGTTGATCTGTCTGCAGAGCTTTGCATACGAGAGCTTCACATCTATCTCAGAGACGAAATCTAGCCACAGTCTACCACATATCCAGAAAGTGGTCACACAAAAGCAGTTTATTTATTTCAATTTTTAAGTTTTAAGAACCCTCTCGACACACAACGATAGACAAACGATGCGGCAACTAACCGCATCCCCTGCGGTTAATTTTCTGTGCGATTCCTATGAATTATAATGAGAACCGTTGTTTTCATCGTTGAGCAAAAACAAAAATTCAAATTTTTAATCGTGCAACTTAAAGAGTCGCAGTCCAAAAATTGTGCCATATGAAACCTCCGACTAGACCCTAGGTACTAGAAGCTGAAGCCAAAGATCTTCAAATTATTGCAACAATTAGTCCGCATGTTTAATCAATAACGTTCGGCAGGCGACAACAATTTTCTCGGCGCAATTCTTTCAAGCCGGCGCCATAAAAAAATTGACTTTTAATACCCGATGCAGTGTGTACATGTATTAATTTAAATGCATACTTTGTAACACAGCGAATTAATCACCGTAGACTCCTACGACCTTTTAGAGATATGATCGAGACCGATAGATAAATTAATTAAGCCATGTCCGTCCGTCCTTTCGTAAGTGGGAAGGTTTTTGCTCTTCAAAATCAAGCTAGAGAGCTGACACTTGGCACGGCTTGGTTCGAACGTTGTACATACGAAGTGTTAAAATTAGTTTGGTTGGTTAAAAAAAAGCAATTGCTAACACGGGGGTAAGCTTTGGTGTGTCTGCGCAGAGTTTTCCATGTTCCATAGTGGCTCATCAGCGTTTGTGTAGGATCAAGAACTTCTTTTTTATGTCTTAAGGTAGTCATAACCCCCTGATCGCGATTAAAAAACAAACATTTTCTGTTCAAAGAGGAAAATTCAGTTTTCTCTAAAATTACAGGTACCGCACTGGAAATGTTCGTAGGCTGAGTATGCTTGCGGGAGAAAATCGTGGTGTTTCTCGCCGTACGTTTTTCTGTCGTTGTGTGTACCTATCAAGCCAGTGACATACATATGTAAGTTAGGCGTCTAGTCGACCTAGATATTTTTCCTGATGACCGTGGTCTGCTTGTTTCAATAAAAAAAATAAAAAAATGATCAACGCCCACTATGCTTTTCTCTACGGTTTTGCCTCTAAACGAACGCCGTTGTACCGTACAGCTGAACGATCTTCTTCAATATATGATGTCTGACAGTCTGACTAAATCTGTTCTCTTTTTGTCCATCTCCATTGTCTCATAACGCTTTCGAAACAGCTGTTGTTAAGCGGGCTTTAATAGTTCTTTTATTCCATTGCTTGGAAAATTCTAATTTTTACTAGCAATAGTAAACGGATTTCAATGCAATGTAAACTTTTGTTGTTTTTTTTTACAAATGTGTTGCTGTTTTTATTGTTTATTCAAGTACAAATTAGTAAGCATGGTTTTTGAAAACGTTAAATATTTATGCTTATTGACGATCAGTGGCGCGCAACTTTTCCTCAACGGCTTCCCTGGAAGCTTCTGACAAATCAGTAGCCTGAATATATTTTTGTACACCAACGAGCGACTTTTTCAATGCATCAAAAGAACTGGAATACAACATCTTCTTCTTAACCTATTATAAAACAGAATAGAAACATGAGTACAAAATTAACATGAAATCGAAAGAATGTTTGAAAACTTACTTTGGCAGTATCGGGGCACCACGACATTAGAAACAGTTTCTGTTTCTTTGAACTTTCTGATGTACCTTGACATTGATGCATATATTCAAAATCAAACAGTCCATATCTGTAAGGAATAAAAAAAAAACATTAAGAATTCGTCTGACTTTGTTGTCTTTTTTTTGTAAGTTTCATACCGGCACTCTCCTGGCCCGCATTTCTGAATATCTTCCAAAAACTGATCGTACTCGGCATTTCGGTCACCGACCGTTTCTACGTCGATCTGCTTTTCATCGCGAATGAAAAAAATTACGTAACGGTGCTTCTTGTCCTTTTTGATTTCTTCATAGGTTGTTTTACAAACGTCTGAAACTGTTACGCCGGAAGCCTGAACAATAAATTAAAAAGCAAATGTTTTTATTATGAAAATAGATAAAAAAAATTATTTTTTATTTATAGAATTCGCGAACTTTAGGAAAATACAACTCGAAATAGAAAATTATTGTGATAGTCCACGTGGAAACAAAATTTTTGTGTATCGAAGTTGTAAAATTAGTTTTTTTGTGCCACGGTTTATACAATTTAAAAAAAAATCTTTTTCAACCCATTCAGCTGCTGCCAGTGTGTCACATTGCGAGACTATTGACAGCAGCTGACCACATGCCGTAGTAGCAGGGGAGAAGAAGCTTCAAGTACATAGTCGGGAAGCAAGTCTGTCTATTTGTCTGTCGAATCTGGAGGGGAGAGAAACAGAAGATACTGATACTGTAAGGTACGTACATTGCTAAGGTACATAACCAAATCCACTTATTGACAAAAATTGAAGAGAGGAATAAAACTATATACCCCCTTCTTGAAAGGCACAACAGACAACCCTAAGGCTTCGTGTCCACTTGTCCAAAAAATTGCCAATTATTCTCTTAGCCAAATTTTTGGAAACATTTGGCGAATCTCAGGATTTATGGGAGATTTGTTGGATATTTGTTAAACGCGGTTTAGTATACAGTGAAAACGTGGTGTTAAACCGTTTTCCAATACTCTCATCAACAGATACTAATTTAACTCCAAGTCAAGCAACAAGGCTTCATTTTACGACAAATGCGCACTTGAGAACACAAGCGAACTTGAAACTACTCAATCGAAACTACCTCATCGCCAAGCATTTAGTTATATAATGTATCGCTGCTTATAAGCTTCCGGACGTGCTGCAGCTATGACGGAAACAATCCAATCCGTCAAGGTAGACAACACCGTCAAGTAAATAACATCTATGACTGCTAGCTTTCCGAATTGTACATTGTTTATCCCCAATGCAATTAAGGACGAAAAGTGATAGTTTAACAACTCTAAGAAAATGCCGAAGATATCGGTACATTATGAAAGCGAAACAAAACATTTAAGGAGCTGCTGGAAAGTGCTGGAAATGAAAAAAAATAAGACCAAGGAAATCGCTACGAAACCCTTCGTTTTACATAAACTTTTTGTACTTCAATTGTAATCATAACATTTATATTTTGCTTTGTAATGCAGGGAGTACACAATAGTCAGATTACAAATAAATACCAAAAACTGTGAGAAGGTATCACACGATTTGCAATTATTGCAAATTATCTTATCTGAAGAGTAATGAAAACTGGTAAAAATAAGAACCTCCTAGTTATCGGGCGGTTATCGGGGCACAGATAACTTGACCGTTAGTTATGTGGTTACGTCATTCTTAGATTATCAATGTATGAACAATGCATTGTATGACAAATAAAGGAAAATATTATAAACGAAGAAGACACCAATCCAAAATAATGACGCTGCAAACTTATTGTATTTGTTGATAAGGCGTTTTTCTTTTGGTATCATTTTATGTTTTTTTCGATAACTATTTAAATTAGATTCATTTATTTTATTTCAATCGTGAATTTTCTAATCTTTTCTAGATTTATACTTCAATGTTAAAAACTTAAAATGCTTTTTCAGCTTGTAGTTTGGATGTATCTGGAAACATTCTAAGGTTTCCGTGTTTCTCTGGCAACCATTGACAATTTCTCTTCTAAGAAGAAGAAGAATAAACTTTTTACTTAGTTAGCCTCTAGGCTTGGCGAAGCTTGTTTGATGACTGGTCTGATTGGCCAAGCTGGTCTTCAAGAACATCACGTCCGAGGTGGGAAGGATGGAAGACCACTTAGCCAGCCTCACTTCGCGACCTTATGTAAGGATAAGGGGTCATAGACATTCACCTTTAAGATCAGACATGTCAAGATTACTTAAATTCCTTTACCCATGATTAGGACACAAATTATGTAGTGTTTAGCTCGTTGTTTATCTTAGTTTCTTACGTCGGTTTATTATATCAGAAAACGAAAAAAGACATTCAACGGATGCTAAAGATGGCTACAGTTAACTGCAGTTCATATGAACCTATTTGTACACCGCTTGATACTTAAAGAAGAAGGTACTTTGAATGCAAATTAAATGTCATTTAGGATTGACATATTGACTGATCGGCACTTCAATCCTTTCCGGGAATATCCAGGGTCATGGTTAAATCACTTGGGGCGGTTTTTTAATCTTGGGACCAAATTAATTTAGGGTTAACTCTCGAGGCAGTATTTCAGTGTGGGCTAAGCTTTGCCAGCTAGATCAATATATTTGTTGACCAGCAATGCTTAATCACAAATTTTTGTCATATCAGCCGACTTGCTTTTTGCTTTTGTTTTAAATTTTTACAAACAATCGGATAAAACCGACAAGACGGCTTAGAGAAGCAGAAAGTTTTCTTCCCAAGAAATGGAGCAATTGAAATCAATTGCGAGAACTTGCGAGAAAATGTTTATGGAAATTTAAAAAAGATGGCAAAAATTATGTTCGCGGAGAAAAAATAAGAAGAAATTTTTTGCACTGGAGCACGCCCGAAAACATTTCATCTACATTCCATGCAATCATTTTCTTAAAACAAATTTAAAGTTTCTCAGACACTTTCGCAAAGTTTGCAAAAACAGGTAAGTGCAAGAGTTCGTCTATAACGAACAATTTAAATTTTCATACTTTGTCTGTACATAATAAAGAACCAAAGCACACTCCAAGTTTAAGCTTTCTAGCTCAATTTAAAAGACCTAAAAACTTCACACATACGGACAGACGGACGGACGGACATGGCTTAATCATTTCACTTGTCGGTCTCGATCACACCTATCTCTAAAAGGTCTTAGGACTCTACAGTGATTATTTCACTGTTACAAACTATGCATCAAAATTAATATACGCTGGGTCGGGTCAAAAAAACTACAAAAATTAGTTGTTTATACTTTTCCAAGCATCTGCAAAAAGTCTCTTCATTTCATTCGTCACAGACAAAATCTGTTTATTCATTTAAAACCATCAAAGAATATTTCCTTATTAAAAAAAAATTTTCATTCATAGGTTAAATAGAGGTTAAGCCCAGAAACCGGTTTTTCGGTCAGTGTCGATCCGGAGTTCATCTCGGTTTAACTCGCCAATTTTGATTAATTAGTATCGGGCCAAAAGCCACGTTTCTTATGACAAATTAAATTTGGAAACCACTCGAACCACTTTTATAACCCTTCGAGACTATAAAAGGAAACTTATACTATTCTCCACCGACAATTAAAGAAAGATTAGCGAGAGACAATTAAAAATAAATCCTAAAGTGGCTCCATCGGACAAATATAGGATTAATTTGACACGGAAACTCGTTTCTGTAATTTTGGCTCTCAAAATAGAGTGGCGATGTCATTTCCCAGGAGCGAAAAACGATTTCCCCAGTAAAAGTCTCAATAGAAAACGTGCTTGTGACAGATCGGTCGCACAGAGACGGTTTCAGTTTCCTTTTTTGATTCTCAAACTGTTACAAAGGTGCAGAAAATCGGTTTGTGAATAGGGTGAATGGTATTTATGAGAGGATTTATTTTTAATCGCTTGCCGAGAAGATTTAAATTTGTATGGTAAATCGCGTCATTTGTAGAGGATTTAATTAAAGATTTATATTAATTGAGGATTAGTGCTCGGTGGAGACATGGTATAAAACTGTCCTTGTATGATAGATCTGTCGCAAATTCGTTTTGTATTGTTATTTTTACAGAAATCTTTTTTCACTCCTGTCAAATTAATCATTCGTTGGTCCGGTGTAGATACTTTGGGATTTATTTTTAATCGTCTCCCCCTAACTAAGGCATAGAAATATGAACTAGTCAAAAATAAACCGCCTCGTTAATCTCGTTTATCCTTTTCACAAACCGTTTTTATGCCCCTTCTAATCCTTTTCGCACATCTTTATACGAGCTCGAGACACGAAAAATGAAACTGAAATTGTCAACATACGACAGTTTTTATAGTTTTTCCTACAACTGCCAGTCAGTCAGTGTGAAACACAAATAAAAAAAAATAAGAAGTGCGAGACGTTAAAGTTGCTTGATAAATTGTTGGTTGGCGGCCATACAAATAACATGTGATTGTTTTGCCTTTTGTGTCTTAAATTAGCTTAAATAATGTTTTGATTAAAATGTTTATTCGTATATGTATTGCGTTTTAATAAATCAATATTTTCGAGTACTCGCAGCCATAAAAAACTTTTTTCCGGGAAATATTACGTTCATTCCATGAAAGCGCCACAGTGCGCACTTTTTCCCCAGTTCTACGTTCGATGAAGCTTAGACAACAACCCAGTCTAATTTGGACTTTATTCGATGACACACCGCACTGTGGCGCACTATTCCAGCCAATTCCAGCACTTAAGTAAGTGCCCTGCGCATTTTGTCGGGAAAGAAAGTTCAGTGCTTAGAAAATTTTACATTTCAGTTGTTTGTTAGCTTGTTGCGGAATTGAACAATTTTTGCGATGGTAAATACAATGTTTTTTTCTTTGCTGTTATTTTGACTTTGTTCAAAACTCTATAATTTAAGGCGCATTTTTTCAATGGAAAAAAAGACCATGTTGAATTCTGCGAATGGAATCTCAGTTGGTTTTGCGAATGACAGGTTAGGTTAGATTGAACAGGGGAACGATTACAATGTACGAAGCGAATTGCATCTCGATTTTGGTATTACGATGTGCGAGCGCGCCAAATTATGCAAAGAGAAGTCGAATGTTTGCAATATTTTCGCTTTCCCGTCTGGATGCGTCCAATTATGCAATGCGAAGGCGAATTCGAAGTGTCATGGCGCAAGTCATTTGCGACAGGTATTTTGGCGGCGGATTGAAAATAAACAAGAAGCAAGTAAATTAAAATATGTTTCATGGAATTTTACATAGTTTTATTAATTTTTTTCTTTTGAAATGAAAAAAGTGCAATTGCGCAACAATTAAATGTTTTGGTAGATCCCAAAAAGAAATTACAACGGGAGGGCTGAGCGGGTTGGACTTCGTTATCACTTTTTATAACAAGTATAAACAAAATAAAAGAGATTCATTTCAGTTAAGTAGGCAAAATTAAGTTAACAAGTTCAAAAAATCAAAAGTCGAAATGATTTGTTTGATTTTTGTTTGTACTTGGAAGGCTCAGTCACTTTGAAAACTGGAAACTGGAAAGCAACGAGGTTCAAACAACTTGAATCACCTGAAAATGCGGATTGGGTGCGATGCGCCTTGCACATCACAATCGGCCCCCAGTGCACTTTTCAGGGTTTCACTGAATTTTTGACAACCAACGTATCGCACTGAAAATTCTGAGTGCATTTTCAGGGCACACATAATGAACCTATTATGCCTACGATGCAAATTCAAATCGTGTTGTACCATGTCTTTCGCGTCTTCGTTGTTTTTGCAAATAATTCAGTCCTAAATCGACTAAAGTTATTACCAATCATACATTTTGCAATTTCGAACTTTATAGAAGGTGCTTACTCTCCGTCTTGAATGTAAGTGTAGGTGGAGTACTTGTGCCTCCTTAGTAGTCATCGCCCACTGCTACCTTTCGCTCAGGAACACTCCAAAGTCGGCTAGAGTGTTCGCATTTACATATGTCCAAAAGTTCCAGGACACGATACGTTATGTTATCGGAAACGCTAAAACACTATTAGCGTTTTTCATTGAAGAAAAGATTTGCTCTCTCTGTCAAAAGATTTGATCTTTTTTGATTTTGCATGTTTCATTGAAAATAAAAGAGCAATTCTAGATCAATTCTCAACACGAAAGATGCGATCTCCCGATCTTGGGAGATTTGATCTTAACTCACCTACACATGTAAATATTTCTACTGACAAACGCCAAATCGAAGCAATTTTATTTGTTTCGAATTAATGTGCGGACGTGTTTGTTGGTTGCCAGCCCGCGTGTGTGATTTATTTTGACACCAAACGAGGAAGCATGTTTTATTAAAACGAGCAGTTCTCGATTTTAAGAGCAATTCTTTTAAGTTTCAATGAAAAACGCAATATGTATTTGTGCGGAACCGCAAAGTGCAAAAGACGTCTGATTTTGACAGCCCTACTATGTAGAAGGTCCATAATTTTGAAGATCGAAGGTTTCCACAACTTTATTTACAGAGTTAAGTTTCCTAATATTAAAATCCTCGCTAGATTTACTCCAGATTTGTTTTTGAAGCCACAATAACCTTTTTTAAGAAACCGCAAAGCAAGAGTGAGAGTCCCAGGAAGACTCTTCCAAGTGTGGGTAGAAAAGGTAAGTGTAGATGTGCACTAAAACACTGGGCGTTTGTGGATAATCAATAACTGGAGCCTTTTTGCACGAAGAGCTTTATATTCGAGTGTATTGGGACTTGCCTTCTTCTGGTGCTTCCCTAAGAGCGTGACAAATTCAGGAGCAGGTGTACATCAGCAGGAAAGAACGAAAACATATAAGCACTTCCACGTGTCGTCGCAAAATATGTTTTAAACGCTCGGTTGATAGGTACCAAAGGTTTTTAAACGCTAAACCATCAACCTGATGTTGTTTCTATCAGTAAGCCCCACAACCCTTATGGTCGGTTGACCATAAGGGGTGTAAAACTAAAAGCCCAATCGTTCCTCAGTTAATGACATTACGTTAAGGCGAATGCAGAGGACTGATGAAATCAAATAACCCTTAAAAAAAATCTCATCCGTCAATGCAGTGCAAATAAAACACCTACTGCAGCTCCCAGACAACAGCCCACACAACACACCCATCATCAATGGTGGGTTGTTGCACGAATGCGCATCTCAGGGTGATGCCCTTGACAGCAGAGTTTAATGTCAACCAAATAGGGGTGGTTTGATTTTTTTTTTCCTTCTTTTAAAATCAAAGAGTCAACTGCAACTGAGCGCCGCTTAGTCAACATGCATTTCTTGTTTTAAATAGACAAAAAGTAGACATGCTCTTTTTAGGACAATTCCTTGTTGGATAAAATAGGCACGCCCTTGAACGATTACTATCTCTACACCCCCACCGCACTAGCAGTCTTAACGATGCCAGCAGTTTTGACAAAAAAGATTCGCTTGTTCAACTCGAACAAAAAGAAAAAAAATAGCGCGTTAAACGGGGCGCGCCACCAGAGGTTGATGCCTTTCAAATTTGTTTTCCATCAGATGTCTGCTCTACTCAACACGAGTGTGTACTGTGTTCTTGTCGGTATTGACCATACGGAACACACATTTTGAATTTTTAGCAAAAATTCTGAATGGACTTGCACTTTGCTATGCTGCTTGTTTTATTTTTGCAAGAGTAACAACCATTATAGCGCACTGATTTCTATACAAAAAAAAATAAGGCAGTTCTTATACATACACGCCAAAGTATATAAAAACCGGCGTTTTAATACATACTCATCTGATCGACCATCTGAATTTTTCAACAGTACAATCAAACTGATTTGTCATTTTATTCGGAAACCCTCTTATCCAAATGACAAATCAAAAAGTGAAAATTTCCGCTAAAACCATGTGTAATCCATCCATAAATTTGTATTTCAAGATAAACCAACGGGAATTATACATAAAGAAACGACACTCTATCCAGTGTAATCACTTTACCTTGGATAATTTCTCTTTCTGTTTTTCTCTAGTGCTTGTTGATTTAATCAGTAACAGATGCAGCTATTATTAAATATATACGAGGTTTTTCGTTTTTTTTTTCATGTTCCTTAAAATTTATTTTTAGTCGTTCTCTTGGATTTTTGATATTTTCTTAATAAATTTCATTCGCCGGATACTTTTTTGTCCATTCACATGGATGTGTGTAGCGCATGAACACACACACAGGCCCGAGCGTTGACGCACGCACATACAGAGGCAGAGCGCTCAGTGGAAATGACTAATTTTGTATAGTATAGACAACAAAATGGGTAGATACATATACATCGACGTGTATATACTCAAGCGAGTAACAAAATCAGTCATGATGGTGTATACATATTTTACCAAATAAGGTATTCTTCAGTCTGCCGGATACATATAATTTTTTTCCGGTTATATACAAAATGAAAGGCCGAGGCAGACAGGATAAATTTATGTATCCATAGATATACTTTACATAAGAGATTTTACATATATGCAAGGCGTGTGATAAATTAGAAAAAACTAACGATATTAGATGCAGATTACATTGTGCACATGTGTTTATATACTTGAATAGGCGGCTGAATAGCCGACCAAGAAAAAAAACCATCAATTTGTCACTTTTTATAATTAGATTTCTGATTGGAAAAGTCTCTTTTATACTATATGCCCCGACCATGTACTTGAAAGGCTCGCATATGTACGAAAAAGGCATCGGCTCGGCAGGCACCACACACAAATAACTCAAGCAACATTCATTTTTCTTTATTATCGCAAAATTGAACATACCATAGTGAGAAATTAACTCCTTTTATGTGAATTTCTGCAAAAAAACGGGCGCTGGAAATCAACGAGTATTGATTCGTTTACTATATTGTACGAAAACTAAATTCAGAAAACTGATTTGTTATTAAAAAAAAATCACCGTTTTTAGCCGACTGAACTTACGCACCAGTTTAAGCACTATTATTAAATGCTATGTCTAGCGCATTTACTTGCGAGATGGGAGGTTTTTCTGAGTGATTCCGTTCGTTCTTTGGCGAAGGAAATGCTCAGGGCAGAGCAGTTACATGGGCCGCATACAAAAAGTGTATTAGATGAGCTTCACATCGCGTCGCACTGGAATAATTTGTATGGATATATGCGACA
Organism: Neoascia interrupta; assembly: GCA_947623515.1. Classification (NCBI taxonomy): domain Eukaryota; kingdom Metazoa; phylum Arthropoda; class Insecta; order Diptera; family Syrphidae; genus Neoascia; species Neoascia interrupta. Next base: position 172,263,382 of record OX392462.1, on the reverse strand, counting down.
TGCCGGCATTTGCGAATAGTTGAAGCGAGAGAAATACTGAAAAATTGCTTGGGCGTGAAAGAGAGGACGATATCATCAGGAGTGGAAGTGTGACGTTGATGTGCCCATGAGTGAAAGTTTTTTTTTTTGAATGAGACTCAATCAGGCTGTTTACACATGCGGCTGCAAATTAGGGCGTTTCCATTCAGGGTTTGAGTAGACGAATCAAAAGTGATATCCGATCACGACAGAGCTCTTCGACTCGTTCGCCATCCGTTTCGTTTCGAAAGACCAATTTGACTGATAGATTTGCAGTCCTTTTGTAGTGCTGTTAAATTCCTCGTTATAGATTGTGATGCTGACATTTAAGCACCTTGAATTGACATTGACAATCAATGCAGTATTTTGTAAATTCCCTCCAAGCAAAAAAGCGAATCGCTTTTTTCTTTACGCAAACTTTACACTTTTGTTGCCCTCAAATATCAGCACAACGTATTAGAACTCAAGGATGATGGGGTGGTTTCAGTGAACAAATACAATCTCAAGTGAAAACGCATAAGTCTGTTGGCTGGTCTAATAGTGCGTGCTATTTTTTCGGTTAAAGCACAGGCGATCTTCGATAAGGTAGGTAATTTTTTGTTTTCTTATAAGTTGGTTTACGTAAGTTTTAGAACAAAAAATTTAAGTTGCAAGAATGGACAAGAAAGAGTATTCCAACATTCGAAGAGAAATAAATCTTATTTGTGAAAGTGCAAAAAAAAATACATTAATTCCTACTTCCTGTTCACAATCTACATTTTATAATGTTAAGAATATATTTTGCTTTGGCACTTCGGAAACATTTCGTTCCAAAGCAGAGCGTTCAAGAAAGCGCTCTGCTTTGGCGTAAGGAATTCGTTTCGCTTGAGCGTTAAGAATTCATTTCGCTTTGGCGTTGAGAAAGCGGCTCGCATTTGTGTTATGCTGGTTATTCTAATAGCTGGGACACAATGAGTATCTGTGTCTGTGTCCGTGCCTCGCAGTTCAGCTTACGGTAACACGTATATAGCGACATAATGCGTATCTCGCTGTGTCTCTGATTTTAGGTGAAAAATGAGGCGAGACACAGCGACAGACACAGACACCATTGTGTCCGGCTTGTAATTTTCATATGGTGAAAGGAAGGAAAGCGTTGAGATTCTAATTCGCCAAGGCGATGCGCAAGCGAAGAGTTGTACGGGCCGATGAGTGATTTTTCGTTTCGCATTCGGTTCGCCTTGCTTAGAGGGTTGTTAAAATTTTTGATTGCGAGTAGAAGCAATAACTAAAGTGGCATATTTGAATGACTAGATATTCAACGGGTGCTATTTTTTCTTTTTCTTATTTCGAATTTACGGTATTTCGTTTATGTCGCAATCGTTTTCGTTAAGCCTTTTTTTGTTTTTCTCATATTTCGTTACTTTGTTTTTCATTCATTTGTTTGCCACATGTTTCGCATTTCCCTTAAAACAACAATGAATTGTTTCGACCTAAGTTCTCTTGTTATACCGTCTTCACACCGAGTGAGAATCGGGATTCAGAATAAAAAAAAATTCCCAAATCTAATTCAAATCTATTAGATTTCCCACATACTTGTAGAATTCAGAATCAAAAAATCGAATACAAATGTTCAAGATTGTATTCGATTTTGTGGGATTGATCCGAAAACAAAAGCCAATACACTTTTTTAATTCATTCAAAAGAAGACAAGACAGCTGATGAAGTTAGTTTATAAAATAAAAATGAGAAATATTTTCGTTTTCTTTTAATATTTAAATGTGTAATAATTTTTAATTATTTTCAATTTCTTGTTTAGCTATCTACAAATGATTTTTTACTTGTTTGAAGCTTTTTAATTTGTGACAAAAATTGTGAAAAAAATTGAACGGCTGGTGTTCAATTGATCGAAACGTCAATGAAATCTAGATTATTTTGTAGTGTGAAAGCGTCAATTTGATTGTGAAATCGAATTGCTTAGAATCTAGATGCTGGCTTCGGTGTGGAAATGGTTTTACTGTTTTTGTAACTGTTTACCATTCATCTCTATTAAAATCTGATTGTTTTGTCATTCGATTATTTTGTTCTCAGATCCTGACTCGTGCGCGCCGAAAAATTTTAAATCGTTTATTTTTTGTTTGTATTAATAATTAATTTTTATATTTTTTTAATCTTATTTGTTTATTATTTCCCTATTGTTTGATTTTTTTGTGCATGTATTTTAGGCGAACCGAATGTGATACGAAAAATTACTCATCTGCCCCTACAACTCTTCGCTTGCGTATCGCTTTGGTGAATTATAATCTGAGCGTTTTCCTTTCTTTTGCCATATGTGAATTAGAATTACCAGCGTAACATCAATGAGCCGCTTTCTTAACGTCAAAATGAATGCTTAACACTACGGCATAAGGATTCCGTAATGCTTGAATGAAATGCTTTCGAAAAACTAATGCGAAATACTTTCTTACGCATACGGTTAATAAAATAAATCGAAAAATGATTTCAATGATTATTTAAGAAACAGAATCTTTATTTAACTGAGTTTTTTACATTCAGTTGAATAACGAACCTTATATAAGGTTCATTCGATGAAAGCCCTAGAGCGCCATATGCCGCCACAGTGCGCACTTTTTTCCCAGTTCTCCATTCGATGAAGTCTGGACAAAAACCCAGTTAGCTTTGCACTTTATTCGATGACAGCACAGGAACAGAAACAGAATCTCATATATTAGAAACTGAAAAATAAATTCGCTGAATGCTTTTTGCGTTGCTGATGTATGAAATTCTGTTTCTGTGCCTTGTGATAATGCGATTTTACAGGGCGCGTACACTAGTTTACAGGGAGCGGTAAAGGCAACGTTGTGCAACCCAGCTTTGTGACATAGCCTTCACTCAATAACATTACAGATATTCAACTTCAAACATATGAAAGTTTTTCTCTGCCCATACTCTGTCATTTGTTTGCAAATGTAATGTGAGTAAATTAATGAATTTGTCAGGAGCTTTTACACCAGCTAATCGAGTGAGGTAAGTTTTTGTTGCATCTTTTCACACATATTCTTACTTACTTACTTAAGGTGGCGCTAGAGTCTGGGGTAGACCTGGGCCTCAGCCAACATGCTTCACCACATAGTCGTCTCCAGCTAGCCGTCTGCTCCACTACTGTGCTGTCCCTGCGAGTTAGATTAGCAGATTTTCCGGGCCGAAGCGTTGGTGTCCATCCGCTTTAGATGACCCAGCCAACGAAGCCTTTGTACTTTGACTCTTCTGGCTAGGTCTATGTCGCTGTACAGCCCGTACACTCTCCACTCTCCGTCTATGCAGACCAGACCGTAAATCGTCCCAAGAATTTTCCTCTCGAAGTAGCCTAAAGTGTTTTCATTCGCGTTTGACAGGGTCCATGCTTCTGCACCGTAGAGCAGGACTGGGATGATGAGGGTCTAATACATGGACACTTTAGTTGCTCGAGAGAGAGCGTTGCTACTCGATTTCACTTCCTTCACACATATTGACCGACATGAAATTTTAAAGCTTTATTGAAGCTTATTATCAGGGGTGGAATCGGCTATGGTGATCTGTGATTTTCACATTTTGTGACAGTCAATGTGATAAAACCATATAATCCGCCTGCGTAAGGTGATCACAAAAAAATTGTTCCGAATCGTTGCTTTTTTTAGGCTTGTGATGTAAGAACACTGATTTTTATTCGAACATGAAAAAAGTCAGCCTAAGGGTAGGCAAAAACACCACCTTGCCAGAAAGTTTGAAAACTGGTGACCAGCTGAATTTGACGGCGATTAATCGGGAGCTTTCACAAGAAAATTGTGATGATTGTGACACGATTCATCGCAAGTATGCCATACGAATAGGATCGAGGCGATCCAGCGGAGGTTCATTCGGTTCGCGCTCAGGGGACTTCCCTGGGAAGATCCACTCAATCTCCCCTCATACTTCGACCGGCTTAAATTGCTAAACATTCAAAGTCTCTCCCAAAGACGGATAAATAATGACTTGATTTTCATTCAGCAATTGATCCAAGGTCTAATAGATGCACCGGACCTTCTATCTAGTATAAGCTTTAAATTTCGTGGAGGCTCTCATAACCTCCGAAGAATCCAGCTTTTACACGTTCCACGGCACAGAACAAATTATGGGAAAAATGAGCCTATCAGCCGTATGTGTTCCACCTACAACGCACATACCAGTATTTTAGACTTTGACATGGACAAAGCCAAACTTAAGAGGCTGCTTCGGTGTTATTCGTCTTAAATATTAAATATACTTTTATTTTTATGTTTTTTTTTTACTTGTTGAAATTTACTTTTTATCTGTTGTAATAATAATGTTTCTATCATTTGCTTTTTTGTAATTCTTAGTGTTTTGTGTTTGGTGTTAGTTTATGTTTAATTTATTAACCACTAACACTTGCACTAACTGATGAGCCCGTGTTGGCAGTTTTCTGCTTGGCAAATTTCTGCTGCAGATATTGTTTGTATTAAACAAACTGCATCACAGTTCTGATAGTGCTTTAAAAAAAAAAAAAAAAAAAAAAAAAAAAAAAAAAAAAAAGATTTTCCATACAAATTTATACTCTCTCGCCAAGCGAATAAAAATGAGTCCTCTCATAAATTCCATTCATCCTTTTTATAAACCTATTTTATGCACCTTTGTAACAGTTTGAGAATAAAAAAAGAAGACTAAAACTGTTCCAGTGCGACAGCTCTGTTACAAACTCGTTTTCTATTGGGATTTTTACAACGGAAATCCTTTTTTTGCTCCTTGGAATAGACATCGCAACGTGCCAATTTAATCTTATATATGTTCGGTGGAACCACTTTTGGATTAAGTTTTAGTCGTCCCCTGTTAATCCTCTTTTTATTGCCGGTGGAGACATAGTATTAAAGACTTTATAAAAAACTTTATAAAAAACTAAGAGGGACTCTAGTTGAATGTCTAGTTATTCAGTAATTTATGCTTAAGCTTAGATTAGACTGCTTGCCATTTTGGCATTTTTGACATAAAAAGAAAAATATTTGCAGCATTCTTCTTCTATGGTACCTACGTCAAATATGCCAAAATGACATGCAGTCTAATCTAAGCTTGAAGCTTTTTGTGGAAAGAAATATATCTGGTAAAGCACATAATAAATATATTTCATACTAGACACGTACCGTTTTGTGTCTTTTTGGGCAAAGACTCAATTTGTTTAATTCACAGAAAACAACTTAAGGCACGTGGTCGCAAGGAACAGAAACAGAAACAGAATTTCATACATTAGCAACGCAAAAAGCATTCAGCGAATTTAGGTTTCAGGTGCTAATGTATGGGATTCTGTTTCTGTGCCTGTTTTACGTTTCTTGTGACAACGCGGCTTTAGTTTGGTAGGAATGTGCTACGCTATTGTGTGCAAATGTTCTTAGTGTACCGCCTGAGCACTCCGCTACGGCTTCTAATGCCACTACTGCTACGTACTACAGCTACATGCATTGTGGCTGTGGGCCTTTATCTGTTCCAATTCAAGCGCCCATGTAGATGTTTATGTATGCGCATGGGCCGGAATGCTGACGTTTGATTCTAAACCGGTTTTTCCGTTCCTATAAAATCACAAAAAGGAAATTATGTATTTTTATCTCGATTTATTTGTTTATGTTTAGATTTGTTTTGTATTTTATGCTTTATAACTATGGAAACTATTATTTGCAATTCCTGCAATGTAAGCCAGATTGTCACTTTGTAGTCCTGGACAAATGCATCCAATTTGCCTTTCCTCTTTAGAAAGAAACTGATCCGAATTCAGCTAAGTGCGAGCACTGTAAACATTCCTTTTGTGAAGTTCCAATAAAGGTGGAACCAACGTGGAGTGCTAGTTTGACCACTCAACCTGAACTGCTACGTACATCCGACAATCCAGACTCTTGTAAGAAGGGCTTCTCCGAAGGCCATAATCATGCAACGCACATTTTGCAACAGATTAAAGAAGAGCCTGAAATTCATCTCGATTGCGAAGCGATCCCAGATCAGAAATCCAATTTGGATGCAAAACACTTCCTTGGCGGGTTCCAACAAATTAAGGCAGACGTAAATACCGAAAATAAGGAGCATATCTTTGTTGGGCAATTGAAGAATTATCCTGGAGAAGATCCAGAGTGCATTCAAACTAACTTCAAGTGCTATGATTGCGGGGACATATTCTCGGTTTATTCGGATTTCAAGATTCACCAAACCATACACGGCGAGAAAAAGCGCTATCAATGCGACGAGTGTCAGGCATTCCTATCCACCGCACATGCCCTGAGGCGACACAAGAGTACGATTCACAGTGGTGATGCCAAACCGGCTGCGAAAGACTTTGCATGTATGATGTGCAACGAGAAGTGAGCGTAGCTAGAAAGTATTACCTCTTTCACTTTAAACTTGTTTCTCTTTGACAGGTTTTCCATTCAAATCTTACTGGCCAACCACATGAAAACTCACCAGGAAGACTACAAAGACTTGGAAAAGACCACGATTATCCGCAGGATTGACAATCGACTGACGTACACCTGCAAAATGTGTGGAAAAATTTCCATCAAGAGACGTCGGCATACTGAGCATCTGAGAACGCACACCAAAGAGAAGCCTTACCCATGCGAGGTTTGCGAAATGAGATTTAGCACTCGCACCGCCTTACGACGACACAACATATTGCATTCGGACGAGTCTCCTTTTAAGTGTAATCTCTGCACAGAGTCATATCGCTACAAGGGAAGCCTCGACAGGCATATGTTAAAGCATACCTGTGAAACGCCTTACAAATGCGAATACTGTGATAAAACCTTCACTCGAAGCGTTAACAAAGAAGATCATGAGCGCCTTCAGCATACGGGGGAAACTCCTTATGAGTGCCCCATTTGTGGGTCTTGCTTCTCTGCATCTCGGTTGCTCGCTGTTCATCGAGCGAAGCATAATATTGATGTGAAACAATGAACCGCTTTTTTTGTAACATCCTTCACAAGATCGAGGCTATTGATTCAGCCACCATCTCTTCTAAACTGGTACAGGAGTGTCGTAACAAACGTTTCGAGGTCACACTTTTGTGGGTTCCAGGGCATAATGACATTAAAGGAAACGAACGTGCAGATGAACTGGCCAGGCAGGGTTCAGCTCTACACGCCTCACTCACGACAAGGGTCAACATTCCGCTAGGAACAGTTAGGGAGCAAATACACTTATATTTCCTGGAAAAGGCCAACTCCCAATGGAGGAGGCTGACTAATTGCGCCATATCTAGGCATACATGGCCTAAATATAATAAAAATAGAACAAAAGATCTACTCAACATAACCCGCACTGACATCACCAGAATTACAGAGATAATAACGGGGCATTGGCCAATTGGAGACCATGCGGCTAAACTGGGTATCCCATACAACCCTCACTGCCGAAATTGCGGAAATATGAATGAGAAAGAAACTCTCTCCCACTTCCTCTGCAAATGCCCGGCACTAGCAAAAGCCAGACTGCGTGCATTGAACCAACCTTTCTTGGCTGACCTTAGTGATATTTCGAGTAAACGGATACAAGCGCTTATCCAGTTTCTCAACTCCACTGGTTGGATATAGGCTCCGTCACACAACAATCTCAACCACCATCACAAACCAGGTTGCACGAGTTTTGGTATCAAAAAGGCACATCAAGTGCTACTTGGGTTCTTTCCTGAACCGCCACTTCTAACTACTTACTTACCAGGCATCACGTGTACGCGAGCACTGACCACTGTTCACTGAAAATAGAACACTCGTCGCCCTGATTTACGCACTATAGATACTTTGTGTATTAGGTGTAACAGGATGATAACCGTAGACAACCGAATGGGGTGTCATTTGGGGCGCATGGGGTGTCATTTGCCCTAACTGCACTTGATGGCACGCGACCTAATTATTCTTACGATGAATGTGCACTGGAATTATTGTTAGGGAAGTAGGATATAACACCAAAGTTTAATGAATAAAATTAGATTCATTTTGAATAAGTCGATTTTTATCTCTTTGGCGCACTACTACTTAATTTATTCAACACTTTGGCAATAATTGCTCCTCTTTTTTGGCGGGGACGCCATAGGACTTGCACAAAATCATCAAGGGCCACTGATTTAGCGTTTCTTCTTATTCAATGGAGGTTGATTGTTCACTTGCTTTTTAGGATGTGAAAAGTCGTTGAGAAACCGAGTTCCTCTCGTTTAACTGGCAGAAGGAAATGGCGTCTGTTCGACTTGTCAACTTCCGGTCAAACCAACCAAGACATATTATCATCAGCACGGCGTCCATCGTTTACAAAGAAAACAGCTCGTACACTGGAGAATAACAGCTACCCTGGAAAAGTGATACGCAGCCTAATAAATCACAGACGTCGAGAACCGTCGGGTAACGGAGATGAAGAAATAAAACCAGGATTCTTTTAAAGCATTGTATGCATTCCAAAACTGGCCAAATGCTTAAAGAAAACGATAGCGAACAACATAAAGGACGTGCATCTAGCCTCCGTATCCAACACAATGCTTTCATCGGTGTTCACCCAGCTGACTCGTAAAATTGAGACAGATAGACGCACTGACCTTGTCTATAAGATTGACTGCTGCTGGGGCAACGAAGAGGAGAACTGCAACCTATGCTACGTTGGGACCACAAAACAACTTCTAAAACAGCCGATTTCTAACCACAAGGCGGATAAACGACTGAAAAATTCAAACAAAACTGCGTTGACGAGCCATTCCTTGGAATCGAAGCACACCCCAGACTTCGACAGTGTGAGGATCCTGCAAACAACGAAACACCCTTCGAAAAAGTATACTTTGGAGACCCTGTATATATTCAGCAACAGAAACTACATGAATCGAGAGCAGGACACACTAGAACATCTCTATATACTTCTCACTCATAGGAATCAAAACTTGAACAGCGAATTAACAGTTGACTTAACTTCTGTCAGAAGTGCACCAGCATTTTAATTTCATTGTGATTTTTGATTGTTTTATGTATGTAGTTTCAATGGTCCATAATTTGTTCCATTATACATTATAAACAAAAGCATAAGCGTGATATTCAAAAAAATCTTTCCCCAAATTCAAACAGTAAGTGAAACAATGTATTCCTTGTTTGTCTTTTATGTTGAATAATAAAGATCCCGAGAAGAAGATGACAATTCTTGTCGAAACGTAGGTTGAAAAAGTGATAAAATAATATTCATTTAACCAACACACATGACAAAAAAAAACCGAAGAATCTACAGCATTATACCACGTCTCCACCGGACACTAATCCGTGATTAACATAAAACATAAACTAATCTCCCTTTAATTTCGAGATTTACTATACAAAATCAAATCCTCTCGGCAAGCGATTAATAAACATTCCCCTGATTTATTTATTTACCCTATACACACACATTGATACATATATTAATATCATCATCATCATTTATTGTCATCATAAAAATAACATTGAACTAGCCCTGACAAAAGCAGTAAAATCTGTTTCGCTTCAAATAGTAAGTAAAATTAATCTAATACCATGTCTCCACCGAGCACCAATCCGCGATTAATATAAATCTTTATTAAATCCTCTACAAATCACGAGATTTACCATACAAATTAAAATCCTCTCGGCAAGCGATTAAAAATAAATGGAGCCACTTTGGGACTTATTTTAAACCGTCTCCCGCTAATCTTCTTTTAATTGTCGGTGGAGACATAGTATAAGAAACTAATTTTCACATTCTCTTGATTTCTTACACATTTATGAGGGACACTAGAGCCTACAATCTGCAGCATAATTAATTATGATGTCTTTTCGACTTTTGGAATCGATTTGAGAAACGAAAAAGGAAACTGAAACTATTCACGTATGACAGATCTGACACAGATACGTCTTTTATTGGGATTATTGCAACCGGAAATCTTTTTTCGCTCTTGGGAGATGTTATCGTCACTCTTATTTAAGAGATAAAATGATAGAAAAAGAGTGCTCGTGTTCAACTAATCCTAAGTTTGTCCGGCGGAGCCGCTTCGGGATTTATTTTGAATCGTCTCCAGCTATCCGCATTTCAGTTTTATCGCCGGTGTAGACATAGTGTAGTACTACATCCTTACCACGGCAGCAAAAATAACCGTGTTACCTGAGCTCTCACAACCACGCTGTGTGCGTTACAGGTGTTCTTAAACACTTGGAGGAGGGACCTACAGTTTTTTGCCAACTTCAAGCTGTGGGTTGAAAGGTTTCACATGACAAATAATATTCTCGAAAAAAAAACTTATTGCCCCAGTCAGGTTTCGAATTCGGGACATCGCGTACAGTAGCCCAAAACACTAACCACTGCGTTCACAAAAAAAAAAAAAAAAAAATGGAGCCTGCAGAGCCACCTTGACTGGACCACTCCAACCGTCAGGTAAATGTTGTAGTGGAGCTCATAACCGTTAATTGCCGATACGTGACCCAGCAGTTCAGTTGGTTCTGAATCGTTGAATGGTGAACTTCGAAATCGAAACTAAAAAGTGGTTTAACTGAATACCCTGTTTATCCGACACGTGAAATCGCTCTGAATGATATCAAATTCACGAAAACTGTTCTACCATGTCTCCATCGAGCACTTATCCTCGATAAATATAGGGTGATTTTTTAAGAGGTTGAGAATTTATTTGAATCGATAGTTTGAACCTTGCAATTTAATGTTTAAAGATAATTTCATGCAAATGTTGACCGCGGCTGCGTCTCAGGTAGCCCATCCGCTGAGTCCAATTTTGGCATGCTCTTTCACACAAATCGGAGACATTTAAATCCTCTCGGCAAGCGATTAAAAATAAATCCTCTCATAAATCTCATTCACCCTATTCACAAACCTATTTTCTGCACCTTTGTAACAGTTTGAGAATCAAAAAAGAAAACTGAAACTGTCCCTGTACGACAGATGTGTCAAAAGTACGTTTTCTATTGTGATTTTTACAGTGAAAATCGTTTTTTGCTCCTTGGAAATGACATCGCCACTCTCTTTTAAGAGCAAAAATGACAGAAACAGAGTTTTAGTGTCAAATTAATCCTATATTTGTCCAATGGAGCCACGTTGGGATTTATTTCAATCGTCTCCCGCCAATCTTCTTTTTATTATCTGTGGAGACACAGTATTCGAATCGCTTTTTTGAAAACCGCTTTTATAAAATTCAAACCGACAGGCGCATAAACGGTTGAGTCAGTTTGAATTTAATGACATGAATTTTTGTCATAAATTGTACGAGTTTGACGTAAAAATCAAACTAATTTTCAAACCGGTATACATATTTGAAGCCACTTGATTATTTTGCGCATTTAAATCGAAGTGAATTAAAACGGTTACAATTCAAATCGATTTACATATTTTGTTGTAAAGTGCTAGATTCTAAGTGTGGTGTTGTTGAATTAATTTTATTTGAACTTTGGGGTGGGTTGTGTGATAAATAAAGTAACTTTTGTGTACTTTTAAATGTGACACTAATTTTTATGCAAATGCGGAGAAACTCAGGCTCAGGCAATATGCAATGACCACCCATGCAATGAGATTTTGAGCTTCCATGCAAAAGCTGACATACTCCGTACGTTTGAAACTTTCGATCCATGTTCATCAATCGTTTCGACAACTAATTGGACGGAGTTAATACTGCAATAAAAAACTGGGCGCTGGGTTAACACTTCAGGTTAGTTTCGCTTCGGATTTTATACATCTTGGTCTAACTCTGCACTAAAAAACTGTCCCACTATGAACTTTCACCTAATTTCTAAAGTGTATAAGCTGGGCGGGCATGGTTAAAGTTCCATATTATTAAGTGCATTGTTAAACGACTAACGAAATCATCACTTAAGAAACCAACGAAGAGGAATCAGTTCGAAACAGCATTACAGTTGGGCAACCAAAAACGCACATCTCTTTCTTTATTCATCATTATTTTTATCAGCATAGTTCTTTTTATTTACGGGAATTCAAACAGGCATTACGTTTAAAAATTGCGTTTGTATTTTTTTTTTTTTGTATGCAACAAGACACATGTCAGCTACTAAAACATTAATTTTAATGAAGACTTTCTTTCTTTCTTTTTCTTTTTTGTTAGCATTTGCACAATGTTTCAGAATAAAAAAAGATACAAATTAGTTAAAGTAAAAAATATTTTATTGGCAAAAATTTATTGTTTTCACCTTTTTATCACTAAACGCTACCTTACAACTGTTATATATATAGATACATATACATAGGCGAGTATATATACATAAATATATATATAAAAGGTTTAATTAAGCAACGGGATAATGCCAGAATTTCTTTCTTGTTCAATTTGTTTTATTTGTCAAGGGCTGTGTTGGTTTTAATTGCAATGACACATTCCTCGTTACAGGACTTGAGAACCGTACACTGAAAATGAAATTTTGTTTAGCATCGAAAGAAAGTTTTTGCTGCATTTGTTTGTAAATTACCAGCAGATCCTTTCCTGCGTCAAAGTCTGTGCGTAAACTGCTGCCCAAATCGCCATCTGGAACTTTAAGGTCCTCCCGAATTTCACCGTTGTCAGACATCAAAGTAAGGAAGTTGTCATCGCTAATATCGGTCAGTTGATAGTCTTCTCGTTTAACGTGAGGAACATCCATGTTATGCGTAGAGGGGCAAATATCTTCGTATCTGTGTAGAGAGAAACATTGCACGGTAAGGAAGATTGGAAAACAAATAAATACGATGGCTCCAAGCTCTTACTTTTTGTTTGAAAAAATATCTATTCCAACTAAATGAACCTTGGCGTGACCGTGTTTTCCAGTTTTGGATGTTGACATTTCAACTATTTTGCAAGGGCGACCCTTCAGCATTACGAATCCGTTTTTACGGAGAGCAGAACACTGCATAGGATATGTCTGAGAAGCACCGGAATCTCCAGTCTCAAAGTGGTGTTCATCCATTTCTGCCATTTTTGCAACTTCTCAAATAAATCACTCTTTAAAGAAACAGATAAATGAAAGTCGTGTTGTAAGTAAATGTTGTAGACTGTTAGTAAAAATTAAATGTACAACACCCCTTTTGCGCCCTAAACACGCCTATTGAATTGAAATTCGTTTCGCTTGTAAATTAGCCGAGTGCTGGTTAGATTTTATTAAATGTTTTTTTTTTTTGAGTAAATATACATATTTTAGAATCTAGACTTTTGCTTACTACCGAATTGACGCATGAAAGTAAATCCTGGGTTAAACCAAGTTCTGTTATTCGCGGAATAAACGAATCTGAAAAACCACAAACAATTTCTATTTTGTTAAATTACGTTAAACCCCAGGTATTAGTTTTCCCCACGATATTCATTAAGTTAAGTCCGGACTTAGTTTGGAGAACGATTCAACGTTCTTTTAATGTTTTTTCCGTGAGAAATGACAGTGTTGATTATTCAAATAACTTTATCGAATGAGTTAATTTGAGTTAACGAGCGCTGAAAAACTTATCACTGGGTTAACCTCAAATTAATTTAATTCCGGTAATAACAAATACTGGTTCAAGTCGGTAATCTTAATCAGTTTATAAATTACAAATCAAAAAACAATTACAAAATAACAAAAAAAAAATTAAAAACTTTTTGTAAATGTCAGTTTCTCTTCTCTTTCAATTAACAGACCTTCTCACAGTACAACTACTATGGTCTACTTCGACAGTTTCGAAAAGAGGTAAACTTTTTAAAGGCAATTAAAATCGTTTCTTTTCGTATTCCATGTGTTTTTTTAATTTTTCCGGATAAGAAAAGACAGAATGGATCAGAAGTTTATTAAGGAATATCGGGAATGGAATAAAAAATAAAACAAAAATGAAAAGAAAATTCTTCGAAAAGTTTCATGCGACAGCAATATTTCCATTCGTTGAATTTGAGAATATTCTTTTCATTCCAGCTCTTCACGAAGTACAAAAAAAGAGTACATTTATGAAAGAAAAAAAATAACAACAAAGTGGTTGTTTATTAAAAATAAAGTCCTGCGATGAATAAATAAACCCGTATAAAACCGCAAACAAAAGCAGAAACCCAGAAATTAGCAACTGAAACCAAAATACTCTGAATGCTTTTTTAGTTTTTATTGTCTGAAATTCAGTTTCTGTTGCTTATGACAGCGCGGCTTTAGACTGTGACTACTTCTGTCAAAATATATTTTTTGAACGTCAAAACTTTTAGATGGGCAAAAAAGAAAAGAAACTTAAAAAATCGCGGGGTTTTTAAAGAAAAGTTTTCCCCAGCTAGAGAGGATGAAGGCCGGCCGGTGTCTGAGGCAAGAAGACACCCGGAGTCCCATTCTTTAAGAACCACCCAAACACTTGTACAATTTTGCAATTTTTTTTAAACCACGCAAATTTTTTTTTTTTTAAATTTCTAAATTTGGGCGAAATGAAGCCATTGGGTGCGTTTCTTTATTCACTCTGTAGGAATGGAAAATGAGGAATACGAAGTTGGAATATTCTGATCGTTCTAATTCGTCCTACTCGGGAGGTAGTATGGGAAGAATGCATTCCGCATATTCTGAACGAATAAAAAAACGCATAACGGAATGATCGGAATATTCCGAATAAATTAAAAACCGCAGATCCAGTTGGAACGAATCAATTTGGCCGAAATAATTTGACCGAGCATTCTGTCTGAGCCAATTGCTGAGCAAAGCGAAATGACAGGCGAGTGTTAAAAAAAAATTATAACGGGAAGTTTGTTGTTCTTATACTACGTTTTCATTAGGGCCGAAATTAGGGCTCATTATCAAATTCGAGAAAAAAAAATTTCATATATAATTTCTAATTAGCTTTGGCAGCTGCTCCAGGGACGGAGCTGGAGACTCACTGCAGAAAAAACTTAATGGGGCGCGTGGAAAAGCGTTTGGATCAATTAACAATACTGATGAATGAATTAACCGTAAAAATGAAAATCCTACAAAATTTTTGTTATCTCTCCATGTTATTTTACAAAAATAACAGTTAAAATTACGCCAGATCGGAAAAATTGTCCTTTTATAGCACACAAACACACCGATAAAAGACACCGATTTATCATCAGTGATTTGTTTGATTCTGTAATTCCCAAAAACTGATGGAAACTGGCGGCGATTTCTTTCATAGATTTCAATTAACATTTAAGGATCAGTGACATTACCAAAACGCCGAGTTCTGTCTATATGTTATGTTAATGGGACATTATTACCAACTGGTATATTGCATTAGAGTTAGGACAAGGCTTATTAGTTTTCATATTTAAACCAGAAGGTGGGTAAAGATAAAGTCAAAAACAGAAAAAATGCATCACTGCAAATGGTTTTATGTTTTAAAGAACTAAAAAAAAGGATTTAATGGAAGCCTGCATTAAATGTATGCGTTGCTTGTTCTTAAAAATCTGCACAGATTAATATATTTTGTTATGTCTAATGTCACCACAATTTATATGGTAAGCGGGCTCTTTAAATTCGGGACTCCAAATGTCGTACCATCGCTGCGGCACTGACTTTTCTTTTGTCAAAAATAAAAACGTCGCTCAAAGCGATGAATCTAGTTTTGTTAGTTTTGAATTTTCCTCATTAGCAACCGAATCAAATGCCAATGTGATGATAATGAGGTAATTTCGAAATGAGGTCGTATTTCGAAATATTTTGCGAAATGATCTCATTAGCTCTACTAAAAACTTAGTACAAAGCCTTAGCTACATTCGGCAAAAAGTAATGTGTGTGCACGAAAATGCTTTTTCTCTTTTTGCTTCATTACAAATCTGTAGTTTTCTCTCAACTTTTCAAAAAGTAACTTACTTGAAAGTTTGAGGTATAGCTAACTTTGACTTTTCCACTTTTTTAAAAGCTCTTTTGCATATGAACTCCGCCGATATGTATGCAATGAACAATGAACTATTTTAATGTGTTCTTAGGTTGTTTCTGCATGCTTTTTGGTTTGGGGGGATAGGAAAAAGCTATGAGCTGTTTGAGAAATAAGCTCTAAGCAGGGTTTTCCACTTTTGCACTTACTTTTTGAATGTAGTTAAGCCTTAAGGCTGAATGTAAAGGTGTTTGATAAATTATTGTAAAATAATATTTTTTTTATTTTATGCATCATTTTCGGCTCGTAACAAATGTTTTGCCAATTTTTCAAAGCTTGCTTTTCTTTCATTTCGCATTCTGCTGGCAGTTGCCTAACCAAAAAATGAGCTCAACGCTAAAGTGCGTTACAAAATCTGAACAGAGTACTCTGAGCGCATTTGGTTCAGAGAACGCTCAGAGTGATCGAGCTCTGTTCAGTCTCAGTGTTCTATACTCTGTATTAAAAAAGAAAAACGCTGACTGTTGTTGTTATCGCATTTGTCAAACAAATACGAAAATTATTTGTGCAGGAAAGGACAAAATATTTAATTCATAAATCAGGTTGATAACTCACACGGCAAAACGTGAGTTTGTTCACCGAAGACAGGTAAAACTGTCAACTTCGAGATCTGTGTTGACAATTATAGGGCTTCACTCCAAATTTGACCAACAGTTATCGCTTTCTTACTTTTCCAACTGTCAATTTTTGACAGGCAAAAAAGCTAAATCAGGCGTGCAAAAGGTCTGTTCGTTACTTCCCAAAACAATAAATTTTGACTAAGTTCAGCCAATTCCTGTTTGATTACACACAAATTGGGTATTTTTGAACAGAAGAAAGAGCGGATAAGAGAATAAAACATTTCTCTTTCCTGAAAAATCAAGAAACCAAGAAATTTCTAACGAATGTGAGATGTGTCAGAAGTCAGATTTGATAATTTATCTATCTGACATAATTTTATCCCCTCTCTTCAAAATTGGACGGTTTGCACATTTGAGTGCACAAAACTGAAAGAGAAATTTAAATTCCACTAAAACCTTACAAAATCACGCAATTAAATAAATGACATGATTTTTGACGTAAAACCATCAGATGCACGTTTGATAACTTTAAAACAGTTTGTTTGTGTGTGCCGCGATAAAGCCAGAAAAGACAGAAACAAAATTTCATACATTAGCAACGCAAAAAGCATTCAGCGAATTTAGGTTTCAGTTGCTAATGTATGAGATTCTGTTTCTGTTCCTGTTTTCTTGTGACAACGCGGCTTAAGGCAGAAGAGCGCAAATTTAGCAAAAAGAAACAAAAAATACGCGTGTAAGGACGTGGGCCATAAGGAATAGAAACAGAAACTACGTTTACGCGCTTCGATAACATCTTATGTTATCGATTTATAAAAAAATATGAGTGTATATGTAAACGTTAATAGACTTTCATACACTAGCAACGCAAAAAGCATTCAGCGAATTTAGGTTGCTGATGTATGGGATTCTGTTTCCGTTTTACCTTGAAACGGAAATGTTTTTGACAACGCGGCTTAATAGGTTCGTGTAAAAAAAAGGTGACTCGTTTGCCTTGGTAAATTTTTTGACTAACGCCAGTAGCAGAGGCATGCAGTCGAATATTATTTGACGTGGCATTTGAAGTATTATTCTGCTTGCCTCAAAAATTCCACGATGCAATGTATGGCCTTTTCGGTTGGTCGTCCGGGAGACTTCTGGACTCTCCTTAAACTGTTTTCTTGAACTTGTTTGACAGTTACTCTTCTAGATAAAAGAGAAATTTGCTTCTGGTTTTGAATCCAGAATCAAAACCAGAAGCACGCTCACAATCATGCATGTGTCAATGTCAAGTTGGATAAATGTCATTTGTCCCCTGTAGAATAGACATACAACGCTAAACAAACTTCAATATCAAGAAAAACGTGTTTGGCTGTTGAGAGAAGCCCAATCCGGGAGAAGAACGCCCTGATCCCGGATCGCCAACCGAAAAGGCCAGTAGTCTAATCTAACCACAAATCAAACAGTTGAATGTGTCATTTGTGACATCACTTGTCACAATGTGATTGATTTTGGTTGATAGTGTCTATGCATTTGTTTATGTATTCAAGAAGTTATTAGAGTTCTTTGTTCGCTTATCCATAATTCAAAATGTTAAATTTCGTCTCTGCATTTAGAAATTTTTCTTTTTAGTTTGTTTAACATTTGACAACATTTGAGTTTTTATGACGCTGGCAAAAGATAACTTAATGATCTATAACAGAAAGTAGAAGTTATAGGTCAGCAAGAAATTTAATGAACATCATCGCATAATTGGTATCAAGCATTTTCATTCCGAAATTTTTGTCGCAAATGTTAAATTTCGGTGAGATGCAGAACGAAAAATCAATTGCAGCGAAAGTGTTTTCAAGGGATTTTTTTTTGTTATTTTCAAGATTATTCATAAGCATAGAGTGGAAAAAAACTTTTGAGCGACTGTGTACACAATTTTTATATTTTCTTTCTAAATAAAAAAAAATTAGTAAATTGTTCCTACTTTAGCCCTTCCAATAGGAATCAATGCGAATTAAAGTGTCGTATGAACGAGGTTTACAAGTTATGACTAATTCACTCCAGGATAGACATTTTGTTTACTTCAAGCCGATCCATACAAAGCTGATGTTTCGAAAATCTTTTGTGAAAAGAAACCGAGAATCCAAAGATCAAACGTAAGGTGTTCGGTTCGGTGTGTACTTTGAAGACAGCCATTAAACGGGTAAAACGTACTTAAACGTGTAGACACATAAGTAAAGCGGCGAGAACTTAAGGAAACGAAGTTCTCAAGGCCACCTGCAATGACCTTAAGCCCTTTTATCGAAGTTTTCAACCAGTACTTGACAAAGGCTTGGTGTAAGGTACAGCTGCATCTTGAGCGCTAAAGATGCTGCGTCAAGTTTTAATTTTCTTTGGGCGTTACTCCTTTTCGATTTCGGACCAACAGGCGTCAATCAACTAATTATCTTCACTTTATTCAACAACAAAAAAATAAAACCAGCCGAGTCATCAATATTTTATCAAAAAAAATTCCTTTAGACACAATGTGGAGGATGGCTTGCGTTTTCGACCCCAGCAGACGGCAAGAAAACAAAAGGTGGAAAGACTTTCGCTGCGCTTCTTCAAAAAGCCGACACTCAAGGAAGTTAACCAAACTAATTTCTCGGCAGATTTTCCACAAGCACTGTACACAAAAAAAAAAACCAAACGTGAAAATTGAAAAATATATAAATTCCAAAAGCTAGACGATAATGGAATCTACACAAGTATCGATGCGGGTACGCTCCCAATTCACAGCAGGAGCAATATTAACGAAAACCAATTACAGGGCGAACAATTTTCTTGTGAGAAATAAACACTTTTTGCCGCAGTCGAATTGGCAATCACATTTGTCAGCAGCATGTACACTATATTGTCACCATTATCGGCATATTAAAAATTTGAGTCTGAAGATTTTTTTTTTTGGGGGGATCTCTTTACTTTGGTTGCGGTTTATTCACACTGAACGAATATGTGAACGTAGTAGAATTTTGAGATTTTTTTGATTTACGGTAAAAGGGACGTGTTTTTTGTGGATTTTATCACAAATGGTTTTAATTTTTTAAAACACGCACTATACTCACATGCAATCAGAATCGCTGTCGTAACTAAAAAGACACTGCAAACTTGTTCTTCTCTACTTGCCGAAAATTTATCGTTAAGAGTCAAATTTTGACTTCCGTTTGACATTTATTAACGGTAGAGGGCAGTGTCAACGGTAAAAATGACGTGATTATTGAATTGTTACCGACGCTGCCATCGAGCACTTAACGATGATTAGTATGCGTTCACAGCAAAATGAAAAGTAGAGGATTCTGGGTGTGTGTGAATCGACTAAAAGCCATGTCATAATGAAATATTCTTAATGCCAATTAATATTATAGAAATAGATCAATATAAAAAATTCTATTCGCAGACCTTAACTTTTTGGTAACATTACTGTTTGCTAGTTCTGAAATGTCAACTATAATGTATGGAAAAAATCGTCGGTTTCCATCGGTTTTTGGATATTGCAGAAACGAACAAATAAAGCCGCGTTGTCACAAGGAACAGAAACAGAATTTCATACATTAGCAACGCAAAAAGTATTCAGAGAATTTAGATTTCAGTTGCTAATGTATGGGATTCGGTTTTTGTTCCTGTTTTACGTTGCTTGTGACAACGTTTTGTGTTTATTTTATCTATTTATTGATTTATGTTCAACAATTTGAACATAGAGTTCATATACCATTTAGGCACCGGACTCTAATTCACGATTAATATAAATCTTCATTAAATCTTCTACAAACCAATTGATTTACCATACAAATTAAAGTCCTCTCGGCAAGCAATAAAGCTTTTTCACAAACCACTTTCAATACTTTTCGCACACTTTTAAAACGGCTTGAGATTAAAAAAAAAAAAACGAACCACACTTTCGACTTATGAGTTATGACAGATCTGTCATAAATACGATTTCTATTAAGATTTTTAAAGCGGGAATTTTCTTCTGCTCCTGGAAATTACAACGCCACTCTCTTTTGAGAGCCAAAATGGCAGGAAAACAGTGCTGGCGTAAAGTTATTCCTATATTTTTCCGGTGGAGACATTTTGGGATTTATTTTCAAATTCTTCGTTTTGTTGCCACGTTTTGGAATGCCACTTTTCGTCACTGCGTATGAAAACAAACTTGACCATCTCGTTCCCAAGACGAAATTATATTCAGGCCAAGGACACACGGCGACAGAAAAACGCGCGACTAATTGCAGTCCGACTAGATGCACAAGCATCTTAATAGCACACAGCACACGATTACAGCTATGACAAATAGTCGCGAGACTCGATTTGCTACAAATTTGCAAATTGCGACACTTTCAAGCCGCACGACAAAAAATTGATTTGTTTTTTTTTATTTATCGTCAAAAAGGGCGGTTTTTGCCACAATTCACTAGAATCGCACAGCAAACGAATGTTTGTGTACTGAGTTTAACAAAAAAAAAAACAACTTCCAAACTCTTTTCTTTCATCGATGAAAATTACAGCAATACACGAACGCACGGAAAATTGTTGTTCGTGTGTTGAGTGTGCTTGCTGCAGAAAATCGCGCTGTTTTTTGTTGCGCGTTTTTTTGTCGCCGCGTGTCCCTAGCATAAGACAATGCTACGGTGCTGCGACTATACTTTGCACTTGAAACTAAACAGTTGCAAGTAAAAATTACCTGTTCAACGATTTCATAACGTGATTTCGTAAAACCAATAAGCAAATTACACGAAACATTTCCTCTTCGGAATTTCTAATACAATGAAAGAGCAAAACATGTGTAAAGATCATTTTCATATAACGTGAAGAGAAAGTTACCCATCTCTTTTCAGGCTATGTCACAAAGCGACGTCGCGCCAATGTTGATTTGACAACTTAAAATCAAACACATTCAGTTCAATGGGAGCTACCACAAAGTTGCTTCGACCTTCCGTCGCCACGCTTTTTTTGTAAGAAAGTTTTGAGAACGCAGACAAATTCAGCACGATGAGTTTTTGCGTGCGTTTTGACGTTTCTGTGAACCTGAAATTGTTGGTGGACCTGAAATTGTTCACAGCGAAAGCGCTGTGGTTTGTGTTTTTGTTGATTTGTTGGCATTTTGCATGGTTTTTAATCATTTTTCGAATGGCAACGAATAGCAACGGGAAGGTAACGGGACAGAGCAATCGACAACGCAGCTTTATGACATAGCCGTTCTACCTATGGCAACCCTTCGCAGCTATTTCATTGTTTTCATAGCATCGAAATTTAGAGCGAGAAACAATGATGGTGGCAGTGCGAAGCAATATATGATGCGCTGTAGTACTTACGCCATTATAAGTAATCAGTGTGTGCATGAAAAACAAAGTATGTACGACCAACTGCCATAGGATTTGCACATTGAAAAAAAAAAAAAAAAACAAAACAAAGTTCAAACAAGTAGCATAAATGATTTGCGCACTAAAAAAATTCAACCTCTATTGCAGAAGAAAAGAGTTTTCTTTTTACCTGGAAGTCAACACAATTCTCCATCGGAAAAGAGAACGGTTTGTACTTGGAAAGTATTGCGGTTCGTGACTTGAAATCTTAGGACACACGGCAACAAAAAACGCGCAACGACAAAAAACAGCGCGATTTTCTGCAGCAAGTATACTCAACACACGTTGGATTTCCATACATATTATATTACGAGATTTTTGTGACACTTTGCATCGGCACACTTGACGGAAATCCTTTTAAAAAAGATACTGGAATCCACGATCCGAGTTGGATTTCTTTACATATTATATTACTCACTGAAACGGTTGTTGGGTGGGGAACAAATCTGACGGTAATGCCAATTTTGTTTAGTAAATGTGACGCGAACCAAAAATGTTTTATTGTATACCAACAAAAAGAAACAGAGTAAGGTTTGTCATTTACAATTTCGGCCATTTCCCATTGAATAAAGAGACTAGGAAGTAGTGTTTTTGGGGAAAAGTGAAGCATCAGTTTTAGTTGTGTGAGTGCGGACTACTTACCCCGATTCATAATACATTCGGTACATTCACTTACAAGCCGATACCCGACATCGGGCAACTAATGTCAAAATAAATGCTTCACTCACACACACTGTATATGTGAAAAAGAGCTGTTCTTGTCTCTTTATTCAATGTGCCTTCATAATTAAAAGAGATTCAGGCTGGCATTTTCATA
Organism: Neoascia interrupta; assembly: GCA_947623515.1. Taxonomy (NCBI): domain Eukaryota; kingdom Metazoa; phylum Arthropoda; class Insecta; order Diptera; family Syrphidae; genus Neoascia; species Neoascia interrupta. Next base: position 172,240,784 of record OX392462.1, on the reverse strand, counting down.
ATTAAAAGAGAAAGAAATAGAAATGAAAAAAAATATATTTATCTTTATCCCTCTTTAATTTTTTTGACCTTGTTGAAATGACGCTGGAAAACTCCAACTTGAGGAGATAACAAAAGTGTTACAGTCTTTTGACATTGAACTCAGCTCAATATAACAGTATTTTAGCATTATTTTACACAGCATTTCGAGCTTTAATGGTTTAAAAGATTTTTACCTCATATCCTGCGCCGCGCTCTCATTTACTTTTGGTAAAAATACAAAATAACCTTTTTGATAAGACCAAACGGCCTTCTCTAGAATGGCTAAAGCAAAATAATAAAACATAATATTTATTTAATGAATTTACAAACAACTCATTACGGTCCTAATGATAATAATCATAATATTGATAAGACCTCTGATATTTTTAGTCTCAGTTTAACTCCGATAATCTCGCAACTCTACACTAAAAAAAACTGTTCGCTCATTTTATTTTTATTTTGCGTTATCCCTTTTTGAAATGTTCCCGGAACAGCAGTGTGTGCAATGCTGTCACAGAACATTTTACTTATTTATTACAACTTTTATTAATCCTCCTCCTCTTTAACTCTATTTCTAATATTTTATTTATAACTCATGTAAATCGCTACTTCTTGGACTAAAAAGGCATCTTAGTAGAACAGTTATGTCGAGTAACATAGGTGCCGCTATAATAGTTCTCGTTCTCCAAGTCTTGCTAATTGGCGTCGACAATGATTGGGCGCCATTTAATGCGGATAAGAATATTCTTGACCGATTCCGAGATAAAAATTCTTAGCTCAATTTAATAACTTTTGCTTACACGAGCTGTAGAGAAGATGAGGTCAGGTAAGACGAACTATATTGTTCAGTGAAATTGGCCTAGTCAACGGTATGATATTCGGGTGGCGTTTTTAGCAAGCAAATGTTTTTTTTGAATAAATTTTTTGTCGTAAGGGTTAGATTAGACTGTGTGCCTAGAGGCTTTTCTTCTGTCATTTTTAGTAGCACTTCGCATCATGCAGTGTAAGGCTTAGATTAGACTGCATGCCATTTTGGCATATTTGACATAAGAAATGGCTTTTCGTGAAAAAAATGCCCCAGTCCTTTCGGAGAAAAATGCCACTCACTGATTGCATTAACAATTGATTCGTGAGTGTCGCGACCGAGAAGATTATTTTTGCAAATAAAAAACTAAGCGCTGTAATAAGCACGCAGCAGGCTTTTAAGGTATCCCAGAATAGCTGCCAGTTACAGTGGCATGTAGTCTAATGTTTTTTGATATACAATTTTTTTTAACATAATTTAGCGTATTTGAACCAGTTTTTTTTTATTGCTTTAAAGGTAAATTCACAGCCAGGCGACTAAAAATTATGCGTATTGTAAATTTTTAAAGCTAAAAACTGTAAATATAACAATAGAAAGCTAACAAGGATCAACTAATCTGCATATGTTTTGATAAATAAAATCATATGTTTTGTGAAGATATTTACAATTATCATAAAAGCTCGCAGGGTATTCGTATTCGTTAAGAAAAAATTGTTTAAAACTTCAAACAGAATACATACGTATGTTGAACACGTCATACTAAGTTCTTGTATGGTTAACCTCTGTTAAATGTCTGGTAAAAACAGCGCATACGATTGAACAGCTCTTAGCCCCTTTTTTACACGCAAGTATATACATTTTTTTTTTGCAAGATTTCGGAGTTTCCTGTCGAGAGCGTGTGGAAGAATGCAGCCTTCTTGTATGTCAATGAAATTACATCCCGGATCGATTGTTTTTAAATTGTTTTTTGACAGTTTTCATAGTTTCTTCTTCGAATTTGAAATAACGAAATGTTTCGATACTCTCCACTCACAAAAGCAAAGATTGGTTGGTGGATATTAACAATTTTCCGTTAGTTTTTGTAATAAACTTGAATTCTAGAGTCATTAAAAAGTGTGAAATAAAAGTTTCATGCAATAAACTTAAAAAAAAAAACTCACTCATGTAGTTAAGATCGATACTACCCCAGTTTGTGTGGTGAACGTTGATTTTTGATCGGTACTACCCCAGTTTGTGTGGTGGACGTTGATTTTTGATCCTATGATCCTAGCCATTAGATGAGGAGCATGTGGGTATTTCTACCTCACCTGGTGGCTGCTGTTCAACTTCAATTACTCTACAAGAATAAAAAAAATAAAAAAATGTTGTTTCTAAACTTATGATAAAATTTATCGAAATAATTTCATTCGCGTCATGCACAAACGCAGATCTAAGCCTTTAGCCAAACCCAAATTTGCGCTTTTGCCTCAACTTCTACTTTTATTGGACTTGAAACTAAAAAAATAAATAGATACATGTAAAAAAAAATTAAAAATATGATATTTGATAGGACATTAATTTAACATTTAACATTAAATTGCGAAAACTCTACTTTAAAACTTGGCAACCTTTTGCGGCGGACAGCTTGGTTGTTCGCTCACGGTCGGACTGCTGCTCTTATCGGGCCCCAATGAGGTCCTTCGCTTTCTTACATTACTACTAGGTGTGATTTCCAGCTGACTGGGTTTTGTGAGATTGATTTGCTCGGAGGGTGCGGGCGCCGTTTTCGGGAGTGTGCGAACGGCAGTCAGCGAGATATTAGGCGATATGTTGTCGAATCTTTTGCGGACGTTTTCTGTGAGTGGTGAGTGTTGTGGTATAATTTGCATGCTGCTTCCCGGCTTCATTATGCACGGGCCTTCCTTGGGGTCAGTGCTTGAGCCTGCGATGGACATCTGTTTTGGATATACTATACCCATGTTGACTGGCATCGGGATTGGTGGCTCAAAAGATTTAACAGTTTGATCTGGCTTGCTGATTGATTTTGGCATGCTCGGTGGCCGTAAAAGTGAGTCTGCTGACTTACTAATTATCGAAGGTGCCGGCTCTACAGACGGGACGTTGTGGGTGAGCATTGGCTTGTTGGGACCTCTTCCCCGTTTTCTCTGAATTACAGTCCTTGGGATAACGTCTTTTCCAATGTTTGTACTGTAGATGTTTTGTGGCGTAGGAGAATGCATCACAGGCGAGGACGAGGGGCCGGGTGAGGGACTTTGCATTAGGTTTTTCGGCTGCAACGTCCTTCCCAGCAAATCTTTTGCAAAACTTGGCATCGATGACTGATAGCTCCGCATGGAAGAGGCAAGAATTTCCTCGGCCGCCATCAGATTCTTGCTTTGCTCATATCGCTCGGCACTTGACGGATTCGAGCTCGGTAAATTCGGGTTTGATTTGATTGGGTGCGAGTTCATTGAGGTGCTGGGGAACGCACTGCTTGCACTGGCCAATGAATGCAGTGGATAGTAGGGATTCGGCAGAGTAGGCATGTGATTTTCAGTCGAAGGAAGGGCACTACTGAAAGCTGCACTGTTCATCATACCAGCGGTAAGCGGCATTCCATAGTTGGGGTTGTAGTGTGTATTTCTACCGCTTTTATCACCCATCAAAGTGGATGAGAAGTTCTTATACATATTGAGGATGTCCAGATAAGAGTTCCTATTCATCATATAATTTGGAAGCAGGGACGATCCCAGTACGTTGCCCCTTCCCATGTCCATTTGACTGAAGTCAGGATTGCCCGCAAACAGATTTTTAGGCTAAAACCAGGAAACTTAGTCTTCAAGCGATAGGATAGTCTACAAATACTCACATCTAGATCGCCCATAGTAGGGTACATATAGTTTCCTTGACCAAACAGCGGATAACCGTTAAAGCCCTCCACATTTTCCCGAGGTTCTACCGCAGAGTTTTTCAAGTCAAGCGACATTAAAAAAAGAGAGGAATTGCTTACCTGAGTTCATTTGCAAATCTCGTTCGTAAGCTACCCAAGCATCGGCTTTCTCTTGCTCACTTAGCTCTTGTTCGACTTTGTTCTCCAAAAGACTGTCATGCTCGTGGTATTTGTAAACCAAGTCCGGAGAATTAAGCAATAAATTTGCGAGAATTTGATCCTGGGGAAATATCGGCACTGGTCGGTCAGTGTAGTTTGGTTTTGTCAGCCTAAAAAAAAGGTCTCACGACTTAAGTTTTCTCTAAACAAGATTGAAGTAGTTACGTGTATAGCTCAGCTAGTTCAGCCATGTTGTAGTGACGATCGATCTGCTGCTCGTCAACAACTCGGAAGCTCATTGCCTGCTTGGTCACGGACCTTGAGTAGACTTTCTCTTCCATAGTGCCCTGGGGAAGGTAAAAAGAGATTCAAGTGGACAAGAGTATGGTAAAAAAAGAAGGAAACTTGCCATTGCGATCAATCGATAAACATAGCAGTTCCTCTTCTGGCCCAAGCGAAAGATGCGGAATATGTTCTGTTGGTCGTTTGCTGGATTCCATGAAGTGTCTAGGATGATGACACGATTGGCACCAATCAAATTGATGCCCTGTCCACCGGCTTTAGCAGATATCAAAAAAACTCTTAAAAAATTTAACAATTTCGAATTAAATTACTTAAGCCCAAAGACATAAACTTAACGCAAATACCTAGCCCGCTTGTTCTTGGGGTCGTTGAAACGTTTGACCATTTCATGGCGAAGGGTTTTATTGGTTTTTCCATCAAGCCGATAATAGTCTTTTCCATTTATCCATTGCCCTGCAGTATTCGCTGCTTAAAAAGAAAACAAGATCAAATTATATATATAGGAAATAGAGCTTTTGAAAAGCTCTCTGACATGTTCAGAGGACATGAGAAATTTTTACACCCTTACATGATTCAAACATAAAAAGATCTCGTTGTTTGTCGTTGATTTTGTTGAAGAAATACTCCACGACATTCAGGACGGCGACGAATGCTGAAAATATTAGACTTTCCTCAACAATTAACATGTAAGTCCTTGAATAAAGCAATTGCGTACCATTTCTCGCCATTTTCTTCGGACATTCGAATTATTTCGAACATAGTTTTAAGCTTATTACTAGGAAGGATTGACTCAAGATCTGATTCCGTTACAAGACTGCGCCACCAATCGCTCTGAACTGATATTACTCCGGTTTGGCTGTCGTAGATATCATCTGGTTGATCGTCATCGGAGTGGGCTAAGGCCGCTGGTCTTTTTGGCGGTTCTCTCTTGTTTTTAGCCTTTAAATAAGCGTTACAAAAATTAATTTGAAGTGTACGACAGTCAAAGCAAATGTTTCGAGTAGATGTAACAGGTCTTCAATTTTAATTATTTCGATGATCTTTCGAAGATTAGTCGAAATGTAACTTGTTTGAAAAAAAGTCTTTAAAGAGCTTTTTTATGCAAACTGCAATAAAAACATTTCGCATAACTAGTCAACTCATCAGGATTTCTTGGCTAAGAGGAAGTTTTTTTTTTTCAATAAAGATTTGCTCAGGCTTTCGAGCCTATTTTTTTTTGAAACCCAATCCTGCTTTAGTTATAATTTTTTTCTATCTTTAATAATCTGAGTTTTTACTTACGGCAATCGCGTTTTTCCATGCATCTTCCAAAACTTTTGGATGTGACCAAATCTGTAAATAAAAATTAAAATAAACGATTTATGGAAAAGTAAATTTTCTTTCAGCTTAAATAGTACCACATAACTTAGCTCCTATTAGGACAATGAACAGACACAAGGAAGGTGAATCATTATAGGGAGGTGATGAGGAGTCCTCTGCAGCAAGATCGGGGCAAGAAGAGCGAGCAGACCCTTGCAAGAGCCATCACCACCTACATACGAAAGAACACAGGTCCGAGTGCCCTCAGGCAGGCACAAACAAAGACCAAACATAAAATAACTCGGCCAAATCAGTAATGGATGGACTGAAGCCATGCACATGAAGTCCTAATCAAAGCTGCCTCGGTAGAACAAGTCCATAAAAGAGCAAAGGGAAGATTAGCTATTCCGGAGACGACCGTTTTCCAAGCCAAAATTTAGAGACCACGATAGTGGATTAGAATTTTATAAGCAAGGAAGAACCAAAAATGCTGTATAATAGCCTCTGCACTTGAAAAGCCCTTGTTGCTATGTCTTTGGCAGTCATTGAGGTTACCGGCAAGAAGCTCAAGCGAACTGCTGCTGGCACCCAGGCACCCAGAAAATAAAGAAAACAGTGAAGATTGTGCAAATACACCTATATCCACTGATTACACTAGTATGAGATAGTCAAATCGGGTCAAGCATTCTACTTTTGCCCCCAAGTTGCCATTGAGTTTCAACTGCATGTGTACACTCCATGATTTACATTAGAAACACAAATACACTCCAAGTTTGCAGAGTGGCACCGAAGGGAGCTCCATTGTTAACGTCTGATCAGTCCCTACATAACACTAAGGTTGACAAAGCCAAACTACGGTTGTTCCTTGACAAGGAGCAGATGGATTTAGCCCCAGTTCAGGAACCCTAGATAAACAAAAAGAAAAGGTTTTTTTGGGCATAGCTTTTACATGTCGAAGGTTGAATATCTAGTTATTTAGTAGTTTATGGCAGTGGCGTTGTTATACATGCCGTATGGTGACAGTACCTCCTCCCTGTCGATCTTTATGGAGGCGCTTTTAACAGCGTCCAAGTTTGTTTTAGGCTGTGATGCCAATGTAATCAACTCTAGCGGCGAGAAATTTTATTTCGAATTGAACTTTGCTTCAATTTTCTGGTCTGTGAAAAGAAAGTTATCCTACTTTCGTTTTGAAGTCTGTTTACGAACTGGAGGGTATCCAGTCAGGCGTCGCTTTCACACCACTGTTTGACACAAGTAGCTTCAGGTAGGAACCCTTTAAAAATAAAGGAAAGCAAATTGAAAGAATTTACATTATTAACTACAGAGAAAAGTAACGAACTCACTCATCAAGTTTCCAAGGAGCTTTTATATTATAATTATGCTGACATTAAGTGACAGCTTTTCCTACGATTTCCCATAAGAAAGCAAGTATTTGAAAAACAAACAAAAGCAACAAACAGTATTAAAACACACAAATATGGCTACCAATACAGCCAATAAAGGTTCCTGACGATGTTCGCCTAGCAGCGTTTGAAATGATCATAGAAAAAGCCATTATTATAATGTTGTAGAATTGTAAATTGTTGTAATTTTTCACTTTTCAATATTAAATTTAATTTTGTATGGTTTGCCATAGGGGCCGCTCCCCAATATAAGCAACGATACGTTTGGTTAGCTTTTTAATTAAAATGTTTTTAATCGAATCTCTATAGCCATTCATTATACCAGACCCGCTATAATTTTTCTTCAAATCTAAAAAAAAAATTGTACATGTTTGAGTTTTTTTTTCAAAGTGGTACACATTACCGTTATTGTGATAGAGAAGGACGACCGTTGTATTTTTTGTGATCCCTAAGTACTCTGCGCTAGAATAGCTGTTTTTTTCCAAATAACTCTGAGTACAGAATTCTAAGATAACGGAAAAACACCTGATTTTTTACTTTGTTGTTTAAACTATTTCACAAAAATGTAAGTTAGAAACGATATTTTTGAATATTTTGAAAAAAAAAAAACAAGTGTGTTAGCGCAAGAGTTTGTCTGTGACAAATTTCTATATAAATAAATAAATAAAAATAAATAGAGTGGCACAACGGCTCGAGGTGAACCAGGGCCAACTTCTCAACAATGTATGCTGGTGTGTTAATTGCTTTACATACAAATTTCTATATACCCGACCCTATAAACCGTGTAACACGAAACTTTAAAAGTTTTTTGGCCCTAATTCATATATTATTTTTATAGGCCACGCCCCAAAAAGTTTGCCTTGGCTAGAAATTAAAATTAATTAATTTTTTTGTTACACTATCAGAACTGTGTTGTAGCATGTTTAATGCAAGCAACATCTACAAGCAGAAGTGTGCCAAGCAATAAATGCTTACACAGGCTCATCAGTTGGTTCAGGTGTTAGTGGTTAAGTCATGCTAGCACCATACACAAAACAGAAAACATGTATTAAGAAACTTGTAAAAGCATTAAAGTATAAAAAGTAACATTAATAAAAACAATTATAACAATTCTTTAAGCAGCGCTTTAAGCTTAGCTTTGTCAATGTTAAAGTCGACTAGACTACTGTAGGTATTATAAACAGAACACATGCGACTAATCGGTTCATGCTTTCCGTAATTAGTTATATGCCTAGGAACATGCATAAGCGGCAAGCAGCGGAGATTATGCGATCCTCGAAACTTAAATTTCACAGATGAAAGAAGATCAGGTGCGTCAATGTGGCCTAGTGTAAGTAGATGAATAAACATCAGCTCACTATTGGTTCGCCGTTGAGATAAGCTTTGCAAGTTTAGCAGTTTTAGTCGTTGGCTGTATGGGGGAAGGTTAAAAGGGTCATCCCATGGCAGGTATCTTAAAGCAAATCGAATGAATCTTCGCTGAATTGCTTTGGTTCTATTACTGTAACACGACTGCAAAGGATTCCATACTTGCGAGGCGTACTCAAGGTGCGGTCGAACAAATTAATTGTAATTTTGTTAGAATCATGAGAAAATGTGTTAAAATCAGAAATTTTGCGAAAAATAAAACGTTTTTTCCTAAAACCGCCGTAGCTAAACTTAGCCAATAGTAATTAAAAATAAAAATAATAAAATTTTTTTCGATTTGGAGTGAACTTTTCGAGAATCGGGTTTTTAAAGGTTTCTAACTTGTTAAAAAGGGGCATGGTCGATATTGTGGGCGGTCCAGTTTTTGCCTTCTTAAAGGTTTTGGGCCAGTATTGCTCAATGCCTTTTGGTCTAACTTGACCAAAAGGCATTTTGAAAGACAATGTAAAATTGAAGAAGTTGTCTTACATTGAAGCCATTGAAAGACCCAAAAACTTCACACATACAGACATAGTGGGGTGCCGTGGCGTAGTGGTTAGTGTGTGTGCTTGCTACGCCGGAGGTCTGGGTTCGAATCCTGTCATCGTCACCTGAAAAAAAAGACTTGTTCTTTTTCACGGTCCCCAACTCCGCGAGGATTTGACAAGCCCTCCGAGAGTATCAATTGTCTTGAAAAACCTCTCGTTCGGATTCGGCAAAAAATTGTAGGTCCCCTTGTATGTGAAGAAATCAACACACACAGCATACATTGTTAAGAAGTTGGCCCTGGTTCACATCGAGCTGTTGCGCTACTCTATTTATTTATCGCCACTCTATTTATTTATATGTCCGTATAGCTTAAAGGCTATGTCACAAAACTGCGTTGTCGTTTGCTTTGTGCCGTTACGTTCTTGTTGCTATACAACCGCGTTGAAAATATACCAACAAATCAACAAACCACCGCGAAAGCAATTCCAGGTTCACAGAAAAGTCAAAACGCACGCAAAAAATCATCGTGTTGAATTTTTCTGCTTTCTCAAAATTTTCTTATGTAAAAAAAGTAACGACAAGTGATCGAAGCAACGTTATGGTAGCTTCAATTGAATTCAATGTGTTTGCATTTAAGCTGTCAAATCAACTTGGCGGCACGCATCTTTGTGACATAGCCTTAATCGATTCACCTGTCCGTCTCGATCTAGCTCTTAAAGGTCTTAGGTGTCTACGGGGATTATTTTACAAAGTTACAAACTATAAAATTAATATACCTTGGGTGGGGTATAAAAAGTGGGCAGTGCGTATGTAAAAACTTCAGTCCGTGTCTTATCCCTCCCCTACCTAAGAAAGAAAACCACGCCTCCTGAAAGTGGGCGGGATGCAAATTTATAACTTTTAAACGCCTTATTCTAGGTTATTTTGTGATTGCATACCTTTTGGACAAAAACCCCGCCTTTTTAATTAAGAATATTACTTTTTTTTAAAGCCACGCCCTCAAAAGTTGGCGCAGGCATAATATGCTATATATACAACAAAGTTAGCTAATGCTTATCATCAAATTTCATGAATAGGTATATTTACTGAATACCTGTATGTAAATTTTTTGTTGCCTCAAAGACAATTAATTACAACCAGTGAGTAAATGCTACAGTGTTTACGCACAAATTACATTCCGTAAAATGGACCGTTGAATACCCCATCCTATCCCACATTGTGCAATGCTGATGATATGATATAAAAACATTGTTTTATACCAAAAATCAGTGTGCTAGCACGATTTTTATACAGCTGAAGAGTGAAAAAAAGTATTTTTAAAAATGAGAGGTGGTCGCACATACAGGCCTGTAGTAGGAGTGTCTGTGGGCGCATTTTAATAATTTACAAACTCGATCTGAAGAGTAGGATTTCCAGCTTGGCTACGAAATTTCAAATTTTTAAGGCCTCAAAATTAAGGTTTAAAAGTTGTTTACGTGCGGGCGGACATGGCTTAGATGATTCGTCTGTCGTTCTCGATCATATCTCTAAAAGCTCTTAGGGGTTTATGGTGATTATTTCACTACGCTCTAAACTACTACAAATACATCAAACGTAATATATTCATATATATAATGTTATATATGATACCATATATATAATGATATAAAGGGTGATTTTTTAGCTGGTTTGGTTTTGGCAACACTGGTTTTGACAGCTGACGTGTGTTAAGTACCTTGTGTCACTGTCAAACAGCTTCAGTTTGGTTTGCAATTTAACTATGGATCGTCTTACAAATGAACAACGCTTGCAAATTATTGAATTTTACTATCAAAATTCGTGCTCGGTTCGAAATGTTCATCGCGCGCTGCTTCCATTTTATGGTCGGCATTCTCGACCTTCTGAGCATTTCACGTTTCGGGCCGGTCAATTGGCCGCCTAGATCGTGCGATTTGACACCATTAGATTATTTTTTGTTCACTGGAAGCCAACATCCATGCATTCATTCGTGAGATACCGGCCGATATGTGTGAAAGAGTATGCCAAAATTGGACTCAGCGGATGGGCCACCTGAGACGCAGCCGCGGTCAACATTTGCATGAAATTATCTTTAAACATTAAATTGCAAGGTTCAAACTATCGATTCAAATAAATATTTCATTAATTTTTTCGAATTTTTTGTGTTTTTTTTTTTAAAAAAGTTCTCAACCTCTTAAAAAGTTATATGGTATCAGAAGATAGAATTCTATTTACACACTTAATACTTAAGCCATATTTTATTACAATCGGTATAGCCGTTTAGATACCTGAAAAATTATTTTTGATTGGTTTTTGATGTTACGAGGCGAATCTCAGGATCTGCTGAATAATAAAAGTTTACTATAGTATTCCCCAAAATTTAAAATAATTCTCTATAAGTGTTATTTTATTCAAAACACTTGCCCCGCAGGCATAGGAGATAGTCATGTGACAACAGTTTTTTAGTGAATTTTATGTATTTTTTTTTCGAAAATAGGTAAGACTAGGTTGACTTAAGATTTCGCTAAAGATATAATTGTTGTATTCGTGTGCTCAATAAAGGCTTTTTGAATAAAGTGGTTAAGAAGTTATGACCTAAATATAGGCTTTTTGAATAAAGTGGTTAAAAAGTTATGACCTTAAACATGTTGCCAAGAGGCACATATTACCGAATCTTCATTTCCCAAAAAGTTTTCCGATATTTTGTAAAGTTCGATTTTATTATGAAAATTAAATATTTGTTTAGTGTATGTGTCAATTTTCTACTTTCTGACTGTACGACTTTTGAAGATAAGCGCCAAAGCACTTTTTGTCTTTTCATGATTCAATAAACTAAGCCATTTACAACTTACAATATAACATGGCAGCTTCCGGAATTCATCTAATCTATTATATTTATTCTACATAAGTTTTTCATAGCGCAAAGTTAACCCTTCCAAAATTTTAAATTTTAATTGTACCTACCTTACGGAGGCAGGTATAGTCTGTGATTAAGCTTTTTCCCCTGGAGTCCTCTCGTTTTGATATCGCCTCCAAGACATATTCATAAAGATTATTCTAAAACATGAGACAAATGTATTTTTAATGCCCATTTTAACTCTACAAAAAGGATTCAAAATTTACCTGAACATCAGTCATCGGAATAAATAGCACATATTCGAACTTTTGTGGCAAAAACGATTGTAAAAGCACAGCTTCTTTTCGCTAAAGTATATAAGCAGATATTTTTTTATTATATGTTAGTAAAATATTTGAATTTATAAAACAAGTTTTCCTTTATCTTTTGTCATTACAAATACGAGGATAACGACTTGGTATTTACAACTCACTTGGACAAACTTTGACAGTTTTTTATGTAGCACAAAAGATCTTTGCTTCATGACCTTAATATCACGTTTGCTCGAGTCCTTGTGTTGTCCATTCTTAATTGGATTGGCATACAAGTTGGCAAACTCTTTTTCTGTACCCAGAATCAATGGTTTAATAAAGTTTACCATGGCATAGTCTGAAAAAATTACAAATGCATTAAAACATCAACTGAAAACAAATAGATAAGTCTACATTACATTCTTTTAAATTATTTTGAATGGGTGTTCCGGTGAGGATTATTCTTTTGGGGGTAACTATTTCAGCGGCCGCCAGGCTTATACCTGATTTTCGGTTCTTAATAATATGTCCTTCATCACATACAACCAAATCAGCACCTAGTGTGGTGGACAAAAATTGTTAATTTGTATGGAAAATGTTTTTGTTTAGAATTTTTACCTGGCTTCAGGAGGTATTTACTTATGTTAGTCCGTATTTCTTCAAGCCTCATTGTTGATTTTGCACGATTTTTATGGGAATGGTAGAAAACAAGGGAGCGGAAAGCCTCATACCCCATGATTAAACACCCAGCTTTTACGGATGAAGCCGACCATTGCTTTAGGACACTGATCTTCTCATAGATGTCACTTGAAAATTACAAAAAAAGCAAATTAATCAAGCCTGTTTTTTGTCTCTTTGTGCTAAAATAATAAAACTCTGGGTTGAAACCTCTAGTTAACCACTGACAAAAATAAGGTTGCATACTTACGCAGTATCACTGAAGTTATAGATCTTAAGAGTTTTCACACTCAGCGGACCCAGCCACCGTTGAAATTCATCTGCCCAATTCATGATCGTACTTTTCGGACAAAGAACAAGAATTTTCGCAGTTTTAAGTTCTTTGTAGGACGTAACCGTATGCAAAAGTGCAATAATCTGAAAGAGTTCAACACTCAAAAATGAGAAACACAATTAAACAACTACAAAATTACGTACTTGTAGTGTTTTACCAAGACCCATGCAATGCGCCAATATACAACCCGAACCAGAGCTTTCTTTAACAGTGTCCACACAACCATATGTCGAATCATACATAAACTTTAGCCCATCCCTTTGATGCGGTTTTAAATGCTTCACAATCTCCGGATGCACCTTGATGAATTTTTTGGCTATCGTTGAGTAATCCAAGACAAGATCATTATCGTTAACTTGTCCACTTTGCGACTTTAATACTTTCGTTAAGTTATTATTTCGTTTTTCTAGCCTTCGCAGTCGATCAGCTTCCTTCTTTTGTGCGTGTATCGTCTCACTTTCTAATTGATCTTGACGTAGCATTGGCTTAATACGAAGACTCTTGTCTTTGGGTTCGACGGGACATTCTTCAACATCGGAACTACTGCTTCCAGCACTTAGTTCGATTGGATCGTCCTGGATGGTCACCGATTTCTGACGTTTATCGTTAGCGATTATGCTTTCGAAGGTCTTTTGCGAGAGCTCCTTCTTTTTGAAGCCAAGACCATTGCGATCTGTTGTCAGGTCGTTGGTTAGGGGTATTTCATTCCTATCGGCTCTCAGGAAAGTTTCCTCTTCTTTTGGGGAAGCTATCTTTGGTGGATCGGTACTGGCTGGACTGTTGTCTTCGTTGTCACTTAATGTTTGCAGGAACTTGTCGACGTATGATAAACGGTGTTCATCCTCTTCGTCGCCGGAATTTTCGTACATTTTCTTAATGAGATCTTCATCGCTATTGGACACTTCCGAATCACTACTGGCACTATTAAGTAATTGCTGCTTAAGGTTTTCATTGCACTTTACTAAAAATTCCTTCTCTGTTAAAATTTGTTCACTATCCTGAAAGAAGAATGTAATGAAAGCAAGATTAAGCGAAAATGTTATTTTCAAAGTGATTTTAAGAAATATGTTTTACTTGTGATGTAGTGATGGATAAGGGAGACAATAATGGCGCGGCAAAAGGCTGAAAACATTTGACGAGTCAAGCAAGAAGCGAGGCAGGTTAAATTTCAGAATATGAAGTTCCTGAACAAGTTCTTCAGACTTTAACAATAAAAGAGCGATTGTCATTTGATAAGGGTGGAGTAGTGTTAGAACCAAGTCAAATGACATGACGGGCCGCTCAAAACTTCAGCTTAAAACGTGTATGGGCAGCAGCTGGCAGAAGATAAATATATGCGAAAACGTTGTAGCATAAAGCAACAGAAGCTAATGAAGTGTATAGCGCCAAGAAAAAGAACGAAGAAAGTTACTGAAAAGAAAGAAGAGGAACTACGTAGCCTCCGGTTCAAGGAGATCCAAGAGTCTAGTGATCTAAGCAAAACCACATCATATAAATCGCATACAATAACCTATCAAACGTAAACCTCCTAAACCGTTACTTTGACATTTGAAGCTATTATCTGTCTACAATAGACTCTACCCCTGTGCTTTTGTTTAAATATACTTTGAACCAGAATTAAGAAATTTGGCCAAGCCATGAAGTGTGAAATGATGGACCGCCTGAAATCTCACTTACCTCTTTGCAGCTGTCGTCACTCATCGAGTTCTTGTCCATGTCCTGCATAACATCATAAAAGCTATCTGGTTTCGATGCATTTTTGATCGATGGCTTGCGAGCTTTCGAGCTGTTTGATAGAGGGGAATTCTTTTGAGGATCAGCCAAGCTTTTCAAGTTCAATAATCTAGAAGAAATTTTTTGCCAATTTTAGTTATTTCTGCTTAATTGAATTCAATTAATTTTAATTATACCTGTCGATTTCTTTTTCTTGTAAATCATCATCCTGCCGTTCGTCCGATTTCGACTTTGTCGAGCTTTCTGTTTCGGGAGACTTGACCAACGATCTGTTCTCTTTGTCGCTTTCGTTTGTACTCTTGCCTCGGCTTTGGTCTTTTTTGTCATTTGTTTTCGATTGCTCTGCTGGGGTCTTTACTTTTTCTGCATCACTGTTTGGACCAACCTGATCGGATACATCATTCTTCGACGAGCTACACACACTCTCATCGAAGCGTGATGTCTCAGATTTGCCACAATCGTCATCGGTGTCCAAGTCAGTGTGATAGTCTGTTGATTTCTTCGAGTCCGTACTACTCTTTCTCTTGGGGCTGTTTTTGAATTTGGCGAAAAAGGGTTTCCTCGATTCGTATTCAGCATCAAGCTCATTGAGGGTCTTGTCCACAAACGATGAAGACGACGAGTCGGAGTCATTTGAAGACTCCAGCAAAAGTCGTTTGTCTTGAGCGTTGATTTTGCGCAACTTCTTTTTCGAAATAATCTTTTCTGTTTGCACTGATGAGTCTGTGTGTTGAGTGGGACTTATTATGGCCTTGTATTCTTTTGACTTTTGTGCAAGGAACGCTTCGGGAATGAAGTCTTTAAATTGCGAGAAACTGTTACAGTCCTCTTTTAATTTATCAGCAAAGGCCAGAAGGTCTTTGATCAATTGAGGAACTTCTGGTGAGCTCTCATCAACTGGGTCGCTTTTATCGACAGCTTCTGGTTCGCCGGCCTTATCATCTACATCGGCACATTCAGGGGGAGTTTTAGGCTTCTCATTGACTGCATCAGCATCCTTCATTTCCTGATCCGATGTTATGGCCTCGATAATTGTTTCTGTGATGTTTTCTTCATTAGCCTTGACTGCTTCCTCTGTGCTTTTAGGGACATTTTCGTCTGCAAGATCTTTTGCAACGTCTTCACTGTCTGTCTGGGTTTTATTCTTATCAAGCTCCTCAGTAGGTCCTGAAACTTTATCCTCGCCTTGCTCATCAATACTAGAATTTTTGTCTTCTTTCTGCTTTTTATCGATGTCTTTTTGCTCTTCTTCAACAACTTCCAGTATGTTTTTGGCATTTTCCTCATCTTTCTCATCTGCTTTTTTATCGTCAGAAGTTTCCTTTTCTTGATCCAAATCTTTATCTTCATTTTCGCTTTCAATCTTCTTTTTGTTATTTACTTGTGGCGTCGCGATACTTTCCTCTAGAGTTTTGTCGCATACTTCCGGCTTTTCTGTCTCATCTCTTAAAATTTCAGGCGGTGGGTCGTCGTTTTTAAACAGGTCCTCAATATCAGGCAGATCCGCAAAGTCCAAATACTTTCCCAGCTCTTCTGGCGTTGGGCTTTTTGCTACGGAAATACTCTCGTTAGGTTCTAAGCTATCGATTTCATCCACGGTGGGCATAGACTCATCATCTTCATCGGGATCAGGGGGTTTATTCTCGTTCTCCGCATCGGCTTTTACTTCATCTTGCTCTTGCTTCACAACTGATTCCAAGTTAACTTTAACTACGGTTTCCTCTTTGTCTGAAGCACATTTATCTGTTTTCTTCTCTTCAGGATCGCATTCATCCGAAGGACCACATTCGTTCAGCTCCTTTTTGATGTCTTCTTCAAGTTTGTCCATTTCTTCGGTCTCCACCTCAGTCTTAATTGACAGTGGACCAAAAACATCTTCGATTTTCTCCACAACCGAATCGTAGTCGCTGACTTTAGTCAACACCCCTAGGATACTGTCAATCAATTTCTCGATTGGCGCATCCACCGAACTCGAGCTCGAAGGCGGAGCATTTTTCTTCACGAAATCTATGAGACTTTCCCGGACATTTGATGCGATTCGACACTGTTTGCTGTTCAGCATGTAGTTGTGATCGTTCATAACATAGCACAGTCGGGGATCCTCGTTTGTGTCATGGGTATCGAGAAATTCGTTCTTGAAGCTGGTTTGGGATGAGTTCATGTCGGAGCCATCCGATCCGTAGCCATCCAGATTGGCTATAATTTCGTCGTAAATTGCCTTCTCCGAATAGGAAAGCCCTGCGGAAGTGAAACAATTTCAAGTAGACAAACACATTGGAAACATGTCGCAAATTTAGTTTACCTGTGAGGTCCGGTAGTTCGTCCATTTTTGTTATCACTGCGAATGCGAAAAAAGGTTTATACGCAAAAGAAATCGATTTATTAGGAAAACATTTGTTTTGTGATTTTTGTTTTTGTCGTCTACTTCCACTCCCAGACCAAGAATACAAAAGCAAGCTATTCAACTGTCATTTGTTTTCCACGTAAATGACATTTACAGTTATTTATTCGTTCCAGTGCAATGAATGAACAAAAGTTCATTTTTGTTCTGATTTAGTTCTAGGTTTACACTGCAGTAATGTCCCATTTGCAAGGATCCATAATATTTCTATATTTATTCATATTTTTATTACACTCTCTTTCTATTATACACTATTTTTATATTATAGAATAAAATTCAGGTTAGTTAGAATAAGAACTTTTATTGATGATGATTTGGAATATGTAAAGACCTGTGAAGACTGAAGACCTATAAATTTTGACAGCTGCGTGGTTGTTCACCGAAAATCGAAATCGAATCACCGAAAATTATTTTTATACCCGACCGAGGGTATATTAATTTAAATGCATAGTTTGTAACACAGTGAAATAATCACCGTAGACCCTTAAGATATTTTAAAGGTATGATCGAGACCGTCATGTAAATTTATTAAACCATGGCCGTCCGTCCGTCCGTATGTATGTGTAAAGGTTTTAGGTCTTCAAAATCAAGCTAGAGAGCTGAAACTTGGTACACGGCTTGGATCTTCTGCTGCACAGACAAATTGTAAAATTTGCCTTAATCCGTCAACGGCCACGCTCACTACTGGCTCCAATGTGAGACAACCTCTATTTCACATTTTCTTTCAAAATGCCTTTTGGTCAAGTTAGACAAGTCATAGGAACTTAAATTTTGGTACTGAGCAATATTGGCCCAAGACCTTTAAGAAGGCAAAAATTTGGACTGCCCACAATTTCGACCATGCCCACTTTAAATAGTTAGATCTTTAAAAACCCGATTTCTCGGAAAGTTGACTCCAAATCGAAAAAAATATTTGACAAATATTAAAGATATTACTATTTGCTAAGTTTAATCCGTACAAAGTTTTGAGCTCCGCCCACTTTTAGGGGGCGTTTTTAGGAAAAAACTGTTATTTTCAATATAATTTTCAGTTTAAACGCATTTTGGAATGAATCTAACGAAATAACAATTAATGGATTTTAATTTTTAGCCCAGACCCACTTTTGGCGGCGTGGCCTATCATATTATATATAAATTCGGGACAAAAAGTTTTAAGATTTGGTTTAACACGGTATACGGGGCAGGTATATAGAAGTTTGTCATAGACGAACTCTTGCACTTACTCACTTGTTTTACAAGAGATAGTTTTAGATTAGAAAATTATTCATTCATTTATAATTTCAACCAAGGCAGCCTACTCGTTTGAGTGTTTTTCAAATTTTACATCTGTGTTGACCGCCAGGTTTCTGTTAAAGCTCTCTCAACGTCAGTTTATGGAACTTCGAGTTGAAGGGTTTAAAACGGAATGTTCAACGAGTAGAGGTAATAAATTACTGAATACCTAGATATTCAACTTCGGCCATGCAACCTGAAATTGATGATTTCACCCTTACTCTGACATTTGCTTACAAATGTGAGCTAATTCGTCAATACGTCATTCCCATACAATTCCGTTTTGGTGCGCTTACATTAGGTGATAGAGTAAGGTAAATTGTTGTTGCAACTACTACACGTATTCACCGACAAGGAAACGTAAGACTTTATAAAAGCTTTGATGGCGTGTTGAAGGGCAAGAGGGACGCAAGTTGAATATCGAGCTTTTCAGTAATTTATGGAAAAGGTCAAAGAGGATTGATCATATCTGATAAACGATTGAAGGCTTTTTCCGGTCAAATTTGGAATATGTGAAGGAAAATATTATATACACTTCAACGGCTGGCCGTAGTTTTCATCACATTTGAGAAATATTTTGCTTTCAGTTTTTTTGGGAAAGGACAAACTTTTTTATTCACAAATCATTTATTTAGATAACTGACGGTCAAGAGTAATTCATCGAAGACAGATAAAAAGTTTGTACTTTTGATAACTTGTCAGCTTTGGACAGTTGAAGAACAGAAGCGCATGAAAAAGACAAAAGCGATGCCTGGTGAAAAGGGACAGTGTGACAGTTAATACTGATGACAGTGTCTGCTGATCAAACGTTCCAATATTGTGCTTTTTTGTAATGTAAATAACTACCCTTAAAAGACGAAACGAAAGCAACATTATCACTAGCTTTAGAAATAGGCTAAAAATACGGAAATTATTGAGAATATCAGAGTTAACACAAGGGAAAAGGACCTCACTATGGCTGTACGACAGCGTGTGCGGTGAACGGTGACGGTGAGCCATAGAAAGATGAAATTTGGTGCACTCATCAAGTCTCGTAAAAGAAAATAAAAATATTATAAAGTCGCAAATATACTGAACAGCGTACCCCAAGCCTTCGAAAAGCCGAAAGACCGCTCCGTCTCCGTGTATGACGGTCTATTTTTTTTTAGGTGACTCTTAAGTATGGGGCGTGGACCTGGGTATTAGCGAACAAGCTTCGCCAGCCAGCTCTCTTTCTGACTAACTGTCTCCAGTTTAGCTCTCGACGTTGGATAAGGATTCTACATTTTTAACGTGCGCCATTAAAAGGCTATATAACAAAGTGGCGTTGTTGTTTGCCATTTTCCCTTAGAGTTGTCGTTTGCCTTGCAGTCACGTCAAAAATATGCCTTTGGACAATCTATTGAAAACAGTACGTTATACGAACAAATTAAAAAAAAAACCACTAAAATTGCCGCAACAATTCCACTTTCACAGAAACGTCAAAACGGACCCAAAAATTTATCATTGTATTTTTTGAATTTTTTTGTTTTCCCAAAACTTTCTTTGAAGCAACGTAGTGACCACTTCCATTGAATTTAATGTGTTTTAATTTAAGTTGTCAAATCAACGTTGGCGTCACGCAGCTTTGTGATAAAGCCTCAAGTTTTGGCGCTCGTCTTCTATTTTTAGGAATAGTGTGTCTCCTCCTCCACTCTCCGTCTATGTAGGCGGGACCAAACATCACTCGAAGAATATTTATTTGGAATCAACTTAGGGCTTTTCCATACGACTTTAACAAAAAGAGTGCTTGTGTCAAATAAATATTATTTTTGTTTGGTGAAAACACTTCCAAATTGATTTTTAATCTTGTTTAATCTTTTCTCTTCTTTTTTAAACTTGTCTGTGCCAGTGTAAAGACATTAGTTGTTACCAAGTCCCTCAGAAATTGATTGAATTCCTCCACCACAATTTTAATTCATTTGGTAGAGGGTCCAAAGGCGCTTCTGTCACCTTTTGGGTTAATTGTTATCATTCCAATGCAGATGTGGCTATGTGACTATTTGGCAATGTAATCTTCTGAAGCGAGTGGTCGATCCACTGCCATTTTTGGTACCAATAGACAATTATGCTAGGTTTCTGGCTGCAAACAAAGTTCAGGATTCGAGATACGATTTTGTCAGAAAATCCCTAATATTCCACAGGCACTTACAAATGAGTGCCGCTGGCGATGACGTCAGTGCAGTACAGATACAGACTCGATACTTGGGGTCTGATCTCTGAAAAAACGCAGAATCCACTTTGATAATCCGGTTGGCTAATCTGCGGTCCATAATCAGTGGACACTATGCTTGTGCTATCGATAAATTAGGAGATTTCGGTTGTCTATACCGGTTGGTCTGTGACCTTGGGGTGGAATCGGCTAAGGTGATCTTCACATTTTGTGGCAGTCAATGTGACCAAACCAAATAATCCGAAACGTTGCTTTATTTAGGCTTGTGATCTAGTAACACCTTTCTTTTAATCTTACCTAAGTGTATGCAAGTCAGCCTAAGTGTATGCAAAATAAAAAACAACTAACCAGAAAGTTTTGAAAACTGGGGACCGGCTGATTTTTAAACTATGTCTCCACCGGCAATTATAAGAAGATTAACGTGAGACGATTAAAAATAAATCCTAAAGTGGCTCCATCGGACAAATATAGGCTTAATTTGACACGAAAACTCTGTTTCTGTCATTTTGGCTCTCAAAAGAGAGTGGCGATGTCATTTCTCAGGAGCGAAAATCGATTTCCTCAGTAAAAATCACAATCGAAAACGTACCTGTGTCAGATCTGTCGCGCAGGGACAGTTTCAGTTTCCTTTTTTGCTTCTCAAACTGTTACAAAGGTGCAGAAAATAGGTTTGTGAATAGGGTGAATGGGATTTATGAGAGGATTTATTTTTAATCGCTTGCCGGGATTATTTAAATTTGCATAGTAAATCGAGTGATTTGTAGAGGATTTAGTAAAGATTTTTATTAATCGAGGACCAGTGCTCGGTGGAGACATGGTATTACAGTGAATAATCGAGCGCTGTCAGAAGAAAATTGTGATGATTACAGTTTACGCAGACGAATTTTTGTGATTTGTGACATCACTTACCTATTACAGATCACCTTACCTGTGTCCACGCCTCATTTGTGCCGCGTTGATGTTACTGCCTTGATCATTTTACTTTTGTGGCATTAAAATTCAACTCACACAAGATTGCCTCATTCCTACAAGTGTAGAATTGCCATGGCTGTCTTAGCTAACCTAGGACAAAAAGTGTTTTAATCCCAGACTTTGGAGGACATCATATACCTTAAAAAAGATGACGAAAGGATTTCAATGAATCTATCAGATTGTACCCCCTCGTTTTTTACCCTACCGACTACCCAGGACATATTAACAGATTTAACATGTTAAAAGTGGCCATGGTCAACGATGTGGGCACTCAAAATGTCTACAACTTTTGTCTAGTCAAATATTTATTGGAAAATAGTCATTTTAAGCTTAAATCCCTAAGAAAGTAGGCGTGGTCAATGAAAAGGCCAAACTTTTTCTACTACCTCAAAGACAATTACAAGGCAATGTTACATACCATAAATGAGTGCGCTATGGTATGTAACATTGCGTTGTTATTGTGGTGGTGCTACCATTGTACATTGCTAGAATTTCAAAAAAGTATTTTTTAAAATTAGAGATGGTGGCACATACAGGCCTGTAGTGGGCGTGTCTGTAGGCGGATTCAGCTTATTTTCAAACTTGATCTGAGGGACTGAACTTGCAGCCAACCCACCAAATTTCAGCTCCCTAGCTTCAAATTTAAAGCCTTAAAAGTGTTTAATCGTGTGTAAAAGTGTGTACTCAATTCTTCTGTCGGCTTTATTCATATCTCTGAAAGGTCTTAGGGGTCTACGCCCTACGGTGATTATTTCAATGCGTTGCAAACTATACAACAAACTTAATATACCCTGGATAGCGTATAAAAACATTTAATATGGTTTATTTAAGGGAATTTAGCACAACTTTGTCCCTTGGCCTGAGTCTGAGATTTCCCATCGATCTAAAATATCCCGTTATTGTTGTTATTTATTTCGAGCATCGATATGCGTCTAAGATTTGTTTGTGGTATACTTATTTTGTGGAATCTATTTATAGAGCTTTCTGACATATTTTTGTAAAATAAGCATTTTAATTGCTCGTAGTTTGTGATCGTGAAAACGCATTAAATTCAACTAAACTAATTGATTTCAAGTAGGAAACAGTAATGTATGGTATGGAGCGATACTACCTACTCAAGTAAAAGATGTGCAGTCACAGCATGTTCAAAAGGTTTTTCGGTGTATGGAATGCCGTGTAAACATTGCTAAGAATTGAAAGACAAATGAAAATTTTAAGTACATGAATTGCATAGTTAAATAATGTGAATTTCTGCTTTTCATTCCCATTTACGAATTTAATTCTAAACAAAAAATATATTCGGAGAGTGTACACTGGAATATAATGTGAACTAAGTACCAATTTGAATTGTGAAAACACAACTCTTTAGATGGTCTATTGCAGCGACAGGTAAAAATATAACTGCAGCACTCCATAATAAGTACCACCCAAGAAATGACGTGTATAGAAAGTAACACCAAACTCAGTCTAACGATACATTTAACATCTTTAAACGAGTATGACGAAATTGCATATTTCCAAACTGACAGTGATCGCAAAATATTTGTCGTTTATGATGGTTATTAATTACTTTTCATTTTTTAAATCCTTTGATAACTCCTTTGGCTGGTATCAAGCTCAGAATCGAGTAATGTTAGAGAAGTGTCTACGAGTTACTCATATTAACTTATATTGTGCTAAGAATTTTTCAAAAATGATCTTTTCCCTCAAGAACACCCCAAAAGAGGGAGTGTTGAATCTTTTTTGATCAAGTTGATGTGTGTGTACTGTGTATTATTTAGCATATAATATGCTTTATTTGTTAAAATGTTTTTTTTTTTTTTAAAAAACAACTTAACGGTAGAGAACTGCTCTGGCGCCCGGCCCGGGCACATTGCATTATTGTCTTATTAGAGCACTTACACTAATTTTAGCTGTCATCGACATTAATATTAAAGTTTTTAGTATGTTAAACTAATCAACTGAAAATCATTTATATTATGTATAGCTAATAAGCTACTTTTTTATTTCTTTAAAAAATTTAATTTAAATTTAAAATAAACTAACATTAACAATTAGCTTGAAAATATTGCCGTAAGTTGTATTCGTAGTTAGAAAAATATATATTTTTAGTATTTTTTTTTACAGATTTTATTTAACGACTTCGAGAAAATTGTTGTAGAAGTTATACAAAACTACAAAATAGATCAAAGATGAGCGAGAACGAAAACGAAGTTAACAACTCCACCCGACACATTGGGTCCATGAAGAAATTAATATTGTTTAATAGTGAGTAAATAAATAAAACAATATTTTAAAACATTAACATTTAACAGTTTCTAAATAGAGTAAAAAGCCCTTATTAAAAAGGAAAGACCGTCAATCGATTGTAGTCATTCACAGAGCGGTTCGTAAGCTAATGATGATGCTTAAGCTCATCTTTTATGCAGTTTGTGTAAAATACTGTTTATACCCGGCCCAAGGTTTATTGATTTTAATGCGCAGTTTGTAACACAGTGAAATAATCAACATAGATCCCTAAGACCTTTTAGAGAAATGATCGATATCGACAGGTGAATTGAATAAGCCATATCCGTCCGTCCTTCCGACAGTCTGAATGTGTAAAGGTTTTCAGTCTTTAAAAGCAATCTAGAGAGCTGATACCTGGGGCACGGCTTGGTTCTTATATTGCACAGGCAGAGTGTTAAAATTGGTTAAATCCACGAACGGACGCTCGCACTATTGACTTGAATGTGAGATAACCTCTAATTCACATTTTTTTTTTTTTTCAAAAGAACTTTTGACCAAATTAAACAAGGTAAAGAACTCAGATTTTGCTGTATAAGAATTGCGCATAAAAAAATTTTAACATGATTAACATTGAACAGTCCACACCATCAAACACGCCCACTTATAGTTATAACGTGTTAAGCCTTTTTCCCAGTGAATCCGTTGCGTCCGTCACGTCGAAGTATAAAACAGACAACTCAGTTAAAAATACAAGTTCTTATGGGAAGCGACCCATAGAAGAAATTCGTGGCGTACGTCACTTCCCATAAAAACGTGTGTATTTAACTGAGTTGTCAGTTGTGTAGGTACTTCGACGTGATAGACGCAACGAACTCATTGAGCTAAAGGCTTTATATCTTTAAAAACTTGATTGTTCTGATTTTTCAAAATTAACTATAAAAAATGATCTCCGCCCACTTTTAGGGGGCGTTTGTAAGAAAGAACTGTTTTTTTGGGTG
The DNA here is from genome assembly GCA_947623515.1 of Neoascia interrupta. Classification (NCBI taxonomy): domain Eukaryota; kingdom Metazoa; phylum Arthropoda; class Insecta; order Diptera; family Syrphidae; genus Neoascia; species Neoascia interrupta. The sequence goes on along the minus strand of OX392462.1, from coordinate 172,216,077 downwards.
GGTTAAACAAAAAATTTAACACACATTTTTTCATGGTTCTAACAAAATAAGGCTAAGGGATTTTTTTAAGATAAGACTACGGGCCCATTTTCGGAGCCGTGACCCATACAACAAGTTGACTTACACTGTATAAAGTCATACCGAAAAAATTGAAAATTTGGTGTTAAGTGTAAATAGGGTCGGGCATTTAAAAGTTCGTTACAAATACATACATACTTGTTTTATACACACATAACGGCCTTATTACGTAGAGTATGAATTTTGATAGTCAACCAGTGAGTACGTGCTACAGTGTGTACGCAGAAGTTACAGTCCGTAAAACGGACCGTTGAATACCCCATCCTATCCCACATTGTAAAATTCTGATGGCAAAGTTATTTTTTGACATTTTATAAGTAATGCAAACTTAGAAAACGGGCGTGGTCCAACCGTCCCTAATGAGAAACCACATATATATCCAAGTTACACTTAAATGTACGTAAAAATGCTATTTTTTGGTTCAAATTCAATATTTTTGAAAAATCGACCCCTCGAGGGGGCTAAAAACCTTAAATGAACGAAATCTGGACTGAAGTCTCGTTTACCTAACCTGCTACTTATTTTGTTTCATGCTTTCCTAAATTAGGCTCAAGGCCAGTCGAAATAAAGTTTTTCTGGAAAATTTTAGGTTTTTCTTCAATTCTGCCTTCAAATGTGGGCATGGCTCAAAGTCTTGTATAAACAAAATTTAGAACTAAACGTTTTCTACATAAAATATTAAGCATTTTTTTTTTCAATTTCGAGCAAAAATATTGAGTAAACTGCATTTGAAACTTTACCCTTAAGATAGATGCCACGCCCACTGGAGGATGTTTACCAATTAAATTTGTCTTTTTTGTGTCTAACATTCATTAGGAGATGCTAAGTGTCAAATTTCAGCCTTTTGGAACGTCTTACAGTTTTGAAAACTCTGGAGGTAGTTGCACATTTAGACCGATTGTGGGCGTGTCTTTCGGTGGATTTCAAAAATTTTTAAACTTGTACTGCTTCGCATGACGTGGACCTAACGTACGAAATTTCAGCACCCTAGCTCAAAATTTAAGGCCTAAAAACATGTGAGATACAGACGGACGGACGGACATGGCTCATTCGATTCAGAATTCGGTCTCGATCATATGCCCTTAAGGTCTTGGGGGTCTACCATTATTATTTCACCGTGTTACAAACTATGTGACAAACTTAATATTCCTCCTATCCTATGGGATGGGGTATAAATACTATATAAGCGAAACAAATGAGTTATCGAGATGCTTTCAAAAATATGCCATAAAGTTCGAAATTATCATAAAAACTAGTGGGAGGGTTACAATCCGCCTAGGCGAATCGTTGGATACCCCATCCCAATTGACCCTTGTCAAGCTCCAAAATGCGTAAAAAATCTTGGTTGTTAGATTTCAGTTTCTATTAACTTTAATTGTGTTAAAATTTGTCTTCTTCAAACTTCTGAAAGAAGAAAGAATGTTCTTCCTTGAAAAAGGGGCGTGTCATCCACCCCTTTTCTATAAAATATTTTTTTTTTATTTTAAGGACGACAGTACTTAGAGGAGTGAGATCGGGAGGCACAGTGACCCGGATGAAAACAGGAACGGAGGGAAGTTGTTGGACTTTTGCTTGTCCAAAATGAACACCTTTTTCCCACACAAGGACATTCACAAATACACATGGTACAAGCACAGTTTAAATCAGAGGTCACTGATTGATTTCTTTGTTGTACCATCATCGTGTGTTCAAAGAATGATTTGTGATGTTCGAGTTTTCAGGGTAGCTGAGTTGTCAACTGATCACCACTTAGTGCTGCGTAAAGTGTTTTCAGTGACAGTATTCCTTTGCCACCCAGGCGAAAACCAAGACTGGTGACCCGCATACTGTGGGAAAGGTTGCAGGAAGCTGACTCTGATTTCAGAGAGCTCTTTGCACAGCATGTCTCGGTTAAGTTTGAACAAATTCCAACTGACTTTTTGAATGTAGAGGAGGAATGGCAGCTGTTTTTATCGGTAGGTCATTGCCTCTGCAGGAAATGTTTGTGGAGTAAAGCGGCTTGGGGTAGCGGCTGGTGGTGAGAAAAGAACTGCTTGGTCATCAGAGAGAAGAAGAGAGCCTACGTGGATCCAATGTAGAAACTCAACTTCTCGAGCCCGGTACAATGAGGCGCGAAGAACTTCCAATCTGGCAGTCAGAACAGCCAAGGAACAGTTATGGAAAAAGTTCGGCGAGAAGTTGGAGCACGATTACAGATCTGCAAACAAGATATTTTGGCAGACCATTCGCCGGCTCAGAGGAAGGAAGTTGAATATCATTCAAGGGTTTAAATCCAAGGATGGTTCACTTCTTTCAAATGAGAGCGATGTCTTGCGCAGATGGAGAGAGCACTTTTCGGAGTTGCTCAACCCCCAACAGGGTACTGAAGATGGCATTTCCACTGGTGACGAGATAAGGGCGGAGAATAGGCCCACAGTAGACGAAGTCAATAAAGCGACTAAATCGCTAGAAGTTGGGAAGTCTGCTGGAGTTGATGAAATCCGGCCAGAAATGCTCAAGGCAATGGATGAAGAGGGTGTTAAATGGCTAACACGTGTCATTAAGGTGGCCTGGGATAGCGGGAAGGCACCTAGCGATTGGCAAACGGGAGTTAAAGTGCCCACTTTCAAAAAAAGGGAACAGGAGAGATTGCGCCAACTACAGGGGCATATCTCTCTTGAGTCTTCCGGGAAAAGTATTCGCGAAGGTGCGTTGGAAACACGTTTAAAAACTGTAATCGAGCCTTTGTTACGGGAAGAACAGTGCGGCTTTCGGCCTGGCAGAGGCGCAACCGACCAGATTTTAAAAAGCAGTATTAGCACTCTTTGGAGAAAAATATCACTTAAGCACTTGCTTGAGCATAAGTTGCTTCACGAGTGTTTTCAATATCAGCTTTGTGGAGAAAGTAATTGAACGTTCAAAAGTTATGGCCCACAAAACTCCTTAAAAAGGGCATCTTTTTTACTTTTCTATTTCTCAAAAGCCTTTCAACATTTTCCAAAAATATTTTTTTTTTGCAAAAACACGACACTTAATTGACCCAAGAATCATTTTCTTGACTGCAAAAATTTTGGAAATAAGTACCGAAAAATTTCATACATTTCACATGAAATTTTAAACTGTTATTAATCCGTTATGTGGGTATGGAAAAAATTCTGTTGGTATACATTTTCTTTCAATTTTTGCGGTTAAAAACACATTAAATTAAGTCTTTTTACGAATTACCGTTACGAAGTTACAAAGGATTTTTGACGGACGGACAACGTAGCGGTATCATAAGAGGTTCTTTTCCATTTTTAGACGGACTAGAATTATAACCGCAAGGATCTCGAAGGAGAGCTTGAGGAGAGCAGATAATTTTTTTGGCAGACTATTCGCCGTTTCAGAGGAAGGAAAAGTTGAATGTCGTACAAAGGCTAACCCCTTATCCAAGGCCCATATACCTACTTCTACTAAACGAGAATGATGTCTTCACAGATGTGTGAAAAAAAAATATAGCAATCTAATCGACGCACAGCGAGGAACAGACATGCTCTAGGCGTTGGTATGCAGAGTTAAAATAATAGCTAAAATGTCTTGTTAAGGTGTTCTGGGAGAATGGGGAAGCGTTTGGAAAACAGGTCTAATAGTATCCAAAAGTAGGGGTCATGGCAGATTGCCTTAACTATACAGCATAATGATGGATGTCTCTAATGTCTTAAGACTTCCGGTAAAAGAATTTTATAAATAAATAAATAAATAAATAGAGTGGCGCAACAGCACGAGGTGAACCAAGGCCAACTTCTCAGCAATGTATGCTGGTGTGTTAATTTCTTTTTACATACAAAGGGACCTACAATTTTTTGCCGAATCCGAACGGCACTTTGAGAAGTTTTTCAAGACAAATAATACCCTCGGAGGGCTTGTCAAACCCTCGCGGAGGTGGGGACCGTGAAAAAGAACAAGTCTTTTTTTTCAGGTGACGATGGCAGGATTCGAACCCAAGCCTCCGGCGTAGTAAGCACACACACTAACCACTACGCCACGGCACCCCACAAAAGAATTTGCATATATGTAGTTATTGGCAGTGCGCTCAAAGGTTTAAGATCAATGGTTTTCGGCCTGGTAGTTTTTTCATTCCGCTTCTTAAGAGTGCTTGAGAAGGCCTAGGAGAATGCCCGAACAGTCTTCACGTGTTTTGTGTATTTGAAAACTGCTTATGATGGGGATAAACTCATAAGAGTTTGAGTTTGAGACTTATAGACTGCATTTTGTAGAGCTATAGCGCTCCTCTGAGAGCCTTCCTGTCTTAACAAAGAAAATGTCTAGTTTTTTCACCTCTTCTTCTCCCACTTTATAAAGACTATATGTTAAAGCGCATTCAGTCTTGACGAGAGCAGTTCTTAAATGAATGACATGAGGTAATCCACTTGCTTTTTGGAGATCACTTTGCTATCCTCACAAAACATCCGAAGAAGAACTACAGCGGGTTCCTGATAGCCATCCATCTTAAACATCTTACCCGTTTTAGTTAAGATACAATTTAAATTAATTTAAGCAAATCTAAAGTGATGGTGATGGTATTTCCCGAATTCCTGTAAATACATATTTGATATCAGATTGAATCAAATGGAGAGTTTGTCACCGGGCCAGTGAGTTAAGTCCAAAACGCAATGTTGCGTTGCTGCGTGCGTTCGATGACAAGCAGAGTAGAAACAACGGGCGCATATGGAGCAAAACGAAATGTTACTTCAAAACTTCACCCCATGTTTGACCGTAAATATCGTAAACTCATCTACAACGCAAAAGTAGATCTACTTTCTACTTTTGTGTCCGTTGAACAACCTCATGCTTATTTATTGTGTGGTGAATGAGTATAGTTTTCTTGTCGTCAGTAGGTTTAGGGGACGAAAAAGAGAGAGTTGTTTCTGTTTCTTGTCAGAATAAAAAAAAAACAGGTTCGCGTAGAGTAGAGAATGTCATGTTTTTCGGTATTATTTCAGTTTATGATAACTCGCAAGTTGTTGGTTTATAGCATGCACAAAGACACGAGTGCAACTCCTTGGATATATATTTGTGATGGAATAAACAGAAATAATTTTATTTTCATTGCTGGGCAACTTGGTTCGTTTTTAAAAAGCATCTTCTCTGCTCGTTCTTTTGCAAATATCTTTCAACAGAAATTGAATGTGTTTGAGGTGATACGTTACGATTTCCTAGCCCAAAACGCAAAGCGGCATTTCGTTTTGCAAATTTGCTGCGTGCGTTGTTTGACGTGAAGTATCGTAAAGTTTTGGCAACGCATGGCAAATGCCATTAACGTACGCACGCAGCAACGCAACATTGCGATTCCAGCATTATCCTGCAGGTTTGGCCAAGCTTGACGAACGAATTTTTCCGGCCGATCATTAGGAAAACTGAACTTAAATCTTGAAGTGAAAGATAAGATTTCAATTTGAAATTCTATTTTTAATCGAAACCTTATGTTGATGCGATTTAAGTAACGATTGAACAAATTGAGCTGCGGGTACGTACCAGCTGCCAAAACGAGTCTTCTGTGGTATTAGTCGTAGGGATAAAAGTAGAAACGCTCTGTTCTGTTTGCATACTTTCAGACAGACTTTCTAGACAGGCCACGAATACCGAATTATCAAGAACGTGCATTTTAGGTAGGCTTCGAAGGAGGTGGGTGTATCAAGTCAAAAAACCTCCCCTGGACTCGCCTGAGACTTGCTCCCAGGAAACTCAAGTTGAGGTGGTGGGAGATCAGGAAAATTATTAAAGTTTTTATTATGATAAATTTTATTTAAGACCATAGAAAAAAGTTTAGTTTTTAGATTTTTTTCTTTTTTTTCCATGGGTAGGTAAAAACCTCATAGGAACTATGAGAATCGAACGCGCGGGCTTATAGTAGTTTGAGATTCTTACTCACTAAAAAAACCTCCCAATCTTTGTAAGACTACGACTAAGTTTCCTTAACAAGTAGCTCAAGCTTCTGTATAGTAATCGCGTTTGGCAGGCGTCATTATGTGCGGTTTCCTCTTACGACGCTAGATCCAACGGTCTTGTTCGTTGTAGTCGGCGTGAAAGATTTGTCTGATCCAGAGTTCGGATTATTTCGTGGTTGCAATGGCCGTGAAGGCGAGTGTGAAGTTTGCGAGCAAAGTTTCTTATCTCGTCGGTCACGGTTGCGATGCCTAGATCTCGATGTAAATCGCTATTTTATTCAAAGCGCGTTGGAGTTTTCCCGTTGATAGTTCGACTGTCTTATCCGTAGGGAGGATCGTCGTTGTCTCTACTTGAGGTATATCTCTTGTAAAAAGTAAAAACAGTGTTGGACCGAGGACGCTACCTTGTGGAACGCCGGCTTGTATTTCTTTGAATTCTGAGTATTCGCTCCCGTATCTCACTCGAAATAGTCTGTTGTCAAGACAATACTCCAAGAGTTCATAAATTTTTTTCGGCAAAACTTTCTGTAGCTTATTTTAAGGCCTTCGTGCCAAGGGATACGTCAAGAAAAACGGTAGAACATATCATTTTCGCTTCTAAGGCTTTCTCAATTTCATTAGTTATTCGATAGACCTGGTCAATTGTTGAATGCTTGAACCCAAAGCCGAATTGGTGATCCGGAATCAATCGTCTTTCTTCAATTATTGGTTGCAGTCGTTTGAGCACAAGTTTCTCGCAGACTTTAGATATAACCGGGAGGAGCGAAATTGGTCTATATGATTTTTTGTCGTTCGGGCATATCTCTGGTTTCGGAACCATTATTACCTCTGCGACTTTCCATTGCCGTGGAACGTATGAAATTCTCATTGATGCGTTTATGATGAAGAGAAGCTTGACTAGCGCTCTTTTCGGTAGCTCCTTCAAAATTTCCCCAGTAATTAGGTCGTAGCCTGGAGCTTTGTTATTCTTCAAATTTCGGATTGTTTGACAAAGTTCTGACAGTGACACGGTTTTCATTCGATAATTATCTACTTCCGCATAGAGATACAGATCGTCAACCAACGGCTCCCCGTTAAACGGTTTGAACGTTTCTTCTAGATGTTCTGCAAATACCTCTGCTTTCTCTTTGTCGCCTTTTACCCATTCACCGTTATCTTTTCTTATTGGCGCCGAGTGTACTATGGGCTTTAAAATGGACTTCACGGCTTTCCAAAGTAAATAGTTTGACCCTCTATCGGCAGTCAAGTTTTCGAGGTAGTTGGTAATTTCGCGACTTTTAAAATCTTGAAGCAAGTGCTTTAATTCGTTAGATAGCCCATTCAGAATGGTTTTATCAGGAGGAGCTCGAGACAAATGCCATCTCTTTGGAGCTTTTCTCTTTTTGCGTATTAGCTCTTCAATTTCACGCGGGTATATTGATCCGCTTTTCCATACTCAAGTCTTCCGGAAAGAAGTATTGTTCCAAGCAGCGTTTCGAATAGTTCTAACGAGTTTATCGACTTCGTCTTCTATTTCTGAAGGGGTTGTAAGTGGTACATGTTTTTCTTTGCAGTATTTCCTAAAGCCTAGGCGCTCTCTAATTTTTTGCTAGACTTCCGCCGATTTTCAAAACGACTGCCGAGTATTCCGAACAGAGATCATAGCCTTCTTCTACATTTATGAGGTGGCGAGGGACCCCTTTTGCGATAAAGAAGTCGACAAGGTCAGGTACTTTGTTTCTGTCGGTTGACCAATACGTTGGCTTTCCCGTCGAAAGGAAAACCACGCCACGTTTCATGCTAGCTTTGAAGAGTACTCTACCTCTTGTTGAATTGCACCGTGATCCCCAAAAGGTCTTTTTCGCGTTAAAGTCCCCGCCGATGATAAAATTCGGCCCAAGTAAGTCAAAGAGGGGAGTAAGATCGTCGTCCGCTAGCCTATACTAAGAAGGAAAATAACTCGAGGCGATATTATAATCTAGGTGACTTATTTTTACCGAGACTGAAGTTATTTGCATAGAGTCAAGCTCAATTTTTTCGTTTTTGTAATGCTTAATGCAGTCTTTGATGTAGAGAGAGGATCCCCCTCTCGAATTTTCTGATGGATGATGCGCGTGGTAGTCGATGTAACCTCTAATTTTGGGTCCGGATCCCTTCTTAAAGTGTGTTTCCGAAATCAGGCATAGGTCAATATTTTTTCCCCGTAGAAATACTTCTAGTTCGTCGATTTTCTTTAAAAGACCATTTGCATTCCATGTAAGTATGTTAATGAGTTTCATATTCATGATTTGTTATTCGTTTTGCGAGGTTTAAACTCTAGCTCGTTCAGTTTGTCAAATATTACTTGATAAACTTTAGTTTGTTGCTCAAGCTTTTCCAATATCATAAATATTGAGATACCGAATCTGTTGTGGCAGGTTCTGGAGGTTTGCTTTTGTGTGACGCGACTTTAGCGTACGATCTTGGGCCGATGAGTGATGATTTTCGCTTTGTTCTTGGACCGGCGACGTTTTCTTGCGGCGTTTGTATTTTTTTCCTTGTCAATCTCGTATTTCTGACCGATTTTGGAGTTTTCGGCTTCTCAGCTCTAAAACGTTTTGGGGTTGTGGCCCTATCTACAATATGTTGCTTAACAGTTTCGTGACGTTTTTGTTGCTCTATTGCGATTTCGCAACCTCGGTAGCTCACCGGGTGACTTCCATTACAATTGGCGCAAGTCGCTGGGGCCTGACTGCTTACGTTGCAATCTGTCGGAAGCCTTGGCATCGCTTACATTGAGGTACTTTGCCCTTTCGCTTGGGCTCAATTCTTACCCTGATATTTAGGATTGTTTTTATTTTATATATTTCGTTTGTGTTTTCAATCCTATCGAACGTCAGCATGAAAATAGGAAGAACGCGCTTGACCACGGTGTCTTTTTCTCCTTCCGTACGTTGTTTTTCTTTCTTAAGTATGTTCACGGCATCAAGAATTTTAAAGCCTTGGGCTTGAACATCTTCAACTATTTCTTCCTTCGTGCAGGTTGGATGAAGTCCCCTAGCGAAAACCCGAAGCGGCTTCTCGAATTTGTTTTCGTAAGTACATTCTCGGATCATCATCACATCACATCAGAGTCATCGACATTGACTTTCCATATATTATTTCGAAGAGAAATTAAATTATACTTCCTCCCCAGAGTATTTTTTAAGATATTTCGCAGATTTCCGTAGTCTGCGACCCCCAATTTTTCGTTTTTTGGTAGATCTTTTCTTAAGAGCCGGATTAGTTTCACGTGCAAGCTCTTCTTCGTCTGTTACGTATTCGCTTTGACGCTTCGGCGTGTCCTCACGTTTCAAGATGATTTTAATTTTGTTGTTATAGGTACTCAAAGCTGATTTTCTTATAATTCCCACAAAATGACTTGCATTTTTCGGCTTATTTTAATTTCAAGATATACGAATGCGATTATTGGACCAGTTGTGTTTTTTGGACATCAAGACGGAGTCGAATTCTTACCTTTTAAATGAGTTGAGTGATTTTTTCCGCCATCGTGGTCAGCTGGAACTGGAGCATAGTAGGAACATCGATAAAATTCTGCAATGTTTTCAGCTCACCCATAATGAGCCTATTCCAAAGTATTTACATTAATTGAGCATTCAAAAATATGTAATTCATTGTTTTTATTTTTATTAGAAATAGTAAGAAGAAACCGATTTTCGCTGCGTACTCTTGTTGGCATCACTTGATTAGCGAAACTCAGTCATTGTCATATGATTATGCTACACTATCGGAAATATACAACGTCAGCATTATATTAAAACTTCAAAAGGTTCTTCAAATCTATAAAAAGGTGCGAATTATAAAATTGTATATATAATATGTATTTTCATTTTAACATTTTATTCTATTAAGTACCACGAGCTGGTTCACGAAACCCACGATGAAATACTACGTGTTTTACGTAATTTCTTTACCACAATAAAAACTTATCACATTTTTCAGGTAATTGTGCTAATTTTTTTATAAATTATTTATTTGAAATTTATTTATTATTTTAAGCGTTTATTTAGATGAATTTAATCTTGGTTTTAATCTCATAACATTGTGAGCTCTTGGTTCATATAGGACTTTCTTGTGTCGCCCATTTTTTAAAGTCAAGAGACATTTCAAATATGAAAATATAATAATATATTGATTGTTAATTTTAAATTTATTTCTTAAAGCCAATTTAACTACCACAAAGAAAACCATTGAACTATCGAACATTTTTTATAATTTATAGAATGAGTACAAGAACAGTGACTCGAAGAAAAACAATTCGCCAGGAGGAGGGTTAGGAGGTCCAACTTCTCTGCTAGAAAAACAACAAAGCAACAAGGTGGATAAGCTTGATGCTCTCAGGGCAAGAAATATATTCAAACACTACAAAGAAACCTCGAATTCAGCAATACACAAATCGATGCTAAGAGACCTGAGTGACATAATTTATGTAAAAGAAATTTTGCTTAAGATATTATTTTCACGTCTAAATTTTTTGGTTTTAAAATTGCAGGGTACAGACTCAGGTTTTTGTCTTATGGTGTCAAAAGCCATTCTCGCACATGTGACTTCGGGTCAAAAACACTATCAAACAAAGCTGAATACTTTTGACGATCCCTTGCAGGAGCTGCAAGCTATGAACGCTCAGATGCACAGGAAAAAACTCTCCGACAAGAATATCGAAAATCTCATCGCCTTGAAGAGTTCACCATCCAGGGACTATTTAAGCGAAGAGAAAAACGAGCACTGCATTCAAAATATTCTTGACTTTGAATTTGAGCTACAAATGCAGATTCTTAGGCATAAGGAGGATTTGTTGAGAAAGAAGCTCGAGAAAATTTATGGCATTTTAGATATGGTGGAAACAAGCTCCAAGGAAAATATGAAACCCGATAAAAAATCAGATACATTATCCGTTGAGGTTAAACCCAAGAGCACAGCTCTCCCAGTAAAGCATGGAAAGTTGTACATTTTAGCGAATCTATCCCCAGTCGCCAAGCAAATCACTTTCAAAAATTGTACGCCACAAAAAATCAAGCTGGACTCGAAGGGTAAGATCACTCATGCCACTGATTCGGCGCATGGTTCTTCAAAGCACACGCCTCATCGTCCGAAATTATTCGGTGGGTCTCTGGAAGAGTATTTAAAAGTGACGAATGAACCGATTCCTTTAATCATGAGGAGTTGCATTCGAGTGATCAAACTGTTTGGTAAGTTCTTGTGTCAGCCGCTGGTGAATTGAAATGTGATGCAATTTCTCTCCCTAGGACTGCACAGTCATGGTATTTTTCGTGTTTCTGGTTCACAAGTCGAAATACTCAATTTCCGAGATAGTTTCGAACGTGGAGAAGATCCTTTGGCTGGTGCAACTGATGCGTCAGACATGAATTCTGTTGCAGGAGTGTTAAAATTATTCCTTAGGGAACTCAAGGAACCCCTGTTTCCAACCAAGTATTTTGACATATTCTTGTCTCTTATACGTAAGGACTAAATTTCTATGGTACGCAATGTGAAAAGTAAATAAAGATTCTGACACGCTTTTCAGAAATGGAGTCGAAGTACGAAGTCGTTTCAGGAATGCGAAACTTTTTCCATAATCTTCCAAAATCTGTGGTCATTGTGATTCGATACCTGTTTGCATTTCTTAGCCAGTACGTATTGGAAGTTGAAGTTATTGTCTTTAATATTATTTAATTTTGTTTCAATTTTTTTTTCTTCTGCAAGTTTGTCTGAGTATGCAAGCGAAAATATGATGGATGCATTCAACTTAGCTGTATCGTTTGGACCAACTCTGATGCCGGCTCCGGAAGATAAGAAGCAGTTGCAGTATCAAACGCAATTGAATGAGCTTATAAAAGTTTTGATTGTTTACCATCACGAAGTTTTCCCCAAGGATTTGGGCGGACCACTGTATGAGAAATCTCTGAGTGAAGAGAGCTACGTCTAAGTTGGCCGAAATATAACATTTCATTACTTACTACTTAGTGCGTCCAAATCTATTTCCTTATTTCCATTTAATTCAAATAGATTAATATTTAATTTTTACTTACTTATATAAACATTAAACATCGAAAGTAAAGTTGATTCTTTAAAAACTTGCTGCCGGAAGTTTCTTAGCGCGTAAATTGCTTAAGTTTATTCGTCTGTGTCGAAGTATAATTCCAATAGACGAAATGTAATTAACAGACGACATTGATTTCAAACCCCTAAGGGTCTGATGATATCCAGCCACATTCACAAAGGACTGTGCCTTAGGTCTTGCAGTCTTTTAGACTATTGGGAATTTTATATTTAAACTCAATGAATTATTGACATACTTACTTACATTATAAAATGAGAGTGCCATGACCAGCACCTATAAAAAGGTCCACGCAAAGATTTATATTTCTTGAATTGGTCTTAAGAGCTGTCGAAATGCCTCCAAATATGGGCGTGGCCCAAAACCTTGTGTGAACAAATTGTAGAACTAAATCCTTTTTGCATGCAAAATATGTAAAATTAAATATTTTTTGATTTAGAACAAAAATATTGTTATATCTATGCCTCGCGTTCGTCTAATATAACTCGCCAATTTCACTTTCATAACTGCACAATGAAACACTTTATTTATTAAACAAAACTTAATTGAATTCAAATCACACTTTAGTTAAATTCGCTAGTAAAAATTAAGAACCTTCTAGAACTTTCTTAATTTCACCTTTGGTAATTTTCCACTAGAGCTTTTCCATTTTCGAACTTCGAACGTCAGTTTGCTGTCAGCTGACTGGAATGACAGTTGGGTGTGTTAGTAAAGTGAATCGATGGGTACATTCAGCGTTCCATGTATTTTGACGTCTTGTGGCCACACCACATTATTAAATTAAATAAATTAAATACATGCAAAAGAAAAACAAAGTCGGCCGTATTTTACCGACTTTGTTTTTCTTTTGCATGTCTTGCAATTATAAGGAGATTCTAAATGTCAAATTCGTGGAATGCCGTGGCACAGTAGTTATTGTGTATGCTTACTACACGGGAGGTCTAAAGGCCCAAACATAATAGACTTGAGCGGGATTAATATTATGTCGAAATACAACGAAAATCCCACTCAAGTTCTGCCAAAAGATTGGGTTGCCCATAGTAGACTTAAGCAAACGATCGAATTCGAAAATCTTGTGAGATTTCACTGTGAACGTCTCGATTATCACATTGCCTTGAAAATTTAGAATCAAATTTGAAAATTATGTCTCTTTTTCTTCAACTTTGGATGTTTATAATCTCCGAAACCGATTGTCAGTACTTAAATATGTTTAAACTTTTGAGGTCAGCGTATAATTCTTGGTATATTCCCTTCTTTCACAGATTTTATTGAGCACGTTTAAAAATAAATATGGGCTTGTACAATGAGTGAACTAATGACAAGCAAAAACAAAACTTTAAGCCAACACAAGTTAACGAAAACCTTACGAAACCCAGCATAAGGCTATTATGGTCGTGGAATACGAAGCGCGTGTAATGGGACATTTTGGAAAGCTGACTTAAGCTCATCAAAGTCTATTATGGTTGGGCCTTTAATTTGAGAAGTATGTATTTGGTTTACCGCGGGCTGTTGCATCACTCTATTTATTTTACTTTTAAATGCCAAAAATTTTATTGCATTGGGTTTTGATCTTAAGACTTAAGTTTGAGCGATCGACTTTGGCGCTAGTGCAGGTTTTGCACCTAATCTACAGTTAGAGTATCCGGCCTTCTTGAACGAAGTTGATGCTGCGCTGGATAGAGTGGCAGAAATGGACTTGTTCCTCCTAATGGGTGACTTCAATGCTCATGTGATTGGGAGGCACAGTGACCTAGATCAAAACAGGAACGAAGGAAACTTGTTGGCCTTTGGCTGTGTTTATTGCTTATCCATCATGAAAACCTTTTTCCACCCACAAAGACATTCTCAAATACACTTGGTACCAGCACAGTTTAAATCAGAGATCTTTGATTGATTTCTTTGTGGTACCATCGTGTGTTCAAAAAATGATTTGTGATGTTCGCGTTGTGAGAGGGTCTGAGCTGATCACCACAAAGTGTTGTGCAAATTGCTTTAGCGAAGAGATGGGAAATTCGCCTCTTTTCAGTGAGTCGACTCACACCGACTCTTTCACTTCACTGAGTCGACGCAAAAGATTGCTTCAAAAAAGTTGACCGTACTCCAAAAAACGAAAGAGTGAACCCAAATTGAATACCTCATGCACAAATGGTTTCAGTCATTCAAGCTACCCTTTTTTGCATGCCAGTCGATCAGGTATACGAGTCACGCAGTGCAAAAATGAGGCCAAAACAAAACCGAAACACACATCACAAATATACAACCCTACCATCCATCCAAACAGGTAGAGAGAAAGGCAAGAAAACATGTGTATCTGATGTTGATCACCTCCCGATCCCGACTCATTTCATGACATCGACATGACTGTGTGTTGCGCTTGCGATTGCGTTGCATACAGTGGCGTCGATGTGGCGTGTATTGACTCTTGTGTGGATCGACTCTAATGTGTGTATCGACTTTTGTGTGTATCAAAATCCTTTGGTATCAAATCGCTTCACTGAGTTGATACGACTTATTGAGGTGATTCGAATCTTTTGAACTGAGGGGCATCCGTTGACTCAGCAGATAGACTGGCACATTTGAATCGACTCACTCAGGTGTTTCCCATCTCTACTTTAGCGACAGTATTCCTTTGTGACCCGCATACGGATCTCAGTTTTTGTTGCACCCCTCATTTTCGCGGGTACAAGCTGCCGAAATAACGTTGACCCCAAAGACCTTAAGGGCTTATAATCAAGACCGGATTCTGAGTCGAATGAGCCATGTCCGTCCGTCCGTATGTCACCAAGTTTTAGGCCCTACATATTGAGCTAGAGCTCTGAAATTTTTTAGGTGATCTCTTTGTCATCCGAAACAATACAAATGCTAAAATTTTTCAAATTTTTCATAGACACGCCCTTAATCGGTCTAAATGTGCAACCACTTCCAGTGCTTTCAAAACTGTAAGACGTTGTGAAAAGCTAAGTCTTAGCTTAACATTTAGCATCTGCCAATGATTGTGAGACTTAAAAAAGAATTCATGATTCATGAATGGCAACGTGAAGGGAATGGAAAATAAAAATAACATCAATGGGAAATATAACAGGAATCGATAGAAGAATAGAAATTGAAAGGAAAATAGGAAAACGAATAGGGTATGATGCGGTCTGTTACATAGGCACTGTCGCATTTACCCACTGTTTTATTTATGCCTGTCTGGATCCAAGTCGTCTAATTTTTTGAGGACTATTCTGCATAGATACGGATGAATTTATCAATTGGTCCGTAATGGTTTAACCGCATAGTTAAATCACGTGAAATTGGTGATTGCCTGTTCACCTCACCTGTGCAAGAATTTTGCCCTCAAATCGTTCATGCAGAATAATAAAATGTCCGCTGTGCAGCTTGGTGGAGTCAAATATTGTCTTTATCCAGTGCCATATCCATTACAATTTGGTCCATGCAAATTGGTCGCCATCGTTCTATGGCGCTAGCCATGGCCTGTGCCTCAGGTCAATTGTAAACCCTTATAGCTATGTCTTGACTAACAGTCCAGCTTTCAAAATACTGCAAAAGGATCCGTGTGAAATTTCTCTTTGTTTTTAAGGGTTCTTCTACTTAAAATAAACAATGGCGTCTGAAAAGCTAAACACTATCGTTTGCAAATATTTAACGCTATGCGTATTTTAGGGTCACACCAAAACCAAACTTTAAAAACTCCATCATCGAAACTATGTGTCCAACAATTGGGTTCAAAATATGGTTTTTGTATCTCGCTCGACACTTCAAAATTCAAAATCGTATTCAGCGTAAAAATTATAAGTCAGATACTTACATATTCAGGTAAATCTCAGTTTTTTTTTTATTTCTCTTTTGTAGTTTGGATTTTAGTCAGGTATTTTGAACCAACGATAAAAATAAATTAGTAAATGAGTAATATAGAAAAAAAAAGTTTGGCATCATTTGTTTTTTTTAACGAATTTTTAAATATTTAAGTTTGACTTGAAATTTTCAAAAAACAGTATGAAATTTGATATAGTCAGTGCATACATTTTGTACATATACTACACGTCGCTACTTCCTTAAAAAAAAGATCAAGATCAAATGATTTAAAAGTATTATGAAAAATATAAGAGAAAAATGCTTTAAGCTAATATTGAGGAAACAACATTTATATAGCGTTGCTGAAATTTATACAAAGAAAAACAGATTTTGATAAAAACTATTCACAAATATACATTTTTGACACATTTATCATTCTTAAAATCTGATATTTGAATAAGAACAAAACTCAAATTTTATTTGATGATTTGTCTAACACATCGAGTCCTTGAACATAAGTCGGTTGAAACCGATGGAAATGAAGTCTTTCTTTTTTTGAAAAGTAATATTTAAAGCTAAACAATACTGAAACGTTTCCCATAATTGTTTTTCGATCAGAAGGATTTTATCGTCCATGATTTTTTTTTTTGTACAAACTCTTGTTTCAGATCACAATGGCTTCAACTGACTTATGCTAGCTTTACATTATACAAGGGGTACCATAAGAAAAACAGAAAAAGCACCTTTGATATATAGATTTAAGAGTGCTTTCTAATTTTTATATTATACAGAAAAATTTCATTTCATCTAGCTACGAGTATTTCTAAACATAAAAATTTAACGCGTTGATATTACATATTTTTATTTGTTTTAATTGGAAATCAAAGAAATAAATTTAAGTTTCCATTACGTAGTCTTCAATTCACTTAAAAATAAGCTAAATTTCTCGCTCACATGTTAATAATACATTTACGTACATAAGTTATAAACTTGTGTAGTATTTTTAAAATAGTAAGAATGAAACACGTGTCCTTCGCGCATCCCCTTTGGCTCTTCGAGCCATCCCGTACTGTCACATGCTGCCCTCCGTGCTGTTAGTCGAACCCTTTGAATCCATCATCACACCAGTACCACCTTCATCATCTTTAATAGCTCCTGATCCCGCTCGGCTAGTAAGACCGGTGAAGTCTAATTTGTACTAAAGAAAGGATTGAGAATTATTATTAAATGTGCATGATTTTCATTATATATTAGTTGAGTTAATGTGTGTACAAAAGGTTGCTTCCTTCTCTGCTTCTAAATCTAGGTAACTGGAGAAAAAGGACATGTAAGAATTGCTTTAAAGCTGACTTTCCTTAAAAAAATATAACTTACAACTTATTTTTTAAGTATGTAAATAGAAAACTCATAAGAAATAGAAAATTAAAATAGAAAACTCCGGTGTAACAGACATGCCTGACATGAGTCATAGGTGTCCTTAGAACCAGAAGCGGACTAACGTCAATTCCAAGCAGCTGATTGACAAGCTACTTGGGACTAGTGATACTCCTGGGGGATTTTTAAGGTCCATCATGGGGGTGGAACCATCCAAGGTTCATACGAAGGATTGAACAAACGAAACAAATAATTGTCTCAAACTAATAAGTACGTACAAAATTTCTTTAGGGTCGATATCACAGTGCCAGCTTAAGAATAGATTAAGTAAGGTGCTACATTTCACTCCTGCCTACAGTTTTCCATTACCCGCAAACTCCTTCAAAAACTGATTTGAACTTTTTTTTTTAAGATTTTAAGAAAATCGACTTCTGAAGATTATAATCTTTGTTGTTACATAAATTTTTTTTTATAATCAAAATAAAAGAAGGCGGTGGTGATTGGTCACCTAAGTTTTAAGAAAAACTTAGGTGACCAATCACCTAACAAAAAGAACAGAAAAATGCTTGTGAACTCGATCTTAAATTCTCAAATCGGGTTTGAAAAGTTCTTATGCTACCGTTTTCCGAAAATTCAAAGGTTTTTAGAGTGGCGGATGAAGAAGTAATGTGATAAAAACTGACAACATATCCCAACCTCAAGGCGGTTTTTGTTTGTCTAGGTTGGACTTTTGTTTTTGCATGGTAGTTTAGCAAAGCAAAAGAAACACAGGAAAATTAAATTGTCACTAATTTCTTTAAATTACAATCTAAACACAATTGTATAGATTTATTTGCACATTTAATACACTAATCTATTTTAAACAGAAAATAAACAGAAACAACATGCTAAAACAAGGGTCCACTTTATATGTTGCATTCTATTATTCAAAGATTCTGCTATTACTATATATACTATATAAGTGGCACTATATGTTCTTAAGTGCCACTTTCCCCGTCAAGTTTTTTGCCTTATCCCGAAAAATGTGATCCCGAAATTGTGTACAGGTAAAAAAAGACCGTCAAGTATGAAGACATACGCGGAGCGGTCCGTCGGCTATGGTTGAAGGTTATGGTCATCTATATTGCGCAGTTTGTGTAACATTGTATTTATTTATTAAAATTATTTCTGGATATATTGTTATGTGACGACAAGAAATAAAACAACACGCAGGAGTCACTGAATGCACCCATCGATTCACAAAACGAACATACCCAACTGTCATTCCAGTCATCTGACAGCAGCTGTCATATTCGATGTTCGAATTTCGATTTCCCCTCCAAGGAAATGGAGGAGGAGTACCAATGGAAAATTACCAATGGAAGTAAGGAGGAGTACCAATGGAAGTATGGAGCGTACTAGAAGGTGCTTAATTTTGTATAAATACACGGGTGACAGCCTCGTAGAGAACAGTTATATTTTAAACATTGACTTGTGAAAATCGGTTATAAAGTGAAAAGTGATTGAATTGAAATAAAGTGTTGAATTCTAAGTAGTAAAGTTGAGAACAGTGTGATTAGAATTTAAATAAGTTTTCTTTGATAAATAAAGTGTTTCATTGTGTAATTATAAAAGTGAAATTGAGTTTTATTCGACGAACCCCAGGCCGAAAACATTACAATTTTTTACAGTCTGTAATTTTGATGGAGCCTCTTTTTTCCCCATATACTTTTTTCATAGTGCTCTCTACTGTTCTTATACTGGGTGATTTTATATTGGGTTTCGTTACTCTAAAAAAGACTGGCAAAAAAGCTTTACCAGCCTTTACGAAAATAGAGGGAAGGACATAATCTTTCTTGGCCTTTTTTAGGATTTTTATAATTTAAGACCCATAATACAGCAATTTCGATTATTTTTAATTACCGTTAGACTTTTTGATCAATTTTACAACCACCTGTGCTAGCAATTGCCACTTTTCTCAAATTCTGTGGACATGGATTTCTGAGAAATCGGTAAAAATATGCAGTTTTTTATTTCGCTTGTTTGAATGGGCTTAAGAACTTAGGGTCGAAAACGGAAATTTTGAAACGTTTTTGATGCAGTTCGCTTGCCTTTTAAACATTACATAAAAATAAATAAATAAATAGAGCGGCGCAACAGCTCGAGGTGAACCAGGGCCAACTTCTCAACAATGTATGCTGGTGTGTTGATTTCTTTACATACAAGGGGACCTACAATTTTTTGCCGGATCCGAACGGCACTTTGAGAAGTTATTCAAGACAAATTCTCGGAGGTCTTGTCAGACCCTCGCGGAGGTGGGGACCATGAAAAAGAACAAGTTTTTTTTTCAGGTGACGATGGCATGATTCGAACCCAGACCTCCGGCGTAGTAAGCACACACACTAACCACTACGCCACGGCACCCCACATTTAAACATTACATGCTTCAGACAAATTTAAACAAGGTCGTCATAACCGTTAAGGATATCGAAATCTTTAAAAAATAGTTTTCGAAAATATTTTCACGTTTTTCAGTTAAATCTTCGAAGTTTTTGAATATTCGCAGTCTGCTATAGTTTTGCATAAAATTTGAGAAGATGGACTATGCCCGGTGTTAATTTAAAAATTATTCTGTATACCGTTTGGCAGATAGAGGAGGAGACATGCGTTCTTTTGACTTTTTTTAATTTTTTAAATTTCAAATCCATAAAACAAATATTTTGAAGTTTTTTCCAGTTCCCGTTAGACTTTTTTCCAATAGCACAATCACCAGCAGTAGCCTTGGATGTTTTTCTTTAATTCTATGGCCACGGGTTTTTGCGTAAACGGTAAAACAACTTCCTTTTTTATTTCGTTTTTTAAATAGGCTTTTAAAAACTTAGGTTAAAAACGGCAATTAAAAAAAATTTTTAACGCAACCTTCCTTCTTCTTGTAAGCTTTGTACTTTAATTGAATCTGAAAAAGATCGCCTATACCGTTAAGCTACTAGAAGACTTTAAAAAATTGGTATCGAAAATACTTTTATGTTTTTGAGTCAAAAAACACCGCTATAACTTTCCTTAAAATTTTGAATTATTTCTGATACGTGTGATTTTTTTCATAGAATTCCACCAAACAGAACCGGAGATGAGGGGGGGGGACACGTTTTTTCATGCACAGTTTAAAAAAATTCCTTAAACGCCATAAATATTGCGAGATAGTTTATGCCCAACTCTTAACAAAGGAAAGTAAAAATGCGTCTCCTTTTTGATTTTCAAATTTTTATAGTCTTAAATATTTAAAAGCTAAATTCTTTCGCTTAAGCCACTGCACATGCAGAAAATGCGAGACCACTATCGAAACGGGTGCCACGGTTTCCATTACTGAAGAAACCTTATTGTCCAGACTTCCTGCCTGCATAGCGCTAACTGAGGCTACAACCAAACGACAGCTACAAGAGGAGCAGAAAAAATAGACGGAGAGATGCGCCTAACTAGCAGGTTGACCTGCTCATATGCATTTTTGCTACCAGACGCATGTGACGAATGCATAATAGGAGTAGATTTTATGAAGGCACACGATGTAATTTAAAACCTTTTAATACAAGCCCAAAAGGTATCGAACTGACGAGATTCCTTTGGTGTACGAAAACGAGAAAGCCGCGCAGTGATTCTTCAAGCGATTATGAGAAGGGGTGAAGTTCTGCAGCCCCCTTCAAAGATAGTTTTTTTTTTTGACGAGTTTTGAGGATGATCCTGGGAACCACCAATTCTTCCCCATCAAACCAGATGGAAAAAAGGAATTTCGAAATAAGGTTATGTTATTTCCCAACCTCAGCTCAGCTCGGATACACTCAAACCAAAGGAGGTCTATAATGTTACCACTTTTGTTAGAACCAGAGTTACTACAGCGTGGACCTTACTGATGACGATTTTGGTGAAAAGATCTCTACAAATCTGTTCCGTATTAACGGTCGATTGTTTAGAAACATACCCTTAAAGGGTAATAAGAAATTCCAGCATAGTTTGAGGGCCAGTGAGGCTCTTTCCTAAAAAAATAGGGTACCTTGCCTGTTAGGCACCAAATAGGAATTTGCCTTGAGGATGGGAGGGATGGGGTTGTTATAAGTTGGAGGGAATAATTTGAGGTTGGGTTGGATAACCGCAACAACAAGGTAATGGGAGAGAAGTGAGAAAAGTAGTCCTTAATGAGAGGGGCAACCGATTTCGGTATAAGTTCGTACCTATTGCCTATTATCTTTTGAAGCTAGTACCACTATAATTGTTGGGGGTAACCTAAATCGGTATGAACCGTTGCCGGAGGAGAAATCTTAGCCGAGACGCTAATGTAGGGTAACCGTTTTCGGTGTAAACCATAACTTAAGGCGACTCGGATTAGAATTAACCTCGGGGGAATTGAAAGGTAGGGGTAATCGAAGCGGTACGAACTTTGTACCAAAATATACCAGTGTTCCCGTAAGGGCGAAGGAGTGTGAACTGAAAGGTGGCCAACCTTAACGGTATGAGCCCGTACCAGACTAGTCCTTTAGGGGAAAGGCCTTGGGTTGAGGGGGTGCAGCCAGGTTATGGAGCATTGGGTGTTTGCTGGAGGTGTTCTAAGAGTTTCCTTGTTCTAAGTTTATTTTACTGGTGGAATAAGGGACGGACTGTGTTGTGCACCATTTTGGTGTCTAACCAATTTCACCCGGAGCTTAAGTTCATCATTTCGATTAAGTCGACTCTTTCCCGCAAGGGCACTTCGCTTAGGTTAGGTGACGGGTTTGACGACCCCGTGGATCCTTTCTACTTTCTACTCTCATCCCTTATTCCTTCCCTTTCCATCCAACCGTTAGTGTACTCTAACCTTCAGGAGAAAAAATCCTTTTGCGACAAATGTATCAAGTCAACTTTCCTCAGGTAATGGAATGGCTTCGGCCAGATTTTCACGGATGGCTCCAAATCCGGACAGGGGTCTGGTGCTAAATTCTTTATGGAAAGCGACTCCACTACCCCTTAGGTAAATATGCGTCTATCTTCCAAGTGGAGATTTTCGCTGTCCTAATGGCTATGCGCTATATTGTGACTAACAGGTGGAGGGCAAGATGCATATGCGTTTGCAGTGACAGCCAAGCCGCTCTAAATGCTTTGCTCAACCCTTTTACCTCGTCCAAGATAGTACTCGAACTCAAGCATTCGTTGAACTAGGTCGGAAGACTAAATGCAGTGAATCTCGTTTGGGTTTTAGGTCACACTGGCATCCAGGGAAATGAGATCTCTGATGAGCTTGCTAAATTAGGCTCAGAAAAAGTTTTCTCAGGACCCGAAACTGCTTCAAACCTGTTGTATCTGTTGACACGTCTGCCATTGATACTTGGGTTTCTCGTTATCACAGGGCTCGTTGGCGTGACTGCAATGGGTGCAGTCAAACCAAACGACTACGACCGGACATCTGCTAGGGGTCAGCGTCTTTCCTTCCATCTCTCAGGAGAATCGATTGCAGACTTCCTGTAGGCGGCCTTACCGACCACCAAGCTTTTGCTAGACAATTGAATATGTTAGGCTTCAGCGAAACCACTACCTGTCCTGCCTGTGGATTAATGTCTTGCCATACCTTTGGCAAGACATTTATTTTAAACGCAGTATAATGTTGTTGGTGTTTGTATCGTTCTCACACAAATAAACGATTTGCAAAAGAAAGTGGCAACCTACTTCCGGAAAGTGCGTTCCCAGCCAGAAGGAAATTACTGTGTGACAACGCGGAAACCACTTGCTTTGTTACTAGCGACAAAACACTTCCATTTCATAAATACCTGCATGGCTAGAAATTCATCTTACCTATCGATCATGAGCTACTCGATAGTTGCATCAGATCAATCCTGAGGGGCAAGCAGTATGATAGATCGAACGATTGCAAACTCACGACTTCGAGGTACAGCATTGCCAGGGGTAGACTGCACGGCAACGTGGACGCACTATTTCAGGGACTGTAGAGCCCAGTTACAGATATTGTGTGCGAAAAGGACGAAGCTGTAGTAGGCTGGAGTATTGAGGATCTTTGTTATGCCCAACAAGAAGAACCTAGCATAGAATCAATCTATCTAGGAACTGAACGTAAGACAAGTCTCTGACAGAAGCCCTATCTTAAATGCATAGTGCAGAGGCACTCTCTCCACGTAAAAGATGGTGCTCTGCGGAAAAAATGGAAAATGTCAGTGTTAAGAAAATATAAGATGCAGCTTGTGGATGCCCACAGTAGAAATTGCAGTAGATTAAAAGTTCAGGATGGTCTATCTGGTGGGCACTTGGGAAGCAACAAGCTAAGTGCAAGAAAAAACTAGTGGGAGGGTTACAATCCGCCTAGGCGAATCGTTGGATACCCCATCCCAATTGACCACTGTCAAGCTCCAAAATGCGTCAAAACAAATCTTGGTTGTTAAACTTCAGTAAAGTTAATAGAACTTTAATTGTGTTAAGAATTTGTCAGTTAAGAATCTTCTTTCTTAAAAAAGGGGCGTGGCATCAACCCCTTTTCAATAACATAATTTTTTTTATCATATTTTTTATCAGTTTTATATCAAAAATTTGATTTTTTACTTAAAAACGCCCCCAAAAGTGGACGTGGCAAAAGTTTGTTTATTTGAGTTGATAGCTCACGCATATATCTGAACATATAGTGCAAGTTTTTTGGATTTAAAGCAAATATATCAAATAAAAGCCGTTTATTAGAATGTATATTAAATATGACCACGCCTACAAGGGGGCGGTTTTTTAAATGCCAATCACAATACACTTAAGCAAGGATATTGCATACCAAATTTCAGCTTTCTACGACAACTTTGATTTTTCATGCTATTATGTAAAGTGGGCGTGTCAGTGGTCGGATTTCAAAATGTTTTACATTTGAACTGCTTTGGGACCTACAAAGAACAGATATCAAGTCTCAAGTTCCTAGCTCAAAATTTAAGGCCTAAAAACTACCGACAGGCGGACGGACGGACATGGCTCATTCGACTTACAGTTCGGTCTCGATCATATGACTTTAAGGTCTTGGAAGTCGTGATTATTTCTCTATGTTACAAACTTTGAATCAACCTTAATATACCTCCTATCCTATGGGATGGGGTTTAGATAAATATCGATTGAGGCACACGTCAATAAAAACAAGGCTATGGGTTGGTCGAAAACTGAAACACAGGTAGCTCGAAATCGCTACCATATCGTGAAAGTCCCAAGACCCAAAAATTATTATTATTCAAACGTATAACATTTTTAAATTTATATTTTTGCATAACACTTATATGTGTTTTGGAATAGGCTCCCCTGCAGCTCCCTGCTTATTTTTTCACTTTCCTTTACGCTTCGGGACTTTAGTTTTAGGGATTTTAGATTTGTTAGGTTTGTAGGCTTTCGAGCTTTCGGGTTTTTGTGTTTTCGGGACTATTTCCGATTACCTATGAGGCTTATTTATATCCATACTTTGTTTGTGTGGAGTTTTCCGGTTATGAATTGAGGGAGTATATATTAAAAAGTGTTAAGATAAAATGCAAAGACCTAAAACATAGCGTTAACATAGACATAAACATAAATCAAACCGAGGTAACTTAAGCTGAATTAACATTTAACAAGTAGTTAAAAACTACTGCGATTTTGTATTTTAAGCTTGTTTTCTTGTAAAGTTTAATGACAACAGAAAAAACAACTCACATGCTTAACATTTGCCATTAAGCCTGCGTCCATTAAGCTAAGCATTTGAATTTGTTTACTTTGGGGTTGTATATAATTAGATGTCAATAGTTGTCAATTTAGCTCTTCCTAGTTGTCATTAGTTGCTGAAGCGCACTTAAGCAGTTTCAACAATAATAAAAATAAACAAAATTCAAAAACAACTTACATCGCTAAGGAAGTGTTATGCAACGAGCGTCGCATATTATCGTGTTATGTTTTAATATTTTGATCGTGTTGTGTTTTTCCATGGAATGGACCGAACAAAACGTGGCCTCTGGAATAGAAGAATTGACTTCCTCAGCCCCTTGCGTAGCAACAATCCATCAAGCGGTTTTAGATAAATTTTTAGCGACTAATTGTGTTTTTCTATTAAAATATAGCAAGCACTTTCCAATGCCAAAATTTTTATCAAAAAAGTCAAACTTTAGGGTTCAAATATTTGCTTAGCTCGAATACTTTTGATTTAGTAGATTTCTTTTTAAATAAAAATAATTTTTGAGGTCAAAAAGTTTTTCAAAGCAAAAAAAGTGCTTCTAAAAATGCGAAAGGCCACTCTACTTATAAGGCACTTTTGAGAATTTTAGAATGTACCAAGTAGCTTGAATGGATTTTCAAAGGGGCAAGTGTCAAAAATGCTCCGATGTCAAATTTGCTCTCAAAGCAAGTCTACTTCTATTATATCCGTGGTCCAAATAAACGTTGTATAATTTCTTTCTTTCGGAGAGGAACAAATTCCATGCTGATGAAAAAAAATTATGGCTTACATTACTACAAATCCATTAATGTGTCAATAAAAAGTCAAAAAGCAAAATTAAGGATGGTTTTTAGCAAAAATTATTATGCATAAAGCTATTTCTCAACCTCTCTCTGTTCTACCAATATCTCCTTAAGCAGCTCCTAGATCTAATTAGTAACGAGCGTTAGAGTTAAAGCTTTGCCTTGCTTCTAGTTTATAGCTTACATTTTTACTGCTAACTAAAAGTTATTTGTTCTAGTACTTTTTGCTTAAACACATCTATTCAACAAGTCGTGTCAAAAATAATAAAGAAAACGATATTTTCACAACAAAACAACTTAATACATGAAAGAATTTTTTTATCATAAAACGAAAAAAGTACTGCAAATTCATAAGTTTCACTTAAATTTTACAAACAATCAATAAAAATTAAAGATCCTTTGGTACTAAATTAACTATTGAATTGACACGACTTTGTGAATAGATAAAAAGTATTTTTGTAACTTACCTTATTGGCACACTCTAAGCATTCTGCCACAACTTTATTTATCACGTTTAAAAGATTTTTTGTCTCTCGCATAACATGATCAACCTTTACAAATGTTGCTGCTCGTCCAACTGTGTGATCTTTAACAGTGAACTGCAGTGACTGAACGTATGTTGGAACTTTGTCTAAATGATCAAGAAGCTCCTTTTTATTTTGTCCAGCAGGAACCTTAAAAGAAATTGTAGAAACAGAGAAAAATGTCAGATGCTTAAGAAATAAGTTTCTAGCTTATGTGTATTATGTTAACATATTCCAAAATTGACAGAAGATGACCATTTTCAAAGAAACAACACTGTTATATGACCTGGAATGACTTTTTAAATACTGACAGAATACTGACAGATGACTCATGCATTGTCATTGAGTGCATTTGCCTAGCGGTCAAATTTGGAATATATTAAGACCATGACATTTTAACAGCCCGCCATGGCTGCCATCACATTTTTCAAATTAGTTCGAAACTTATTTGTTCATTAAAGATATTCTCCTTTAAAAATAAGATAACCTAATTAACTCACAAATTAGTTTAATTAGTTACAGGTGAAAAGGCAAATTTATTAATCGAAGATTACATGAAAAGCTTTTGGGTTTAACAGTTCGTTAACTTTTGACGTTTGCCTTTAAAACAATAGGTCTTGACATATTAGCTTGTTCCCTTAATTTCAATCCAATTTTGGGCAGATTTTCTTATTTTATGGATTGGGGCTGAAGATTTCTCAAAGCGTACCTCTCTCAAATTGCGAGAAAGTATGGAAACGATTCGTACATACATAAAAACTGCCCTTATTTTAAACGTCAAAGCCAAGAGTGATGAAAAACGAAAAAGTTATAGTGTTTGATAAAATCAAGATGCCAAAAAAGAATTTAAGGCATTATTTTTGTCTGCAGCAATAAGTTCAATGATTTTGTTAATAACGGGTTTTTTTTGATAGAAGTTGATAAAAATAGTTCGTTAACATTCGTAACATTTGAAGGTATGTTTCATTAGTCGCTTAAGCTGACACATAAATGTCAGTTGCTGTCATCGCAGTGACAGTTGTGCCCATTGTCACTGCCATGACACATTCATAATTCTTAGCGAAGAAATTTCTTTTGGCTTAATTTCGTAAGATTTGAACTGTCAAATTGGCTCTTTCTCTCCTTCTCAAATTTAAGAAGAAATCAAATCCACAAGAGGATTTGTCGTAGCAAAGGGTATTTTTCGTAGGTTTTTTAATTTTTGTAGTAAAGAACATGTACGGGGACAAATCTACGTTCTTAAGGCTTCCAGACAGGAGAAAATGCTGAAGACCAGGCAATAAACTAAACTACCATGATTATGAGCTAAAAAGGTTGATAGATAAGAAATAAAGACCGATAACAATTAATCTAGATAAAATTTGTAGATATATTCGGTCTGCTAATAAAAAGTTAAAGAATGGTAGGCATACTCTAGAAGTCTCTGGAAGCTTAATAAAAAATTATAAAATCACCAGTGCATTTTTGGGACTTGACACAAAAGCATGAAAAATGTGTAAATTGGTTTTGCGACTTCATAAGATTTTTACTTTTCCATACTATTTATACCAGCAAAAATCATCATATTTTTCTCCGTACTTTGTTCCAATTAGTTCATCATCGTCATTCTCGAAATGCCGCTTATCCTTTAAAAGGGTCGCGGAGAGAGGGTGGCTAAATGGTCCTTCCACCTCTCTCGATCCTCCGCCACCAACTCAAGAGACTCCGGCGCAATCCCCCCGACTCAGAGAGGTTCTTTACCTGATCCCACCACCTGTTTCTTGGTCTACCAGGGGGGCGACGCGCTCTCATCTCTGCTAGCATGACCTGTCTAGGAAGTCTGTCAGAGGGCATGCGAACAACGTGTCCAAACCATCGAAGAATCGATTGCTCCACTCGGAGAAGTAGCTGCTAAACATTAAGATTCCTACGAATACTGACGTTTCTCACTCTGTCCCTTAGAGTAACCCCAGCAACGCATCTCAGGAATCTCATTTCGGCAGCTTGTACCCGAAATAAAAAAATTCTAAAACTCTACAAATCGACCCCAATTAATTCTCGCCACCAATTCGAGAGCTCTAGAGGCAATCACTAGGAGGGTCCAAAACCTGGTGCAACCTGCAACCAGCTGTTTCTAAGCCTACAAGAAGGGCTGTCATTTCTTGTGCTCTAACCTAAGATTAAGCTACAATTTTATGCAGATTCCGAACGGCGAATTAAGAGTGAGACAAAAATGATACTATTGGAGGGTTGTTTGAAAAACCCTCGCAGTGAGTATCCATGAAAAAACTTTTATTTCACTGGTCGGTATTCGAACCCGGGACATCGTGCACAATATCCAACGCTCTGACCCCTGCAGCATGGCGCCCACATCAGTATTTCACCACAGAGATCTTATTTCAGTAGCTTTAAATTTCGTTTTTAATTAATTCTTTTGGTTGATTCCCAAATTTTAAAAGCCGTGAGGGAGGCCCTTACAAGAAACGGAGATCTTTGCTTTAACTGAAGCTCAGGTTTTTTGATGACCACTTGGCAAAACCTACAAGAAAGTTCAGCATAACTCCTCGCATCATATACGGAAAGTGACTCTGAGATATCTCAACAAATTGTTCACGGGAACGTTTCAGACCAAGACAAAACTGACGATAGCCGTACGTCAAAGGCCAGCTTCAATATGCTCAACAATCTTTAAAAGGATCAAACCTTTACTCTGTGAGTTACCATGGGGCGAATTTCTTGTTCATTTGTCAAAAATCTAGACAAACGTGTCCTAATTATAATGAATCTAGGCTGCTATTAGTGGAAATAAATACTTACTAGTGAGAGGATACGCCCACGATCTAGAAAATATTGTCAGTGGAAATTTCGCGAGTAATGCAATTTCTGTAGTTCAGAAATGGTGTAACAAAGAAGGTCTCTAAGGCGGTTATTGTCCCTTTTACGAAACACTGTATAGTGAAGCTATAGATTTCTCAAGGGAAGCGAAATACCTCTTGGAATAGTTCTTGATAGAAAATTTAATGGAACCCACACAGATAGAACGCACTGTAAACAGAGGCTCCAGATCCTTGTGGATTTCAGGTCGAATCTGCGGCAACAATTATTGAGGTCTAAGGCCCCGGATTACTTGCTATACACGCTCGTCGTTAGGCAAGAAATGGTTTGAGCTTATCTAGTATACAGATGGCTCGTAATTGGAGACAGATACCAGGTCGGGTTTTCATGAATGCCTGCCCCACGCGGACTACTCAGTTATCCTTGACAAAAACTTATATTCAATACGTATATTCAGCAATATTCAACTCCTCGGACGCCAAGCAGCTCTCAAGGCGCTTGATTTAATCATTCTTCACTGGAATCCAGCCCAAAGTGACTTTAAGGGCAACCAGTAAGCAGACTCGCTTCCTAAAGTCCGAGCAACTTCACCAATCAGAGGACTTGACCCATTCCGTACAGTCAGTAAAAGACTCTTCAAGAACTCGATTAAAAACCTAGCTAGAACCGAATCCAACGAGGTCTGACTTGACACGCCTGGCCAGCATTGTTCCAAATAATTTTTTCTCCCCCACGAGGTCTAATACCCTGACCAACCTGGGCAGGAATAATTCAAAAATCCTCACTCGAATTTTGAGCGGGGATTGCAATCTAAAAAAACCTCTGTATTGCATCGGCCTTTTACCAGACACCACATGCAGACTTTGTCTAGAGAGAGGTGAGTTCCCTTTACACAGAAATATTCTTCCACAGATGAAGATATCCTTGGCGAAGAAATTATTCCTTCGGCAAACCTACCCGATATCCCTCCAGAAAAGATCCTTGTCTTCCCGACTGGATCCTGAGTAAAAAGAAGGCTCTAGACCAGAGCCCCAGGAAGGCTGTCCTGGGCAAACAATCTAATCTTGTCTAAAAATCTACTGGTGACAATCTTTTAGTTATAGCAGCTTCCTTAGTTATAAAATACCTGAGGAAACTGCTTCTTGAAGAACATGCCTGAACTCTCAAATGAACCACTTCAACTTGTTTTTCCACATTTTGTTAAACTATCGATATTGCTAAAGGAGCTTTACAAGGTGTAAGAAGAAAATGGATTCATCCAAACAACAACATATATTGGCCCTACAAAGCATCAGAGTGGGTTTGGACAGAACAAAGTATTATAAGGCGAGGAGCATTTTATTTTTATCGACCTAACCAACTTTTGGGCTAAAAAATATTCTCTCCAATATAAGAATAAATTTTTTATTGCATGGATTACATGAAGAATTTCTCAATACTCTGCCTGTCAAGTATGCAGACTACACATTATTTCAATCTTAAGGGTCCACCCCGATAATTAGAAAAAAATCTGAACAACAAAAACATAGATTAAAAAAAACTCGAAATAAAAATCTCGGATGGATTTCGAGATTCGCATCCTGTTTATGTGAAAAAGAAATTTTTGATTAATCGAATATGTATGGGGACAGGCTTCCCTCTGAAACCTCCTCCTTGGGTACTCTACAGGAGTGGGGGTAACTACCGCCAAGTTGAATGCAAGCCTACCAAACTTAGCTCACTAATTTTAAGAATCTCGAATAAAATAATATGTTCTAGATTCTATATGAAAAATCGTCTTTTGAAATTTTATTTTTTCTATTTTTATTTGCCATTAGAGATTTTGAGTATTTGGGACTTTTGAAACCGATTATCGATATTTTTCCCATCCTTGATTGTTGACATTTTGACAAATTGAACATAAGCATAGGGTGATCCATAAATTTATTTAAGTGCACTGCAGGACCTGCATATTTATTTACAATTTCTTATTAGCACGATATTTTTAATACAATAACAGCTTTAGAATTCTTACACAAGCTGATGTGTTAACGATCTCATACGTAAATTGCGTACATATACCTACATAAATTCACACAGAAAAACCCGCCACGAAATGTGTTTTAAAACAAAACCACCACCTACCAGCGCAAGATTTTTCTATTGAAAGATAAAACAAAAGCCATTGATTCGCGCAATTTTGCCTTGCCTCTTCATTCAACCGAAACAAACAATGACATATTTCGAAGAATACCTGGAAAAAGTTTTAGCATTGTTTTTAAAAACATAAAACACCCCCAAGGATATTCACTCAATGTAGAAAGTTTCAATGACATTCGATGCTAGCACACAACATGAATGAGTTTTGTGTTTATCGACTTTAGGTGGATGTTTACCTGTATTTGTTTCATTTGGTTGCATCTCCATAGGTGCTTTTGTGTCAACTGCTTAGTGAAAGTCGTTGTTCCTTGAACAATCAACAGAACAATCTAAAATTAAAAGCTTCTTTGTCGGTACTCTTATCTCATAGTTAGAATATTTGATTCCTTTGATTATTAAATGAAAGAAGAAGTTCCTTTTTACACCTTGGTTTCGGTGGCGTATACGTAACATATTTTTCAATGTCAAAATTAATTCTATTTTATAGTATTTTCAGTTTGATGTACGTAAATATTTAGGGATATATTAATTACAGACAACTCGCGCAACACAATTGCATATATGTTGTCAAATAATCAAAAAATAGAGCGCTTATCAATTGACGATTGAAAAAGTGAGAATGCGATATCTGGTGATCAAATTTAGAATATGTGAAGACCTATAGCTGTCAACACAGACGTCAAGGTTGACAAGCTTAATTGCCTTCGATGAATGAATTTGCGTATTTCCGTGTAAAGCCGCGTTGTCACAAGCAACGTAAAACAGGAACAGAAACAGAATCCCATACATTAGAAACTGAAACCTCAATTCGCTGAATGCTTTTTGCGTTGCTAATGTATGAAATTCTGTTTCTGTTTCTGTTCCTGTTCCTTGTGACACCGCGGCTTAAGTTATCAATCTGATTTGTGAATAAAATATTTTGCCCTTTTACAAAAAGCAAATTAGAAGGAAAATATTGTTCGTAGACACGTAATTTTCGTACTCGTTTGACAAATGGGATGACAACAACAGCCAGCTGTTGACGTGTATAGGTCTTTACGTATTCCAAAATTGACCGTCCGAAGGGGTAAGTCCTCAAATACAAAAGAACAGAAAATGATTTTGAATAGAGAAAAATAATTTTTGTTGTTATTTAAGGCTTGTTACATGAGTATAGGATATTTTAGTCCTATGTAAGTCAGGAATATACAAAGACCTTATTTTAATTTTCGCACACTCACGAGTTTATGACTACTCCTATAAGAGAAACGAGGTATTGGCGCATTTTAATTTTGATCTATAGAGGACTCTTACTACGACTGCAAAAACCGCATTCCACTTCTCACCTCCTTGAAGTTCTCAAGGGTAAACTCATGATTACTCCTTGTAAGTGTATGACGCCTGAATTCTTTAAGGCGTGGGATACCGGATATAGCTTGCTTTTAAATTTTAGCAATATTTGTAAGTCAGAAAACATTGACGATTCAAGTCTCGCTATGTAAGGTTCTCCTACAAGTTTTATCGCTCGTTTCTGGATCCTCTCAAGTAAATGCAGAGATGCTCCTTATGCACCTGGCCCAGACATGACTTTGTAGATGTTGGCTAGATCCAATGGCCCAAGGACATAAAGGACTTTTTGTGCTGCTTTGGGAATTATCGGCATGTCGCATGTCTCTTTGCGACTTCAAATAAGGGCTCATTCCAACAAAGAACGTCAGTCATACACATACCGAGAGGAGAAAGCTTTTCAGATTCTGCTATGTATGTGTCATTCATAGATAAAGGTTGAAGACTTTTGTTTCGCTTATGCATGGCAGTAGACAGCACTGGTTTGAAAATGCATCAAATTCGAGTCTGTTCGAAATGTTTAAAAGGCTGCCCACTTTAAATGCGATGTTAACATCGGAATTAAGGGAGTTTAAAATACGTAGACTTGGCATTTGGAAATCCAATGGGCTGGGATATCTTTCAAGGAATGACTTTAAAGAACTAAGAATTCTGTCATTAGCAAAATTGATTATTGTGTTGTATATGGAGGAAAAAAGATTCTTTATAAAGATCAGGAAGAGTGTTGGATATTAGATTTGAAGTCGAAAACGTTCCTGAAAGAAGGCTTTAATGTATTCCATTTTATCAAATAAAAACAATCTTTTTGATAAAAGAGTTTGATCTCATCTCAAACAGTCTTACTTTCACGACTGCGGAAGCCGTACTGCCGGGTACATAGAAGATTCCGCGATGCAAAATACTTCGTTAGGTGGACAAGCTGGACAAGCGGATTTGGTACATTAAGATTTTTAAGAAGGAACTTCAGCTAGCACTGGGATAAAGGTAAACGTGAGAAAATTGGAAGTGATGGTTGTTTCACAAACCCCTGTGCAGTGTACCCTGCACACAATGAAGCCCCATTGAAACAGGTAGGGAAGCTTAAATATCTTGGAGTCTTTTCCAAAAATTGGGAGGAATGATATTAAGTTTGTAGGATTGGAGGAGCTGGATTCGTAAAGCTGGAGTTATAGTAAAGGAACTGCGCCAGCCAGTTATCAGGAAAGCTGAGGTTATAGTGAAAGCAAAATCTCATTTTTTTTCAATGTTCGTTGTCTCTGACCCTCATTTATGGCCATGAAATTAAGGTAATGACCGAGAGAATTAGATCGCGGGTCAAGCTGCCGAAATGAAATTTCTGAGTTGCATTGCTGGTGTTACTCTTAGTAGGGCCAGTTTTCAATGCGAGATCATCCGAGTTTCCGAGTTTAACTAAGATTGATTCCAGAAATAAATTTTTCAGTGAATATTGATCCGGGACTAATCGCGCCTGAGCTCGCCAAATTTAGTGAATTAATCCCGGATCAACTCTGGTGAACAGTATGACCTTCATTAATATTTTTCTGATGGTTTTCTGTGTGAAATAACATTGGCTTTGCGTGTTTCTGTCAAAAATGACACCTAGAAATGACTCGAACTACTTTTCCTGTGTTTTTCTATGTGAAGGAGAACTGGGAGATTCAATAATTTTGAGAGTCTACTACTTTTTATTTTGACAACTTTCCTGACGGAATAAACTCTGCACTGAAAAACTTCTCGCTGAGTTAACTCTAGATTCATTTAATTTGGGATTAGTTGATCTTGGCATGGCTTAACTCGGCACTGAAAAACCAGGCCCTTAGAGATTGAGCTAAAAAGAGAAACGTCAGTGTTGGTAGGAAAATTAATGAGCAGCTACTTCCCCGAATGGAACGATGAATTCTTCGATGTTTAGGACACATTGTTCACGTGGCTCCCGATATGCTTTCTAGACAGGTCATGCTCACCGAGATGCGAGAGCGTCGCCTTCCTGGTAGACAAAAAAACGCGTGGGATCAGGATCATATTCACACTCGCTCCGTGATCCTTTCAGAAGCATAAGCGGAACAAGAAAATGATAAGATTACATTTTTGAGAGCTCCTACGATTGTACGAGTGCAAAAATTGACCCATAGAGTGCTCGACGCGCGACAATACACGCTTGGAGCTGGTAGCAAAGTATAAAGCACATACATACATATATGTACATCAATATGCCTGGATATTTCAGAAGCTTTTCATTATTGTCATAAGGCTTATGTTAAAATCAAACTTGATAGCTTTGCGCCGTTATCAAGCCACACAACCACATAAAACAAGAAACAGCGCATGTTCTTCTTCAGCCAAAGGCTGTCAAACAAACACGTCAATTGTCACTTTCGACAAATTTTCAACTCAGATGTGGTTCACCTTGTTTGCTAAAATGACGTAAATCAGGAGTGCCCAAAATATTAAATGGGAAAAAATATTAAGAAACATAAAATCTCGAAAAATAATAAAATCTAGAACGCAAATTTTTTTTTCGAGAATTTAACTCAAAATTATTTGCATGTACCCAAACTTGTACCTACCCCAAATCATATAGTGTGCCCAAGCAGGAGGATTTCATGGAGTCATTGTGACCCTTATAGATAATAATCATTTAATCTAATTTTTTTTTTGTCATTTTAGATTTTTGTTTCTAGATATCGTCCCGTTGTCAACTGTCACATTTTTCGGTTTTTACAGGTATTCACGTATTCTTTATTGTCCCCCACGTACAAGTGTAATGAATTGATATCATAATCCGTCCCTCATAATGAGAAAATCTGTTAAAGTTAACCAATTTACGAACAAGCGGAAAAAGAATAGTATTAATTTGACTCGAGCCCTCTTTTTCTGTCATTTTGACTGTCAAAAGAGAGTGCAAATGATATTTTCCAAGAGCGAAAAAATATTTTGGTTGTAAAAACCCCAATTGAAACTGTTTGTGACAGATCCGTCACACGTGAACAGTTTCAGTTTCCTTTTTCGATACTCAAAAGGGTACGAAAAGGGTTGAATGGGACTCAAAACAAGGTTTATGAATAGGATGAATGGACTTTATGACGGGATTTATTTCAATAGCTTGTCATTTGAATGGTTACACTTGAGATAAAATACTATGTCTCCACCGGCCGTAAAACTGCAAGAGATGATGAAAAATAAGTCACCAGACAAACATAATTTGATTTGAAAGCACTCTTTTTCTGTCATTTTGGCTCTCAAAAAAAAGTGAAGATGACATTTTCACAGAGCAAAAATAATTCCGCTGTAAAAATTCCAGTAGAAAACGTATTTTCGACAGATCTGTCATACGTGAACAGTTTCAGTTTCCCTTTTCGAGAGTTGAATGTGGCATAAAAAAGGTTTGGGAATAGGACGAAATAGGGGAGGAGAATGAGGCGATTTATTTTTAATCGCTAGCTGAAATGATTTAAATTTCTAAGGAAAATCTCGAGATTTCAGGGAAATTGGTTGATGAATTATGTTAGTCGCGGATTAGTGTCTGGTGAAGACATGATGTTAATTTTTTTTCGCTTGTTGAGAGGAGACATGGTATAAAGTAGATTCTCAGAAGATGTAAAGGTTTGACAGAAAGATTCACTGAAGAAGAAGATTTCATAGTAACCCTTCTTCCGACAGGTTCCTATACTGTTGTATTCGCAAGTACCTTTTTGTAAAAGGTTAAAGAGTTTGATAAATTATAAACTTCAAAATATATGCTTCTAGGTAATACTGAATGTGCCATACGAGTATTTATGAAATAATTTTGTTCTCGAATGAAAATATTCACTTACTTGATATGAAAATTGTCGCACAACTTTGTATAAGCGGTTTGCTTCTTCAGCGAAGTATTCAGCTTGGGTAAATAAGTCTTGTGTGGTCCTTAAATTACCATTACCCTTTGTAAACTGATACATTGAATATGCCATGGAGGACATATTCTTTGCCCTCTTCACAATATCATTATTCTCTATCAGTTCACTGTTCCATTTGTCGTCTTCTGCATTCACTTCATTCGTAGCCACCTTGTCCTCGGTTTCTATTTTATGGTCTTCCTTTTCTTCTAGCTTAACGGGCTTAAGAGATTTAACAGTAGTTGTTGTACCATGTTTCTGAAAGAGAGAAAAACACTAAGTAAAGAAAGAACATCCGTATTGAACAATAGACTCACTCCGGGTCCTGGAAGACTTGTATATTCTTGGCGAGTGGGTTGCTTCTGCGCGTGGCACATTTCTATAATCTGTCTGGATATGAAGATTGTATCGTTTGCAATGCACTCCCAGTTCTCAATGAAAACATTAAGGTTCTCCAAAGAGATCTTACACGTAGGATAGGCAGATAAAATCTTGGCTGCGTTCAAAACTTGCGGGCTATATATACGAAGATTAATTTCGGTGAACTTAGCTTGGATCTTAAGGGTTTCGGTCAAAGCAATATGCTGCAATAGTTTACACACATCCAAAACATAATCACAATAGTCATGGAATCGATCGGCCTGCTCCTGCATGCGGTCCAATTCTTGATTTAAAGCTATTGACTTAAAGCTATTTATAATGTCTATTATAATCTTAATTTTCTTAGTAAAATCAGTTACTTGATCAAATACTGATAAAGTCAATTGTTCGGAAAGATCGTTTACTGCTACTTGGATATTGTCTAATGAGGTATCTAAGTCATAATGTATACTGTCCGGATATTGTTCTATGTTGATGGCTATCCTTGCGCACTGATTGAGTTCCAATTTACACTGATTGCATAGAAGCAGAATATGCTCGCGATTCTCGTGACTCGTGTAAGCCGAGTCAGTGAAATCTTGAGTCTTTTCGATTATTTTATCTAGCGCTAGCAATAGCTGTTGCCTAAAGCTGGGGTTAAATATTGATGACTCGTGATTGATGTGTTCCAATGAGTAGTCGGCATTGCAATCGATGTTTTCACAAATCGGCCCTGGACCTGATCTACTGACATGGGTGACACTCTGGTTCAGCAACTGCTTCGTGCCGGCGTTTAATACTTCACAATTTTTTTTATGATGCTTATCGTAATGGGATCTACATATTTGTAATAATCTTAAGAAGCTCACAACAGCCGAATGCGCGGTATTGGTATCGGCCTCCCAGACTCTGTTCGGCCTGTTTGGGGAAAATCTCAGCGACATGCATTCGTTAACACTGTCCTTCACAACGAAATGGATCAGGTCGATCGCACTTCTCATGTGACAAAATACTGTATCACGGTTTTCCTTAGCGATCGGGCATTCCAAGTGTCGGAGACAAGTCTTCGAGGAGGTAAATAACAGCGTTGTGGAACGCTCGAGTACCTGTCTTGCTGCTGACATCTGCGCACGTCGACGTTCTTCTTTCAGGTCGTTTTGACGTTTTCCTGTAACATGAGCCAGCTCAACCATTTCGGCTCCGAAGATCGAAAATGCCGTTACGAACTCTGTAAAATTCCCCACCGACTGAAGTCTGCCCAGTGAATGAGTAACCTTATCCTTAGTCAGCAGCAATTTTTTCACTAGAACAATGTCCGCCAGCAGGAGGACCCTTGTAACAGATCCTAAGAGTGATCGTGTTGCATGGATCATTGCACTTCTATCACCAAGTGGATCATCTGGCAGAGGATACTTCAATGGGTCCTCTGCGGCTGTTTCACACAAACGTTCGATTGTTGTTGCTGTAAATGAGGAAAATGTTGAAATTTAAGGAATATAGTCGTTTTAAGTCGGCGGAGGTAACAAATTTATAAGTGGCTAACTATTTAGCAGTTATCTACATAAGACACTGCCAAATGTCCCATCTAAAAAGTTTTTATTGTAGTGACTCTGGCACAATTAAATGTGGCAGCATTTTAAAGTAACAAAATAAGAAATGCAAATGTGGAAGCACCACTCTATTAATTTTGCATAATTATGACACCATTTTTTTATTTTTGCGATCTGTCAATCAATCAATGTCAAGCTCTGAAGGCTATCTTAGCTATTAGCAATCGATTGTCGTGGTGTAAGCTGATTGTGTGCTTTTCTCACGCATAAATCTACCAGCCTTTTCTTGTAAAACAACAAGCGTTTGATGAATAAATTCATCCAGCTCTGAGCTTAGAAACTACTATGGCGTGCCAAAAAATTTAGTCGTGGCTCTAGAATTCTTACTTCTTTATGGTCCTATCCGTAGCTTGACGGCCATAGTTAAGAAAAAGGCGGAAGGTAAATCCAACGATTGTAACCTCTAAATGTTTAAAAAAGGTGTTCATCAACAATGTGAAGAACCCATTGGTGCGTTCACCTTATGGCGCTACCTACAGGCAAAAGAAGCAACCGGAAAGGCGCTTTTGATCTATAAAAACTGACTCAAAAGCAAAACGCATTCTACTAGGCTCTCAGCAAGTGATTGAGACCGAATAATTTTTCGAATTCAAAAAGCATCGGTTGAACAGCTTAAGCAAAACAGTTTTACTCTCTGATGGTCATTTCCTTTAGCGCTGAGGGCGCTCTTCAGCCGTATCGGGGCTTTCTTCCGAACAGTCAAACACGTTTTTCTTGTACTTGCTATATAAAAAAATTCATTGTAAAACAAAAGCTACAAGGGAGACGAATGACATTTATCCAATTTTATACTTGCACTAGTGTGATTGTGTGCGTGACTCTGGTTATGATTCTGGATTCACGGCCACAAGTAAATTAATCGAAGAGGAACAGTCAAACGAGTACCAAGCAAACGGTTTCAGGAGATTCCAGAATGTTTCCAGACGCTTCCAGACGACCAACCGAAAAGGCCATTAGAGTTCGTTCTGTTTCATTAAAAATAATATTATAAAGGACTATAATGACTATGTCTCCACCGACAATAAAACGACGATTAAGAGGGAGTAGATTAAAAAGAATTCCCAGAGTGGCTCCACCGGTAAAATAACAGATTAATTTGACATGAGCGCTCTTTTCCTGAAAAATTCACCATTTTGGCTCTCAAAAGAGAGTGGCGGGGTCATCTACCCACAAGAGAAAAAAGATTTCTGTTGTGAAAACCCATTAGAAATCGTATTTGTGACAGATTTGGGATACGTGGACAGTTTCAGTCTCCTTTTTCGGTTTTCAAATTATTATTTTGGAAAATTAAAATTAAAGAAATAATTCTCTTTGGACCATTCAACTAAACTAAAAAGATTATGTGAAACACATTTTATTCAGTGAATCTTTGGTTGATTCAAGTCAAGTCGTAAGGAAAAGGCTTGATAGGCTCCCTCTGGAGTGGACACAAGAATATTTAATTTCTTCAAAATTCATCATTTTTTAAAATTCTTTCCACAAAAAAACCAAAAAGAATTAGTATTTTGCAAAAAAAGAGTATTATCGATCAAATTACCTGCTGATCGGGCTTCATTGCAAGCCTCGTGCATATCCGTTCTTATTTCCGAATTATTTTCAGCTATAGACTCGCCAACAGTTGCAAATCGCTCTACAGCTAAGCTCACAGATTGTCCAATGCGACAAATGACACGAATAGTATGATCGCATCTTCCTGGATGTCTATGTTGTACCAAATCAGATATCTAAGGGGAATAAGAGAGACAAACAATTTAGAAAAGATAGAAAAATGTTAACAACAATGCAAATAAACAGATAAATTTGAGCCAAATGAAATAGCACCCACAATCAACTTTTTATATTTGTTCAATGAGCAAAAGCACCATTTAAGGGTTGTATTACCATCAAAGCAGTCAATATAGTAAATAAATAAAGCAAACAATCTAGATTAGACAAATAGATCTTAATAAAAACCACAAAGTGCTAAGTTTGACCTACAAATGACCAGCCTTTCACCTTTAGGTAAAATTAAGATGTAACCAATTCATCCACTCAAAATAAGAAAAACAGCATCCAGAACAACAGGCTGTCGAAACAAGCTGCCGGCCGGAAAAAAGCTCGAGATTTTAAAATTGACACCCACTGGCCAGAGCTACTAAAGACGAGCTAAACAGACAGGGCAAGGCCTACTTTGAAAAAATACCTGTAAAACTCGTCAGCATGTAAGGAGCGACCAGAAAGTTATAGCTGCTTAGAACTGGAGAACATCATTCGATGTGACACCGACAACCCTAGTGCGCCATATGGAGCCATATAGCGGACTTTTTTCGCAAATATGTTCGATGAAGCGAAGACAAAAACCTAACCGGCAGCATTGCAGGGCTTAAGAACCCTAAGGATTATGTTGGGGCAGAATATTTGTAACTGAAAAGCTGTGCAGTGCAATTTGTCAATTTCGCAGACCGGTATGCCCTTTCACGTTCGATGAACATTTTTTCAGGTTCAAAATGGGTTTTTGACCAGGTTTTTGATCAGTAGCGTGCACTGAAAGGTGCGAGTGCATTTTTAGGGCGCACTGAGGCTAATTTTATTAAATGAACCTTATATCGAAAATCCTTTTAATGTTTATTTACGATTTCGACAAGGTGATGTGCTGTCAAGTGACTTTTATTGTGCGAAAATCGCCCACTACATTAGAGGCGCAATTAGGTAGAAATCACTGTAACGCGCGTCGCGATAGGCAGCTTATTTTTGAAGCTTGGATTCGACTGTAAGCCATTTTGGCTTATTTGAGTCCAACTGAAAAATGTCTTTTGCTTGGCATTTAACGTCTTTAATTTTAAATATTTTTAAAATATTCTTAAAATTTTAAACGTATATTTTTAACGTTAAATCTTTAATATTTAACGTATTCAACGTATATCAACTATAGACTTTATGCCACTCCTATTGACAATTATCACACACGGTTTTTCCCTTCAACATTTCGTCCTCTAGTATTTCAACTCCAATCTACGACTAATTATCACTAAAGCTTAAATAAGCTCGTATGCCCTTTTTCCCATTTGAAGCAAGCAGAAACGCTGCTGAAAAAGATTTTTTTTGTTTTGATGTGATTTTGCCATTTGCTTAAACGCGCGTTAAATTAAATTCATATTCTTCTCTCATTTTGACACGTTGTCATTTTTCATTCAATCAATACAATCAACCTGCATTCAGCTATATGCCAGAAGAAATGATAGAAAAATTGGAGTGGAGTCTGTTTTCATTTGGTTTATCCTAACCTGATGTGTCAGACTTACTATGGTAAGGGCACAAATTACTGAATAACTATATATTCAACTTGCGTCCCTCTTACCCTCCAACACCCATTTGTTTACGTTTTTTATAAAGCCTTTAAGGCTTTTTTAAAGTTTTAAATTTCCGTGTAGGTGAATACGTGTAAGAAGATACAACAACAATTTTCCTTACGCGATCAGCTGATATAAAAGCTGCAAAACGAAAATGCAATTTCGTTTTGCATGGAAATGCAATTTCGTTTTGCATGGAAATGCAATTTCGTTCTCCAAAATGTCGGAGACTGGGTAAATTCATAAATTTCAGCTTGTGGGCAAAGCTTATACAGGTCCCAAGTTGAATATCTAGTTATTCAGTAATTTATGGTAAGGGGAAGCGCTAGTGTGGTGGCCACCGTTCAACCCGTTTTGAGAAATAAATTTTGGGTTAGGTTAGGATAAACCAAATGAAAACATGCACTTTGATGGCTCAAACTTAAAACTACCCCCTTTTTTATGGTTAACTAGGAAAATTGCTCACGCGAGGCTTCTGCTGTTGCCGTTGATCGTGAGTAACCTATTGATGCTTCAAAATATTGCCAATGGGCGAAAAGTCATAGGTGTGCGGTAGTATACTCATCTGTCAGTTGATCTACACTTGAAACCTAGTTCGGCCCGACTTATCGACTCGGTGTAAGCGGAGACGTTGATCGTGATTCGACTTTTCGACTACTCATCCCTTGCATGAAACATGATGATTGCTTGACGTTTATGTAAAAACTTTCGAACGGGGATGCGCTCTTAACAAAAAAAAATCTAATTCATTCACCGTAATCGCTTTCATTAGTTCTTAAATAAATTCCGTTATACGTCGAATATGCCAAAATAGCATGCAGTCTAATTTAAGCCTTTGCATTATTATGTCAACTGTTTTATGTGTGTCAGCTGTTTTGGAATACCTTAAAGCGGAAATCACAAACACGCTTTAGTTTCTTCTTGGCCTGGCGTTTTAGATTTCAGCCTTACGAATTCAATGTTTTTTTTTATACATATTAGCCTCGACTTCAACTTTTCGTTCGGCAGTCGTAGTGTAAAGAAATACTATTACGTAATGTGACTCCGAAGAGAATCCCTAGTTTAAATACTGAACATTTGTTTTATCTGACAGTAGCAACTTAAGAGCTCTGTAAAATAAAATCAACACGAAAAGTGGTACAACCGAAATCAAACTAATCGCTCAAAAGACGAAAAAAAAGCAAAAATTTTTGCCAACAGTAAGATTAATTTTTAGTAACTAAAAAGGTGTAAATATCGTAGCAGGTCGAGGTCGAATCTGCAGTGTTTGTGATTCCAACATTAAATTCAGCTATCGTGCCTTATTAGTGCAATAATGCCTGTGTAAAAAATATTAGCTTTTTACCATTTTAACTTGTTTTGCTCGTTCTATTGAAAAGAAGAGGAACTCGCTTCTGGCCGTGAATCCAGAATGAGAGCCAGAAGCATTTTGCTTCACAAAATACTACGCCAGATATACTTCAAAATTAAGAAGAACGTACTTTGCTGTTCGGTTGCCAAGTCTAATTTCTAATTTTCACATTTTGACTGGCAGGCAGCTTCAGAAACTAAGGGTGTCTTCGGTTGGTCGTCCGGAAGCATACGGGAGCATTCTGGACTCTCCTAAAACTTTTTTCTTGGCACTCGCTTGACAGTTCCTCTTTGAATCCAAAATCAAAACCAAAAGCAAACACAAAGAAGTGTCATTTGCCCCTAGTAGCATAGTAGCACTTCTGCTTCACAAACACAACGAAAGATAAGCTTCAAAATCAAGCAGAACGTGTTTGGCAATTTGGGTACCCCAATGCGGGCTAAGAACGCCCTGATTCCGGATTGCTAACCGCAGAGGCCATTAATACAATTCCATCGCTTGTATTAAAATTTTCCATCGCTTGCAAAATTACAGCAAAAAATCCCTAGGCATACAATTTAAGCTAACCTTGGACAGTCATTAACTTCGTCTACCTCGGTACGAATTGAAATCTTTCAATCTTCTATTTGATGAAAATCGAAACTCTGAAGTGGTTTCTAAATTTAAATTTACATTAGACAAAGTCTTGATTATACTAGACTCGTCTTAAGGCTTTTAGGCTTTTAGAATTGTAAGGCGCTGCTCTACTTCAAATTACCGATTGCCGAATAGTTATTAAAAGATGGTTTTACACTTTAGTCTTTAGATTACCAGTGGACCGCTATGTTACGAAAGTTGACTGTCGGTCGGTCAAAGACATTCCATAAGCCGCTTTGTTTGATATATGCAGAAGAGTGTGGTAAAAGGCATCCCTGCACTCTCCTGAGGCTAATTCTTATTGAAGAGCAATAGGCCCGCCCTGAAAC
Organism: Neoascia interrupta; assembly: GCA_947623515.1. NCBI lineage: Eukaryota > Metazoa > Arthropoda > Insecta > Diptera > Syrphidae > Neoascia > Neoascia interrupta. The sequence continues at coordinate 172,172,092 of OX392462.1, read as the reverse complement.
CGAAATTGGTTGTCTTTGCCCCGTCTTCTCATATAGATCTACTCCTCACTGACCGCCAATACTACCTTCTTGGCGCGGATCACACCGAAAACGATTACTACTCCCTACTTCAAGTTATTCCCTCCAATTCATGCCAACACCACCCCTCCCATAGCCGTCTCCAGTTTCGCACGCGAAGTTGGCTGAGGTCCCCTTCCACTTGCGTGCGCCACCTGAGTCTCGGTGCTCCTCTACCGCGTCGTCCCTGCGGTGTGGATTCGAAGATTTTCCGGGCCGGGGCGTTGGTGTCCATCCGCTCTAGATGACCCAGCCATCGTAGACGTTGTGTTTTGACTCTTTTGGCTAGGTCGGTATCGCTGTACAGCCCGTACAGTTCGATGATATATCTCCTCCTCCACTCTCCGTCTATGCAGACGGGACCGTAAATCGTCCGAAGAATTTCCCTCTCGAAGCAGCCTAAAGTGTTTTCATCCGCCTTTGACAGGGTCCATGCTTTTGCACCGTAAAGCAGGACTGGGATGATGAGGGTCTTATACATGGACACTTTAGTTGCTCGAGAGAGGGCTTTGCTTCTCAATTGCCTTCTTAGCCCCAAAAAACAGCGATTGGCAAGAGTTATCCTTCGTTTGATTTCAGCGCTGGTTGGTTTTGCCCTCATTGACTGCTAAACCCATATTCGCCGCTTCCGTCCCAATACTCACGAAGGCTTCACTGACATCACGCTTTGTTCTACCGATTATGTCAATGTCGTCTGCGTATGCGAGTAGTTGAACGGACTTTTGAAAGATTGTACCTCTGGTGTTGGCGCGAGAGTTCTGCACAATTCTCTCAAGTATGATGTTAAAGAAGTCGCATGACAGCGCGTCGCCTTGTCTAAATCCTTTTTTGACATCAAAGGGGTCGGTGAGGTCTTTGCCGACCTTGACGGAACAGCGTGAGTTTTCCATCGTCATCCTGCACCCCTCCCATCCACAATGTAAATTAATATCTGGAGTCCAACATTCAAGAGACCCTTTCCTTCAGGATAGTAACTGCCCTCTTCAACTCTGCTGATAGTGGTTCACACCGAAATGGTTACCCCCAGCCTTAATTACCCTTTTCGGTTGAGTCCCTAAGCAATTAGCCATTGATTAGTGACCTTCGGAAATGGCTTATACCCATACTAATTGCCTCGACCTTTCCCACCCGACCTTTCTCAAAACGGATAGTTATCGTTTTGGGCCTCGGGCTGGTGGCTCCGGTCTTACAAAGTGGTATCACAATAGACCTCTTTTGGTCAAAGTGTGTCCCTGCCGAACTTTTACAGCCACCTTACCTAACTTAACCTTTGGTAAGAGGCATGATTTTTTTCCCTAAACTAAACTGTCTTTTTTTAAGGCAATAGCATCAAAGTTGGATTCAGTTTGATGAAATGTCGGAGCATGATTGTTGTTCTGCAAGATGTTAAGGTAGACTATTTATTTAAATCCAAGATCGGTCTTGGTACACCTCTTTTAAAAGGAAGGATTAAGCGGACAAAGAGAGCACTAATCACTCTGCTGGAGCTGATGAAATCCTGAAATGCTCAAGACGATGGGTGCGGAAGATTTCAAGTAGTAAAAACGTGTCATTGATGTTGGATAGTGAGATAGTTGGGAACCATCTTGTGATTCTAAAACAGGGGTGATTATGCCTACTTTGAGAAAAATCGGCAATCTTTTAAGCCTCTCGGGAAAAGTACCTGTGCGCAATGGAACATAATGGAAATCTTTCGAAGAGCGCTGATCAAGTTATTGCAATTTTTTTTACAAAAAAAAAAATAGTGTGACCTTAGCTGAAGCCGCTCCAGATCCACGTGGTATCACAATGGACCTACAATGGTCTAAGTGAGTTGGGTTCTTCGAACCCGACAGCTTAGCTGAAGCCGTTGCTGCTGCTAACCAGCTATTCAACCTAAATATTGTTCTGGAGGAAATCTGGGAAAACCAGATCTGTCTTGAAAAAGGCTTATAACTGGGTCCCGCGGAATAAACTGTTGGGAGTTTTGACGGACTATAGACTAACTGGCCCTTGACTGCATGTACGGTTTTCGTGGAAAGGTGATCTGATGGCTTATCTTACCGAATAGAAGGTGCGTGCTCCTTGCATCTTCTTCATAATAGAAAGGCTGGTGCGTGTGATATTTCAAAATCATTTGAAAGTGTCTAGCAATAGGCCGTCTTATCAAAAATGGACCAAAATGGATCGTAAACTAGAATCTTTTAGTTTTTTTGTTTACAGGATAAGAAATTTCCTTTTGAGCGACTGAATCCTAGTGGTTCTAGACGGATTTAAGAATGATATCCACCGGGGATTTGGTTGTGCCCTAAGGCTCAGTTTTATCTCGATTTTCTTGGTTCTTATAAATCATGTTTTGATTTTAAAACCCAAGAACTTTACGTCATAGGTATGAGTGCCAATGACATTGCTCCCGATGACGTAAATAAATAGCTCGATGTAGACATTTGACAGCGCCAAAAATGCTGCAAAATGGTTTTGCTACTTTTCTTAAAACGACACAAACGTAAGACAGAAATACTTTTCATCATTTGATTCTGGCTAGTATTTATTAAGCATTTAAAGAATCAATCTGGAATATAACTCGCACTTCTGGGCATATGTTAACTAAAGACTGCTGTTAGCTCGCTGCTAAACTGACCGAAAGCATGGCTGCACCTGAATCAAGGGCAATCAATTTCAAGTAGAGCTTAAAGCAATATTTTTATAGCAATTTCTGCGATGGTAAGTAGTTAGAAGTTTTAAGGCCAATTAGATATCCCGTCTGCAATTCAATAACAGGGTTCCAGCGGCAGATTGCTCTACAGAAGAAGCAGTTGATCCCTATCAATTTTTCTTAGCTTTATGTTGTGAATCTTCGTGCTCTTACAAATTGTTAATGATTGTTTGCAAGTTGGGAAACTTGTTGAAAAAACATGAAAAAGTTGACTTGTGCGAAAGAAGGACTTCGCAATTATTATTGGCAATTATTTCTCACGGTGAGGGGTGACATTTTTTAATTGTCGACAGATTTCAATAGATTTGTCTACACGTACACAATCGTATAAGCTAAATGGCACAACACTAGATATTTTCTCATCCTTATCTTATCCATCTTTTTTCTTTTCTCAATTGTTCCATATCAAAGTGCATAGTGCACCAGAAACTTTTCTGCCTCTCCCTCGAAACGAAAGGCTTGCTCCTTGAACTCGAGCCTTACAGCACTGGTCTAAAGGATTTTCTGGACTAAAACAATTTGAAAAGTAAACTGTGGGTTGTTCTTTGCTCATATCGTTGAAATTGAAAAAGCCATTAGAAAGAAGTACTTTCATGCTAACATTTTGTAAGTTTACTTCCATCTTTCCATTCTCATGTTCCTAATAAAATTCATGAGAAAATATACTCGGAATAATTCTGGATTGTGGCGTCGAAAATATATGAAACAGCCTAGTTTTCTAACTTCTACCTCTTTTGTGGAAGGACCTTATATTAAATATGTATTTGGAAATCCTTTAGAAAATAGCTTCGAAGATTCATAAAAAAAGAACAATTAGGCAGGTAAGGATTTATTTAATAACCACAATATAGTTGGCTATCTACGCGTTGTACTTCTCTCATAAGGCTGTTACGTTAGCTGACAGTCTTGGTCTAACCTTTCCCAGTGAGAGCGCCAGTGATTTCTTTAAAAATATAAGAACTCCATTTATATTTTGTAATATTTGGTAATCTCATTTAAAATATCGAGCAATGAATAAACAAATTTGTGTGTACATCCAAATGTATCTACATAAGATTGTAGAACCCCAGTTTCAGAACATGTTTTGAAAATATTCTATTTTCCCACTGAATCAAATCAAGGCAATTTTTTTTATTACAACCCTGAAATTATCAGAACAGACCAAGTGTTAAACCTAAGGACCGGACACTTCCTTGGGGCTGTATTTTTTTGTGTCCCAGACACCTGTTATAAAAGGGGTAGACCGTTGAGGGACTTTTTTGTGTATGTACAAGTTTTACTGCAGACGTACGTATGTATAAGCTATGCACATATACACGAATGCGTGTACATAAGATTACAAAAGTGAAAAGTGAAAGTGAATTAAATATCTTATTTTTACTCTTCTTTTCATTTGAGAAAGTTTTATATAATATCCCTAAGAAAACCATTTAGCTAGGAATTACGAATGCAAGTGTCGAGATAGAAAAAAAGTTCCCTGAAAAATAGCTGAAGAAAAAAAAAAGCTTCTAACGTCTTTTGTCAAGCAACAAATATTAATTTGCCGAATGAAGATACCAGAATTTCTTAATTAAATTTATCCATTTCATAATATTTTTTTCACATTTAAACTTAGCTGTCACAATATTGGCTGGATTTATTTTTTTTGTTATTTTTGTTTGCATTCAAGTATTATAATGCATTTAACTTTATCGTTTACCTTTGACATTCTATAATAACTTCGATGTCGAACTGCTCAAAAAATATTTTCACGTTACACTTGTAAACATTACCACCAGATTCACTTTAATACTTTATTATTTTGTCAGTTTTCGTATTCAATAACTGCTAGAAGCTACTATATTTACAGAACTTCCGCGAATACTTAAAAACTTGGAAGCAACTATTATATAGAAATTAAAATACCCACAGAGTATGTTCTTTACATTGTTTTCGAAAAGCGTATCGATTTTTCTATGACTTTCGACGACTACGGATTGGTTATGCAACATTAAACTTGGAGCTTTTTGACACATCAAATGGGAGCTTGTACCATCAACTGGTTGCATAAGGTATATTCGAAATGTTGCAGTTAAAAGGAATATTTTAAAACGTTACAGTTTCGTAAAGCTGACTTAAGATATGTCTGTGGGGTATAAAATAACATTTGACAAAGGAAACTGTTAGGAAAGTGTTTGACATAAGCATTTTGTGCAGTTTTTGTACATATTTAAATATCTAAGAATAAATGCATGCTTTTAATTCTTAAAAACAACGCCAATAGGTGCAATTATCCCCCGCTCTTGAGCTACGAACTATGAAATAAAAATATTTCATGTATCATACGATAATGTAAATTTATAATAAACAAGCAAACAACAGTGTTGAATACAATAGCGTTTGAGTGGCCCGCTTCGTGGATTTAATCTTTATTTTCTGCAGGATTTGCCGCTAAGGCGACTTCATCTCTGACGTAGGATAGGTGCTAGTTGTCTGACAGTTGCCAGTGGCAAAGTGGGGGCATGTTAAAGTTAAACTGTTTTTAGGCTATTTTTGCCCATAACTAATCGGGTCCGACAATTTTCAATAAAAAAAATATTCGGAATTAAGACGCCGAAACCCAATCCCATACATAAGAATAAGAATACAACTAATTCAACTCCGCCCTACCGTGAACTTATGCCCGATTTCATTCAATAAATATCAAATTTCTACTGTGTATCTGCCCAATGTATTTGAGCGCCCTGATTCCGACTATGTTTCGGAAAATTGTCGGACTCAATTGGCTTAGAAGTTATAGGAAAACAAGTGAGTAAGTGCAAGAGTTCCTCAGTGACGTCTGTGAGTTCGCCTGAAACTTCTGTATACCTGACCCTATATACCATGGAACACCAAATCTTAAAATGTTTTTGTCCCGAAATCAGATATTTTTTTATAGGCCAAGTGGGCCTGGGCTAAAAATTAAAATCAATTTATTGTAATTTCGTTAGAATCATGAAAAAATGCGTTAACACCGAAAATTATTTCGGAAAAATCCGTTTTTCACTAAAAACGCCCCCTAAAAGTGGGCGGAGCTCAAGACTTTGAAAGGAGCAAACTTAGCAAATAGTAATATTTTTAATATTTGTCATAACATTTTTTTTTTTTGGAGTGAACTTTCCCAGAAATCGGATTTTCAAAGATCTAACATGTTAAAAGTGGGCATGGTCGATATGGTGGGCGGTACAATTTTTGCCTTTTTAAAGATTTTGATTGCTCTATACCAAACTTTGTTCCTACGCCTTGTCGAATTTGACCAAAAAGCTTTTTAAAGAAAATTTTAAATAAAGGTAGCCTTACATTGAAGCCAGTAGTATTAACCAATTTGCACACTTTGTCTGTACAAAATAAGAACCAAGATACACTCCAAGTTTGAGCATCCTAGCTCAATTTAAAAGACCTAAAAACTTCACACATACGGACAGACGGACGGACGGAAGGACATGGCCTTATAGATTCACCTGTCGGTCTCGATCATATCTCTAAAAGGTCTTAGGGGTCTACTGTAATTATTTCACTGTGTTACAAACTATGCATTAAAATTAATATACCCTAGATCGGGTGTAAATAGTTCTAAAAGACATCATTTGACTTTGGCTTTAAAGCATAATTTTTCCTTTAATTTGACGGGGAGCGGGTCATAATTTTGCTTTCCGAATTCTGCTTTTTCGCAAAAAGTACTGCTTTCAAAATTCTCCTTTACAAAATTCTGACTTCTGAAGTCAGACTTCTGAGGCAATAAAATTCTGCTTATCCTGCTTTTCTAATCAATCTTCTGAGGTTTTTGCAGCAAAGCCAAGGCAAAAGAAGAAATAGGCAGCGGGTTTGTAGGGAACGGCACGTCCTCTTCCATGTTTCACTGTGTCGTTTTATCAAAGCTGCATTTCCAGCATTTTGTAAAACAGGATTTTAAAAAGAAGAATTTGGCGAGCAGAATTTTGAATGCGGAATTTGGCAAGAAAACCGGGGTCATAATTCAGCTTTTTTCGAAAAAAAATGCTTTCAAAATTCAACTGTTTTTCTTCAGCTGTTCAGCTGCTTTTTCAAAATTCTGTTTTCAAAACTCTGCTTTTAAATATTGTGACTTAAGCAATAAAATTCAGCTTTTTTAACAAACTTTTGAAAGGTAAAAAAATTGAAAAATTCAGGGAGGTTCGCAGGGGTGGCAGGGCTGCCGTTCATATTTCACTATGTCGCTTTGTCAAAGTTGCATTGGGAGCTTTGGGGATGTAAAAGAGAATGTTAAAAGGCAGAATTTTAAAAACTTTGACTTTGAAAGTTTTGGAAAGCAGAATTTCAGAAAAAGAGTTTTGACCTCGGCAGAATTTTGACACAAACTCTATTAGGCGAAGGGGGAGTTTGCGAAATGAAATTTGGAGGACTAGGTTGTAACAAATTGGAGATGGACACCAAACTAAAATATTTGTGATTTTCAATTTACTGTGGCGTACACAAAAAAAAAATCGCTCGCAATAGCGAAGCACGGTTCGCCAGATCGTAACGAGATCAGATCTGGAGATTTAGCTTAAAATCCGGGTCTTGACTGGACATTTCAAAGAACAGTGCTTTAGAAGAAAAGGAAAATTATTAGGCTGACTTTTTGCATGTACGATTAAAAATCAGTGTTCTTACATCACAAGCCTAAATAAAGCAACGGTTCAGAACAATATTTTTGTGATCACCTAACGCAGACGGATTTTCTTTTTATCATACTGACTCTCACAAAATATGAAAATCACAGGTCACCAAAGCCGATTCCACCCAAGGTTTTGAACAACAACAGCGTCTAAGAAAATTATGGAGAATTACAAAAATAAACTAAATTTTCATTAACATTAACTTTCAGTGACACATTTACATTTATATTTTCCTATAAATTAGATTACAAACTTGTCTCGGGTTTGTTTTTATATTCGTTTTAAATTAAAATACCGGAGTGCACTAGAATCAAAAGTGTTTTGTGTGTACGTGCAATGCAGCTTACATATTTGAGAATTAACTGCTGAAAAAAATTAAAAGTTTACCGAGCATTATACAAAACGGATTCGAAATTATAAGACCAAAAGAACACGTTAACCGAAGTCAAATTCGAGTCAAGATGAGGAAACCAAACTAACACAGAAAAACGGTGTCAAAATGGAGTAAGAGAACACTGACAAATGGTGTTAGCAATTTTTCAAATTTCACTTAAAATTAATACTAAAATTGAACAGTATGGAGTGAATACTTCATTTTGTGCTTTTTTGCAGTGAATTAAATTTTTCAATTTTTTCGTTTTGTGAGATCGTAAATATGTACATACACATTTTTAAATTTTTATAGAATTTGGAACATGTGCTTTGCCGACAGACTTGGATCTTTTGACTGGATAAATTATTTTTATAAATTAAGTTTAAGTTAGGTTTACTTAATAGGTTGTTTATCCGACAAAATGTATCGAATTGATTTCACATCGATTCCACTGTCATGTTTATGCGCGAACTAATCAAGTCGTTTCAAACTAACCGGTTTGAAAATTATTTTTATTTTAGGTCAAACTCGAACAATTTGTGACAAAAATTCAAAAGACAATCGATTCAAACCGATTCAACCGTCTATGCGCGTTTCGGAGTCGGTTTGAATTTGATAATACCGATTTGAATATCGGTTTTGTATAAAGCGATTCGAATACTTAAATCGGTTTCAAAAAGTGTATATGCTATCGGTTTTCGTGCATTCGACATCGTTTAAAGCGATTTTAGGTGTCGGGTAAACGGGGTATATTTTGGGCTTATTCAGAGGTATTTCTTTGCACACAAAGCTTAAGCAGGTAAAAATCAGGGTATGATGCGCTCATCATTTACACCGGGCCAACCCCGATTTTTTTTAGACAAAACAGTTTTTATTTTGTAAACAAGCAAGATCCAGACTTATTAATTAAAATAAAACCTAACCGACACACACAAAAAGCTGAAAAAACAGCTATATGATATGGGCCAAAATCTAGAAATAACGAGTGAAGTAACGAACGACTTATAGGTTTTTCGTTGAACTATGTCAACTAACGCATTTCGTGCGAATTGTACACAAATGACATCTGCCTGTGCGCTGAACGCAGCCCGCCAAGATTTTGTACACGGAGAAGGAGAACACAAGAGAAATGTCAAGAAGCAGAACACGACGGATTTCCAATTACCTAAAAATTAAATGCATTTATTTCTTTGTTTTGTTGATTTTCTTCTAATTAAACGAGTTAAATAAACTAATTTCATCAAGCGAAAAGCATAAAATCTCAAAACCTTAAATGAAATGTAATCGATTCATTGTAAACAGAAGCACAACCAGAAAACCAACACAACATTCCACGAATCTCAGCGACATTTGATGCAAATCGAGTCGCGGAGAAAGCAAAAAATGTACAAAGACTGTCGCCAAGATCTCCAAAAGAAAAAGTGATATCAAAACATCCCGAAAAATGGGCGTCTCAAGCAATTAATGAAACGCGAAAACTTTATCTCAAAAGACTCGCACGAGTTTATTCCTTAATCGCATTTAATTTGAAATTGTATCTCCACTGCTCCGAGTGAGAAAGTTGGAATAAATATTCCACTGCTGTCAGTAGAACACACACTAGCTGCAATTTTATTAGCTTCGTGTGCATTTTTTTTTTGTTTTTTTAATGTTTACTGACAAGATTGTGAAAATTATTGACTAAAAGAAATCTTTAGCGCAAGCTAAGATGATAAATGATGAGCAAAAATTGTTGGAGCGCGCTGCCGAAGAACGAGAGAAACTCTTTCAACGCTATGATCTAGGAACTGATCCCAGCAATGAGGTTGATCCATGGGAAAATCCAGGATTCGAGATATACCATCGGACAGACAAGTGAGTAATTGTATTTCAGTGACTTCGTTGAGGGGTGTGTGATTCAAAGAATAGTGAGGCATGCCTAGTGTGTCCAAGACAGTCTGCATTAAGATGTAAACCACACCACGAGAAGAGGAAACAAGTAGGATAAGAAACGACGCTTCTGTGTTATATTAGAGTTCTTATCACGCAAATGAGAGATCTTTCCGATTCTTTCTATCGGCTGTTGCCAGCCAATGCGGTACTCAACTTGAGAATTGTTTAGCAATTTGTTTTGTTAAGCAGCAAAATAAATATTTGTTCTCTTGACTGTGTACCCATCACCAATATTTGAACTTTCTATTTTTTTTTTTGATTCGGTTGCACAGGTTGTTTATATTACTTGCTTTTAATTATTTATTATATAAAACATTCCTTTTATTTGGCTTGATATACTGATTTTGCGTGATTCCTACAATTGAATAATCTTAAAGTTTTACTTAGCATACTGCCCCATAAAGTTGCTCACAGAATGCACAGGTATTTGCTTCGCATAGGTCTACTCCTCTAAACTATGCTTCGCAACCAAGTCTTGTAAAGATACTGATCGGTGGCGGGCCTCTGCTTACGACAACGGAACTTTCCATCTTTGAGTTTGCTTCCACTTATACGGGCATATCGATTTGCTATCCGTGTCGTAATTCTAAAAAACAAACACATTCCTGAAGCATCTAAAACCGGGTGACTAAGGATCTGACTAATATTTTGGCTAGAATGTTGACAGGATTGAGCGAATGATGTCGTCGTGATTTTTAACAACATTGTCAAATCTTTTAAAATCGACCTTATAGTCCAGAGCGTAGAATTCGCGTTTTAATTTTCTCCCACGCGATAAACAAGAAACACTGATGTACACACCAGGGATAAACTCTTGTAGGATGTCAAGGGAAACTTGCAGTACCTAGAATTGAATGGAAACAAAATAAGTAAAGTTAAGTATATATATATCGTATAAGTAAATCGATTGATGAGTTGTGGAATTAAATTGATCTATCTTCAAACATAAGTGATTTTATTTTTATGAATAAAAGAATGATCAAACCAGTTTTACTTATATGGGCCCTGCTTTAATGAATATAATAAATTACTCCCTGCCTTTTAGAGTTTTTTTCCCGAAAGCTAGAAAACTTCATTAATTATATCACAGGTGAAATGGATTTAAATCTTGGGTTACCACAAGAATCCGTGTTAGCAGCGATTCTTTTTCTTGTCTACATAAATTGTTTTAAATGTGTTTTAGAGTTTTGTAAAGTCCTACTGATTGCTGAGGATGGGTTGCTATGAACCGGGGAGGGAAATTTTAGTGACTGTAAAATAAAACTGTAAATTTAACGAGAAGTTGCGAATATTAAACATTACAGGAATATGAACAAGCCGAATCTAAATGTTTATAAAACTAAAAAAATGTTTAAAAACGAAGGAAATAATGGAAATTACATTGAAAATTACTTTGAAAAGTTTGAGTGTATGGATGTAACAAAGTACCTTCATAGTGAGTTAAGGTTTTAAAGCCACACCGATTACATTTGCAATAAAATTGCCAGAACATCGGATTCTTTCGCATACTAAGAAAATATCCAAGCATTTAAATGGCGATCAAAATCTATAACTCGATCATAAGACCACATTTAGAATATTACTAATGAGATCTAATGACTCGGTCAACAAAATGCAGAACAAACTCATGCGTATAATGAAATTTTTCGAAGTGAGGATAATAATTCAAGTTGTATAACGTTTATTGTAACTTTCCAAAAGTATTTGAAGGTTCCCATTTTTATGCCCATTCCTTTTTGAAAAAAGATTTGGGAAGAGAATGGCGTTCACTGTCGGAACAACTAAACAATTTCTGTTTTTGGTTTTTATAAAAAATAATTGCGAGTAAATCCTTTCAGCATTCGCGCTACTGTGAAGTAGGTAAAGAAATATGAGCTTACAAATTTGCTCACCTCTTAGAATATGATCACGTTTGCTCACCAACCACACTTTTGGTTTATAACACAGTACGCCTTCACATAAAGGAACATACCATCATCATCATCATTTTCGAAATGCCGCTTATCCTTTAAAAGGGTCGCAGAGCGAGGGTGGCCAAATGGTCCTTCCATCCTTCTCGATCCTCCGCCACCAACTCAAGAGACTCCGGCGCAATCCCAAGGCGGGACTCAGATATGCTCTTTATCTGATTCCACCACCTGTTTCTTGGCCTACTAGGGGGGCGACCCGCTCGCATCTCGGCTAGCCTGACTTGTCTAAGAAGTCTGTCAGGGGGCATGCGAACAACGTGTCCAAACCATCGAAGAATCGATCGCTTCACTCGGAGAAGTAGCTGCTCAACATTAAGATTCCCACGAATACTGACGTTTCTCACTCCATCCCTTAGAAGAGTAACACCAGCAACACACCTCAGGAATCTCATTTCGGCAGCTTGTACCCGCCATCTAATTCTTTCGGTCATTACCCAAATTTCATGACCATTGATGAGGGTCGGAACGAACACTGAATTAAAAACTGAGATCTTTGCTTTCACTCCAAGCGCAGCTTTTCTGATGACCGGCCGGCGCAGTTCCTTTACTATTGCTCCAGCTTGGCCAATTCTACAGGACAACTCAGTATCACTCCTCCCATCTTTCGTGAAAAAGACCCCGAGATAATTAAACTTCTCCACCTGTTTTAATGGAACTCCATTTATGTGCAGGGTACATTGCACAGGAGTTCGGGAAACAACCATCACTTGCGATTTGTTCACGTTTGCTTTCATCCCAGCATCACCACAGATGGCTGCAAACCTATCCAGTGCTCGTTGAAGTTCGTCTTTGGATGATGCAAGGATGACCAAATCATCTGCGAAAAGCAGATGACTCATCCTGATGCCAGCCAATTCGAAACATTGCTCGCCAAGACTGCGCTTCACCATACAGTCCGTATATGCTATGAAAAGGAGCGGCAACAGAACACAGCCCTGGCGAAGTCCAACGCGCACATCAAAAGGACGGGGTTTAACGCCATTTATCCGCACACAGCTTCTGCAGTTTCCATACAAAGACTGGATGGCTCTCAGAAGAGGCCCACTTAGCGCATAGTCCTGCAAAACCCTCCACAGTGTATTCCGAGGGACTCGGTCATACGCCTTTTCCAGATCTGCAAAACACGCATAGACCGGTTTGGCATATTCCCATGCCTTTTCAAGAATAACCTTCTGAGTAAAAAGCTGGTCGGTTGTGCCTCTGCTAGGCTGAAAGCCGCACTGTTCTTCCCGTAACAAAGGCTCGATTACAGCTCTGATTACAGCTCTGGAATGCGTTTCCAACACCTTCGCGAATACTTTTCCCGGAAGACTCAAGAGAGATATGTTCCCTTTTTTGAAAATGGGCACTATAACTCCCGTTTGCCAACCGCTAGGTGACTTCCCGCTATCCCAGGCCACCTTAATGACACGTGTTAACCATTTAACACCCTCTTCACCCATTGCCTTGAGCATTTCTGGCCGGGTTTCATCAACTCCAGCAGACTTGCCAACTTTTAGCGATTTCATCGCTTCAGTGACTTCGTCTACTGTAGGACTATTCTCCGCCCTTATCTCGTCAGCAGTGGGAATGCCGTCTTCAGTGCCCTGTTGGGGGTTGAGCAACTCCGAAAAGTGCTCTCTCCATCTGCGCAAGACATCGCTCTCATTTGAAAGAAATGTACCGTCCTTGGATTTTAACCCTTGTATGATATTTAACTTCCTTCCTCTGAGCCTATATTCAGGAAAATGCAGCACGACCGGCTCAGTTGGTATAGCCATGTTTAAAACACAAATCCTACGAACCCTGTGAAAAAAGCAATGTCAATCAACATTCCAGCACAATCGCGAAAAAAAAAGAAAGGCCTAAACGTTAATATATCACACAAATGCAACAAAAACAGTGATGAATAGATCCAAAACCGGGTGCCCTGCCGGCTTAATCTGAAGTCCAATCGGCCTACCCCACAAGCGGACCATTAAAAATGCACTTGTGGGAAATGTTATGGTCTCTAAATTCAAATCATAACCTCGCGCCTGAATGAAGAGAAGCCTGAATGAAGAGAGCATTTTATTCAATATTTTTGCTGCAAATTGAAAAACTTTACTTAATATTTACTTAACACTTAATTCTTTTTGTGTGTTTATGCAAGAATTGGTCCACGCCCACA